>OY829519.1:10693479-11327736 GCA_963691665.1 Clepsis dumicolana
TGCTCGGAAGGAACGGATTATAACAACAACTGCTGCACAACCATGCTGACAAAACAATATGCGATGCGCCATTTACATTTGGCGACCACGTCACTTTTATTTGGTTAATGCATTGTCTTATTAATGAGTGAAAAGTAATTGCTTTTATGTTGGCAGGATTAAACTAACAATAGCAATAGCATAGAAATATTACGTTTTATTTTTAGCGCGAAAGACCGCGGCATATTGCCCTTTGCATACCTACTTGTTATAAACAGTTGGGTCACACAACAAACGCTGACTAAAATTACTTAACACTACGAATTAATATACAGAACTATAAAATGTACTAGACCTGGCCCATAATTCACAAACTTTACAACTGTCAGATTACACTGACAATTTGGTGTCAATTGCCGACTTGAATAGCTTTTGTTTTAGCGCGCTTCATAATAGCAATGAAATGTAGTACGAATTGTCATTGTAAGCTGACATTTGTAAAGTTGGTGAAATAGGGGTCTGAAAAACAGGCGTATTAAAATGGAACTTTAAACTTTTCATACAATCTTGTCTATTTTGCGTAGACGAGGCGGGGGTTCCACTTGTGTTTATCATATTTTCGGTTGCCTGTAAGTACCTTAGATACAGAATAGAAAGACCAGAACCGCGAGCGCACCTAAAACTGAGGCAACTAAAAAAACTATTTTTAAATAGAGTAGTTTTGCATAGTCATCTCAGTGCACGCAGCGTACCTATAGTGACGTGTTGGTGATAATTTTAATCCCTTTTCGTGTCGTTTTTATATGCAGAAATGCCGTTGGATTTATAAAAAAACAGAATATGATTAATATGATTATATTTTAAGTGAAAACGGGAAGCGAAATCGATTAAAAAATGGACACAGTGCGCGGCGGCGTGCGGTTATGACTGAACGTGGTTTCTGGTTTGTTCTGTACTCTGAGGTAAGTAGGTAAGTAAATAAGAAATATTGACACAAATAGCACGTTGCGTTGACGTCTTTTTCAGACACTACTTAATCGTTAGGCGTCATTAATAATAATAAGCATTATTTACAGGTGAATACGCACGGAAACAACTGTGGCATCGGAAGTTAAATGTGTCAAAATAACTTTTTCTTAAGTTAAACTTAGCGTTATTTGTTAGACCTGTTTTTATTTCTTGGCTGCTTTTATTTTAAATTACAACGAATAAAATTCGCACGATCGTGCCGGTCACAGGTGCACAGTGACTTTCAATGCTGTTTTTTTTGCATTAAGAATGTTTTGAATAGTACTAAAAATTATAGTCACTGGACGATAAGCATACTCATATTGTACATAACTAAATTAGATCCTGACTTGAATTTTGTGACTAAGCAATGATACTTATTTATAAATGGAAAGATGACAGTGTAAATTACGCGATCCACAGTATATAATAGCCTCTTAAAGCTACTTACACGCCGAAGCTAATGAGTACTCGATTCTTCCAAAGTAAAGTTTAATATTTGAACCTGATTCAAAAGTAATCTCACATTTAAACAATATACAAAATGGACATGGAATTAAAATACATGTACGTAACTTAGTAGGTGTCCATATTTTGTGAGATTTTCGTCAATATCCAAACCTTTTAAAACAAGCGGAATAATTATTTTTTGTTGAGATTAATCCTAGTCGGCTAAAATGCACTATCAATACAAGAGATGACTGGATACAGTAAGTATAAAATATGCAAAAATATTCATATTTCCATCTTGAGATTACAAACGTCAAATAATACGATAAACGGGTACAACCATAAAATATACAGTGAATACAAAACAATAGAATAACACCGCACCAAATACGACCGCTGTTTAGAAACATTATTGGATCGTTTATTGTTATCGTTTAGCATTTTTATTATGTATGTCAATAAAGAACAACCCATTCTTTCATAGCAACTAAGCGAATATTTGAAGCCTAGTTCACTACATAACAAATTTAATGAATATCGTTTATGTTTATTTCATTTTGAATTAATTGTGTTTGTAAAAGTCCATATTTTTATTGTTCTTTCATTGTAATTTGTGTCAATAAATGTATTTCTTTCTTTCAAGTAAATGTTATATTCTTAACCAGTGTGTAACCGCCATACAACATATAAAATTTCTTTCAAGTAGAAAAAATACTCTTAACTGCATATTTAGGTAATCCTCGTATTAAGTCTAAGGAAAGTGTCAAAGAGAAGCATAGCATTTGATACAGAGAGATAATAATACCGTTCGCTAGATGATAAAATTAGCAGTGTCGGTCGCTAAGTATCGGTAAAACTATAAAACGTCACATCTAGTATGATAGAAATCTGATAATTCCTCTGTCGCTCACTTTGATCTAGAAGTAAGAACAGAATATGCCAAGTAATGTTACCAAACGTAGGATAGAGCGCTAGACGGGCGCGTCGCGCGGCAGCAGGCACGCGCGCAGCTGCTCGCGCTCGCGCGCCACGTCGGCCAGCTCGGCCACGAGCGCGCGGCACACGCGGTGCAGCACGGCGTTCTGCTCCTGCAGCGCGCGCACCGCCGGCTCCGCGCCGCCCGCCGGGCCCTCGCGCGACGGCTTGCGGTACACCTCGAACGCCCCGTGCATCTTAGGAGCGTCGTTTTGCGTGTACGGGAAGCCGTCCGGGTCGATGTCGCGCGGCGCGAACGCCGGCTCCGGCTCGCTGCGCTGGTTGGTGAGGCGGCGCGGCGCGTCGTGGCCCGGAGACATGCGCGGCGGCGGCTGCGGCGGCGGCGCCGGCGCGCCCTTCAGCCTGTTGAGGTCCAGGGAGGACGAGCGCGCGTGGTGGCGCAGCGGGCGCGGCGGCGGCGGCGGCGGCGGCGCGTCTTTGCGCGGCGCGAGCGTCACGGGCGCGTCGTCTTTCCGCGGCGCGGCGGTTGGTACGTCATCGTGTTCGCGCGCTGGCGGCGGCGGCAGCGCGCCGGCGCTTTTCGGCGGCTTTTTCGGCTGCGGCCGCTGAATAGACTTGATCTCTTGGGGCCCATTCGGCTCGGTGCGTTTGGGGCTGGGCGGCTCGAAGGCGTGCGCGAAGTCGTCGCGGCGCGGCGAGCGGCGCTCCGCGTCCGGCAGCCCGTCCGGCGTCACGCGCAGCGCCACGGGGTGGAATATCTTGGGGTCGCGCTCGAGCGCCGACTTGTGGAAGTCAAAGTTGACCGGCTTGGGGCCCGGGCTGGAGACACTGGACGTCGGCGAATCGACAAACTTCGTCCACTCTTTGTTGTTCAGCTGCGCGTCGGGTTTCGTCGGGGAGAGCGACGCCTGTCGCTCCTCGGGTTTCGGTTTGGGTTCGTACGGGTCGGGGTCGGGCTTGGGCGCGAAGTTGAAGTCGGCGGAGGTGCCCGAGCCGAACATGTCGGCGGCGAGGTCCACGAGGTCGGTGGCGGGCGCGGCGCGGGCCAGCGCGGCCGGCAGCCGGCCCGGCACCGGCGCGCCGCTCCGCCGCACCACGATGAGGTGCATGGCGATGCTGAACTCCTCGAGAGACAGCATCCCGTCCTTGTTGATGTCGGAGAGCTGCCATATCTTGCGGAGGTCGGCCACGGATAGTCGAGATTTTTCGAAGAATAGTCTGGAAACAAAGCAAAAAATATTATGTTCATGAACATCATATAAGTATTAGTGCAAGTGATGTCAGGATGATGATGATGACAAAGAAGTGTTTTTTTTTCTAAAGAAAGTTAAACCTTTACTTTTCTTTCTACACCAAATCATCACAATCGATAGATATAAATGATCGAAGCAACCGATGCATAAACTTTTGTGATAAAAATCTTTTAACAAAAAGTAAAACCGCCTTCAAAAAAAACCTCCGCTTTACTTTTTGTTAAAAGATTTTTTATTTCACAATTTTTAGTTACGTTAATATTTAAAATATTATCCTCCAACTCCTAACCGTTAAGGAGTTGTACCTTCCATCATCAGCTCATCAACATGAGATGACTACCAGACGCAAATACTTGAATAGCTTTAGAAAATATATGAAACACATGATCCGTCCCTATAAAATTTGAGGGTTGCCCTCGATTACCCTGGGATCCCATCATCAGATCTTGACTTGGTGACAATGGGACCAACTAGAAAGTATACCCTTTCAAACAAAAAAAAAATTGAAATCGGTCCAGCCGTCTTCGAGTAATCGGGGAACATACATAAAAATATATATATATATTCCGACGAATTGAGAACCTCCTTCTTTTTTTGAAGTCGGTTAAAAAATGGGCGGAATGCCATGACGAATCAGCTCACTGCGAAGCTAAGGATTCGCATTAAATTCACAACCGTAAGTTTCCGTAACTTAGCTTAGCACTGGTAGATACGAGTAGCTTTGACCTAGATAACCGTTTAGCTACCTCGCACTTCTCTGAGAGATGACCAGTGTAAGGGTTTCCTAGTTAACTACAGTACCCTAAGAACCATCTTGTAGTGACCTGGCGGTGTATCCGGACAGCAGCCCCCGCTCGGGCCGCAGCTGCGCGAACTGCGCGGCGTAGTGCTGCGCCTGCGCCTCGCTGACGGCCCACGCCCCCTCCGCGCCCGCGCCCTCCGCCTCGCCCTCCTCCTCCGATGAGTGCCGGTCTGAGGACTCTTCTTCTGTCCCTGCACAAGTGCACATAAGGTGTAAAGGTGGCTACAGTGCAGTAGACAAAGCATAAGCGAGCTTGCTGATCATGTAATGTAAGACGTATTGTTAATACTTTAGCCACCATGAAATTATCGACCCCGAAAAATAACGAAACATCATTTGACGTTTACGTAGAACGTGGAACATAGGCATTTCTCATTTACGTGTCGTAGTCTAGTTATTTTAATAATAATAATAATAATAAAACATACAGAATAATCATCCAATAACAACACCTCAAATTAACAATAGTACTACACAAACACTCACACAAACAACTCAGACAAGAAGGAGGTGGACAGATGACGTCAATGAGGCCATAATGAGATCATATTACAAAATAACTAATCTTGAATCTAACATATCAGCGTACCGCCCACAGCTACACAATAGTATTATACAGGAATTCTCAGAATTATCGAATGTTTCAGAACAACGCATTGCCGACCAAAGACGAGCAATCATCAAAAACGGTTACATAACTGAACAAAGACTACAAGAAATAAGAAACGAAGTACAACAAACACTAAGTAGCCACAACTCACAAAACACAATAGATCACACTCCTGACACACACACTACACAACATAATACAGACTACCAACAGCTAGCCGATGATATCGAAACTTCAAATCCCAATAATACAACAGTTAACTCATCTGCACATAGGCAGCAAGATCCCAACATAGAAGCACAAATATCAGACACATTCAAAGCAGTTTATGAAAAATACCGAGATAGTAATCCCACAACCCGTCCATATGTACCCAAACAAAAAACTTCAAAGCGATTCCGACAGATAGTCGACTATATAAATAGTGCCATTCTTCCTGACTATATAAAAACAGACGACGATTTTTCTACAACGCATACAATAATTTACTGTGCTGCATACACTGCAAGTGTGTGCAATGGATCCAAAATAAAGGAATCAGGACAGGAAGTTTCACGTAAAGATAATACTGTGCCACACTAGCAAAAAAGATTGGAGAATAAAATTAATCAACTTAGAAAAGACTTAGGTAGAATGACACAATACATGCATGGAAATAGAAGCGAGAGGTTGCTTTGTTATATTCAGAATATAAAAGATAGACATAAAGTTCACTCACGACACGAAATAGAAAACACTACTGATGAACAATTCATAGACACACTTAAACAGAAACTCAATGCAGCTTCTAGCCGACTCAAACGATACATCAATTGTACAAAACGTAAAAAACAAAATAGCCAGTTCATTAATAGCGAAAAACAGTTCTACAGACACCTTACATCAAACACACAAAATACACATGACACTGCATCAACTTGCACCCTGTTACCCGAAGATATACATCAGTACTGGTCAAATATATGGGGACATAGCGTAGAACACAAACATAATGCAGAATGGATAGAAGAAGACTTACAAACACTCAGCGATATTCCTCAAATGCAATTTCAACATATTCCTATACATACATTCATACAAGTAATAAAAAAAACACACAATTGGAAATCACCAGGGACTGACAAGATACACAATTACTGGTACAAAAAACTGACTACATTACATCCCCTGCTACACAATCACATAAACTCTTTTATAGAATCGCCACAATTAGTGCCGCCATATGTTACGGAAGGGATTACCTACATGATTCCTAAAGACTCAGATCACAACAACCCTGCTAGTTACCGACCCATCACTTGCTTACAGACTATTTACAAAATTTTAACCTCTTGTATATCTGAAATCATTTACGATCATATCTCTAAAAACAATGTTATGTCAGAAGAACAGAAAGGATGCCGAAAACATAGCCAAGGTTGCAAAGAGCAGCTGATTATTGACTCAGTTGCAATGAAATTAGCTATCAAAACTAAACACGACATTAGCACAATGTATATAGACTACAGAAAAGCTTTCGACTCAGTGCCACATAGCTGGTTGCTACATGTATTAACCCATTATAAAATTCACCCTACACTTATTAAATTTCTAAAAGATATAATGACAGGCTGGAAAACTAAACTTAAACTAGTTAATAATTCTGCAACAATAGAAACACAGGAAATACCAATAAAGCGAGGCATTTTTCAGGGAGACGCTTTGAGCCCTCTCTGGTTCTGTCTTGCTCTAAACCCACTCTCTAACATGCTGAACCGATCAAACTGCGGATATACACTTACATCTAGCGCACAAAATAGGTCCTCTGTCACACACCTCATGTACATGGACGACATTAAACTATACAGCGACAACATACACACACTTTACAGACTAGCAGACATTACACGAACATTTTCACAGGACATACATATGGAATTCGGCATAGATAAATGCAAGACGTTCTCAGTACGACGCGGAGTTGTAGAACAGAATAATTACACATTACACACAGGTGCAATTGTAGATGCCTTAGATCAGAACAGTTCATACAAATATTTAGGTTTTCAACAATCTCGAGAAATTCATCAAAACCAGACCAAAGCTGCAATAATTACAAAGTTTACTCATAGATTAAACACTATTCTTCGCTCACAACTCAACTCGCGTAACATCACAAAAGCACTTAATACATATGCAATACCGTTACTTACTTACTCCTTTGGAATCATCAGCTGGACCCAGACTGACCTACAAAAACTGCAGCGTAAAATGAACACTACCATGACAGCCCACCGTAAACACCACCCGCGGTCCTGCGTTCAAAGAGTTACACTAAAACGAGAGGAAGGTGGTAAAGGTATCATAGACATACCCAACTTACACAATAAGCAGATATCAAATCTTAGAAAATTCTTTTTCGACCATGCACAGCACTCCACATTACACTCCATAATCACACAATCTGACACCCGCCTCACTCCACTCAACCTGCACGACAAGAACACACAGCGCAACGAACACATAACAGACACTAAAGACAAGATAGCAGCATGGCAGCGGAAGTCTCTACATGGAAGGCACCGCCACGACCTGCAGCTGCCTCACGTCGACAAGGCAGCGTCGAACGCGTGGCTGCGGCGTGGCGAGCTGTTCCCTGAGACCGAAGCCTTCATGATTGCTATCCAGGACCAAGTTATAGACACCAAAAATTATCAGAAACACATAATCCGGAGAACAAATTTCACAGCCGATTTTTGTAGACACTGCCACAGTAGCCCTGAAACGATCCAACATATAACCGGCGCATGCAAGTCCATAGCTCAATCCGACTACAAGCACCGACACGATCAGGTAGCTGCAATAATTCACCAATACATAGCCTTCCAACACAAATTTATATCTGAGAAACAACCATATTACAAATACAAACCACAATCAGTTCTAGAAAATCATAGCTACAGGATTTACTGGGATAGAACCATAATAACAGACAAAACAATACACTTCAATAGACCAGACATCACAATATTAGACAAACATAACAAATCAGTAACCCTAATAGACATCGCCATCTGTAACACACATAACTTACTTACTACACACACAGACAAAATTACCAAATACACAGATCTCTCAATTGAGATAAAAACACAATGGCAGGTTCATAAGGTTAACACTATCCCAATCATACTCTCCACAACAGGCGTCATCCCAAAAACACTCCATACAAGTCTTCGAGCCCTTAATATACACCCATCCACATACACACTCTTGCAGAAAGCTGTCATCCTGAACACATGCCGCTTAGTACGAAAATTTCTATCAATTTCATAGGTTGATATGAATTTAAGAGCACTTGGCTTAGGCCCGTGCATTATTTTACCTCCTAAATAGGAGAGATAATGTCTAATGTACATATAATAATAATAATAATAACACACAATAATAATAATAATAACACACACCGAAATGCTACACAATCACAAAATAAATCATTATTTTATTTTACAATTGCTGTACACGCCATACAAATTAGTTCTCATCTAATCAAATTAGAGAGCTGAACGTAACTGAGCTTTAATAACAGCAATTAGCGAAGCAAACCAGCTCGATTCAAGGGAGGTCAGTTCACACAGTAAAATTAAACCACTATCTGCCTGGAACTGTACAGGCCATAAAGCTTTGTCAAAACAAAGCAATAGACTATAATCTATGGGTAAATCTAAGTAATTGGTGTGTTAATTCAGTGCGTAGGAACTGAGACTTGATGCCCACTTGTAGTTTCACTGGTACTGCTATTAAATGGGCCTATGTGTTATTGCGTTTAGAAAATTCTAACCTTGTGTAATTAGGAACACAGTTTTAATATAAAAGAGCGAAACATATCTACATATTTTGCAATATAAGGGTGGAAAAGTGGTATCACACAGGTAACATTGATGTTAGTGATAGTTAGTGATTTGATTATGTCATTTGCTGAATACAGATTATGCTGCTTTTTTATTGATCCATGAGACCAAATCGGGGCTTGGCTTTTCGATATACATATATTTAGGTATGGTAATTGAGGTAAGTCTAATTTATGTTTAGTTTAATAATACATTTGGCATTGGTAATGAGTTGAAAAGTATGACCCAATAATATCACCTACACTAAAATGTAGATTGACACAATATCAAATGAAGGTATTGAAGACAATCAATATTATTCTGATGAGATCCTCCCGAATGCATGAAAAATAAAAGTAGTTTGTCAACGCAGTGTTTTATCAATGATGTAGTTAAGCTGTGTCAACTGTTAGATAGCACTATCAGTAATTATGTGAACTGGGACATGACTGGTTTCCATTACATGTGGTTACTAATGAAATGAAACTACGAAAACATGATATCAGATTAGGTATTTTACATTAATTAATTATTGATTAAAAGCTAATGCATTTTTATCCCAACAGCTTTTAGATGACCTTAATTTTTTCTGTTTTTATTAAGAATGAACATAAACTATAATTATCAAATGAAAATACGCTTTTAAGACTACAAAAAATATATCCTTAACTATAAACTAGGCTACGATTGCACAAATAAAAAGTGTGTGTAAGTGTGTGTATGTGTATATCTTTATTAATAAAGGTACACGTAAATTGTTATTAAAACATTCCTAAATTTTTTTTTGCCATCTTATGTTCTCTGGTTTAGAAATGATGAAGATGGTGCCCCACACAATCTCCTAATCGCTTACTGTGCAAGCTTGAAATTTGGGGTTGATTGTTTGAAAACACAGTTTTGAAAATACCATAAAAACTGTGGTATCTCTGATAGCTAATAAGGCTCTGCCTACCCTTATGTGCTTCAGGTTGTAAATAATTGTTTTTCCTTAGAAAACTACCAATTGGCTGGCTACCCTGAGGTTACCCTTTAAGATGACAGGGTTGCATTCACAGCTGTTTCAGCTTTTAAATGTCAATTACTTGTAATTTAGTACCCAAAAGTGACTTCAGTATTAGAGGCAGGGAGCAAGGCTGCATTAGAGAATCAACGAAGAGGATCTACACTCACTGCAATTATGTGCATAAATAATGATTTATTTTTTACCTAGCAGCCTGGTATGCTCCTCGCCGGTGTTGACCGGCCAGACTCCTCGGCCTGTAGCGCTGTGTTCCCACACAGGGTGCACCCGCTCTGCCACACTGTTGGTCGGTGTTGGGCTTTCGCTGGCTGTGCTCCAAGGTGATCCTGTCTTCCCTCTCCGCTGAAATTTATGACAAGTTTGTTAGAGCAAATGGTGACACTACATTCTAATTTAATATAAAAATAATTTTGTAATTCTTTTTTTATAACATGTTATGTACATTCAAAAAGTACACTTCACTCATTTTTTAAACACAAATTTAATAAATTAACCATGACACATAGTGTAACTAATAGTTGGTGGTTAATAGCTTAGTAATTGCACACACACATAATTAATAAACCATTGACAACTAATAAATAAACATAATAGCTTATAGGCACAAGGTCAAGAACAAAAACACCTTATAACAGGAAAGTTGTATATATAAACAAACAACAATTGTCTAGCTAAAGGATTAACCAAATCAAAGACAAGGTTGTTCCAATACAATAAATTCATATTCATGAATGACATGACATGACACTATTGTTCAATGGACAAAGATTGATGTTAAAGTTTTATGAGTCATTTGAAAATCTTGTCTTGTTGAAAATATTTTAATTAACTACAGAAGTCCAAGCATGCAGGTGTTTATGGCTATTGTACAGCATTCAGGGATATGTGAGTAGCTTATTTTATAATCAATGAGTATCACATAAAACTTTTGAAACTGTAGAATTTTATTTCAACAAAATTACTAAGTAAATAATCAACACTGGACAATCTACAATATTTAAAACACATGTGCAGTGATATACACATATCAGCTCTACAAGCTGCTAGTGTATTATTAAAAATAATAAAAATAAGAAATAATACAGAAGTTTCTAGCTCCGGAGTAACATTTCTATTTTCAGTCAAAATTAAAAACATTGAAATTCAAAACTATGCCTAGTTTTATAAAATGATTGTGTAAGAAGCAACTGTGCCAATAAGTCTGTAGACATACTTTGAAAACAATACATGGCAAGTACTTTTGAAAAGTCTTTTATAACAAAATTAATATTCATAAAGCTTTGTTTAGCTTGTCACAAAAAAAAACAAAATTGATATCTATCTTCTTACTTGACAGAACAAACATGACAAATGTGCTAAAAGGTACAAAATGAGCATATAGCATTTTATGACTGGAATCATTAACAGATGTCATTATTTCAGCTAAATAATTCAATGTTACCACACGGGGTTTCAGTTTTGGGCAATAAAGTGTTAAAGGTACTAAAGAGTAGTTTGCTTTCTTTGATAGAGTTAAAAAACAGTGGATATAGCGTGTTGAAAAGTAATAAATCTCAACAGACATCAATACATACAGGTTAGTGTATTTTTCAGTACTTACCCCGTGAGAGTCAGACCTCTGTGACATTGTTTCTGACTCCATCTCTGAGTCTGTGCTAAGCGCCTCTGTGTTGTCATGAGACAGTGTCTGAGGTACATCACTGTCAGACAAATTAGATGACAGTCGTATAGGTTCATAAGCTCCAATATTACCAAAATTTCTATCTCTCTTGGGGATATGTTGTTCTTTGGGTGAATTAGATAATTGAATGAGGTCCGCGTTAGCCTCAGAGTTGAGCGCCCACGTGAACCTCGGCAGAGGCAGGTCCTGAGCCGTGGACAACAGGTCTGGCTTCAATGCCAAATTTGTTTGATGAGCTGCTATTAATTTTAACGCTGAATAAAATTGTTTCCTGTTCATGTGATTCAGTGACGCTGAGTTACTGGGAGCCACGCTTATATCCATGATCTGTAACATATAATTAGTGCGCATAGTACCACCTTCACAATTATTCTATTATCATTCCAAACACACGAAGTATCGCACATATTACCTGTTTGAGGATGTCGTTGGATACATTTGATGATCTAAATAGTTCCGTTGCTTTTAAAATCGGTATTTTCCCATTTGATTCCTCGTCACAACATAAAAACAAATCACCGAAATATCTCATTTCGGTTTCTGTCAAGTTGAGATCCTCCATTATATCAAAAACAACGCTTTTATATAGCTTATACACAATATATTATGTTAACACTAGAATGGGCAGCAGAAATATACATTATCTATTGATATACACCATATTTAATAAGGAAATAAAAGGATTTGAAACTCGTTCATCACACAAATTTACACGAAGCAGTCGAATTTGTCAGTGTAGTGACATGACAGCTGCCCACCGACGACGTGCGGCCATCATAATTAGTGATGCCAAATGTGGATTTACAGTTTGGCCAATACCGGTTTCTAGTTCGCATCATGTGAAATAAAATAACCAAGTACTAGGTGCTACCAACATAATCAATATGAAAACATATTAATTATGCCACGGGGGCCTTATTTAGATTTATTTTAGTTTTAAGTTGTAGTTTATTTAGTTTAAGCTTAGATTTAATGTCATTGTAAATTGCTTTTATTATGTAAATAAAAAAAAAAAAAATACAAAACAAAAATGTAGTTACAAAATATCAAAATATAAAAGGTATCGTTAATTTATTATTTATAGAGATCCTGCTAGGCTATCTAACAATACTTTAAAACATTAAATGTTAGCTTTTTACGACAAAGAGGACCCGTTTTTTTATTTTTTGCCTACATCTCGGAAACGATGAGTCATAGGAAATTTTGTCGTACTGCATAAAGAAAGCTAATAAAATTTTCTACAACTTGATTATATATACTTTTTACTTATTCTCAATCGTTGTCTAGATATGAGCTTTGGAAAACAGTCGTTTTTCAAAAATGTGGTTTTTACCTTACTCCTTAACTTTAAGCCTCCTTAATGTAAATGGGATGAGGAAAATCTAAAAATCAGCCCTCTACTCCATGTTTGATGCAACTAGCAAGCCAAGTCACCTACAGGACCTTGTCATTTTACTTGGTGGATGATTCCTCATTCATAAAGTGATTTGGCCAAGAGGAGGCATAGTGGCCACTGTATGTAACGCTATCTAAAATTCATAAAGCGTAACTACCCAGGGAAAACGTGTAATGTTATAGTCGATGGATACACCAACTCTGCCAAGAGTTCCAAGTCTGATGAATAAGAGCATAGGTATCGACTAAAAGCAGTCTACGGATATAATATCTGATATATTTGCAGCTTTGAATTCTTAAAATAATGGGCTATGGACCATTAACTGAAATTTGTATAAATTTTCAACGGTATTTTCAACATGAAACTACCGTGAGACTCAATCATAGTGAAATAAAAACGGATCACTCACGTATATAAGTCGAGTTTAGCCCTACATGTTTTGGACTAATTCGTAGTCCTTCCTCTTTTTCATCGACGACGACGACGAGGGTAGTTGTGTGCCGCTGTCAGCTGCGTCTAGTAGTCGCGCGAGCAGAGCCGCGGCGCGCAGTGTGCGTCTCGCCGCCGCTGGGTCGTGCGCTCCCAGAGAAAGGACTACGAATTAGTCCGAAACATGTCGGGCTAAACTCGACTTATGTACGTGAGTGATCCGTTTTTATTTCACTATGGGTACTGGGTAGTTGATAATATTAGTATATGAACTAAAAAACAATTACTTTGCTCACCCGCGACCACTAATGACAAATAGTTATATCTGTGCGGCAAATGTATGTTTCCATGCAACACCTCCACCTCCACTGCTACACGAATCAACACATGCCACACAGACCCAACTATCACCACCACCACTATACTAAACGCTGACGCGTTTCGGCACTCTCCACGAGGCCATTTACGAAGCACAACAACAACCGCTCAACATGTCACCACTTCCACTACTGACATATGTAAACCATGTACTCAACTTAGTTAATGACAAAACCAACGTACCCACTAATATTTTATAAATTCCAAACTACCCTTTTATGTAAGTCCTAAACTACCCTTTTTTAAGAAATGAATTCCAAACTACCCTTTTTATTTTTATTTTTAATCTACGCCAGGTACCCCGTTATTTTTAACCGAGTACGGTAAAAAGAGAAGTCATGTTCTCATTATTACTATGACACATTATTAAAATTAGAACCAAGTCGTAACAAAGGCGAAGAAACCAAATTAACTTGTTCATTAATAATAGACCCCATGTTGTTGTACCTAATAATTTCCAATTGTTCTAAAACCGATAGCCGCAAACCCTTATCACAATAATGTAAAATTTCGTACGTATCTGAGTCTAACAACGAATGATTCGTTTCTAATAAATGCTTGGCAAAGTTTGATTTCTCTGGATGATCATGCCTATATGACGAGACATGCTCTTTAAATCTAGTATCAAAGCTTCGACCGGTTTGTCCAATGTATACTTGACTACAGTCGCCACAAGTGAGTTTATATACGCCCGACCTGTTCCCTTTATCCACCTTTTCTTTGTTATTACAAAGTCTAGAACGTAAAGAATTAGTAGTCTTAAAGGCAACATTGATGTTATTTGATTTTAAAATATTATAAATCTTGTCAGACAACCGGCCAACATAAGTAATACTAGATCTAAATTTGTTAGTAGGCTGAGATGGCAACGCAGAGTAAAACATGCTATTCACTATCCGTCCCTGCTTCTTTTGAACCAGACTATTAACCATTGCTGTACTATAACCATTTGTTGTTGCTATCTGATATATAGTATGTAACTCAGAATCATAATGCTCTTTCGAAAGAGGTACAGTTAGTAGTCTATGTACATAACAATGGAAAGCAGCCAGTTTATGCTGCCATGGGTGAGTAGAATTTGCAGGTATGACAGTATCTGTGTACGTAGGCTTACGGTAAATTTGAAACTGGTGCCTATTATTTACTCTTGTAATAGTTAAATCCAGAAAATTTAATGAACGATTTTCCTCTAATTCTCGTTTGAACTTTATTTTTGGATGTTTGTTATTGAGAGCACTAATAAACAAATCTAGCTGCCTCATACTCCCCTTCCAACATAAAATTAAATCATCAACATACCTATAATAATATACTAAATTGCTGTTCCCCACTATATATTGTTTTTCAAAGTTATCCATAAAAACGTCAGCCATTAAAGGACTAAGAGGTGACCCCATTGCTAAACCATCACTCTGCAAATAATATTGACCATTAAATCTGAAATAATTTTGTTTCATGCATAAAGTTACTAATTCTATTAACTCACAAACCTCCCCCGGATGTAAACGCTTCCTTTCTAAGTGACATCTAAGAATATTTAAGGTTTCACTATATGGTACGTTGGTAAACAAACTATCCACATCTAAAGAAAGTAATGTTGAGTTCGGCGGTATATTAATGTCTTTAATTTTATTTACTAAATCTGAACTATTCTTTAAACTATATATTGGCTTAAAAGAAGATTTTTCCCGAACAATGCTATTTAACTTCCTCGCTACTTTATACGCTGGAGCACTCACGTATGAAACAACAGGGCGAACAGGAACACCATCCTTGTGAATTTTAGGTAAACCATATAAAATTGGTGCCTGCGGATTCATAGGAATCACATTGCTCCTCTTTTGTTCGGTGTCAAAGGTAAATGCAGAATTTTTCAGAAGGTTTTTTAGGTCTTTATGAAACGCGGCGGTGGGATCCCTACGTAAATTCAAAAAACCCTCTCCTTGAATGATGTCATTTACTTTATCATTATATTGACCCCTTTCTAAAACAACAATACAATTGCCCTTATCGGCCTTAGAAATTACCAAATCATTGTCATGGACCTTTTGCTGAATAGAACGTAATGAATGCAAGTCACCAACATCCGAAATACCCCCAGTAGAAGTTGTATTTTTTAATGAATTAGCAACCAAAACCTTAGTATCAAAGTCACCGCGATTACAAACAATCGCAACCTCAGAATCTACCGCCAAACCCTCCACTAATTTCTGACTAAATTTAGAGGGTAAGTTATATTTCAAACCTTTTTCCAATAACTGCACTTCACCTTCTACAAATTCGACATTAGTGAGATTTTTAACTCGAGGGTAGAAACCGTTACCGTTACTTGACTCACTATTATTGTTGTTCAAAAGAGACTGAGTTCCATTTCGCGTAAGCCTACGCAATTTATTAGTTTGGGTAACATACTTTTTATGTGCCTGCACCGAAGCAAAATATCTCGCCTTTTGGTCCAAAGTATCAAACTCAATATTATGCAATTTAAATACCAGTTCCGAATGTAGTACTCTAAGATGTAATTTTAAATTATCTCTAACACAAAACCAATGACGAGACTCCTCATTTAACCAAATCTTGCGAGCCTTATTTATTGCTATCGTAGCGGCCCTACTAGTGTTATTGCTATGTAAATTTATATAATTTGGTACATTTATAATATTGGTTTGGTAGATTTATAATATTTTAAAATCAAATAACATCAATGTTGCCTTTAAGACTACTAATTCTTTACGTTCTAGACTTTGTAATAACAAAGAAAAGGTGGATAAAGGGAACAGGTCGGGCGTATATAAACTCACTTGTGGCGACTGTAGTCAAGTATACATTGGACAAACCGGTCGAAGCTTTGATACTAGATTTAAAGAGCATGTCTCGTCATATAGGCATGATCATCCAGAGAAATCAAACTTTGCCAAGCATTTATTAGAAACGAATCATTCGTTGTTAGACTCAGATACGTACGAAATTTTACATTATTGTGATAAGGGTTTGCGGCTATCGGTTTTAGAACAATTGGAAATTATTAGGTACAACAACATGGGGTCTATTATTAATGAACAAGTTAATTTGGTTTCTTCGCCTTTGTTACGACTTGGTTCTAATTTTAATAATGTGTCATAGTAATAATGAGAACATGACTTCTCTTTTTACCGTACTCGGTTAAAAATAACGGGGTACCTGGCGTAGATTAAAAATAAAAATAAAAAGGGTAGTTTGGAATTCATTTCTTAAAAAAGGGTAGTTTAGGACTTACATAAAAGGGTAGTTTGGAATTTATAAAATATTAGTGGGTACGTTGGTTTTGTCATTAACTAAGTTGAGTACATGGTTTACATATGTCAGTAGTGGAAGTGGTGGCATGTTGAGCGGTTGTTGTTGTGCTTCGTAAATGGCCTCGTGGAGAGTGCCGAAACGCGTCAGCGTTTAGTATAGTGGTGGTGGTGATAGTTGGGTCTGTGTGGCATGTGTTGATTCGTGTAGCAGTGGAGGTGGTGTTGCATGGAAACATACATTTGCCGCACAGATATAACTATTTGTCATTAGTGGTCGCGGGTGAGCAAAGTAATTGTTTTTTAGTTCATAAATATGGACCTCCGCAAAGTAACGCCTGATTCAATAAATATTAGTATACTTAAAAAAATGGTAAAAAACGCATTTTTGAAAAACAACTGTTTTTCGGAGCTCATATCTAAGAACGATTGAGAATAGGTAAAAGGTATATATAACCAAGTTGTAGTAAATTTTATCAGCTTTCATTGTGTAGTATAACGAAATTTGGTATGACACATCGTCACACACACAACAAAAACCCAAAAAACGGGACCTTCTTTGGGCCCCCCATCCTAGGGCTCACCTCCGAGGAGTGGGGACTTTTAGTATGTTAACCCTCAAACTAGTCTTAACAAAGTCCCGAAGTCAAACTTTCTGCTTTCGACCATCCACACCCCACTTGTGAGCATTCATTTCCCAGGCTATAGTGAAACTAGGTACTTAACTTCTATAAATGCGCCCTGAAAGGTCCGTCTTACTTTTTTTTCCTCTAGGATCTACGCGCCGTGATTGGACACGGCTGGCTCAACCTTAGTTACAAAACTGAAGGCATAGGCAATACTAAGAAATTAAAAGTTATATCCCCATTCATTGATGCCTGGGTTAAATACTATGATTAAATAATAAATAGCAAAAGGTAAATAAATTAGCTCAGACTATGTTGTGCAACGTTCAATGTTCGACTCACATTGCGAACGTCTCAACTGTGTACATGTCTCTATTTTTTTATCAAAATCTGTTCAACCCAAACAAGTGATAAATTATAGATATAGTTAAGATTTAGACAAATACCTACACTAATTAATACAATCATCATCATCCTATTTATGTCCCACTGCTGCAATTAATACAATAACCCAACATTTTATACATACTTTTTCAGTTTTAGGGAATATTAAGTAAAAATACACTTCTTAATCTATATCAATGTTTTAATTTCAGATGTACTGAGATATTACATACATAAATATTAGTATTTTATGCACAAAACAAACAATAGATTACACATGCTTATAAGCTACTCTCAAAGTAGCATAATAATTTAGGATATAACACTGCATTCATTTAAAACTTAACTTAAAAGCGCCGATAAACGACATGTTAACATAGGTCTCTAAAAGCTAGTTTAATCCTTGGTCTGGATGTACTTGATGAGATCGATGACTCGGCTGGAGTAGCCGTACTCGTTATCGTACCAGCTGATGAGTTTGACGAAGTTGTCGTTGAGGGAGATGCCGGCGGCGGCGTCGAAAATGGACGAGTGCGTGTCGCCGATGAAGTCCGACGACACCACCTGGTCCTCGGTGTAGCCCAGCACGCCCTTCAGCGGGCCCTCCGCGGCCTCCTTGACCTTTTGCTTGATCGCGTCGTAGCTGGCGGGCTTGGCCAGGCGCACGGTCAAGTCCACGACGGACACGTTGGCTACCGGCACACGGAATGCCATACCGGTCAGCTTACCGTTAAGAGCGGGAATGACCTTGCCGACGGCCTTGGCGGCGCCGGTGGAAGCGGGAATGATGTTCTGCTGCGCGCCGCGGCCATCGCGCCACAACTTGCCCGAGGGACCGTCGACGGTCTTCTGGGTGGCGGTGGTGGCGTGGACGGTGGTCATCAGACCCTCAATGATCTCGAAGTTGTCGTGGATGACCTTGGCCAGGGGGGCGAGGCAGTTGGTGGTGCAGGACGCGTTAGAGATGACCTTGGCGGACGGGTCGTACGCATCGAGGTTGACGCCAACGACGAACATGGGCGCATCAGCGCTGGGGGCCGAGATGATGACCTTCTTGGCACCACCCTCCAAGTGAGCGGAGGCAGCGGCGATGGTGGTGAAGACGCCAGTGGACTCTACGACGTACTCAGCGCCTGCCTTAGCCCAGGGGATGGCTTTGGGGTCGCGCTCTGAGAATACTGCGATTTTGTTGCCGTTGACGACGAGGTTACCTTCCTGTGCCTCAATGGTTCCTTTGAAACGTCCATGAGTGGAGTCATATTTGAACAGGTACACCATGTAGTCCAGGCCGATGAAGGGGTCGTTGATGGCGACCACGGATGCACCCTTCTCGATGGAGGCGCGGAGCACCAGGCGACCGATGCGGCCAAATCCGTTGATACCGATCTTTGACATGTTTGCTGTGAAAAAAAAAGTCTTATGAAATTTGTGCACAGAAATAAGGACTGTCAATGTCTGTTCTGTTTATTTTACTAGGACAGTTAATGTGGTGAAATTATTATTTAATAGATTGTAATAGCTTCTCCGAAGGTTGTCGCAAAGCAAAAAGACTAAAAGGAGTAATGAAAAACATATTAAAATTTGGTATTTGACAAATCAAAAAATATTTAACTAATTGTAATTGTAAGTTTGATTACCGGAATAAAGGCTAATACTTAATAATAATAGCTTCTCCTTATATGAGACTACTCAACTCAGTAACTTCCATTGATAGAATGAATCAATAGCTACTCTACCCACCTAGTTTCTGATAACAATATGTTACTTGATGTTTACTTAATGTGTTAAAAGGTAGTAAAAAGTTTTATAATAGGTATCTCGATAGCAGGCAGAGGTTAAAGAGTCAATGTAACTATATCAAACAATAAACAACAATGTCGAAACATTTTTAGTTTGACCGACCGTGACCTTGTGTTTCGAGGCTTACATTCAAGTACTTTTTTTTTTTATTTAAATTAAGTAATAAAAAACATACGAAGAAGGTTCAAATCAAACCGGTGTCAGTGTATCACTACCGGCACCTGGAGGACAAATAGAGGTCAAAGTCACTAGCGGCGAATTAGCAAACAATACATAATCTTTATTAATTAAACCCATTACTTGGTCAAATTCAATTGCTTATTCAGTTCTTAAATCGTGACACGTTTGTATGGAGATGGACACTTACTTAAAAAAAGTAAAGCTATGATACAGAATGATGATGTAAACGGGTAGTTAGTAACTCACATTAGGAATAAAAGGAGCGTATTAATCGAAGTTGAGATGTTTTGATTTAATTATAACTAATTTAAAAACGAATGGGAATATTTAAACACTTACTGGAATAAAGTTTAGGATGAAATAGATAAGTGACACTGAGCACGTACGCCGCTCACAAGATGGAGTTTGGAAATGTCAGACGAAGGACGTCTGCGAGGAATTGTAGGCGGGGTGGATTCCACAAGATCAATGAGTCACAGAAATGTGATTTTCTACAGACTGTGCAGTAGGTACAAAACGTCAATGAGGCAAATGTCTAATTCCATTCCATAGTAACATGATTCATTAAAACACACTGGGCGTATCATGAAGGAATCTCGTTTGTCGGTCTCATTAAAATGCATTTCCAAAAACTTATTGGAATCAAATCGGATTTAATTCTATTCATAAGAATAATTGACAAAGACTGTCGTAACGATATGCAATGTCGTACCCTTTAGTTAATCTTTGAGAACTGTAGATTTTAGTAAATATTTTGTAATTTTGTGTAATTTCTTGTGATTTGTATTTTCAAGTGGATTATATTTAAAAAAATGCTGTTTTATTCAATTTATAAAATGCTCTTTATTCGTTAAGTACACACTTTTTGATCGTGTGAAACTAGTTTAAATAAAAAACCGATAAATACCGGTTTACCACGTCGCTTCTTCATTACATGGCAACACGTTCATTTTAGAACGGCCACTATTGTCATTTTTTAACACATCTGTGATCTGTAAGGTCAATGCAAAGACAACTCATTAGCCCGAGGGGTCGAGAGTCTGTTGTATACTATGTCTGTGCTGTTTACCAAAAGCACAACAAAAGCAGTATTTTCGAAAAAGAATTTGGCGGGAAACCGATGAGAGTGGATCGTGTCGTTAATTGAATTTTAGTTTCTGTGCTTAATGTTGTTTGGTGGATAATAAAGATAGTGTGTTAAACAACAAATTGACGTGAAAGTGCCCAGCAAATGAAGAATTCAAGTGAAAACGCGTATTCCGCGTAAACGCGTGTTTGTGACCCCCAAATATCCGCCGGCTGCTGCTCGCCGTAGCTCGCCGTAAAGTACGCTATCGCTTTACGGAAGACATGAGCAGTTGACAGGACGTGACTAGGACAGACTGACACAACTCTGACGATGACAGGACTTTAATATACAGAAATTTACAAAATACATCAGACGTGGCTGTATGGACTCTGTTCCTTTGCCTATCCCTTATGGGATGAATAAAAAAAAAAAAAAGCAGTATTTTCAAAATATGACGTCTATTGTTTTGCTTATTGATAGTTTCACGAAATTCTGTTAAATTAATTAGTGACATCCTATTAGGAATGGTTATCAATGTCGGGATTAATGGCTTCGGCCGCATTGGTAGAGTAATATTTAGGACTTGTTGTCAGCATCCTGATTTAGAAGTAAGAATCTTCTCAGAAAGTTATTTCTTTTGTAATTAATCCCGCTACTCTTACTTCCGATGAACTAAAAAAAACCTGTTCGAGGGCACTGCATAATCTATGAGCTTATGGAAGTAAACCCGCAAATCAACCACGCTCACGTTGATCACCATGTTATGAACGTGAACAACATGTAATTAAATCGGAGGTCTTATTGTCTAGCTAACTCGCACTGGTTCGCTATCGCATTTGACTTCTTTCGCGAACTATCTTATTCTTGTACCGTTTGCCGAAAGAGATGGCGAATACGATAGCGAACGCCGCATGCGTTAGACCAGGACCGAGCCTAATGGGGCACAGACTATACTCCCTAGCCAATTCGAAGTGCTAATTGAGCGATTGTTCTCGAATTGTTTTTACAGATCGCAGCTATAAACGACCCAGCCATTGAACTATCATACATCTGTTATTTAATAAAATTTGATTCCACACATGGAAAATACAATGGGAATATTTCGTATGAGGGCAATGAAATTAAAATTGACGGTATGTTCGTGTTTAAAATTTAGAACCTATTAAGGTAGGATTATCGAACAAAGAATGCTTAGTAATAGTTAATAGTAAATACCTAGACCCTCTCATTTGTGTTAGCACACAATTGTATTGCAAAATAATGTGCCTACTTACCTAGTTAGTATTTTCTTTCAGACCATTCAATAAAGGTGTTTCATCAAAAAGCGCCGTGCGACATCCCGTGGGAGAAGGCAGGCGTGCAGTACGTGATCGAAGCTTCTGGAATGTTTACAAATATGGAGAAGGCATCGGTAGGGTCCCATTCTTATAGAAACGTAAGCCTATACTTCCCTAAATTGGCTGACGAAGTTCTGTCCAGATCAATGTTAGTATTAGGTAGGTATGTGAAGGAAACTTTTATTTTAGACTTTAACATTACATTAAGTTTTTTTTGGATCATCCCATCTTCAACCTCGTACCTACGAAGCATCCTCGTCTTCTCGTTTCCAGGGCCACCTGGCGAGCGACGGGGTGTGGCGGGTGCTGGTAACAGCACCCAGCTCTGACGTGCCCATGCTCATTCTGGGCGTTAACCAAGACAGAATCAATCCAGGTGACATTAAAACTGTCTCGTGCATTCGCCCCGCCACTGAGCAGAGCTGCGACCGTCAACCCCCGTATTGCGTAAATTGCTCAATACCTGGATTATCCTTCAACTACCTAGTAAACCTATTTTTGTAAGAATTGATTGAATCAGGCATTACTTTTCGGAGGTCCATATTCATGAACTAAAAACAAAGCGTTAAACAAATTATAGTTAAAGTGAGAAAAGCTTTCAAGGGTACACGGAAATAACATATCTAGTCACCTCAACAAGTTTTTGAGTTATCGCGATTTGAAAATTTGGAACGATGTAATTATCCATATAATTTTCGTGTACATCTTGTTTTAAAGTGATAAGAAGCAAGTTACATAAATATTTGTATCTGTAACCGAGTGGTAACTAATAGTCTATTGAGTGCTCTACATTTTGATTAAAATCTCCTTTTAAACAAAAGTGACTAGACATGTCATTTCGGTCCCTTCAAATGGGATGGGGATTAACTTCTTATACCGCTAGTTCGTGTGTAGATGTGAAGGTGATATCATGCACGTCCAGCACGCTGTACTGCCTGGCGCCGATCATAAAGCTGCTGCAGGACGAGTTCGGCGTGGGAGAGGGCTTCATCACCAGCATACACGCCATGACGCCCTCGCTCAAGCCGCTCGACGGGCTCTGCATACGCGGGAAGGTGGGTAGCAGGATCCCAACAGTCTTAACTTAAACCCTTGACAAGCCCTAGCCAAGATGCATGCAAGCAAAACTGGTACAAGACGCGAGCGATATTAGGTACATATATCCTTTACGGTCGCGTGTCATGATAATGGGGCGCAACTTGAGTTTTTTGCTATAAGCAAAAATAATTATAGGTTAGGAATGGCTTCTGGGTACACTGCATCGTCTACGTAAATATTATCACCCCATCACATATAGTGGAGAGCCTTGGGGGAGGCCTATGTCCAGCAGTGGACGTCTTTCGGCTAACACGATGATGTTGATGACATATAGCGCATACAGTTACTCTACACCTATTCTATGAGCTAGCTCACTAAGCCATTTTGTCACCGTTCGTCCGTCACTAACTTAGTGTGTGGCAACTCTATCCCAAGACACCTTGTCACCAGCACTGGCGCGACCACCGCAGCATTCACCAGAACATAATCCCGGCGGCGACGGGCGCGTGCAAAGCGCTGGGTCGGATCATACCCGCCGTGCGAGACAAGCTGGCCGGGCTTGCCTTCAGAGTGCCCATCGTTAATGTCTCTGTACTCGACCTTTGCATCAGGTAAGTACCTATTGACACCAAGTGACGCTTTCACTTGTTTGCACATGCATGATACAAATAAAACATTTGTTATATTAGCACCCAGCAGAGATGCGCGAGGTGGTGAGCAAAATATTCAAAAACTAACGTTAATATCGTTATATTGTCCTGTCTTCCTACATTCGTCACCCAGTCAAGACCAATGTGCTAAAAAGTAATTGCTACACCACGAGAGCAAAGTTAGGTACCTACATAAAGATAAAAATAAAGAAGTACACAATTACTGCTCACACCTCGTGTTAACTGCTTTAAAGTCTTGATAGTGTAACATTGTTCTGCAGGTTAAATAAAAACACCACAATGAAGGAGATTACTGAATGCATTGAAAAAGTAAAGGACCCAGCCTTGCAGGGCATAATACAAGTGTCTACAGAACAAGCTGTGTCTTCAGACTTCATCGGAGATAGCCATTCTTGCACTGTAGACATCGACTCGAGTCTACAACTGAGACCTAACTTCTTCAAAATTATATGCTGGTACGAGAACGAATTTTCGTACGCCTGCCGAGTCGTCGACACGATACTGTACTCGGAGAGACAACATTCATTAATTTGTACACCTCTAACAAAAATGACATACGTGAGACCTATATTTTGGAAGACTAACTGCGAGCAATCGGATAGCAAGAAGCATACACATGCAGATTGTGGTTCGATTCCTAAATTTCCGCTAAGTCCTTGTGATTTTAGTGACGGTAAGTCACGCTCTCGGCCTATCCAAAGACCTTTATCGCCATATGTTTCCGAAGCAAGTAAATTGAGTAAGCGAACCGTCTCGTTGGATGAAACTAAAACATTCAGGGCTTTCATTGAAAAACATACAAAATCCGGCTCAGACAAGGACAACATAATTAATGTACAGGAAAATAGAGCAGTGATTAAACAGATTTGTCACGAACGTGTTAAGGCGCAAGAACGTTTAGAATTGGTTAAACAAGAATTTTTCAGAATGGTTAACATCACTGAAGACATCTTAGAAAAACAGGAACATTTTGAATCTGATTTGGCCAATAGAGGTTCTTCAGAAGAAATTACTGAAACGGAAAACTTAAACGCTGATTCTTCTGTGTTGACGATAAAGGGTTCCACAAAAGGATTAATTGCAAACGAAAATTCAATGAGCCTTTCACTTGAGATGGCCATAAGTCCTTCAGAAGAAGTAAGAGACAAAGAAATTTTAAACAATAATTTATCTGGGATGGCAATAAGAAGTCCGTCAAAGGAAACAGTTAGGAAAGAAAATTTAAACACTCGTTTATCGGGATCAACAATAAAAAGTTCACTAAGAGGGATGACAGAGGGAGAAAAATTAAAAGCTCATTCTCATCGGACTGCTAAAGTAAATTTGTCTAAAGGGACAACTGAGAACGAAAATTCAAACAGCGATTACTTATCTAAGAGAGCAAGACATTCTTCAAAAGTGATAAGTGGGACAGAAAAATTAAATTATCATTCTTCGAAAGGAATTAATGGTACAGATGATTTAAAAGCACATTCATCTGGATTAGCAAAAAGTCCTCTAAAAAGATTTTCTGGAAAAGAAAATTTTAGCGTTCATTCATCTGGGGCGAGAGTTAAGAGTCCTTCAAGGGCGATAAGTGAAAAAGGATATTCAAGCACCCATTCATCTGGATCAGTATTAAAAAGTCCTTCAAGGGGGAGTTCTGAAAGAGGATATTCAAACGTTCATGTATGTTTTCTACCATTGAGAAGACCGTCAAAAGATACTGAAAAATCAATGTCTAACTGTTGTTTACCTATTCTGACAAGAAAATCATCAAAAAATATAACGGAAGAAAATTTACACAATTACTTGGCTACTGACGAAAACAAAAGTTTATCGAAAGAACAAACTGAAATGGAAGAAAAGCCTATTAAAGAGGATGTAGGGAAAACAGTTACAGATAGTATTGGAAATAACAACGAAGGGATATTTTTTAAACTTACAGAACCTTCTGAAATATGTAATGAGACTAAATCTGTCAATCTTACTGCTGTACCTGACGAATATAACGGTAAAGATGACACAGAGTCGAAAATAAAACCGATAGGCGAAAATTCTCACGAAGAATTGCAAAAACTAGATTCACCTTGCAGAAATAAAACTGGAAATTTATTGGGACTAAATGTGTTACGCAAAATATATCAAACCTGTGAAAATAATAATATTCCATTGAAATCTAAGGATACAATTAACACTAATAATAGCAACACAACACAGCCAAATCATAATCAGAATACGCAAGACTCTAAAACGGTTAATATACTAGAAGATAACCAGAGCAGTACAAGTAATGTAAATAGCAGTATTTTCGACGATAATGATGACTTTGATGAAAAACATAACGTAGAAGAAGTGATTCAAATTGTGAGCGAAAATCCGAAACGCACAATTTCATATTTAAATTTCAATACAGATTTTGACTTAAATGCTAATGAATGTAAACAACTACTCAAAAAATATAGTTCCGATGATGTTGACCCCGGAGACTGGAGAAATGTTAAAGCATTAACTCCGGAATTGCTAAATAGAAAGATATCCAAAACAGAAATTGTCGACGAAAAGCTCAAACAACGAAACATTGTGCTAGTCGAACACGAAAAAGAAAAGAGTAAATTCGAAATCAATACCAATCAGCAGAATGATACGGTTCCGTCACATGCGGGTGACTTTTGTCAAGACGCGTATAAAAATAGTACTAGCAATGCGGAAGATGAAAACAGTTCTCATGATTCTATCAAGATAGTCTCTGAAATGACATCGCTGTGTGTCAGTCCTGTTAATACCGTGACCACAATAAGCAACAATGAAACGTACAGAAGTAAACAAGACATTTATGATAAGTTGGACAGTGCCAGCGTATCTGGCTCAGAAAATTCGTTTCAAATACTTGAGAAAAAATCCCAGATAATAAATATTACGGACCTGACTTATTCACTGGATGATTTGGCTCGTTTGGATAAAATTTGTAGAATAATCGAAATATCGGACGAATTATCCGATAAGTTGTTTGCACCCCTCGACGACAGAGGTGAGGGCGGATCCAGTAAACAAAAGTGGTCATTCAAAGACTTGTGTAAAAGAATCAAACTGGATGAATTTTGTAATAACGTGTTCGGAAAAACTTCCATGTAAGTTCGAAAGTATATAAACAGTGTGCATGTACTTAAATGTCTATATTTTAAAAATAAATTTATTGTAAAAGCAAGGCAGCAAGTGATTATCACTGAATCTAGATGTTCGAACACCGTTTACAAAAATAAAGTATGCGAATCGACTCTGGTATTATTCAGTATTACGCTCAGGGAATATCACAGAAAACTGTAGAATATAAAGTGTAAAGCTAATCTTAAAAATAAACTTATTATAGAGAAGCAGGTACAAGTTTCGAGATCGCGATCGGTCTCATCCGTAGTTGTGGTAGACTATGTCTCTGTTGCGCAAGAGTTTGGCGTTGAGGCCAATGATGGTGCGCGGGAATATGGCGTCTGCCATGTCGACGAAGTCAGCGATGACGACGTTGACGGGGGTGCGGGCGGCGCGGTCGGGCGGGCCCGGCGAGAACTCTGCTAGCTTCGGGAGCACCTCCTTTACCACTGGGGCGGCGCATTTTGCTCGAAGGTTTGATGTCCACCTGGAATTTTAGATGTTTGTTGATGGACATCGAATCGTTGAGCTTTGTGTGGATTGATAAAAAAAGTGAGGCCTTATTTTCATGTTCAATAACTTGCTGAAATATTTACGATTCATTATCTGGAACCCCGTATAATATGAAAACATTAGGTATACCTTAGCACAATGAAGGTCGACGTCGGTGTAAGCACAGCTTGGTGCACGAACCCGGTGCCGGGGTGTCGTTTGATGTTTTCCAGGTATCTGATGAGGCCTTCGGTTCGGTCCTGCTGTGGCCATGGAGAGGGAAGCGACTGCGGCTGCCAGAATTCGCTTGTCGCGTATACCGACTGGTTGCGGTACACTATGATAATCTGAAAAAGAAAATTGCTGTTGTTGTGGGAACTAGCTAGGGGAGTCATTTAGACATATATTAAAGACATAAAAGTATTTGACAAATCGATGTTCATGTTTATCATGATGATCATGTTACCGAATCGCTGTACCTGTCGAAAAATTAATATTAAGTATTTTCATTTATCTGCACACTACCTACCATTGACAATGTCATTTCATGTATTATTTCAGAAACGACATATCGACGGTACCTACTCTGACTGAACCTTGTATATAAACTTTGACGAAATTGGAATAACCACTTTAGGTTCACGGTCTAGAGTGGTTATTCCAATTTCGTTAAAGTTTATATACGAGGTTGAGTCAGAGTACCGTCAATATGTGCTTAATTGTATTCTAATCGCGGTTTAATAATAACTAACCTGTTGACGCAATCTGTTGAGTGAGTTAAGAGTGACACTGCGCAGGTCCAACTGCCTCGGCACAAGTTTGGCTCCGAACAGATTGAGCAAGTACCGCATTAGCCGCTGATGGTCTCCTGGCGTGAAGCCATAGAAGTGTTGGCAGTCCAGAATCACCACCTGAAAAGAAACCACGAGAAAAGAAATATGTAAGTCTACACACGCCTGGACAGAATTTGTACTATTGTATTCTGTGACGGAATCGCAGAGAAAACAAGGGCATTCAAACTTATCTAGTAGGAATACGACATAAATTCCAATGTTTTAAATTCATCCCGTGGCATCGAAAGGGATTTTTTGACACGGCATTGAAGACCGCGCTGAGGGATCCCGCGGCGGGATGTCTTGGTAGGCCGCCGGAATGCGTCAGTATCTAAGCGGCTAGTGTGCATAGGCCTTTAAAGGCTGGTTCAGCACTGCTTCTACTCTATAAACTTTATAGTTAATAGAAAAACAGAGAGATCAAAACTTACTTCTCCCGGGTGTGTATCAACAAAATCTTTAACTTGTTCCAAGGCTGTAGATATCTCTCCAGCATACAAACCGTGGGTGAAGTAGAATTGATCGGTGTTCATTTTCGTGGCCACCCTCAGATCAAGGTACCTGGAACATGTTTTAAAAGCAATCAATAACTGCAGCACTTGGAGACATTAATTAAATGTAATGGAACCTAACCATGTTCCATTCCGTAATTTTTGTATGGAAAAATTACATTAACTAGTTTAAATATTATTAATCTGTATGTGCATGGTGACCATTTCTAGACTTACTACAGAAGTACAACAGCTGTTAGTAGATTGTTGTGAGTTTTAGGGTTCCGCGCCTCAAAAAGAAAAACGGAACTCCTATAGGATCACTTTGTTTGTCTGTCTGTCTGTCTGGCAAGACCCTTTTCCTCTGGAATGCGTGGAGGTAGTAAGCTGAAATTAATAACAAATACTCAACCCTGCAGTCCCTTGAAGCTGTGACAAAATCAAACTTCTAAGTCCAAGCAATCAAAAGAGACAGTCGTTAAAAATTGTGTTTCCATACAAATTGCCGTTGTCCTAGAAACTTGAAATTTGGTATGAAGGTAGCTCTTATAGCACAACCTATGGAATCAATTTGAAAATCTTGAATATTTTTGTCAGTTAAAATCCCTAAATGATCCCACTCTGCATACATTTTGCTTTGGACCAGGGCTCTGCTAACACTGGACAACTTAAAACATTCAGGGAAAAGTAGGAAAAATCTTTGGATCTTGATTCTCGTGATTGACAAACTACTTTGTCTGACTTTTTTTTAAAGTTAGATATGGTTAGGTTAGGTTGTCAGTTTTGAAGAGGAGACAGTGTTCTAATATCTCATTAGTTTCGTTACCATCATCCCATTAGGTATATGTCAATACCCATCGATCAACCCCCATCAATCAATACTTTCATTCATGAGTTTCAGACAAACATACATCCTTCAACATTGGTGGTCTTGTTGTGTACTTACTTATTTACTTAACACATGTCCTGCATAATAATTAAGAACACATAGCAAATGATGAGATATTTTTTATTACTATAATGCAAATAGGATAAAGGACATTTTAAATGCACAACAGTAAGATATGCAAATATCAGTTATTATGATTGCAATTAATTATAAAATGTATGCATACTAAAAAGTTCAATATTTCAAAAACGGGTGAACCGATTTTAATGAAACTTGGTTCACACCCATGTTGATTACTATCATTAGCTTTCGATTAAAAAAAAACGCATCTAAATTGGTACATCCGTTGGGAACCTATAATGCCACAGACAGATACACAGACACACAGATACACAGGTTAAACTCATAACACCCCTCTTTTTCGTCGGGGGTTAAAAAGTAGTTTCTGCATGTCAATGTCATAATCATAATGATAATGTGGCAGTCTAGAATTGTGTAAGTATTATGCCTTATAATTCAAAAGGCAGTAACAAGGCCTTCCACATATTTCTTATATGATATTGCCTTTGAGAGTTATTTTGTCATAATGTATTGTCCTTGTGCAGACTGTACAGAATATCATCCATTAGTACACTTGACAAATTTGCCACATCAGACACTTAATAAATTCATTGTGAAAATTTAAAGATGCTATATGAATAATGATTTACCTCTCATTCCATTTATATTTATTTAATAATTTAGCTAAGTTTTAGTTAGCCTTATCTATTTATAAATAAAATATTATAATGTGCGTCATTTGTTTTTAGTGTAAAATATGTATGAAAATTTTAATTTAAAGCAGTGTCATAGATTTTTTTCTGTTACTTGAATTTTGTACCTAATGCCAATGAGAAGTTGCTGCATGGTATCTAGGGCCTGCGTTATGGTCCAACGTAAGATCGTACCTCGGAACAAAGGGTACAGTCTGTGCATGATTGGCTCAGCGTCGGGGGCCAGCCCACTTGACCGATTGATGCCATAGGTCATTGAGTCATGACTTCCTAGAATAAATTGCAATCAAAATGTTAATAGCAGATTTGACTTAAATCAAACAATACTAAAGTAAACACTAAACTATATTGGAAGTACCTTTAATTGAAATAAAACTTACTTTAATAAACACTTCCATTTTTATGACAAATTTTAATAAAATTGTGTTATTAATCATACGGTTTTCTTTATCAATGCTCTTTTATTTCTAAAAAAAATCATTATATTCTTTGTAAGTAAGTACCTATGTAAGTTAGGTAACTACTTACTTAAAATAATTTTTCTAAGTATTTTACAACTGACAAACTAATACAATACCTTTGTTTAATCAGTTTGTCAGTTCAGGATTATTAGCAGTTTTCAAGTTTTACAAATAAATCTCCTACTACAGTCAGGTCAAGGTAAAACTGGAACATTAACTAAAATTGTTATGTTACAAAATCAACCTACAATATTTTAAGTATGTGATTTTGAATAGCAATAATAAGCAAATGAATAGGAAGAAATACCTGGTATTGCAAGATATATGAATGGCATATCTTTTAGCTGTTCTGGGAGATCTTTCATCCATGACTCCAGATTCAGTTCTTGTGCTTCACCCATTATGATAACTGAAAAAAAATATGAAACTCCTTCAAACACTTGATAATGATGATTGTTTTTCTGTCTTTGATACAGAAATTTCGTAGACTCGCAAGGCAAAGTATAAGGTAAATTGATAAAATCTACAAGTTCGAGGATAAACATGTACCATGGAAAATCACGTCATCCTAATGGAATAAATAGTGGTCTCGCTCGGCCTTTCGCTTGACCAATTCCGGACGGCCGTAGTACATTGACCTATAGATTGTTTATCAAAGCACTGTCTTCACTTTTTCAGTGATAAATTTAATATTTACGTCGGCTTTAAATACAACAACATTTTGCTTCCAATTGTGTATCCGGAAATGTTGAGATGTTCAATAGCATTTATCAAGTAATTGTCTTTTCAGGACCTTTTTAACATAGCAAGATTATAATCTTATTCGTCCTGTCACTTCAACAAAGTGACATGTGACATTAGGTAGGATGCGTTCCGTTTCTACATTTAAAGAGTTTACAAATTAAAATGCGGCAGATTCAAAGCGTACAGAAATGGGAAGAAACTGAAGAAAGTGTTATGGAACAAATTAATATCAGAAGGTAGGAAATTTTTAATACAGGTCAAGTATCTGTTACAAAGAAAGCACACGAACATCGTTAATTTAGGAGTACAAAAGAAAATAAAATTTTGAGGCAGTATTTCTTGTCGTTATAAAGGTAAGTACAGTAGTTTGGTCCTTGCCGAAAGATCGACTGTATTTTTTTTTACATTTACGGCATAAAATAATATAAAAATATGCTATTTAGGGTAAAGAATAAAACACCAACCAGATTTACCGGTGGCTATAACTTGCCTCAATGTTTCTCGTTCCAATTAATCATGTTTTCCTTGCCGCAAGAATGTAGTCGGATCATAAATGCTAGGCTAGGTAGTTACTTGTATAATATTAAAACATAGAACGACGTTTAAAAACACATCTACACACCTACAAAGCTAAATCTGTTAGCTACTTTTCCATTTTCTTTTCATAGAGTACAAAATATTATAATTAGGCACCTTCACTGCATTAGCAATTAAGATTAAGTACTTACTACGATTACGCTTGGTGCACCACAAATTATTTTTAATCGGAATGAATAACAATTGCAACCAGCCATACCTGCCACGAGAAAACAGGATTCCAACTTCATCTTCGGACTTGAGATGTCATATATGAAAGTTTCACGAGTTACCCGTTGGACCTCTCCAAACCGTTATTTGACTGTATTTAGTATTCTACTTTCGTACGCACTGGCTCCATATACACACAGCACGGTCTGAGACTACGACTCGAAATGAACATAACACACGGCAAAATACGAATAAAGTGATAAAGGAATTAATAAATGCAAAAAGTCTCGTCCATCCGTCATCGATTGCTTTGTTTTGAAACCACGACTGGTACAGTTTCGTGTGGTTAGTTAAGATTACCTACTTAGTAATGCGAAAGGATTTTACGCGTTTTTTGTCGTTTTTATGCGGAGTTTTTCTGGTATGGACAATTATAACTTAACCTTGACTTGTAAAAAGGGGTCCATACAAAGTAGATAGGCTTATTATACCTATATCTTTCTTTTCAATGTGCATAGGCAATTCTAATTAAGGTTTAGATTGTATGTTCCTGTGTATTTAACTGGTCTGATTATTGAGTTCGAAGATCATCGTCCAATGTTTAAAGCTGTCGTTTCTAGATAAAAGCAGTGACGAGTGGTAATACCTCGTCAAAATTGCGAACGGGCACAAATTTTATCCTTGGTAAAGCTAATAATCTTTTAATTATTGATACCTAGTCTCCTTTCTGCATTGTATCATGACTACGAATGATTCATGTGTAAATTACAGATCTAAATAGGTACGTACGTGCTGCAGATGTCTCTAGTTCGAATAAGTAAATCAAAACACCAATGACAGCAGCAGTTGTAACGGCTAAACTGATAACGAATGCTATTTTACTCTCACCAAGTACAAACATAGTAAGTATATAGGTACTTAATTCACCCAAAAAAGTCGAAGATACGATCTCTTTGCTGTAAGAACATCGCCCGAATATCCCGTTGCTCACTGTGTTCCGAGTCTTAAGACAAATGAAGTCAAATATTCTCTAAGGAGTTGTTTGTTATACTACTTAAAGATTTGATTAGCACGCGGACTGATTTACTGAATTTGGTGTTATTGTTCATGTTAACTCGTCCTTGCGGAGTTAACGAACGAGGCTAATCGATTAGGCAATTCCTGCTTGCATGGAGATGCACGATCGATCGTTAAAAGATCAAGAGTGCGCCCTAATTAATGATATAAGTACATATTTGCTTCGCATCTATGAAGTATAGGTACTAGTAGTACCTATCTATGTGGGTTGTGCAGTTGCATGATGTACCTAATATTATTGCGGACAGTACGTGAAGCCATTGAAATCAGTCGTCATCACAATTCTTTTAAACCGTGATAGTGGATGGTCGGTGCCCCCAAGTTGGAAGACTGTTAAATACTGCGTCAACTGTGAGTGTTAATGAGCCTTTACAGAGTTATGTGATCAGTGTGGTGTGCTACCCTACATTTGATAATAATAAAAATGACGATGAAAAAGAGGGTACTTGTGTGCCGCTGTCAGCTGCGCCTAGTAGTCGCGCGAGCAGAGCCGCGGCGTGCTGTGTGCGTCTCGCTGCCGCTGAGTCGTGCTCTCCCAGAGGAATGACTACGAATTAGTCCGAAACATGTCTGGCTAAACTTGACTTATATGGTGAGCGATTCGTTTTATTTATTAGCTATGATGTTGATTAAGCGTTTTCAAAGCCTTACTAAAACTCCGGTAAACTGTCAAAACATAATGTATCTACTTAGTTAACTTACATGATGTTTTATTTATTTTTAACCGACTTCAAAAAAGGAGGAGGTTCTACGTTCCACTGTATGTTTTTTTTTTATGTATGTTCATCGATAACTCCGTCAATTGTCGACCGATTTTTAAAATTCTTTTTTTATTCGAAAGGGTATACTCCTGAGGTGGTTCCATTGTCACCAAGTCATGATCTGATGATGGGATAATAGGGAAATCGAGGGCAACCCTCAAATTTTACAGGCACGTACTATGTGTTTCATATGTTTTCTAAGGTTATTCAAGTATTTGCGTCTGGTAGTCATCATCTCATGATGATGAGCTGATGATGGAAGGTACAACTCCTTAGCGGTTAGGAGTTGGAGGATAATTCTGAAAATGTTAAATCATTATTCGAAATGGTATACTCCTGAGGTGGTCCCACTGTCACCAAATCATGATCTGATGATGGGATCTCAGGGAAATCGAGGGCAACCCTCAAATTTTATAGGCACGTATCATGTGTTTTATATATTTTTTAAGGCTATTCAAGTATTTGTGTCCGGTAGTCATCATCTCATGTTGATGAGCTGATGATGGAAGGTACAACTCCTTAACGGTTAGGATTTGGAGGATAATTCTGAAAATGTTAAATCAACGTAAAATTGTGAAATAATTTTTTGTTAAAAGATTTTTTGCAGCTCTACTTCAATTTTATGACCAAATCGCCACCGAATCTTTCAGATTAGCACAGTGACACAGTATAGTCTCACAAAATCATTGTAGACTTCCTGAGCCATGTGGAACCTTATCGCAATAAATGACACGTTAGCTAAGGTAAGTTTAGCTAAGTAGCTGTGAAAGGGCCGGAGCACGAATATATTCGAATCCTACGTAACGTAATCGAGTAAACGTTGTCGAAAAAAATTATGGCGTTTGAAACAGCCCCCCCCCCCACTGAGCATATTTCGTAAGTACCTATTAAAATTTGATACGAATTTTCTCGATGGCGGGCGGTACGATAACGTCGCGATAATACTCGATTCGGGATCGCGGTGGATGCGGAAAGCACGAGACGCCTGTGGAGAGCCTTGGGAGAGGTCTATATTGTGTCCAGCAGTGGACGTCTTTCGGCTGACATGATGATGCTGATGATGATGATGAATACTCGATTAAGATTCGAATATTCGTGCTCGGGCGGGGTACAAAGTGCTTTAAATTAGGTAAGCATCGCATGTCACCGTGAAACCTTATCTCAGTGAATTCTGCTCGGCCGGAAAGGTTATTTAGGTACAGTCGAAGTTATATAAATATCTATACTTACAGCCATCGCGTCAAAATATTTTTGACGACTTGGCAACACGACAGGGTTCGTTTTATTGAACTGTTAAGACTTCAGCCAGGGGTTGAGTAAGTCTAAAATAACGAACCCCCTCTGGTAATTTTTTTACTTAAAAAAAACCATTTTCCCATATATTCATTTGCCTCTGCTGGTGGACAATTGTATTGGGAGATTGATTTTTTTAATTTCTATTAAAAAAAAACTTTACAGGGATGCCCATTGCTCTTAAACTTACTCAACTTCTGACTGAAGTGTTGATAGTTCATTAAAACGAACCATGTATAATTATATTTATTACCTTGACTGTACTTGCCTCTCTATTATTAGGTACCTATGGTTTTATGTGAAAATGTCCAACAGAGGTAGTTCATATAAGTAAATGTACCTATATGTATGTTTCACTTTATTTCTCGCGCAGTGCGCACAGGTCAAGGAGGATATCATAATCATCATTACAACATTATTAGGTATCTCCTACATACCTACGAGTAGGTGCAAGACTTTAATCATGTAATTATTGGGGCTGGGACCCAAGTCAGTCAGGGCTAGATATGTACCGCGGGTACCCGGTATGGATCCGGCAGGTACCCGGCGGATCCGGCACTTTTTCAAGGAACCGGCCGGGTACCGGGTATTAGCGCCGGGTACCCGGCTGTGCCGGGTAATTAACTAGTTATAAAAAACACGTAATTTTCAAACTAAATTTTAATGTCAAAAAACCTTAGAAAAAAAAACGTGAAATAATGATAAATAATTAAAATAAAATAAAATGCGTTTATATCGGACAACAGAAACTAAAGCCTAAAGTTTTATGGCCTAACACTAAGCAGCAGAAATATGAAGTCGGTGCTTCATTCAAAGAATATTCCGCTCGCACCGCACCGACTTCATATTTCTGCTGCTTAGTGCTAGGCCATAAAACTTTAGGCTTTAGTTTCTTTTGTCCGAAATAAACGCATTTTATTTTATTTTATTTATTTATCATTATTTTAGAGGATCATTTTACGTTTTTTTTGTAAGGTTTTTTTTTTGAAGGCGGTTTTACTTTTTTGTTAATAGATTTTTATTTCACAATTTTACGTTGATTTAACATTTTCAGAATTATAGAATAGAATAATACTTTATTGACACTCTTGGAATACAAACGTACATTAATAAAAAAAACCGCAGAATTTCTGAATTTACAAATCAACCCTCCAACTCCTAACCGTTAAGGAGATGTATCTTCCATCATCAGCTCATTAACATGGGATGATGAGTACCAGACACAAATACTTGAATAGCCTTAGAAAAAATATATGAAACACATGATACGTGCCTATAAAATTTGAGGCTTGCTCTCGATTTCCCTGTGATTCCATCATCAGCTCATGACTTGGTGACAATGGGACCACCTCAGGAGTATACACTTTCGAACAAAAAAAAAATTCAAAATCGGTCTACAATTGACGGAGTAATCGATGAACATACATAAAAAAAAAAAAAAAAATTTGAAGTCTGTTAAAAATGGTGGTTATACAATATATGTGTGTGATGTGATCTATTACTTAGTATTGAATGTTACGAATACTTTCACAACACGCGATTGCAAATCAAAACAACGAACGAATGGCCAGAATGAATGAACGATCGGCGAGGCCGTGAGCCGAGAGGTGATGCTGGCGCCATTCGCATACGATACGCCGCGTTTCAATTGCGCGAGGAAGCGAGCGATATAGACATATTTCTTTGCCGGGTACCCGGCTACCCGGCAGTTTGAAGTGCCGGGTACCCTGCAACCGGGTACCCGGCAAATCCATTACCCGCTACATTCATGTCTAGGTCTAGTCACGGCGGATCACTCATCATCACCAGTCATCAGAAAGTAATTACAATTAATAATTTCTGCTGAATCGAACTGCCGTAGCCGTGGATTTTCCTATAAGAAAATTTCCCTGCGTGCGCAGTTTTTCAGGAAAATGTAAACACTTGCCTACTGCATCCCGTATAAGCGTATGGGTATAAGCGTGATTTCATATCCATGACTGTGCAAATGTAATACAATGTTGTCATGACGAACATTAGGTGGCGTTATGGCGTAGCTAGTGGAACGAGGGATGGGACGGAGGTTATTGTAAGCTGTTTGGCCCGCACTGCATCCGGTCCTGGGGTGCCATCTAGACAAGGGGCGTAACAACCACGCAACCACCGTATCATAAATACCTATACAAATATGTAGAGAGGACCACAATGGAGAGATCTTATGCCTGATGTTATGCCTGGGGACCGAAGTCCAATGGAAGAGAGTTGAAAGTTGTATTTATGCAACAGACTTAAAAAACTTTGTCAGCGTGATGTAGACCAGAAACCTGCGAAGTACGTTCGATGACTAGATGGCGCTGGGAGTCGTTAGAAAGTCGTAAGTTGGTACTCCTTCTGCGCTAGGGTGGCTATTACATAGTGCTAAATACAATTTAAAATAAAATAATACCTACCTGTAATTAAAAATATACAAATGCATACATATGTATAATACAACTTACATAATTGAAATAAATAACGACCACAATATCAAAAAAGAATTCTCAAATAGAATCTCCCACATCTCCAAGCGTTCCCTGGACGAATACTCTGATGAAGAATTGTATGATGAAGGTCGGTAACCAATTTCACAGTCTAAGAACATGCACAGAGAAGGATTTGGAGTAGGTAAGTAAGTTCCGGAAGAGACAGGTAGGATTATATGAGAAGCTCTGAAACTAGTTAAAAATAAGGATTTTTGTACTAACCGCAAAACGATGTCGGCTTCGCTGTCGCAGCTACTTGTGTAGCTGAAGCAATCAGAGAGGTAAGTAGAGGAACGAAAGTCTATAGAGTTCCAGAAATTTCACTTATGGTTGAAGTCATCTACATACCTAAGCTATTCCTGAAACTTACACCTCCCTTTTTGAAGATCAGGATTAAATCCAGTACGCGGTTTGGGTCGTTTCATTGTTAAAAGGGGTGATTAGCAGGGCATTTGCGTAACTATTTTGACACTCGTCATCGGATGGAATGACACTTTTTGTATGACTGTGACAGCTAGATGATACAAAAAACTGTCAAAATGAAGACGATGGCGATTGCGAGCGAGTTAGACAATAAGCCTGGGAGTCACCATGCATGTCATCATTTCTTTAGCTCATTTACAATACATAAGTAAGTACAGTAAAAGAGACAACAGATGAGACAGACGGAGTAGGTAAGGTAAATCTGTTTTAAGTATATGCAATGATTACAATCCTCGAACGACCACCAAATTAAATAACCAAACCCCGATTCAAAATGTTGAAATAAAACCTACCTAAGTAATTAAAGTACACGTAAACGAAACCTCAGATTATGTCAATGAATGGGCTGTATTACTGTGCTATTTTTGTTACATGTTGTATCTTTGACACTTTGTTCCTTCGAACCGTATATTGTGCCCGTATTGATGGTAATGATAACCTAATACATACTTAAATACCAAATAGATACTAACAGATGTACGTAATTTACCTGCAATAATAATAATCGAGATAAAGAATTGAAATCCTCAAAACAAGAAACCTTTGCGCTAAGCGTGAGTTGATGCAGCTTACCACGTAAATATAAACAAAAGTTTAAACGAACGCGCCAAGTTCCGACGGCCCGAGCTCCCACCATTCGTCGGCCGAACGTAGCCGAAGTGGAATCGATGTCAACGTAACCAGTTCACGCCGTCCCATTTCGTTATCTCGCTTTCGTTGCCGTGCCAAGCCAAACGCTTGTGACAACGACGCCAAGCCAAGTGTGTATAGTACGACTGCCCTGCACCACACCGCACGCATCGCGTAAACAAAAACACGTTGACTAAAATTTTGTTAAATAATCACTCACTAAGAAGCATCCGAGTTCCTACAATGCGTAAAATACGCTCTGGAGTAAAGTAAATGTGATCAATTGTGGTGATTTTGAACTAAATAAGCAGCAAGGACTGCACAAAGCTGTATACTTAAATTACTGTGTCGTAGCCCCCGTGAGATGTTGGGGGAGAGTTTTGGTTAAAAAGTTGATTTTGGACGTTCACTGAGACTTGTCGCGAATGTGTATTGAAACGTTCATTGCCATACACGGGCGCACTGCTATGCGCCACGACTTAGTGCATTTCATACGGCATACATCTTCCGACCACTACTGCGAAGGAAGGATTTAGTCTTTGAGGCCAGGTAAGAACAGAGTTTTCGAGAACACCTTGCACTTTAACTATACCTACTTATATGCATGTTGCATCTGGGTTGGGGCTTTATTTATAGACATTGCTTTAATTACTTTCAGCGAATGGTAGTTAAAATGCTTATGCTGTCCTACATAACATTCTGAATTTTTCATTTGTTTCAAATGAAATCTGGCCTGTAGCATTTACTAGGAACTAGCTAAGTATATACCTATTTCACTTAACATTCAAAGTTTCCTTTGACACTAAATTAAGAAGAGTGCTAGATCAAGGAACGTGATTAGTTAAATAATCAGCTAAATTACGTCAATAAGGTACCTAGGTACAAACTTATTATCTGTACAACAATGCAGCAAGCAATCGTTTACCTTAGGTATAGGTTAAGGAACTAACATCATTATTTTGTAAATACTAACTTCTTTATATGTACTTACTTTGAAAAACAAAGTAGGTATGCAGAGGTACATTTAAGTATATTATATTCACTCACTTACCTACCTGGAAAAATGGCAGCGGAGATGTCACCGGTAAATGCGGCCAAAGAAACTAAATAAGCCGAACGTTGTTGCTTTGCTGAGTATAAAAATTAACTCCACTTTACTTCAGACCGCACTTATATGAATATCTTTTTTCACAACCGACAACGAAACCTCTTGATAACGTATTATCAACTGTATGCCAACAAAGGGAACGAATGATTAATTAAACATCATTCTTGGCTTTATCTCTGGAAGTGAATACGTATTCTATCTAACAAAGGAAATTTTCTTTATATTCTTGAGTCGTCGTCCTTGCTGGTTCATGCTCTGCTTCCCTCGCACCTTAGCATATCACGATCACGATACAAAATTTATAAAACAAGGACTACAGGGTACAGTGAATACATTCCAGAGTTAATGAATAAAGATAGCGATTGTTTTGCTTGCATGTCGGCCTTGTAGTCAGTATCAATCTCTTTGCCAATACCTAAGTATTACTAAGATCAATAATTGGCTCGTGCAAATCTCTTGTTTTAGTCATATCGGTACCTTCGTCATAAGTTATAACCTGGTTCAGATAGATCATAGGTACACAAGCAGCCATCTCAGAAGGATATGTCCTAGTACATGTAAGAGAAAATATTAAAGTGTCGGCTTTAGGCTTTCCGCTAGGTAAGTTTTGTTAACTCTGTGGGCCTGCCTCATTTTACTTTTGAGCTAGAAGGTCAATACGACTTTCATGTTAAGCGTTAAAAGTTCTTACAAAAAGTACTTAAGCCCGTTTCATTTCCTAAGCATTTAGAGCTCTTATAGTTTCGCAAATGTTTGCGGATAGATGTCCTACTTATCTATAACGTCTAGTAAAGTTTAAAACTTGCTAAACTGTGAAACCAACGTTGAAATTTGTCGCAAACTGGTTTTATCTGGTTACGAGCGACTCGTTACATTGCCGCCGTCAGGTTATATGAATATTGTGGTAGAAAGCTCTGGAAGTCTGAATTCTATATTAAACCGCTCTAGGTATAATTTTGATGATGAAAAGCTTGAAAGACAGCCTACCTACCGCAGACCTAGCCTCTATTGAGGCATGTCCACTACTTTTCCGAACATTAACGTTCGAACGTACGAACGTTCTGCTCTACCCCAGCCAACTGTAATGAATCCTGAAATTAATTATATCCATATAAAAATCATAGTTCTGCGTGCAGTTGGCACCTAAGGACTATACCTATTACCTGCTATGCGTTTGGCTACCATTGCGGATGTCCCCATTATTGATATACATATATATACCTAGCTACCTATTTATTAATGAACTGGGTAAACTATAGAAGGAAGAACACCCCTGCGGAATAACGTATATTTACCTCGAAAAAATCCGCCTCGCCTGCCGTCGTCTCTGTGCGTCTCGGTGTGTGTGTGTGTGTGTGTGTGTGTGTGTGTGTGTGTTAAACACCGTTGATTTCGATATCCTTTTTGGCATACCTACTGAACACTCTAAATGTATCTTCTACTGCATATCCTGGTTCCATTAATACCACTGTGGGAGGCTACAGCATGCAATAATGACGCGTTCTCAGCTTGATGCGATCTTACCGCTGGTGTCCCACAAGGGAGTGTACTTTCCCTTTTGTAAGTTGTCTTTATTTATTGAAGTATTTTGTGTACAGAAAAGTGTTCAGCACCAATAAAAAATTGATTAAGTACGGACTTTAGGACAATACTGTCTAAATCCATTATTCTTACTAAAAAATGTTAAAATTACGCCGACATTTCGTCCTCCAGTCTGTCCTGCTAAATATAAGAATCTGTCGCGGACTAACAATAGATCACGAGTAGATTTTTGTGCCGCGTACCACCTATTTCAGATTTTCACTCCATTCCAGGAACTGAGCGGGCAAATAAACTATTTACAATATTGTATTTCGTTGGAAAGGCTGAATTACACGTAAAACCTTTCTGGGTTACTAGGCAGATTCCTCAAAGAAGTGTGTTTGGTCTCTCTTATTCAATCAAATTCTCATTTATTAAATCAAATTATGTATATAGTTTATTTTGCACGAGTCTAATCTTTTCATCACTTAACTGGTTTCACACTAACTTATTTATTCATGGCTTTTTCAGCGTCGAAGTTGAAATTAGTAGTAGTAGACTGCCAAGACTTGGCACTAATGGTTCTACAGGATGGAACAAATGGGCGTACCTACCAGCATGGGCTGGATGCGGTACTCGGGTATGTTACAGTTAGGTACCATGTAATTTTTAACCGACTTCAAAAAAGGAGGAGGTTCTACGTTCCACTGTATGTAAAAAAAATTTTTTTTTTTATGTATGTTCATCGATTACTCCGTCAATTGTAAACCGATTTTCAAAATTATTTTTTTATTCGAAAGGGTATACTCCTGAGGTGGTCCCATTGTCACCAAGTCATGATCTGATGATGGGATCCTAGGGAAATCGAGGGCAACCCTCAAAGTTTACAGGCACGTATCATGTGTTTCATGTGTTTTCTAAGGTTATTCAAGTATTTGCGTCTGGTAGTTATCATCTCATGATGATGAGCTGATGATGAAAGGTACAACTCCTTAGCGGTTAGGAGTTGGAAGATAATTCTGAAAATGTTAAATCATTATTCGAAAGGGTATACTCCTGAGGTGGTCCCACTGTCACCAAATCATGATCTGATGATGGGATCTCAGGGAAATCGAGGGCAACCCTCAAATTTTATAGACACGTATCATGTGTTTCATATATTTTTTAAGGCTATTCAAGTATTTGCGTCCGGTAGTCATCATCTCATGTTGATGAACTGATGATGGAAGGTACAACTCCTTAACGGTTAGGAGTTGAAGGATAATTCTGAACATGTTAAATTAACGTAAAATTGTGAATTAAAAATCTTTTAACAAAAAAGTAAAACCGCCTTTAAAAAAAACCTTAGAAAAAAAACGTAAAACAATCCTCTAAAATAATGATAAATAAATAAAATAAAATAAAATGCGTTTATTTCGGACAAGAGAAGCTAAAGCCTAAAGTTTTATGGCCTAGCACTAAGCAGAAGAAATATGAAGTCGGTGCGGTGCGAGCGGAATATTCTTTGAATGAAGAATGTCCTGTCAAAAGCTGAAGTATATTTCAGTGCCAAAATTAAATAGTAACTCCTACGACATAGTACGTTTTATAGATACCGGGGGTACCTAAGGGAGAAAATGTTATGCGTAAATTTTTCTGCATACCTAATAACAATAACTTAGTAGTAAAGTACCTACCTAGTCAAAATACCGTACATACAAAATGCAAATTATGAAGGCACATACCATATAAAATAAATTTTACAACTAAACTATAAATACTAATATTGAAAATAAATTAAAATTTAGATTTTAAAAAGAGCTCTCCCGTGGGATGGTCAAAGAGATGCTGGCAGCATTTCCTCGCAGTATCGCAGCGTCTCCGGTCCCCAGAGGTGTCCATTAAATACAAATTAAGAAGCCGGAAAATTCCGAACGGAAGGTTCAATTCAAAGTCATAAATTCGCGGTATTTATAATGAGCCAAAATGAAATTTGCGCTTCTTCACCCTGGAATATTTTTAGGTTTAGGCCATGTTAGCATTGCAATTGAGGGCATGTAACACCGAATGATGTGACATTGATATGATGCCAATATCAGTGAAAAATCTACAGTTCAAGCAAGGCAAGGTGTGTTCTAGTAATTGCATAATCAGAATGTTACGATCGTTTTACAAAAGACTGTCGTCTCAAGTTTCATAACAATCTCAACAGCGTTATGTTTCATTTCAAATATAGAAATAACAGTTTATGGAAATTTACATCAAATTACGCTTACTCAACAAAATACCTACGCAAAATATCGATCGAGTAAGGTAATCACTGTATTCGGGAATTATGTTACTCAGTATGCATTAAAGTCAATTGGCGACTTTTATTTCATTACGGCAGCAGCACGGAATATTGGTAGATTTAAATTTGACTTAAATAAATAAAATATAAAATATCATGGGACAATTGACATCAATTGACCTAGTCCCAAACTAGGCAAAGCCTGTACTATGGGTGCTAGACAACGGATAAACATACTTATAATAACAAATACATATTAAACATCTAAGACCCGAGAACAAACATTCGTATTTATCATACAAACATCTGCCCCGACCGGGGATCGAACCCGGGACCTCAAGCTTCATCCGGTCGTCACTATTTCTTCTCATTTGACTAACTTACTTAGACTATGCAAACTAACATGATGACGCGGTAATGTTCAGTAAACTAAAGGAGACTTATTTTTAAACACGTACGTACCTACTGCTCCACAGACAAATTATGCGTGTCAGTAAGTAGGCATACTTCAACATCCTTCGACTAAGCTATTTTATCTACACACATATCATAAGTCCTCTATAATGCGTTCAGAAACCGTAGAAAATGACCAACATTGCAGCACGACGACGCCTTCTCGCCGACAGCGCCAGCCCCAGCACCACCACCACCACCTCAAGTAAAGTAATAGTCATTACGACATCGAATTCGATATCGTAATGACTTTTCGATATCGGATTCGATGTTTCAAATTTGAAAACCAACGTAATTTACAATCATAGTGAAATAAAACGGATCACTCACGTATATAAGTTGAGTTCAGTCCGACATGTATAAATAATAATGTGATTTTTTTTTTACAATAAAAAAAAAAGTTTACAAAACGGCCGCTCGGTACGTTTGTCTATGATTAAAAAAAAACAGTCAAATTCGTGACAGGTATGGGTATGATAATATCATTATATGCCTTCGGCTTCTGAACCCATCTTAGAGTACTTATAATATGTGTGTAGATAAAGTAATCTATGCAACTCCACATAATTAGGCCTTAAAATACTCGTGTGATCCTATTATGAAACTCAGCTTCGCCTCGTTTCATAAAAACACACTCGTTTTAAGGACCCTCATTATCTAGCAGTTGCATAAACTACTATTACTACATGCCTTAAGGTGCATGGTGCATGAAGGATACATGCCGGTCTGCAATTAATTTAATACCTTCATAAGTGCCATTAGAAATAGGAACAAAAATTTATATATTGTCACGCCATTTATATTTTCATTGAAATATGAAACGCTTTTCCCTGTTTGTGTTTCTATGAAAAACACACAGCATACGGTAAAAACCATCTTGATAACAGGTACGTCCTTATACTATAGTTACTGTTAGTTTAATAGTAGTTTAGTAGTTTAATGTTACAGCCATCAAGGACACAGTTCATTATCATGATACTCGGGACTTAATCGCGTAAAAAACTTTTATAACTGTCCGTAAAAAACTGTCCGAAACGTCGAGGTATTTAAATTCAAATTTAAATATAAAAGTTTTTTACGCGATTAAGTCCCGAGTATCATGATAATGTGTGAAAATCGCGAAAGTTTAAATCAAGACGCAGTTCATGTTCCTACTTATTTTATCTCATTATAATGATATTAAAAATGGGTGTTTTAATTACAGAACTCTTGGCTGTTTTTGTGTACATACAAAATCAAATAACTGACGCACGAAATCTTCTACGTCAATTTCCCGAACTCAACACGCGCTTTCATGTTATAAATTTAAAATAAGACTAACTGCCTAAGCTGTTAATTAAAAGCCTTTCTTCTTGCTGAATTTTATAATTCTAAATGTCGACGGGAAGTACCTAAGATAGGTCAAAACATATCCCATGGTTTTTGTATGATACACTTTCAAAAGGTTGTAGGTATCCTTTGATCGCGTAGACTTAGAATTATAATCTTAATTTGTTTGTAGGTTCAGCAGACTAAATAGCCCTTAGATTTGACATTAATTTCGATACTATACCTCTACCAGTTTCTGAGAAAAAAAGGTCTTGACCTTGAAGTGACCCTATAAGGGTTCAAATTTTTTTAAGGTACGGAACCCTAAAAAAATATGTATTAGAATTTCTCCCTTTCATTATGAATACCTCATAATTTTACCTAGTAACCCCACTTTAAAACTTTAAGGCCCCCTTTGTAATAAAAATAAAAATATTTTGAATTATTTTCTATAATTTTCAAAATACTTAACGTTGATAAATTATTATACCTGTTATCCACCTATTATCTAAAATTATTCCAAATAAGTCAAATTTGTAGTTAGGTACTTAGTTCCTGAGATAACCAGCTGTGACGGACAGACCGACAAACAGACAGATGGATCATGTCACACCATAAGGGTTCCTTTTTACCATTTTGGATTAAACCCCAAAAATGGTAAGGTAAAGTTCGGTCCATTAACACGAAAGTAATACCTATTAGTCAAACAAATTGTAACTGAATCGGAACAAATATTTAATTAAGTAAACTGACTTGCTCAAGAAGATAGCAAAACTATTTACGTTTGTTTATTCCACCTCAATTAACTATAGATACCTGAGGGTATGTACACTAATGTTTACAAAACAAAGCATGGCACGCCTGCTGACGTCACTAACGATACCAAAATATTGTTACAGATCGCAATCGATGGCGCTACTGAGCATCCGAGGCGATTGGTATACGTATTTGTTTCTTATTTACTGCAAAATCTACTCAGCCATTATTTGGTTGGCCGGCAATCACTGCCGTGGAACTGATAAGGGTCGCTCAGTGATAAGCGGCGGAGCAGGCGGCCAGTCGCCAGGAGGCCTTCACAGAGTGCGCACGCGCCGCCGAAGACCGCAGCAGCAGCACCGAGCTAAACACATCGTCGCTTTGACCAGGAGACCGTCTTTGAGGAGGATCGTCATGGCCCCGGGAGCGAGCACCGCACACGCGATGATGGAGGACAAGGAGAAGGCGCTGGGAGGCTTGACCACCACCGGTATGCTACATTTTTTTTTTACTCCATACTAGCTGACCCAGCAACCTTCGTACCGCCATGACGTTCCATAGAATTTTCTTCATAATTTTTGTGAAATTTTAGTTCTTGTGCTATTCGGTGCTGAGACAAATCAAACTGATCGAAGATCATAAAAATCGGTCCAGCCGTTCTTCTAACACGACTTTGTGAAAACTTTGTTGACCTTTGTTAGACTTCAAAAAGGAAGAGGTCTAACAAAGTTTAACAATTACTTTTAAGGCTCATTCAGAAGCCGGCTGTATTGTTTACAGGTTATTTACTTACTTAATTGTATAAAACTTTCGTATAAAATATCGACCAAAGTCAATAACTAAACACCGGCTTGGCATCGGCTCTGGACTTCTGTTACTTTCGGTGATAATTTTACGGTCACGACTTTTCAAGCTACTTGTCTGATCAAAGGTATGTTTGACAGGTTTAAGTATGTTTATGTGTAAACGATACATCGGTACTTTTGGCGGCTAAATGAATTGAATGGAATGTGGATTTTATGCAATTTGCATTGTTTTTTGCTGGGCCCGATTTTGACATTTTGTTTACTTATAGAGGTCGTGACAATTGCGACAAACTAGTTATTCCCTTTTAGGCGTTCCCTAACATTCTCTTCATTCATTTTCATATACTTACTTAAAACTTAAACTCAATAGGACTATGATTCAGCTAGAATACAAAAAAATCAAAACCAAGTCACTGCCATTCTCTTCCGTGAGGCGAGTTCTTTGTGTGTCCTCGATCATAAGATACATTTTCTGATCTACTTACTTACTTACTAAAAATAAAAATTACTCAATATTTAAAATAATGTACAGTTCCACTTAAAAGAAATGAAGTACCAAGTCTTCACTTTGCTGAATTTTAAACATTATTCACAAGGGCGTTTCAGTTGCATTGTCCTCTAATTTTCCTCCCAGTCTTGCACGATGGACCGATGAACTCTCCATTTCTATAGCCCGTTCAATTTGCGGCTTCCGCAGAACTGCGGAGCAAAGTCCAACTGCTAATAGATGTCACGTTTATTGCAATCAAGCCCTTGGCAGGAAACCAATAGAATTTTCCCATGCTTATTAGAAGCGTAATGTTTCTATTTACATTGCGAAAATATGCTGCAATTAATCAATGGTAGAGCAAAATATCCTCACCGGAAGAAAACTTTTTGCTTTTGATCACTCACCTTGATTGGCGGCGAGTCTTATTTTGGCAACTGATAAGGCTAACCGGTGCTGGCTGATCAAACCTTGATCAAACGCCCAAGATTGTCCAAATATCGCGACGTATTGCCAGTTACCTAGATTCTGCGTCCCGGTGGCAGGACGCCAACTGAAGCGTTCTGTCTCTACGTTGTCTGGGAAATTCTCGAGTTCCAAATTTTAACACCTGGCTGAGTGGGCACTTGCTCTGGTCTCCATCACGCATTCACAACGTGTTGACCGATTGGACTAAATAGGTACTAGCGGGTTGTTTTGTTTGCATTGTCATGATCTGATAATGACATTCTAAAAGCGATCCATCATCATACAATCTGATTGCTTTCCACTCCATAGAGTCCTATTGTGGTCCTAATCTTTTACCATGGAAAAGCTCGCATAGATTACCAGTAACATCTATTAGTCTATGTTTCATTGTGATACGTTTGACGTCACGGCCGTTTGATAGTGACATCAATGATCTCGAATGTTGCGCGGTCAATTGCCTTGGGCTTTGCCTTACATCTAATTGATTTGTAACGATGGCGTACCAAAATAAAGTTAGGTACCGTTATAATGGCTGAATTACTTGTTTGTACTTTTGTAACTTGGCAATCATTTTTATCTGACAGCATCATGGTTTCAATTGAAGGTCTCTACAGTTGGCACTTCTGATACTTTGAAATTAGATCGAACGCGTTTCTTTTGTCTTACCTAAAGTTTCGCCTACAGTTTCGCTTACCTTTGGAAACTGGCCAAGTAGTCAGAAGTAAAGCAGCTCAAAATTTCGGCTTCTGGTATAGGTGTAAACGAGTCATGTATATTGGACTTTTCCGCACATGAGTAGGTAAGCTGACCGGTTCATCGGATCGAAGCGTGACGAAATGTAAAAACATCGTTACGTGTATCAATCTTGACCTCATATTTATCTTGAATGATCATACATATTCCAATGTCTCTCGCTCGCCCAACCCTCGACTTACACGACAATCGTATTATACAAGGATGTATAAAAAGTCCTTGCGAGTGTTGAAATATTTGAGAATTGCGGATCATTGCAAATGAATGACGTAAACGAATGTTTAATCTGGAGGTATGTGTTAAAATAACAAACAGAAATTCCCATTTCAGATTTTTTATTACAATTTTTTTACCTTTGAAATTCTCTAAATTTCTTTACATTTCTTTTTTAATATTTAATTCTGCTGAAAAACAACAAAGTGATGTAAGTAAATGTTATCATAATCCGTGTCTGAGAGGTGTTCGATTCAAAGTTTTATTACCCAGTCAAATGTAGAGGAAGAGGAAGGACGTCGACTGTGACTAGTTATTTCACTAAGTATTAGAATAATAAGTACTTAACCAATTAAAAAATATTTTGAATTATAATAACAATTCATTATGCTAAGCATCCTGTTCAAATAACAACAAAACGACGTTTGCAATCGTGCCTACATTATGAATAATTATTACGGCTGACTCTAACAACAACTACTTACGATCATATCTACGTCACTAAAACCATGCGACAGTTTGCCTTAGGGTAAATAAAAGTTGTTTTGACTGATGTCCTGTTTATTACAGTACTTAGTAGTAGTAATTTGATTCCACACCCATGCAATTACCGTTTGTTTTGTATTAAAACTCTAGAAAGTAAAGTTACGTCTGTCGAAAGCTTTAACGAGGCTCGGAATACAAATGAATGAGCGTCCGAAGTTGCGCGGGAGCATCACGCCATGCGTCGCGCCACGCCCCCTTTGCCGACCACCGACCAAACTTGTTATTGCAAGGCGCTCAATTAATCTTATCAACTAAGTCGAAAAAAGAGCGATGACGATGATCAACAATTTTGATGATCTTGATAAAAGTTCGGCTATTAACTATTAGATAAAGCTTGTTTTCGGCAAGTGTTTTTCATTCTTATCAACATTATTGCCCCCTGTAAATTTATCTGCGGTTGTTGGCACGTTAATTATCATATGTTTAACAAAAGCAAATACAGCCTGGATACAGTGACCAAACTGTTATGAATCAACCGAATGATGAAAATAAAATATACTTGTTTGCTTTTGTTTCCAATTTGCAACTCATGCATCGTGCAGTGCCATGTTTTATCCGATTTGATAGCAAAATAGGCATTTATATTGTGTTCAGGACTTTGCAATACAATTTAAGTTGAGTTGCCTAAGTTGGTACTGTTCAAATTATCGTGAGGAATGTATGACCTCGCCGGGTGTGGCCATTATTCTAAATGATAATAGTGTTGTTGAAAGCGGAGATACAAGTGGTGTGTCCTCTGTTAATTTATGATAACTAATTAATTATAGTTCACGTTGATTCAACAATGATCGGGCACGCGAGAGTGCTTCAGTGGGCGTTGGCCGGCGCTTACGATGGCCATTTTTTATCAGCCACCCTTCTGTATTCTTACTCATTGTATTGCTGATGATCTAATGATAATGTTGTCGAGTACCTATCATATAAATCGACCACATAATTAAACCGTACAAGTATTTACAGTTCTTTACTCTTCCAAAATTTCAAGCTTTCAGAAACGTTGTTATGTCTCCGTTAGTTTGCTAATGGAGCGAATTATAATGAGTTATTAAAACTAATGTTTGCTTGATGTTTTGTAATAACCGAATGACGTCTTCAACCTTTATCAATCCGGATATGGCTGCGATGGCGTATATCTTGATAAAGGGTCAACTCTTAGGAAATGTTTTGACCCTAGACTAAGATTAGATTTCATGTCAATAGAAACTTCACGATCACGGATTGAGAGCGTGAATAAATCAAGCGCCGTGCATTGATGCGGCTGTCTGTGTTTTGTCTTGTATTCGTCCTTTGTCTGAGATGCTGCATAATGATGAGAATTTTAATACTGTATCTGTGTACAGTACAGTATAGTATATATTTTATCAAAGTGTGAACCCAGTAAAATACTTTCTATTTTAATTGACTCTCTCAATTTAGGCCATATGTAGAGTCATTAATAGACGCGTCACGCAATTAGGTATTAGTTTGATAAATTCATTAACATTCTCATATGTTTAACGTAATTACTGTAACTGTTTACCATAATTAAGTTACTTCGAATGTTGTTTGTGCTGTTACAGCAATAATGTACCACGAGTTTTCATTTTATTTAAAAACTTCCACTGTATCGAACTAACTTTTGTCTTTTAGCTCATCATTTTCTCTATGTTTGATTTGCTATCCATTTATCACACAACTTTCACAATTGTCACAACTTTCTGGCACATTTAGCAATATTGGATAGTTTTTGTCGCTGCCGTACGGGACGGCGAAGTGAGATCACTTCCTATATTTAGCTGACGCGTTACCGCACCTCCATCACGACCCAATAATATAATACTATATTAAAGAGGCAAACGCTTTAATTAGTACGGTAAAAACATTCAGACATCCTGTAAAACATGCTAGTAATTTACCGTACCTGGTTCGAAGATTCTGGGTATGCAGTTTTCGTGGGCCTCTGAGACGGTTTTGTACACAATTACGTGTGCACTCCAGACTAGAAGTTTCTGATGCGTACTCGAGATGAAAGTTCCAGCTCCCTGCACATGACTATACTATGCTATACATATTTCATGTGTATACTTATCTTGATCGCTAACTGCAGTCCAAAGTCCGCTCCGCGTTGGCAACGCCACGCGCCGCGCCTCTCGGGTCTCGCGCTACTTTATCATTATGTTTTATTTATTTTATCTTCATTGAACCTGGGGTTTAGCATTTAAGTATCTCGAGGGTTATAGTATCCACCCCTTTCTTACTACAAAATAGCTGACTAGAGCAAGCATGATTAGTTATCCTACGCAACTAAACTAACACATCTCTATAGGAAGCAGCTTTACCGAACTCTATGTTTCCTCATTATTCAACCGATATTATTCTAGAAAGTGTGCGAAAACGACCAAATTTACTTAAACGGCTTAACAGTGTCACGCTCACGTGTACATGTTTACTTCAGGCACGTGTCTTGGTTCATTTAATTTTGTATGAGTAACCACGTTAAGTCTAACCTACGACCCAACGTCGGCGTATGATGACGTATTAAGTAGATTCAGCTTTATGAATGGTGTAAAAAGAAAAAAAATGGTATTTTAAACTTTTCTTGATCAGTGGAACAAAACAACATTCCCACGCCTCGCCACGTAGGTAATCTTGACATGCATTGGCATACTATTGAAAATGCATGGAATGCGCCATTACAATTCTAGATGACTTATCACGGAAGAATGGATTTCTTATGATAAATGCACGCGTTTTTTCTTTGTTGTCTCGCGTCAGTCCGACGTTTCTTTAAAGGTGTATTATCTGAATATCGATTATCTTTATGCACCAATAATAGCGTATTGTAGTAATAACCCACGCATATGTCTGACCGTCGTAAAAGAGGCATCTGAATTTGTAAATCTGTATAATGTTATAAATTATAAATAAACTTACTTTTATGAGAAGGCGTGGTCGAGTAGAGGCAGTTAGAAAAGCGGAGTGCTGTCTAAATGGCAATCAGATAAAGGTTCTACGGAAATAAAGGCAATAAATTGATGACACACCTAACAAGAAGATTAGTATTCTTGGTAGCTATATTGTTATTTTATCATAATCCGTTAATCTTATCAATGACACAATCAGTCATTCATCACCTCATGTTGAGTTCATCAAAATCGGAGGTGTTTTTGTACCAAAAGGAGCAACTTTTGCTGTCATATTCTGTTTTCTGCTTTAGTTTTTATCGAACACATTTTGACCCTGATCACTGAGTTTTTGTGTACAAATTTTTCATCTTCTTCGGCGATCCGTTATTACCTATTTCTTGTTCTCTTTTAAAATAATTAACCTTAAACCTCAGCAAATTCGCTGATATTGATAATGTTACGAATAAATTACACATCAGATAAAAGGAACACACAGACAGTAATATAATTTGTGTAATCTTTACTGTATGGTTATTAAAATACGTATTTAATGAAAAAACTTCAGCCACTAAGTATAGCATGTTTAATCACTAGAAAGTTTATTGACCGCTAATAGTTGCATTCTTTTTCTAATTTTGTTGATGTAATTAATAAAAATATTTGTTATTGTGCAGAACGCACTGGAAAATAGGTACCTCACGTGTTACTCTTTTATTACGTATTTTTATATTTCAGGACAATTGCAGGTAATTAACCTTATTTATTGAGTCAGTAACAATTCAACATACCTATCAGACTCAATTTTTATTTATATTGTCCAATGTGTATCACATACAATATCTTTTGACCCGGACAGACTTGTATAAAACCGACGGGTCACATTCGCGATAACATTTTCTGCTAGTTAAACAAACTCAAATGACTATAGACTTCGACTCAAAGCTTTGATATAAAAAACGTACTTAGATTTATGAGACAGATAGACAACCGAGAGGCTCGTGATATCAGTAATCGATATAGATAAAAATAGATAGAGAAAACCAATACGTTATGGTTCTTGATTATCGAGCTAGTAGAGAAACTGCTCTATAACCTTCTACCAAGTTCAAATTTTACTTTGAAAACCATGAAAATCTACAAAGGATTATTAATAGCGATGCGACAAACCAAATTCCCCAACTTGACTCTACCAATACAACATAGAATTCTTTATCCACCGTTAGAGCTGTCGATAACAACATTAACAACAACCAGTTTGTAGGTAGAAAAAAACTTACTCGGTTTGGTTTTTAGGGTTCCGTAGCCAAAATGGCAAAAACGGAACCTTTATAGTTTCATCATGTCTGTCTGTCCGCGGCTTAGTTCAGATAGTATTGGTACTTGAAAGCTGTAATTTTGCATGGATATACATATTAATCAGGCCGAGAAAGTGGTAGAATAAAATGTCTGAAAAAAGTTTTTTTGGGGTACCTGGGGTTTTTTTTTCACGTCTACCCCATAGCGGGAGGGATTTGTTGAAAACTTAGGTCTTTTAAAAATACTGGGGGTGTTCGAAGATCATTTTTCGATTGAGGAATTCGTTTGCGAAATATTTAGCTTTGAAGTACTCATTTTGGTAGAGTCCAGTGTACCCCCCTCTGCCAGAGAAGCTATTGTATTTGGAAATGTGAAAAAAATCAGAACAGTAATTCATATATTGAATTTAAAAGGAAAACTATACAGATATGTAGGCTTTGCAAGTTTACGAGTAAAATGACCCCACACTGCGTGCAGTTTGCTTAGGAGTAGGGCTATGCTAACACTTAAAACACTCGGAAAAAGCGGGAAAAATCTTCGAGACTCGATTCCCGTGACGAACTATTTACATATCTACAAATTAGTACGGAACCCTGTGTGCGCGATTCCGTCTCGCACTTGGCCGATTATTTTTTTTTATGAAGGAGCAAATAAGCAGATTCTTTTATTTATCGCTCTATCGGACATCTACCACGGTCACTGACGCCATTAGGTGTAGGTACAGAATGGCAATTATTTCCAGTTGCACTGCGTTAGAGAAATACTAAAAAAATCGACCAAGTGCGAGACGGACTCGCGCACCGAGGGTTCGGTACAATTTTTTACCGTTACATTTGTAAATTTTTCCATGCGCAAAAATAACTAAGCTTTTCATAGAAATGCCATGGCATTTCTTTGAGAATTAAAGTTATTTTTGTACTTGGAAAAATAAAAATTACCTACCTACATACATATATTAATATATTATCCTCTTTACGAAGGGAAATTGGAAATTTTCCGGATTTTTCCTTTACCTGCTTTTTTTACGGACAACGAAGTGATCCGGTTTCGTTTTTTCCTTAAGAGTTATGGAACCCTAAAAATGTACCTACTTTTCGTACATATTTTTCAAATTCATTATTTCGCTTAAAAGCCGGTACCAATGCAGAATGCAAAACAGATTCCTAGTATGAATCAACCAGTAAGTACCTAAATTTAAATTATCAAAATCAAACCTATCAAAACAACCATACATACGTGTGTAAATAAAAATATACAAACTATAGACAACCAAAGTAACCGGTTTAAATTTTGTGATTTTGTATGAAAGTATCAAGTCATCTGGTTGAATTACTAAGGACAACTCAACATTTAAAAAAAAAGTATATGGGTAACTAGGTAGTTATAAATAACCGTGGTCTATTAACGATACTGAATCACATTAAAATTATTTGTTACATCAATAAAATTTCACCCAGTATAGGTAAGTACATATATTTATATTTTGTTGCAGTGTCGCTGCGCACGCGTCGCATCAGCCAGTTCGCGCCGCTTCTGATCGCTCTGGTGGGTCTCCCGGCGAGGGGGAAGAGTCAGCTGGCACACCACCTCTCCCGCCATCTCAACTGGAATGGGGAGAGCACTAAAGGTGAGTGTGGAGAGAAAATCCGCTTAGAATACCTTTATAACCTAACCAACTTAAAATTAAAAACAGAAAACCTACTGTCTGCAATTCTGGGAAACAATATACCCGATGTTACCACAAATGAGACAAACCCAATGAAACCTCATATGTTGAAATCTGTCAAACGGTTTAGGCTGTGGAGCATGCCAAAGAATAGATATACCTACATACGCTCGAAAAACATAATCCTCCTTGGGTAGTCGGGTAAAAACTTAGAGCATGAAAGGAACTGGAGATTTTAACGCGCGATTTCCCCTCTGCCAAATCTCTAACATTAAATCTGATCAAAATTATTAGGGTCTGTTGATTGTGTGCGTGTTTTTGGAATTTGTGTGACAGTTTTGTTTTAGTGTGCGTTTGTAGGAACGTAACAATTTTTTACAGGAATGTAAAGGACATGTGCAGAGTGTCGAACACGACTTTTCGAATCCTGCCCTGCGTAACGTTACGGTTATCGTATCGAGATCGAGAAACCTCATATTAAATTTTAGTTCCAAATACGCTCACGGGCGGGCGCAGTTCCAAACGTCATACAAACTCGATAACGTTTACTATTCGATTTTACGTGACGCAGGATTCGAAAAGTCGTGCTCGACCCTCTGTACGTGTGTGTTCCTCGTCCCCCTCAAAAACTGGCAGAAAAATTGTAGTGCATAAGATAAGCCAAAGGCGACTCCCGCCCGTCTGTCTGCTTTATGGGTAAAAAGGTCGTGCGTCAGTGGTGGTCCCATAAATGTACCTTTAATTCCTTTAACCTATGAGGAATCTACGTAATAGGGGTATTTTTTCTGTGTATTTTGCTTCGGGGTTATTATTAACTTCAATAATAAATATCAGAAGTAAATACCAAAAAGCAGGTGTGTCTCTATTATGAGACATAAATTGCAACGATAACAATACTTGTAATTGTACTTTTATTACGCCGTATGTCATAAAAAAGTACTGTAACATACGTAGGTACGATCCATAATCACCGGGTCATAAAAGCGAGGCTAGATAAAAACAATTGACTGGCGTCTACAATACATAATTCTTATTTACTTGTGGATACGTGTGTGAGGTAATCAAATCAGCTGGTATTTAATAAGACATTGTTAAACGGGTGCCGTGACCTAAATATATTTGTTGATATTGATCCGCTAACGTTCTGCTCACGAGGTCTTATATCTACATAGTGTAGCACAATATATTTGCCCTAGATAAGATAAAGTATGTACTTTTCTATACGGAGACGGCAGACACCTCTCTGTTACAGAAACAAGTATTTCAAGGCGAGTAAACAGGCTCGATGTTTAAATTCTAGCCTAATAAGCATCGTTTGCTGAATAATTGACTTACAATAAGACATCACATTAACTTTTACTATAATTACACACTCCATTTTAAATCTACCGTAATGTAGAGCACAACTATTGAAGAATTTTTAATCTGTCTGCTAGCTAAGATTATCTAATTACTAAGTATTTACACAGATAAATATCAAATGATAATGATGAATGGCGCCTTACGGACTCAATTGCATTTAAAATTGTATTAAGCTTCATTTCACCTTTGTACTGTCTAGCCATGAAGGAGACACGCATATTATGGCCACGAAAATCCTCATTGAAGAAAACAAATTTCTTAATAAACCTTAAAATTTTCTGCCAGCCCTAAAAACGTCTTTTAATAGGTATTAAAAAAAACCAGCCAGTAAGGCTTTCACTTAGTACTCAAGTAAGTACTCATTGAAATTTTTTCCAGCCAGTCCTAACGCTAAATCCCCGTTGCAGTATTCAACTGCAGCGAGTACCGTCGGCGGCATATGGCGTTGTACGGGACGCATGACATCTTCCGCGCTGACAACGCGCAGGGCTCCGCGATCCGACGGCAAAGCGCTCACGAGGCCGTGCAGGACGCTGTGCTGTGGCTGAAAGACGGGAACAGTGTCGCCGTAAGTTAAGATTCAAAGCTTTTGATAGACCTCAATATGGATTCAATGGACGTGTGTGTGTTTTGTGTGAAGTTCCCAATACGCACTGGGCCCTCTCATTGTAAGAGGAGGCTTGTGCTCAGTGATGAATATGGAACGGTTCCGTGAGGATAGGGGGACCAGCACCACCGTTTTGTGTATCATGTATTATTTCTTACCTAATAACGACCACTCTACTCTAGAGAGAGGTTTGTGTTACACCCGACCCGAGCCTCCATCATAATATTGTTGGGGTTTTAAGTCGCTCTCATTCAAACAAAGCTAATATTACATCATAACAACTTATTATTGTGGCAAAATAACTGTTATGATAGCGTTTGAAATTATTCATATCAATAAATACCTAGGTAGGTACTACTTTAATAACGTTACATTACAGTCATTTAGTTCCAATAAGTTTAAATCTTTAAAAGGAAATAAAATTAATAATCTATTCTATATTACACGCTCGGCGCTCCTCTGAGGGGAATTTATTTGACACGGATGTTCTTGATAACAAACATCTACATGTCTCAGAAAGTTGCAGAACTGCTCTTAATTAATTAAATGAGTAATCAATCAATTCTCGGAAAACATCATCAAGTTACAAAAACAAACACTCTTCTTAATTAGACACGGTATCTTAAGAAAGAGATTAGGCCGTGACATAATACTTGACCTTTTTAGATATCTCATAAACACGTTTTAGTGTTTTTAATCTAAACCGAGCATTGATATATGGAATCAAAATTTACTTACTTAATAACTTCTTTTTCCATAGATATTTGATGGCACCAACATCACCCGCGAGCAGCGTCGGGAGCTCAATGACTACTGTCTCTCAGACATGGGCTTCAGGATTCTATTCATCGAATGCATTTGCGAAGATCAGGAATTACTGGAGAGGAACATCATTGAGATCCTGCGCTATTCTGAGGATTACAAGTCCATGAGCGAGGAGCAGGCGGTCGATGACCTTAGGAAGAAACTGGAGCATTACATGCGGCAGTATGAGCCTATTGATGCCAGTCTGGAGAACATCAGCTTCGTCCGGGTCGAGAACATGGGAGAAACGGTCACCGCGCACAAAGTAGCCGGGCAGAAGGAATCCGGCATCCTCGGATACCTCTCCGGCCTGCGCCCTCTGCCACAAACACTTTACTTCACCAGGGTAAGTAAAGAACTTGAACTGTTGCGACATTCCTGAAACTTCTATTCTATAGGTACATGAGTACCTACCTATTGCCCAATGATGATAGGATTATCGCTTAATTAGTGTAGATAAACATGTTTTTCACTTTGATTAGGAATATTTATAGAGAGGGAAAAAGCGTTATCGCACTCGGGTTAAATGGAAATGTTATAGCTATCTGTTAAAAGTCGATAAGTAAAGTAAGTATCGTAAACATCGCTGCTTTGCAAATAGAAGATGAAGCCAACCAACAATTGTGCAAATACCACTTGTGTCACTGTATGTCAAAGCTGTAGAAAGAGCACACATCGCTGTAATATTTTGTCAACTGTTTAATACTGAACTGAAAACAGATATTACTCATCGGTTTTTTTAATCTTCTTGGAATTTATGTCTTTAAAAAATAGTATTTTTAGGTAGGTATACATATATATCTGGAGAGCCCAAGTTTAGTCATATTACTTGAGCAGGGCCTTTATTCAACATACTTTTCATTCAACTAAAAGACTCGTTGCATACCTGCCTATGTGTCGGTAACTCGATACCGGAGATATTTCAATGTCATCGACAATGTATTTTCATTTGTCCTCTCACTTTCAGCACGGTGAGAGTGAGTACAATGTGATCGGCCGCATCGGGGGCGACGCGTCTTTGTCCCCGCGCGGGCAGACGTACGCCCGCGGCCTGGCGCAGCACATGAACGCCTTGGCGGACCGCGAGCCGCTGGCTGTCTGGACTTCGGAGCTGCGAAGGACCAAGCAGACGGCTGCTGAAATCCGCGCGCCGAAGAGACCCGTCCGTGCGCTCAATGAGCTTGATGCTGTAAGTATCTGAGTACTAACTTTTTTTAAGCGGGCTTTCCACTGCGAGCGGAGTGAGTCACGGGTCAATTCGCATAATAAACTGTATACAAGGAAACTCCCTGTTGGTGGTGCACGACATGTACTATAAGTATCTCCCGGGGAAATCTGCAAGAACAGCGAGGCGATGATGTTAGTGGGAACTTTGTCAAATTATAAATTTGACTACTTCAAACTTGTAGGAATTAACTGTAGAAAATTAGATTAGATTGCAGTTGATGTGTGATTATGGAGTAATTTATTACTGAACTGGTGAAATGGCAATATTTATTTATACCTCAGGACACTTTGCACTTATGTACTAAATTCTGATAAGTGGATAAGAAGTTGACTATTTAAAATTAAAAGGACCTTGCGAAAACAATTTTAAATGTCACAATTATTATGTGTACCTACTTGCCTACGTAACATAATGATAAGTAGTTATACTTGTATACTGTCCGCTGTTTACGTGAAATACTAGAACTCTAGAGCTTTGTGGCAACAATTTATCATCTGAGATATTATAATGACAATAAAATGCGAAGATTTTATCGCGTCTGCCTACATTATCCTTATCATGGATCTAAGCAAACACAAATACGATTTGCTTTTTACTCTCTACGCTCATTGTTGTAAAGAATAAAATCAGAATAGGTAGACCTACGCACAAAAAAATTAGAAGTATTTAGATGAGATAAAGTTTTCATTCTTATTCTTACGCATTAAACCATCACTCTGACGTCTCTGTCGTATTCAGCTATTCCAAAAGTAATACTTACCCAGTAAACAGAATAAACATTTAAACTTTTCCACTAAAAACGAGACAGCAGATAGCTGCACTTCCAAAATAGCATTCTCAGTATAGCGTAGTGCTTTGGTCTATTTCTAGTCCATGCTGTTCACAGTAAACATGTCGTTATGCCTTATACTCGCTTGGTTCGTTTGCTATGGCTTGGCTTGTGCCGCGCTTGATTGATTTAAGGCTGTTTGTTCGTACTTCGTACCGACCTACGTTAAGAAACAATGAATGTTCATAACTCCATGTAGGTACTAGAGTATACTCGTAGGTACGTTATTAACTTTTATACCTAATGCATAGTTTACAATAACACTTTGTGTACCTAATTCTAAATGCGGTACGCAATACGTTCATATCACCTGTGTGTGGTACCTACTACTTGATGACTACTTAATCGAACTCAAAAGATATTATTAGTTTTACACTCACCGACGCCACCTTATTTTGCCTGATTATTGTGAAAATTGTCATTTAATCAAGCAAGTGTCGGTCATTTTATATTTAGTGCTACAATGTCACCCTAAGGGGTGACACCCTAAGGGGTGACATTGTAGCACTAAATATAAAATGAGGACTTATCCTAGACAAACAACCAAATTGGGTATATTAATCCTAACAGCATTGAATCCAAGGAGTCCCATAGCTTCATATAATTAAACACACCCTCTATCTTCCCCAGGGCATCTGTGAAGGCCTGACCTACGAGGAAATGCAGGAGCGGTTCCCTCAGGAATTCGCATGGAGGGACCAGGACAAGCTTCGCTACCGCTACCCGTGGGGAGAGTCCTACATTGACATCATGACGCGACTGAGGCCTGTGCTGTCGGCTTTGGAGGACGAGCACAACGTCATCGTGGTCGGCCACCAGGCGGTGTTGCGCTGCATGCTCGGATACTTCCTTGATGTGAAGCTTGGTGAGTCACCGTTACTGTTTCGCTCAGATAAGAGTTCAGTTCCAGACCAACTAAAAGCGCGGCGAGACAAAAGACAAGAATTTATATGATTTAAAAGTTAAGACGATTCAAAGATAAAAATACCACAAATGGAGGATCAAGTGGTAGCCAGTGTCACAAGCCAAGTTGCTATTAGTCTATCCTTCTTGGATTACCTAAGTGCACTACCGGAATACAGTGACCCAAGTTTAATGTGCTGCGGTCCCTGCGCAGTTAAACTTACTTAAAATTAAGCATGTTCTACTATCATCTTCAGATGAACTGCCGTACATGAACGTGCCACTGCATACGATCGTGAAGCTGACGTCATGTGGCTACAAATACAAGGTGGAGACGATCAAGCTGAACGTGGAGTGCGTGGACACACACCGCAAACAGCCCAAGGTGAGATAAAAATTTGCAAATGTTTAAAGAGATTAGCTTGTTCAGTAACTTTAATCTTGCCGACTAAGACCTTGCGACCAAGCTTCAGAAATTGGCTTACCTTTATCAGATAGCAACAGAGCCTGTATATAAATAAACGAAATTTGTGCGGTACTTTCGTCTCCTTCGCAGAACTATCGAGATTAGAAGGAAAGAGTTCATCGATTTGTATTTGAAGCGAGTGTATAACATTTTGCATAGATATTTTATTTAGGACAAAGGCTACTTACCGATGCAAGGAAAGACTTAGATTAACAGCTCCAATTTTTTTGGTGGTTTGAACACAATTATTGAACAAGGCATTTTGTTTTTAAAATGTGACACCGCACGCGAAAAGCAGTCGGGAGGGAATGAAGTTCGCAGCGAGCGATGACTTTTTCAGAACTTCTTTTTAGCACGCGAGGTACACACCTACACTTCTTTCCTTTTATCTCGATATAGATCTGCGGCCTCTTTCAATTCCTGTGTGAGCCTTGACCAGTCCTCTTACATCTTCTCTCGTCGCCGCTTCCCGTCTCACATCAGGATATTCTATGGCTAGTACTGGCCAGTAACCGCGAGTGTTTTGTTTTCAGAACTGCTCGATCACGCGAACCTCTATCGACGCGCTTGTGACGGTCCCGTCGCACTACGACACGCTGCCGTCCAACTTGTGGCAGAACCCCTCGGAGGCACAAATTTAGGCGCCTGGGTCGGGCCCTCGCGGCCGCCGGCGCCTGCTCAGCATACCAGCACTACCCAGGGTCCGCCCCGCCGACCCGGCTACCAGTATGGAGTCCACGGTTGTGAAAAACCCTGGACATAGGAAACGATACCGCGCCAAAGTACGAGTCACCCGAGCGGTATCCGTGAATATAAACTTTGGTGTTGCGTTTCTTTTACTCTATGACAGTGTGGACGCTTCATCGTATTGTTTAGCGTATTAAGATTGATTTTACAATAGATTATTGAAGATATCGTTTTTTTTTCACTTCAACAAGAGTATGATCTAAGATCCAATTGTTAGCTCAATTCGTACAAAAATGTTCCCTTTGAAAGGGTACAAAGGTTGAAATATACCTGTGTTTGAAATGTCATCTTCCAATCTGCATTAATAAGACTGAAGGAATTAAATCCAACCCATTAAAAAGAATGAAGTCAATTCAAGTTAGGTACTTTTGTGTTCGTTTTCGTAAGTTGAATAGATAAATCCCATGCAAATTATGTGTTTTCTTAGAGTTATTTTCATTTACTTACTTACTTATAGGTATTTTAATTTGCATGCTTATAATTAGAACGGTCACTTATAAGTTAGCGAATTAGATAACATACTTAAGCTTGTAAACCTTGGGCACTTGACGACTCTGAAACAAAACACTGTTGAGCGTTAAAAATTACGTAACAAGTGCTAAAATAGTGGATGATTCAGAGTTGGAGAATTGCTCCTAATAATTTCCTGTTATTTACTTACCACTTATCAGACAACGAGTATTCAGTTCTTATCAATAAGATTACACCTAAGTTCGATTTTAATTATGGCCTTCCCTTTAATTAATTATGCTTATTTAGGGATTCATCGTAAGCGTTAAGATAACATCAATTTGATTTAATTCGCTCCGTAATTGTTATGTTCGGCAAGCCGGGATCTTCAACGCAATTAAACAGTATGGGTTTTATTTGTAACTTACTTAATAACTGCTTGCTTGTGGTGTATGACTGCGAAGATTTCAAGAAGTGTAAATTTTAAGATAGATTTAAGATAGATGGACCTGCTGCCGTAAGAAAATTACATAAGAATTGTTACAATAACAGACGGAATTGAGGTAACTGAAAAATTAATTGTTTCTCTTACGCTAGTTTTTTTTTAATTATTTGCTTAATTTAGTGTTCAAGGAGTAAGCTACATTTGGATTGAAACTTTCGGAACAGTCTATTTAGCAAAGAGGTTGCATATGACGACGTAGGTTTTAAATCTCAAACTTATTGGAAATAATATACTTTTTTTTAAATAAATAGCATACTTGATACAAATTTTATATTGTTTTATTTATTGTTATTCTACTTACAACCATTCAACGTTTGTATAAAAGAGGTCACGAGTGATCCACAATCCCACAAAATCTTTATGAGAGCTTAGCTGAATAACCCAGCTTACTTTCTTTCTTTACAATAAAAATGTTCTTTATTGATCACCACAAAACATTACAATGAAAACTTATAAAACATAAATACCAGGAGACAATATACTTACTAATAGGCGATACGGGATACAATTGAAAAATGTAGAGATCCAAAATTAATTGTCAAAATGAGTCTTTAGGAACTTTTACTACAACTAAGAATTGGACACAACGCTGGTCGAAAAATGCTGACGCACCGTAAACACAGTGACATGACTAAACAGTAGATGCACCTACGTCAAGTTTTTAACGCAAACCATCCAGACAGCTCAGAATTCGCTAAGTTGTACCGTAAATTAAAGTCGCATGGCGTTCTTATGGACGCGACCGACACCGGTCGACAAAAAGACGCAATAAATTTATTTTCCAAATCGGTAGGTGTTACAATTTTTATTGTTCCGCACCTCAAAAGGAAAAACGGAATCCTTATAGGATCACTTTGTTGTCCGTCTGTCTGTCTCTCAAGACCATTCTCCTCTGGAACGCGTGGAGGGAGCATCACTATTTTTGCTAGTCTTGATTTATCCATACTTGTCCCAAATTATATATCATAGTATATTTCCCTATCTCTAAGCCAGCGTTAACCTCACAATTACTGGGCATGTCTTCAAACAATCGAGGTCACAGCTTTAAAGTTCACTTGACTGACCGGTCGGTTAAGTGGTGACAGCATGTCTGCCAGACAAGCGATCGTGAGTTCGATTCGCTCGACTTCAAAGGCTCTTGCAGTGAACTTATAAATCTGTCAAAATTGGTTTGTACAAAAAAATGGTTAAGTGCGATTCGGATTTCTCGGAGAGGGTTCTGTACTAGGTACCAACCAAATCCAATCGCGATATATCTACCTCGTTAGAACTCTTCAACTAAGTAAATAGGAACTAAAGTAATGTCTTTATCTTTACACACTGCATGTTAACACGTAGGTAGACATATTTATACTTAGCTGTTATGTCATTTGCAGGTACGTAATATTTGTAGAGTCAGAAGTAAGTACATAAAATGTCGTCTTTGTCTCGATGTGTTTGGTAATAAGGTACGTAAGATAAGGTAAGGTAATTTAAACTTCCGCGATTTTCACACATTATTATGATACTCGGGACTTACGACGAACGACGAACGGGGAACGTCGAGGTATTTAAATTAATTCCAATAATTGACACCCTGCTTGTCACCTTCATTGCTACGTATCAAGATTGGAGGTGCCATCGTCGGGCACAGGGGCACCTTATCACTCTACGACTTGCAATTCGTTTAATTTAGGTATTATTGCATAAGTAGGTAGGTACTTGTACATAAATATTTTCGTCACTAACAGGTATCTATCCTATCTAACTAAGTATGTATTTATGTATATCTGATCGCCATGATCTGTAAGCGCTCAAGGAAAATACTAGAAGCCAATGAAAATTACCTGAAGTTCTATTTTAAGATTTTCTTGCAAGATCCCATTGTATTATAAACAGCGCAGGCGTTGATTGATAGTGCGGTTTGCCTTGTATAGATAGTTCCGAAGCTTTCTAGAATATTACGTAACTTTATAATAACGTTATTCCAAGAATGGAGTACTTACATTCGGAGCCCTAACTCTCGTGCATGGCTTAAGTGGGTAGGATTAGTACCTGCTAGTTGGTATAAAAGCTTTGCACCTATTTCATTAGACTAACTCTTTAAACACTAAGCTGCGGAAACAGAACAAAAATAGACGTCACATTTCTTCTCGTGTCATGTGAATATCTAATGAGATAGGTATTTATTACTCATTATTTGCATACTTGTACCGATTGTTATCCATCTCTATGTTATTGTAGGTATTAGAACGCATTCGGTATGAATGACGATATACCCCTATTGCTCTTGAATGCTCCCGCCGCTGCGTAAGTATCGGAATCTGAAAATGAAAATGAAAATGAAAAAGTGTTTAATTTCAACGAAAAATTACAGAAAAGTTACAACCAAGGGTCCTGAGCTAGGATGCCCTGTGTTACAGGATCTGATTTGATAGTACCTTTAAAAGTTTTCCGATTTCGTTTCTAGTCGTCAAACATCCTTACGTGATAAGGTAAACGCCCCAATGATAGACACGTTAAGTCCAATAATTGACACCTTGCCTGCACCTTTATTGCTACGTATTGAGATTGAAGGGTGCCGACTATTGTTACAGTGTTGGACACAGGGACTTTACCTTACTCGTAGATATGAAGATATCATAACGAAAATTTTCAACAACGGCCGCAGTGGGCACGCAGTAATTTTGTTCGATAGAGATTTGTGGTTATACATTTTCACTATTCAAATTGAATAACATGTAAATATCTTATGAAGTAAAAACAATTACTTTGCTCGCGCGCTTTGGTCGCGGGTGAGCAAAGCAATTGTTTTTAGTTCATAAATGTGGACCTCCGCAAAGTAACGCCTGATTCAATAAATTGTGAAAATATCTTTGTCGTTAACTGTGTCCTACCTAGTCCAACGCATGAATGACTAACTTGGGCACATCATCAATCACCCTAAAGGGTTATATCGTGATTGAAAACTTGATTGAATTCTTGCGAGTTCAAGTTGATTAACGCTTATGCCAGTATAGTAGGTAAGTACCTAAGTACCTAAATGGATGATGGAAAAGAAAGGGTGGCACAAAATGGTCCCATTATGCTTAGAAGTAAATTGTCTGCTAATCTTATGAATGTGGTAGGCGCAACTCTACGTCTCATCCAAAAATCATCTTAAATAATACCTACATCTTTATGACCAAACCATTGACCGGATAGGTAGGCAAAATGCTTTATTTATACCTACTCAGCAAATGACATAGTCCCCTTGTTAATTAACAATAGAATTATAGCTAAGTTACCTGCGCAATGGAGTAGCAAGCAATAGCTTTAGGTACTTACTATCGAACAAATTGATTCTTGAACCACAATACATAGAACGTTCTTTCATTAAGCGACATAACTATTTTCCTTAACAAGCAATGCGATGTCACTGTTGACGTTTACTGTGAAAAGGTAAAGGAATCAATTTGTTTGGTAGTACACTACCCTCCTCAATGACCAAAAGTTAATAAAATGGTAAGTAGCTTTTGGACCTGGAGGAAGAAAAACTACCTATACTTAACTTCAACAGGCATTGATATATTGATGAGCAAACTTAATTATTGGTCGTCAGTGCATTAGGGCATTCTTACAATTTCTTCAATTAAATTATGTACATGTTATATCGGTCAAATCCGGTGTCCAGCACTACCCCACGCCATAGGCCCGAGCTATATGCTCAGCAAGTGAGAGGCTGCGCCTGCGACCGTGGCTTACTCCAGCGATGCCCTGCGCGCCGACCCCACGCATTGTCATACAAAACCCCTGCGCGCACGCACGGATACCAACCAAGAAAAACATCGCGCTAACGTTCTAAAAATACTAGGATTATCATGATTGTGTGAGTGTGTGATCAGTGGCTGTGATTGATTTGAGTAACTAAAGGTAAGCTATACAAACTTATCAATTTAGGCGCTGTGAAGTAATTAGGTATATTTCTAAAAGACATTTTATAGGATTTAATCTTAGTTAAGGGATATACTTAGATATAGCTCTGGTTTTTCTCAATTACCTTTTGGTCAACTAATTTGCAAGTTAATTCCAATAATTGGCACCCTGCTTGCCACCTTTATTGCTACGTATTAAGATTGAAGGTGCCAACTTTTGGGGCAGTGTCGGGCACAATAGGGACATTTACCTTACTTATGATATCCTCATTAGTAAGATCAGAAGATATACCTATCTAGAGTACTTTTTAAGCGTTTATTTCATCTATACAAAAAAGCGGTTTTTCGTCAAAAATTTAAATAAAAACATGGCCTTTGAAAAAGTCTAAAATCATATTAAGTATCTAAAACACCAACCCTTAAACTTCTAGTGTAGAAGTATTTTAATTAAATTAAATAAATACAAGGAGGAATAAATGGATGACTTCAAAGGGATTTTACGTAATAATTTTACACAGAAGATATTTATATGAATGGAGTGTGCAAGGATAGACAATAGTTTAATTACCAAAGCATTGCTAGTGTCCAAAATTAATACAATAAATCGCAAAAATGGACCAAAATTTCTATTGATTTACCTATTCGTAGTCGAGTAGCGTTTATTATAGGCGACTATGCGTTATGTTATTACCACTACCTATTGCGTGTGAGGTTGAGGAAACTGTTAAATCGAACACGCCATTGAGTGCTATTGATGATAAGTGGCCCTTAAGAGTTTTATATTATAATGACATCGAATGACTGACACGATGAGCAGATGTTCAAGGAAGTAACAAGCCAATTTTATTTATTACGTTATACTGAGATGTACTGAAAAACCTAGTCTAGTGATGACGATAACTTGTACGTACCTAAACTATACATAAAACTACCCACTGTTTCAAAGTATTCACTGGAATTGGGTAGGTATCGGTTTGGTCCATCTTAAATCTTAAAAAAAAACAGTTATGTTAGGTATGTGCGAATGATAGACAATGAAGAAATTTTTTATTTCTCTTTGAACTGAGCTTGAACCTTTTGAATAAATTAAATTGAATTAGCAAAGTGTATAGGTAGTTCCTCGACCTAACTTGTACCTTGCACAAATAGTACCTATTACTTATTCTGTGACGTAACGCAAAACTGCGGCATCCGAAGTTGTATCGTAACACCGCTCCCGCTCCGACTCCTAATAATTTCTTATATTTTAATTTCAAAAGTTTATCAATTCGTTACCAAAAGATAAACGAAAAAAGAACGGCAAGTAAATTGATGACCATCATCGCGTGAAAACGTATCAAGTTTTTAATAACTTTGACAGCAAATTAGCCAATCACAACCAACAATTAAAATAATAGCCAAGCCTAGCGCAGTTCGACATGCGCATGAGTAATTCGCCTCTCATAGCATACGGGCAATTAAGCCCACCTGAGGAGTTCGCCTTGGAAAACAGGATCCTGATATTTTTTTATTTATACCTCGACCGACATTTTACCAATTGACAATGCCGCGATCTTAGTTGCGTGTGAGCGTAAGGTTCAGAAACGGGCGGCTTTCGAAAAGAGGTCAACATAGGCTGAAATTGTTGTATGAGGTTATCGGTCAATCAATTATTTTTCACCTTATTTTGCACTAGGTACTTAGCTTTTGTTCGTTAGAATGAGTTACACCTACTCTAATAGCTTGCGGAGATGACAATTTAGAAAACTTGAAAAACCCCCGACATTGTCATTTCAAACTTCAATATTTTAAAAACAGGTGAACCGATTTTAATGAAACTTAGCTAAGAACCATCTCGATTAAACTAGCGTTCGATTAAAAATAACCGCATCGAAATCGGTCTATCCGTCTGAGAGCTACGATGCCATAGACAGATACACAGATAAACAGACGCACAGATACACAGATAGGTACACATGTTAAACTTATACCACCCCTCTTTTTCGTCGGGGGTTAAAAATAGTCAATAGCAAACTAAACACTAACGGCTAACGGTGCCACATTTTTACGTTAGGAATCAAATGGTTCGAATGTACCTAGTTATAAGGAACGTGGATTGGGATTGATTTGGTAAAGTGAAGTAGCTAAGTATGTATATGTATAAAGGAGGCTTTAGTCTTGTCGAAGCATTTTATGTATTTAGAAAGTAATTAACTACATTTAGACAGTAGTCTGTTTAGTGTAGGTACTTAGGTACCTAACAAATTATAAGTAGTAGTTACTTACAGCTTCTGAGTGGGAAGTGCTTTTCAAGTTGTCCAGGTGGACGGGGTCCAAGGGAGACTCAATGGGGGGGGGGGGACTAATGTCCAATGTGAGACTGAAAAAAATAGGGGTTCACAAGTTCTAAGTGGGGGTCCACAATAATGTATCTGATTTCGATAGTAAAGAACAAAAACGTTGGATTGGCTTTACATACTTATCGATATAGGTAGAAAATACACTACCTACTCAAAAAAATTAAGAAAGTATGTAGCAGCAGAGGGGGTCCACGGAAACCAGTAAAATTTTGAAAGTGGTCTACGAGAAAAAAGGTTTGGGAACATCTGACTTATACCATTGGCTATTTTATTAACCCCAACTTCACGTTTTTCTTCAGATGTTGAACGAACAAGATCTGATGGTGGCGCGCGCCTTGGTGTCCGAGTCAAAGTCACGGGAGAACTCGCCAGGAGGCTCGCCGGCGCCCCTCAGGAAAACCCCGCTGACTAAAGTAGCTGATAGACTGAAAACTTTCAGGTAAATCAATTCAAATCAAATAAGAATGTTACGAGGATGAAAGGTTGTAGCTTGTAAAACTTGCGTAGCCCTTTTATTCATTTAAAGTTAAAAATGGTACAATTGCCAGAACAAATGTGCATATAGGCCGCGCGATGGATTAAGATCGCTCGGCGAAACTGGTGGGGGCAATTTGGCGCATCTGTACAATTGCGCCCAAAATTGTTAAGTTCTGAGTGTATATCTTTGAAATATATTTTTCTTATTTCGCATTTTTTTGTACCTTTAGTCACCTAACATATAACACTCGTTTTTGCTTGTGACTTATTTTGCTAGTATGTTTATTCAGAATCTTGGTAGTATTTTTTACGTGCTTTTAATTACCCGTGATTTAATTAGTTTCCTTTTTAACATAACAATTCACGTCGTAAACCATTTTTCTGGCTTGCCATGTTCAAACTTTATATTTGGGCATTTTTTTCACTAACTACGACATCATAACGTACTTAATACTAATACAGTAAAACAATCCGTGCGCAACAGTACTCAAGAGACACGTGACGCGTGGACGAAGCGAGGGAGGGGAAGAACGACTTGATCTACCAATAACGTGTCGGCGCCAGCGCGCACCCTCCCCTCAGCCCTCTGCGCAACCAAATAGATCTAAGAATTGACTTCTGCGCATCCCCCTTCCACTTTTCATAAGCGATCTTAATTCGCCGCGCGACCTATACTTAGTCTTATTTTCATTTATTTAGACGACCAAAATTATAAAAGTAGGTAAGTACTTAAATATTCGAAAATAATTACAGAGTAGTCTAATTTTGTAAACTGTTAGTACAGCGATAGTACACATCGCGTCCAAAGGGAATTTATAATCACTGACTACGTTTTAACTAGGTACCTACATCTAGAATTTAAATTATTCAGAGAATTTTCAAGGGCAATCCAATAACTATCTATACAATTGTCTTTTTTCTATGACTGTCAGGTTTGGCGGGCTTTAATGTTGTTTGGTGAACAGTAAAGATAGTGTATTATATATCAAATTTTAAGTGATTGTGCCCAGCAAATGGAGAATTCAAGTGAAAACGCGTATCCCCCCCGTTTGTTACCCCCAAGTATGCGACAGCCGATGCTCATCGTATATGTATAGCTTGTCGTAAAGTAATTGCTTTACGGAAGGCACAAAGATTTTGTATAGTTATACTATCATCTATGGGAAGGCACGAGCAGCTGACAGGTCATGACTAGGACAGACCCGTGACAGACCGATGACTCTGACTCCGATGGGACTTTAATTTACAGACAGTAATAAAATAACAACAGACATGGCTGTATGAACTTAGATTCGTTTGTCTATCCCTTACGGGATGAACTATGTAAAAAAATACAACTGTCAGCTGTCATGTCCGTCACGCCTCTCCTCTGCTTTATTTTCGTAAATTACAACCTATAAATAATGAATAATAATCGTCTTTTTTGTAAATTTACAAATAATAAGAAACAGTTTATGAGGTGATTAAGCAAAAGATTGGTAAATTGCTTGTTAAAAATGGATAAAAAAGGTATTTCTGAAGGCGACGTGTGTTCAGTAAAGGGGATTTTGAAAATTGATAGTAAACTCAAGCAGAAGCGGCCGACTACTAGCAAGGAAACCGACGAAGAGGAGGAAAGGTATGTTAATATCAATCTTAGGCTATCATTTTATTATAGGTACTTATAAAAATAATTTAGTGTAACGAGGGGAGAAGAGGAACAATGACCGAATTGTGTCCAACAATCAAAGGCGTATGATTACAGTTAAGGTGTCCATGACAGCCCTATCAACCCAGTAGTTCACGATATTTAGGGTTTTATTGATAAGAAACACAGTTCTATGTACTAGGTATTGTTTTAAAAATACTTGAATAACTTTTATCGTGTTTTACACTTGTTTACACAACTCGTTATTTATTATTGGTTACAGCTTTACAAATTGCTATTAAGTAACTACCTATATCTACAGACCCTCTTAAACTTGCTACCAATGTTGAGCAGGATTTTTGTGTGAGAGCCAGGAAAGAAGGTAAGAAAAGAAAATCTTGGCATAATTTCCTGTTTCTGGGTGACTTCAGCTGGAAATACTGCTAAACCTCATAAATAGGTAGCATGGAATGGTAACATTCTGTATTATAATTGTGTGTCATGTACTCTGTACTTGCCATCTACAAATATCATGCTTCTGTAGTTTTATCATTGCTGTTCCTTGAATTTCTCTGATTTCTGCTTAACAGATGACATAACATGAAAAATAAATAACATGATGAGGTGAGGGCAAACATTTTAGAAAAATATGATTTCTTAAAAGCAAAATCTCTTTATTATCTCTATCCATTAGTGCTATAGAAAGGTGATTGTCAGAATGGCATTGTTTCATTTATTATAATATTGTCACTAGTTACAGTCGAGGAAATTCATTCCTGACTCACCATAGAACATTTTCATAGTAAATGTCATAACGATTTTCCTTGTCAAGCTATGCAATGTCACTATGACATTTACTGTGAAAAGGTTCCATGGTGATTCAGGAATTAATTTCCTCAACCGTACCTACCTATTTGACCAATGATGTTTTAAATGTCACATTACAATGACAATTTGGTTTAAATTGCTTAATTTGAAGAGTTTTATATTACATGCTTTATGTTGGCAGTGAAGTATAGATTGAATTGTCTTTGTAAACTGACATTTGTAATGTTGGTGAGATATGGGCCTGGATGATTTTTTTTTTTTGAGAATACATGTAAAGGTCACTGGTTCAATGACGAGAAGGGAAAACAAACCTCAATAAAATTTTAATGTTTTGTTTCGTTTCCCAAAAGAGAAGACTTTCTTGCATGGTTGGAAGCCGCTATGAAAATCTTCATTAGTGTATCTTGCTTATCATTTTCCACTTACTTAACTCTAATAGAACATTTGAAATCACTGCCTGCCTTCTTATTGAAAAAATTTTGAATCAAATTTTTATATGTTGGTGTTGGTCCCGTCCCCTACCACTCCCATTTTTAACCCCTAACCTAAAACGAGGGGTGTTATTAGTTTGACGTGTTGATACACGTCTGCATCATTGTAGCTCTTGAACAGATGAACCTCTTTAGACGCGGTTTTAATGGAAAGCTAAGAGGTGTAATTGAGATGGTTCTTAACTAAATTTCATCAAAATCAGTTCAGCCGTTTATAAAATATTGAACTTAGTTTTTATTGTCATGTTATGACTCCTTAATAAATTGAGTGTTTCATTTTATGTAAAATATCAACAACAATTGATAATAAAATTATTCTTCCTTCTTCCTTATAATTATATATTATGTAAAACCAAACGCCTAATAAAAGTATTATAGCACCATTTCTCTAACTAAAAAAAATAACTTGTATCAGGCGCATCATTTGACGGTTTATTCCAATGTAAAGATCACATTTACTTAAGGCTTCATTAAAGCACTGTAATTATAATGATGCTGCAGATTTGTGCACTATTTAAAAATATCACAAAAAATACACTGATACGAAAATATTTCATCGCTTCGACTTCGACTTTTGTCATAAAGCAGACCGACTGGAGGCGCCTTTGGCTTATCAATGTACTCCAACTTTTCTGCCACTTTTCGAGGGGGATGACCCTACCTACCTACACACCTACACCTACACACGTGCATCACACATCTATGGTTGTGTCAAAGTTACCTTCGTACAAACTCATACTAAAAGAAAACTGTCACACAAATTCCAAAAACACGCACACAATCAACAGACCCTGTGCATTTTGCACAGACTTAATGTCAAGTTTTTGACAGAGGGGAGAATGCGTGTTATCATCTTTATTCTTTCCGTTCCTGCTCTAAGACCTTTGTTTCACCGCAATTTGCAGTCAATGGGTAATTTTATTACCTCATTCATTTCTTTATGACACCTGAGAATTAATAAATCAAACATTAATAAATAAAACAACGTTCATGAACAACAAATTAATTGTTTTTACTTCATAAATATTTACCTCCGCAAAGTAACGCTCGATTCAATCAAGTATTTGTAAACAACCTTTGCATTTTCCTGTGGTTGGTTCCATCAAATTTAGTTGTTTTGTTGGACCCCATTATGTTCGTTACTTATACATATACCTATGTATCTACTTGACGTAAGCTGCAAAGGTCAAAGTAGTAATTCTTTTTTCTTTTTTTACACACATTTGGCTACTTAGGTAGGTATATATAAATACAATAACAAAACATGGTTCGATTATATCTACGTTTTAATAAAGAAAATAGCAAATCAACATTACCAACACTAAAGGCATCAATATTACATAATAAACAGAAATAAGTACCTATCAATCTAAATGTCAGAGGCTCTGATAAGCACTTTAACGATTAGGACATAATAATATCGCATCGCACCGATAAAGCTCAAAGCGTTATCAGTCACATAGGTATTTTGTCACTTTTAAAATGTCTCCTGTCACTTGTTGGTCTTAGTCGAAGTTCCTAAGTGTTCCTTTTTGTTCCTGTATAGCGTGCAAAATTCTGTGCACTCTACAGAAAGTCTCAGTGAAGACCTCTAACATGTTAAGAGGCTGCCCTGAGAGGATGACCTTGAACGCTTCGCCCTCACCCCACCACACTTCTACTAAACAACTTCGTTTTAGTCACGACATCTATTAAATATCGGTCTTACTTCATTTTTAACCGACTTCAAAAAAAGGAGGAGGTTCTACGTTCCACTGTATGTATTTTTTTTTTTCATGTATGTTCATCGATTACTCCGTCAATTGTAGACCGATTTTCATTTTTTTTTATTTGAAAGGGTATACTCCTGAGGTGGTCCCATTGTCACCAAGTCATGATCTGATGATGGGATCCCAGGGAAATCGAGGGCAACCCTCAAATTTTACAGGCACGTATAGGTCGCGCGGCGAATTAAGATCGCTTATGAAAAGTGGAAGGGGGATGCGCAGAAGTCAATTCTTAGGTCTATTTGGTTGCGCAGAGGGGCGAGGGGAGGGTGCGCGCTGGCGCCGACACGTTATTGGTAGATCAAGTCGTTCTTCCCCTCCCTCGCTTCGTTCACGCGTCACGTGTCTCTTGAGTACTGTTGCGCACGGATTGTTTTACTGTATTAGTATTAAGTACGTTATGATGTCGTAGTTAGTGAAAAAAATGCCCAAATATAAAGTTTGAACATGGCAAGCCAGAAAAATGGTTTACGACGTGAATTGTTATGTTAAAAAGGAAACTAATTAAATCATGGGTAATTAAAAGCACGTAAAAAATACTACCGAGATTCTGAATAAACATACTAGCAAAATAAGTCACAAGCAAAAACGAGTGTTATATGTTAGGTGACTAAAGGTACAAAAAAATGCGAAATAAGAAAAATATATTTCAAAGAAATACACTCAGGACTTAACAATTTTGTGCGCAATTGTACAGATGCGCCAAATTGCCCCCACCAGTTTCGCCGAGAGATCTTAATCCATCGCGCGGCCTATACCATGTGTTTCATATATTTTCTAAGGTTATTTAAGTATTTGCGTCTGGTAGTCATCATCTCATGATGATGAGCTGATGATGGAAGGTACAACTCCTTAGCGGTTAGGAGTTGGAGGATAATTCTGAAAATGTTAAATCATTATTCGAAAGGGTATACTCCTGAGGTGGTCCCACTGTCACCAAGTCATGATCTGATGATGGGATCTCAGGGAAATCGAGGGCAACTCTCAAATTTTATAGGTACATATCATGTGTTTCATATATTTAAGACTATTCAAGTATTTGCGTCCGGTAGTCATCATCTTATGTTGATGAGCTGATGATGGAAGGTACAACTCCTTAACGGTTAGGAGTTGGAGGATAATTCCGAAAATGTTAAATCAACGTAAAATTGTGAAATAAAAATCTTTTAACAAAAAAGTAAAACCGCCTTCAAAAAAAAACGTAAAATAATCCTCTAAAATAATGATAAATAAATAAAATAAAATGCGTTTATTTCGGACAACAGAAACGAAAGCCTAAAGTTTTATGGCCTAGCACTAAGCAGCAGATATATGAAGTCGGTGCTTCATTCAAAGAATATTACGCTCGCACCGCACCGACTTTGAAAGGGTGTATGTATGTTCATCGATTACTCCGTCAATTGTAGACCGATTTTCATTTTTTTTTATTAAAAAACGTATACTCCTGAGGTGGTCCCATTGTCACCAAGTCATGATCTGATGATGGGATCCCAGGGAAATCGAGGGCAACCCTCAAACTTTACAGGCACGTACCATGTGTTTCATATATTTTCTAAGGTTATTCAAGTATTTGCGTCTGGTTGTCATCATCTCATGATGATGAGCTGATGATGGAAGGTACAACTCCTTAGCGGTTAGGAGTTGGAGGATAATTCTGAAAATGTTAAATCATTATTCGAAAGGGTATACTCCTGAGGTGGTCCCATTGTTACCAAGTCATGATCTGATGATGGGATCCCAGGGAAATCGAGGGCAACCCTCAAATTTTATAGGGACGTATCATGTGTTTCATATATTTTCGAAAGCTATTCAAGTACTTGCGTCTGGTAGTCATCATCTCGTGTTGATGAGGTGATGATGGAAGGTACAACTTCTTAACGGTTAGGAGTTGGAGGATAATTAACGTAACTAAAAATTGTGAAATAAAAAATCTTTTAACAAAAAGTAAAACCGCCTTCAAAAAAAACCTGAGAAAAAAAACATAAAATAATCCCCAAAAAGCCATGAGTTTTATGGCCTAGCAGAAATATGAAGTCGGTGCTTCATTACAAGAATATTCAGCTAGCACCACACCGACTTCATATTTCTGCTAGGCCATAAAACTCATGGCTTTTTGGGGGTTATTTTATGTTTTTTTTCTGAGGTTTTTTTTGAAGGCGGTTTTACTTTTTGTTACAAGATTTTATACTAATAAGAATGACTTGGCAATTGCACTTTATTCTTAAGTGCTCTAGGCTTAGCATTCGAAATGGTAGATTGTTTTTTCCTAATTGCATGTGGTCGTGCGAGTGCCTAGTCATTATTATTAGTTTTTATAGAAATGAAAACGTCTTATATTGATACGGAAATTATTGATTTTGGTAAATAGGTGACTAATCAAATAAGAATTTATAACACAGGTGTTGCATAGGTGCTTCCAGACCAAAATAGCTGATTTCTCACAACTTTTGCGATGGAGAGACTGCGTTGTGAGACTTGTGATTTTTATTTTTTACATTTTATGTTTTTGATGGGATCACTAGTCGTCAGTTCTATTTTGTCATCATTTAGCAAAACTAATGGTTTTTGCTCGTTTTCTTTCAGCGAAACACTTCTAGACATTATCAACAATGTGTCATTCTTCACTAGGGCATTTTAAGTAGATGATTACTTATTATTTCCTTTTATTAATATTTGACATTGTCGGCCGCGTAAGTATTATCATTATCAGTCTCATAAATTAGTTCCGTAAAAATTTAGCACTAGGTAGGTTTTCGTAAAATAAATCAATATAGCAAAAGTGATGTATCCACAATACTTTGTAGCTAACAAGGAAACATCTATGGCAAGTTTTTCAAGTTGTGGGTGAATTTTACTATCGAAGTTCCACTATGCATTGTTATCAGAATTAACTACACGAATAAATAAAAGTTCAATTAATATTCGTAATAATTATATATTTACGAGAATACAACGACTGAATTCATTAATTCGTAAGCCTTAGCGATAGTGTCGGTGATGTCTTGAGCTGGCGCGTCGTTCTGCGAGATCCAGACCGAGCCGTTCGCTCCGTTTTTGAACATGGCCACGCACGCTGCTGCAGCTGATTCCGGGCTGGAAAACAAAGATGAATATTATTTATTACTTTCCGTGCGGTGAATGAAATAGAGCCGTAGCTAGTACAGTGTCATTTTAACCGACTTCAAAAAAGAAGGAGCTTCTACGTTCCACTGTATGTGTTTTTTTGTATCTACATCGATTACTACGTCAATTGTGGACCGATTTTCAACATTCTTTTTTTATTCGAAAAGTGTATACTCCTGAGGTGGTCCCACTGTCACCAAGTTTTACAGGCACGTATTATGTGTTTCATATATTTTCTGAGGCTATTCATTTAATTCAAGAACGCATTTATGTATAATACATTCCTTGATCTTCAAGCTTGCACGAATTAAACAATACTTCCTAGCATAAGGGATGAAAAGTAATAAATTTGTCTTTATGCTAAAAATAGTTTAGCACTTACCGTTGGGTCTTCACACTGTTGACACTGTCGAAGACTGCCTGAGCTTGTCTAGGATCAACCACACGCTCCGATAAGCCATGCAGCAATGGCGTATCAGTGGCACTGAAGCAAATTGTCAACACTCTTACTCCTGTTTCGGCGTGAAACGGATCAATCTGAAATTTTAAACAAAACAGAGTTTAAAAAAAAGGACAATAACTTCTTGTAGATAGGCCATTTTATAAAACGTTGTACTTACCTTGCACCCTTTTTATGTTATATTACATCTAGTTAGAATCACGATTACTAGCTCAGGCTTAGAAGGCTAAAAACTGCATGAAATGGTCGTATTTTTATTGTACCTACTATGCGACCTTAGTGCAGTTTTTTTTTCACGATGAGGGGTCGAATTTAAGTGAATGACGGTAAAAAAAGTTACAAGTGGCCCTTATGAATTTTTTCAGCTTCGTAGGATTTAACATGATAAAAAATATACACAATACCGTGAAAAAGCATTATTTTTCACGAATGTATGACAAAAACTAGATTTTCAGAATTCCTATATTAAGAAAACTTAGCTAAAACGACAATATCTCAAAAACTAAGCCATTTTTACCGCCATTACCTTTCGTATACAAAATTGAACGGCGGACGGCAACGGACTGGAATACAATATTTTGGGTCATTGTTTTGGTCTTACCGCGAGACATCTGCTGAAGTGCAACACAGCACCTTTAGATCCATTGTAGATAGGCAAAGTCGGAGCCATGAAAAATGCTGCAATGGACGATACGTTGATGATGGTACCTCCGGCACCTCCTTCATCTTTGCGCATGTGCTTCACTCCTTTTAGAGTAAGAGATACTAGCCCTTGCTGAAAATTAAAGAGATTTTTAAATAATTCGCGAATTGCGCGCATTACGTAGTCATAAACGCAGGTTGAAGGAAAATGTTTACCCAATTGACATCACAAGCTGTTCTCCAAATGTTTTCGGAGTCGTTCATAATACCAGCGTTGTTTATAATGATGTCCAGTTGCTTCACTTTGCTGACCACTGCGTTGAACGCTGCGGTCACGCTGTCTTCCTTACTGACGTCGCATTTTATGAACTCTACCTTGCCAGGGTAGGTTTCGTTTAGCTTTGCTGCAAGAGCTTTTCCTTTGTCTTCAGCTATGTCCAACATAGCTACGAACTTCAAACAATAAAAAAACTTAAATATTTATTCAACGCCACACAATTTCACAAATAAAAATAAAACAATTAAAAGAAAATAACACAAGATGTTGAACAGGATCCCTCTCAGCATTGTGCATTATGTTAGGTTTTGAATTTTTTAAGAGACTAAGTAATAAATGCAACGTCCTTATATATATATGTACATGTACATGACTTAATACATGAATATTATGTTCTTATTTTACCTTTGCTCCCTCTCTTAAGTACGATTCCACATAAAGTGCTCCGATTCCCGAAGCACCTCCGGTAATCAAGCACGTCTTTCCCTTAATTTCCCACTGAGCTGCCATCTTGGTATTGTCCGTACCGTAAGGTATACAAGGATGGATTGCGCCGATTATAATGACACGTCCCACACGGCTTCTTATTTATAAAGACTCTTTTATCAGTATAATCAGCTCATCATTGTTATGCGCTTTAATCGACACCTATCGTTACATTACACAGCTAATATTTTTAAATTTTCGAGTGCCTTAAATTACTTGTAATCTATTATTTGGGTCAATCAACTTTTCGTTGCCACTCGTTGTCATGGAGATGTCCCCTGGGTAACACAGCAAAAACATGATTTTCCAAGACCCCACTCCCCGAAAGTCAGAATTTGCATGTTTATGAGATGAAGCATGAAATAATTGGCATATAACTGTCGAAACTCTTAACGTTTTATAGAGTGGTGCCTTAGAAAATCCTATTTTAGACGAGTGACCCAGGAGACATCTCCATGGCAACGAGTGGCAAAGAAAAGTTGATTGACCCATTTGCAAATCATATCAGCGTTACTTTCAATTTCGTATTTACAAATTAGCACAATATTTGTATATTAAATACGCTAGTCACATCATACCTCCCCCCCTACGGTGATAAGATTTGTTGCTTACTTTCAGTAATGAGTACCTAATCAGTCATTTATTTGCACGATGGAGAAGATGGTTTACGTACAGTTTATTGTGCTACACGTTTGCCACATATACATGCAAATAATTTAAACATACTTTTACAACAATACTTGTCCAACTTCTCTCTACCGCTCAAAGGTTAACTGGTAGAGATCCCTTATAGGGATAAGTCCGCCTCTATACTGTATCTCACTGTTTGTAACCTGTATTTATTTCTGTATTTTCTGTACAATAAAGCGTTTACTTGTAATCTTTTTGCAGTAGGTTAATATATGTAAACTTTTATTTCATAAATAAAAATAAAATAGCATCATGTTGTTTTTTTTTATACGACGTGTAAGGCAAACGAGCAAGTGGGTCACCTGATGGTAAGTGATCACCACTGCCCATAGACACCCACAACCCCGGAGGGTTCGCAGATGCGTTGCCAATTGCGGTGATAATTTATTTTTAAATTAAAGTGCTTTATACCGTGAGTGCGAGATTCGTCAAATGTTATGCGTGTGCTCTCGGAAACAAGACCAGAAGGCCTCCCAACATCATGCATCTGAAGTAATGTTTCGCTTGTAAATAACAGAAAAGGATCAGCACCAGATTATTGTTATCAGTAAATAAACAATCTCATCAAAAACATTAAATGTAAAAATCGATTGACGTAAGAATTTTAAAATCGGCCCACGCGTCCGGTCTCTGGAGTGCCACAAAGGAACAAACAAACATACATAGATACATACATAGGCTGATAAACACATTACCCTCCTTTGCGTTTCGCAGTCGGGTAAAAACAAGCCAAGTCTTACATCGCAATCCTTCCACCGCAAAAGTTATGAGAACTCATGTACAACCAAGTCAGCTATTTTATGATTTTTATGTAGTCTAAAGCCGAGTTCAGACCTGCAAGAAAAATCATGCAAGTTGCAATACAATGCGAGGCCGTAAAGCGAACGAGTTTGGAGTAGGCGATCGAACGCCGCAATGTATTGCAACTTGCACGATTTTCTTGCGGAGCCTCTAGTGTAATCTAATAGCTAAAAAAACACCTTTGTCATAAATTGTTATCTAACTAGTCGCCTACCAACATTTAGGTATAGTGACCGTATCAATATTAGATATCTTTTTTTCTAGAGTAATAATGACTTGGCACTCGCACGGCAATATATACAATTATATAAAAACTATCTACCATTTCGACTGTTAAGTCTAAGTAGACTGCACTTAAAAATAAAGTCGCCGTGCAATTGCCAAGTCATTATTATTATGTTATGTTATTATATTATTAATGTTGATAGGCAACTAATTAGATAACAATTTATGACAATCAAAGGCGTTGCACAGATGCTTCCATAGACTACCGAAAATAGCTGACTTGGTTGTAGGTGCAGTCGGCAGCAGAAGTAGCTAAGCTACCGAAGTGGTCACAATGATCGACACAAGCTCTTGTTTATTATAAATAATGAATAACCAAAATTACAATATTTAAAATTTTCGGATATACTTACCGAAGATAACCACATCACGTGCCTACATCCTGCATTGTCCTATCATACTTAACATTCTGGACTAAGATAGTAAAATACAATCCGTTAGGTACGTGCAAATCAAAAATGGCTGCCACTTTCACTGGCTTAATTAAGGACAACAGAGTCTAATTAATAATTAAAAATAGGTTTCGGAGAATGGACTTGCGTGTTTGTTCAATTTACTGAAGAACTTTCATTAGTGAATTGCTTGGCGGGATTGTGCAACGTTTTTTTTCATTTTTATTACTTTGGTTTGACGGGTCAGTATTAGCCTTGGAAATAATTTCATGCCATTTGCTTGTAAATGTAGTGTAAGGTCAATGTCTATGTTGACGATGCTTAGCCCTTGTACTCACAATATTAAACTCAAGAGTCATGCTTTTGTTGATAGAGTCACCACTTGCTCAGCTCTGTTCTCTTCTCAGGCCTTCGTTTAACTGTGCAGACGACGGAGAAACAATTATTTTCCCTCTCTAGGCGCCAGCTCTCTTTGCACCAAGGTCCATTCCCTCAACTGGTACTAAGTCAAATTGAGAAGACGCTTAACAGTGAGTGCCATTGAATTGATTATTAACCGAATAATTTAAATGCAATCCAGGCAATTTAAAAGACTTCTCAATTTGGCTAGTACCGTTGAGGGAATGGACTTTTGTGTAAAGATAGCTGGCATCTACACTCAAGAGCAAAAAAACGGGTCACTTTGTATGGAATTGTTCATACAAAGTGACCCGTTTTTATTGCTCTTGAGTATAGTATAGATACAAGGACTTATAAAATTTGAACAGACAAAGATTTGACGCAGACATATCAACTGTTTATTCCTCTCTTTGTCTGTCGCATCAGTGGGATTTAAATATGAAATATGATATTTTACTTTTACTTACCACTATTTTGACATTACATTATTTACACCATCCACAGCAAAAGAGACTTCTCGATAATTCTTGGTTCGCAGAAACGAAACGACAATTATCCAATGGAGTAGAAGTTTCTTTTAAATTCTGTGTCAATGGCACTTGCCCTGGTTTCGTGCTCTAGGTTACCCATTAGCATTTATGCTTTATCTTTCTGTGTTGACTGTGTCCTTTTTTCTAGCAATTACTTATACGTATTTATGTTCAAGATACAGAAGATATCTTGTCAGATTCAAAATGCGCACGCCTACTCCAAACGGATCAAACCGGTTAAAAAATCTTACAGTTTCAGTTAAATGACGCTACGGGTAACTTGTTTTCCTTTCCTAGATATCTGTAGCGCTAATGGCCTTGAACCCAGATGATTTCAGAAAATATTGCCGTTCTTTGGGGTGGTAATTGTACCACCCCAAAGAACGGCAATATTTTTTGAAAACATTGACATTGTTATGGATTTTGAATCGCTTAAAATATTTTAAATACATCAAAGCCTCACAGAAGTACTTTCCTATCCTTTTAATTGTAACATGCAATGAGTTATTCATTAATTTCGTGTTATAGATAATTAAAAGAAAGAATAAATATTTTCAATAATGAATACATGTCAATTAGTAGTCAGTCAAGTAATCAATTAGTTAGGCACCAAGATCATCAACCCCGGCATTTAGCATTACGCTTACGCCACTTGCTCTACCATAGAATGGATGCGCCCGCGGCTGCACATGCATTCGCTCCTTATGATTCACGCTCCAGCTGCCGATTTACTTTCAATCAGAATTAAACCGTATATCACAATCCTGTGATCTTTTGTAATTAATTAATTGTTTCTACATTATTTTACTGAAAATGGTACTCCTATCCAGTTCACCAGTGAAGTACGTTTTAATATAAGAAAACGCGCTATTTTTGTAATACAAATATAAATACATACACGCGAGGATGTTTAAGTTACAAAATACTTTTAAACTAAGTGTAATAACTTTACCTAGGCAATAACTTAAAGTAAGACAATCGCATCTGCGCGATGAGGGGCTGGCTGATAACATGCGATGCGCCGCACGCTATGCCCATGCGTCGGTCAGCTTACACAGTCGGCAGTTCAACTCATAAACATGATTATCTTATTACTTGTTCCATGTGTACATAAACAAACTTGGCTTTCTTGATACAAGCGTGACACAATTGTATCATCTGCGTCCTCTTTTTTTTTAAACATTGTCTAAACATCTCATCTTTCTGGGTCGTTATTGTCGTCCAGTCCATCAGCAGCTTGTAAAGCTATTTCAGTAGCATGGCATGCAACACGATTTGGCTCGACCCGAATCATGATTCACGATCGTCTTAATCACTGCCCTAAATCGCTGTGATAACGGCGTCCAGACTTGTTGCAATTTTCGAGCAAGTCAGTCAACTTTGGCTCGGACGCCGAGCGCACTCGCGGGAAGCGGGTAGTGTAGCGCCGACGCAGTCAGTCGGGCCACGGACGCGCTCTCTCACGTACACTCGCGCCGTCAGACGTGTGTTGCCGTTGCCGTGGACGCCTCGCGACGCGCGAAACCGCGACACTTCTGTGCCACTCAATAATTCAGACTCCCGGTCAGCCTTCAGGTCACTCAACCATCCACCCGATGTTGCCTAAAATATAACAACATCGCGCAAGTCCGATAGAAGGTTACATTACGACGCCTTGCTGATTGTGAAATTTCGCACACTTGCTGAATTTGAACGTTCTAAAGTTCCATTCCGAAGCTAAAGACCTGGTGAGTTGTCGGATCACGTCAAGGATCAAATCTTGTGTCGGTCCTTTTACATTAGTGATTCGGTAATTATACAAAATTGTGATGTGTTAAAGCTTAAACTCCACTCTGAAGTCGTTTAATTATGTTGGCGATGGACTCGTTATGGTGCGGGTCGGAGAGCGAGCTATCGACACTAAGGCTGTGCAAGAGTGCAGTCGAGAAGTCGGACTATCGACTCCGGCGCAAGCCCTCCAAGGGCACCAAGAGTCTCATCCCTCAGGGGCTTCTGCACGCCCCGGAGACACAGCCTCGCGCTGTCCGGCGGCGGCGATCCGGCACTTGGCCGTAAGTTAAATTTGATTCATTAAAACCTTTTGTCACCCCTAAGCAATCAATCAAATCCAAAAAATGTAAAAATTGTTTCTCATCTGTATGTAATCATAATCAATCACGATTAAGTATTTAAAAAAGTAAATTCCAAATTTATTTATTCGCTTTTCAGTATGATTAGATCTTGTAACTTTACACAAACAAATGAAGATTGTAATCTTTATTGCTTAGTAAAATCGTATAATGGAATCGTAATCCATGAAGTTAACGACATGCACGTATAATTTAAATATGTGCTAATTAATGAAGATGTCGACTCGTGTAACTGTCCTTCTATTTTGGTACACCTTGTGAACTTTACAGACTATCCAGTTCTTGCATCTATTCCAATTCTGCCATAGTAGTAAATTAACGAGGGGATCAATCAAATGATAACGATGGCTATGTCTATGTGCCACCATTTGCGTGTCTATCGATTTGTAAAGATATCGGTATTGACATGAATAATGACACGAGCCTTTATCGTCACGTTTTTTCGAATATGTTTATAAAAACTATACGAGATAATACATACTTGTTAGCTACAGATTTAACAACCTTAAAACAATCGCTTTTCATTCCGGTTCAAACCACCATTGTGTACCCAACTTCACCAATGCATTATTTAGGGTTACATTTTAAAAAACCTTTTTTTTAATCGGAAATGAACTCTGGCATACCGATTTTAGACTAAGGTCTCTGGATCCGAACTCGAAACGAGCAATTCAACAGCTCAACTCATCAGGTACGAAAGAAGTTAAACCTGTAAAAGGCATATAGAAACTGGTGAAATTACAGACATTATCGCGGTTCTAGAAAGTCGGTGCCTTTTAAGAATAATCTTTTGCCTTGAGAACTGCGTACGAGAATAAACTATTTAATTGATGGTGTTGTTGGGCAAGTCTAACTCGTATCGGCGAAGTAATGACTGCTTAGCTCTCGATAGTTTGCCTACTTAAACGGCCATTCCCGTAATTCACGTCACTTAAAATGGGTGCAGCAGGTGTAGGACATAATCTGCACATTGTACTGTTAACTGTGTAACTTTAGATTAGATCTTATGGTGCGCAACTAATCTGAATTTGAAATCGAATATTAATATTGCCCAATATATTTTATTAGCATTTTCGTATTCGCACCACATCATTTTATCGTGCATAGTCTTTTATTTATACCCGCATAGCCTCTTCTCATAGCTTTTTCTTTTTTACCAAGTAGACAGTATATGAAATTTAGGAACAAGCAAAAACATTTTTTTTAGGAATAGAGTTCGGAAAGATTCCGCTTCGGATCGAACTTTTTGACATAATTATCATCATATTCTCACTCAATTACCTAAACAAAACCGAATCGATTTGTCTTTCCCGCATTTCCTAAATTGCAAACCTACCACCAAGTTTCCGCTAAACTGGAACTTGTTTAGTTAACAACAGATCGCCATATCTATTCTGCAATTTTGCATATTGTCTCAAGATCTTTACTAGCCTTGAAGTCTAAAGCCGGATCAGTTGATCGCAACTCATAGCCACTCTCACTTGTCTCTACGACAGACCCGTTGTTTCAGGGGAACGACTAACTATATCTTGTTTTGATTTACTGACGATAAAACATCGATGTATCGATCGTCTCCATAAACTACTGTCGGTGGGTAATCCAATCTCTGCTAGCTATCTGTTGACGGGAGGATGGTGGATCATCTACAGATAGCAAATTGTTCGGCAATTCAGTCAAAAAATCCGTCAATAGATCAAAACAAGAGATAGATTGAATATTAGGAACGGATGTATATGTATCTCCTTTGGTAAGCGTACGTAGCATAACAATAAAGCACGCTGTCAAACCGTGGTAAACAAGTGTCACGGCCAGCTTTTTCAGCGAACGAGGTGTAGTCGTGACAATCTTCTCAGATTTGATTATCTTATCTCAAGGTTGTCTAATGTCCACATCTGTAAAACTGAAAAACCATTTTTTATGTTACTGCATTCATAGTTCCTCTTCCATGGCGCGCCACAACACTCTGTCTTTGGCATGGAAGAGGCCTAGGTCCAGCAGTGCACTGCTGTGGGCTGATGATGATGATGATAATTCATAGTTCACACTATGTTCTGTGCCTTCAGTGTAATTTGACGACCGGATAGCCTAGTGGTTAGAGACCCTAACTATGAAGCTTGAGGTCCCGGGTTCGACCCCCGGTCGGGACAGATGTTTGTATGATGAATACGAATGTTTGTTCTCGGGTCTTGGATGTTTACTTAATATGTATATAAGTATGTGTTTATTTATATAAGTATGTTTATCCGTTGTCTAGTACCCATAGTACAGGCTTTGCCTAGTTTCATCATGTCAGTTGAAAGACGTCCACTGCTGGACATAGGGTTCCCCCAAAGCTCTCCACTCCGACCGGTGCCTAGTTTGCGACTAGGTCACTTGGTGTAAAATTGTTCCTTGATATTGATTTATTATTTATTTATTTTTGACGCAAGAAAACATTTCGGTCGCGTTCGCGTTAAAGTGTCAAATACCTACTATGAGAATATTTTTTTGTCGATACGTACCGCTAGAGGCGCTGCCAATTTGCCTAAGTATGTTTTCTTGTGTCAAAAATCTTTTAACAAAAAAGTAAAACCGCCTTCAAAAAAAAAACCTTAAAAAAAAAACGTAAAACAATCCTCTAAAATAATGATAAAACTTTAGGCTTTAGTTTCTGTTGTCCAAATAAACGCATTTTATTTTATTTTATTTATTTATCATTATTTTAGAGGATTATTTTACGTTTTTTTTCTAAGGTTTTTTTTTGAAGGCGGGTTTACTTTTTTGTTAAAAGATTTTTATTTCACAATTTTACGTTGATTTAACATTTTCAGAATTATCCTCCAACTCCTAACCGTTAAGGAGTTGTACCTTCCATCATCAGCTCATCAACATAAGATGATGACTACCGGACGCAAATACTTGAATAGCCTTAGAAAATATATGAAACACATGATACGTGCCTATAAAATCTGAGGGTTGCCCTCGATTTCCCTGAGATCCCATCATCAGATCATGACTTGGTGACAGTGGGACCACCTCAGGAGTATACCCTTTCGAATAATGATTTAACATTTTCAGAATTATCCTCCAACTCCTAACTGCTAAGGAGTTGTACCTTCCATCATCAGCTCATCATCATGAGATGATGACTACCAGACGCAAATACTTAAATAACCTTAGAAAATATATGAAACACGTAGTACGTGCCTGTAAAATTTGAGGGTTGCCCTCGATTTCCCTGGGATCCCATCATCAGATCATGACTTGGTGACAATGGGACCACCTCAGGAGTATACCCTTTCAAATAAAAAAAAATTTGAAAATCGGTCTACAATTGACGGAGTAATCGATGTACATACATAAAAAAAACACAGTGGAACGTAGAACCTCCTCCTTTTTTTGAAGTCGGTTAAAAATTACACGGCTTCGTAATGAGTAGTAAGTATAATTAACGGCGGTTCTGCGGTTTGTTTAACTACAAAATTATGTGCCCAATGTTTGCGTTTGCGCACGAGTTATTCAACATTGCAATTTCAAGCCGAACGATCACGTAATTTGTTAAACAAGGATATCGTTTTTTTTCTTTGCTGCATGTCAATCTTAATTAATACATAATAAAGGTTCTAGATAAGGTTTGTTTGTTTGTTTGGTCTTAATCAACAACACTTCGTCTGTCTGTGTCATTGAGTGATAACCTCTCAGCACAAAAAATAAATTAAAACATGTTTTTTAATAAAATTCATCCCTTCAGGAATAGGCAAAGGAAACGAAATTCATGCAGCCATGTCTATTGTTGATTTTCAGAAAAGTCCTATTTTAATCATGTCCAGTCAGCTGCTCATGGCTTCCGTAAAGCGATAGTGTACATTACGGCGGGTTACGGCTAGGAGCAGCCATCGCCTTCTGGGGGGTAACTAACAGAGGGAATACTCGTTTTCACTTGAATTCCCCAGGTCCTATCACGTTAATTTGTTGTATAATTCACTATCTTTATTATCCACCGTACAACAATAGCGCAGAAACTAACATTCAATTGATTGACACGATACAGGATACACTCTCCCCGGTTTCCCGCCAAGAAGTTTTAAAATATCGATAGCAACTTTTTTTATTTTATTTTTATACGACGAGGAAGGCAAACGAGCAAGTGGCTCACCTGATGGTCAGCTGGTGGTGTGGAACTTGTTGTTCTTTAGAAAATGCACGCGATAAGTGCATTGACACGCTTACGAGTAAGTATGTAGTCACAATAAATTATGCTGTGTGTCAAGTAAGTATTATTTTCTTGCTTAAATTATGTCATCACCTTTAGACATCGTATTAAAAATTACTGCGGTGTGCGGCAAGTTACTTAATATATGCAAAATTGCCAATAGAACATCATAAAAATATGACAATGACATAATTTTTTGCTGTCGCATATCGCACCTGTTTCCACCACTGCTATACCTACTATGTGAAGCAATGAATATGATTGGTGGAATCAAACGCATCCGTAGCAAAGGCATCGTATATAATATGTGTCATATGTAATATGTGTACTTATTTAAACAGTTGCCAATGCTTTTGCTACAATGTCACTGAGTGTTGGTTGCATCATACATATTACGAAATAAGTATTATTATATTTACTACTTACACTGTAGATCATCGAAATGCAAGCTACGAAAGTTAGATTTCATGTATGCAACATTATTTTATTCTTAGGTAAATGAAATGGTACTGTTTACTTTGGATTTTGTTCGTTATTAAATAGTTCTTGTATATTTCCTCCTATATTTTTTACTAGTTCTTAAATGTCTTTTCTAAGCAGTTCCACATTACTTCTGCTTAGCATGATTATAGGATTGGTAACAAAATACATTTTTCTGCTATTTACGATTTATTTTCTCGACTATTGTTTTTACTTCCTACTAACGTCTCAACGTAGTCACACTTATGAGTTAGTTTCTATCATTTAATTAATTTACTTATCACGTGTCTATGCGCACATTTTCAGACATCCTATTGCCAATGTCATCTCAAATGGCCATCAGACCATTTTAACACCCAGTCTATAAATAAGAGTTAATTCAATTTCCGTTCAATTGATTTGTTTTGCAGTGAAGTGTGGTTCAAATACTTCAAGCATAATAAGATAGTCCACTTCTTTATGCAAACGCTTAAATTTTCTATCTTAAAAACAAACTAACGCAGACTTCAGGTATATTTTTGAAGTCTACATTATATAGAATTACATTTTTCGCAAGACTGTGCAAAAGTTGTCAGTAATAATTATTTCGTATGGACCTCGACTCCAAAGAGGTGAACTGTCTACCTTACTGCGTATATCATTTACAGAGTGGACATGCACAGTACAAACATATAATATATTAATATACTATTATCGATTGTCCCCTCCGCCTCCGCGGCTAAAATTGACCGTTGACTGTTTATGCTTCGGTTGCCATAACGATAACGAATTCACCTTACGTGGAAAGCCATTTACGTCGAAGTAATAAGGGAAACCTTCAACAAATAAAACTAACGTAAAAACAAAAGGCGAACAATGTAAGTTTAGTCAATAACATAATAAATTAATTTGTGAGCTGTAACGTTGGCTAGTGGAATCTTAGTAAATTTGTCACTTTGCCACTATATGTATAAGGAAGCCGCAATATGTCGTCCCATATTCAGTTTAGATTCAATGACCGATAATCACGTTATAAACCTTTATCTTTTACTGAAAGAACTACAATGTCTACGGATTTTTTTAACGACAAGCGTAGTAAATAAGCAAAGCTATTTCTGGCACATATCATAGAACCATCTTATGTCATATTTAATAGATATCGATTATCACGTAGTTCATAGAGACAATAGCTATCGCAAGCAATGATAACTGATATGATAACCGAGACTAGTAAGCTGGTGTAAGGGATAAGTTGGTTTCATTACGAGTATTGTTTGCTTCACACATGGTCAGAGTCCGAGTGCAGCACTAGTGATGTGGTTAGAGGCGTGCCGATAGTGAAAGTGGCGCGTTCGCTCAGCTGACTGGGTGACTGTCAAAATTTACCACGCCATGCTACTTCAATGGTCATTGTACGGGGTGAATGGTAGAACCACGGTAAATCCTGAATAATTGTTATGTAGTGTATAATGAAAGTTCAATTGAGCATGGAAATCCATGGTCGTGTTGTGTTGTGACAATAAGTCCTGCTTGTTGCAGAAATAAGTTTCTGTTAAAATTTTAATTTTTGATACAAGCTTCCTTGACGACTGTACTCGTATTGTCAGCCAACTTACAATATCCATACCAAGTTTCAAATCGGTTTACATATGCCTAACGGTTGAAGAGTTCTCCTGTGGTGAAGATCCTGGGCGGACCACCAGGATTTCGCTACCAGATTATTGTAGGAGAACTATAATGCTACAGACAGACACACGTCAAACTTATATAACACCCCTCTTTTTGGTCGGGGGTTGAGAAGTATCACCATGGCCGTCTACGCCTACGTCTCGAATCGAATCATTCATGTTCATGTTACTTCGCCTTGCGGTTGATAAGGCTAATCTTTTCACTTTTCTTTTCAATAACAAGATGTTATATAAATAAATAATTCTTCGTTTATTATACTGCATGTTATTTTGTTGTCTTTGTGTATATCAAGTCAACTATGAACTATGATATTGTTTATCATTGAATGTCTCCGTCTGATGACCCGAAGTCAGTCAGTGGACTTATTGCATTAACGAGATGACGAGTCTAGAATGTCACACATCCGTACTATAGGTAATGTAGCCGCTACAATTACTACCTTTAATAAACAATACTATAGGTACCTACTTTAATAAAGTATGAAGGTTTGATAAGATTGACGGAACAAGTTGACGGAATAAGGTTTCTGGGAATCTCGGTCAAATGCAAAGATTGCTTGATAATGATGATTGTGAGAATTTAGCCACTTTTGGCCTGCGATCTTTGTGTAACGAATATTTGTAAGGATAATAGGATATCCTTTGAAACGGTACTCGAGATCTCATTATAGTTTATTTTCTGAGATATGTAGGTCACATTGAATAAACTTGGTCAGGTAGTTAAGTATTAAATAGAACCAGGATGGAATACAAAGCGTGTAAGAAGTTACTAATGGCGCATCAAAAACATTTGGTTTAGTGACCAGTGACGAAATTGTGGCGACAACGATGCGCCATCAATGTAGGTCAATGCTGCTGTAGTGTTGACACCTAACACTCGTAACACGCGACGTCTATTACCCCTGCTGTACCGTCACCACTGCCTCTTTTTAACTTGGCTTTCCCAAAAGCATTCAATAAAAATCCATCCACCTTTGACTGGCAAGGTTCAAATTGATCGTTTGCAAGGCCTGTTGCACATTTTATACTTTCGTCACTTTTGTCATTTACAAGGAGATCAGCTGTTATTGGTACAAGGGCTGCCTTTTAAGTTCTGTCGTTTGCAAACTTCCCGTGATTATTAAAAAAAAAACTAGCATCATCATAAAATATTTAAAATATATGGTAATAATATAAAAGAATGACTCGGATCGGCCGAACCGTTTCAGTACAGCGGCGGTTCAAAGTTGACAAAATTTACGCGCGATAATTTTTTACAACTTCAAAAGGGGTTTAACGCGTCTTCAGTGCTTTGAAGAGCTGACTACGGTTTTTAATAATAAAGCACCATGCATCCGGACTGTGGAACGCTAGTATTTAGAATTTCTACGTGGTTGCTCTAGTCTTAGTGATAGGCCCCGTGAAGGCCGACCAAAAACAGCCGTGACCCAGGAGAACATTGATGGTGTACGGCAACTGATCGTCGAAGATACGTCGAACATACCGTGAGATAGAAGCTTCATTATGCATTTCAGGGACCAGTGTAAAAAATATTTTGCATGATCACTTAGGCGTAAAAAAATTAATCTCGAGCTGCATACCACATTTACTTAGTGAAGACCAAAAAATGATGGTGTCGCAAAAACTCTGCGGCAATTCAACCGAGGAGACTCTAAACACGTTTATGACATTATCAGTGGTGACGAATCTTGGATAAATGCCTACGATCCAGATTCTAAACAGCAGTCGACTGTTTGGGTGTTCCAAGATGAGCCAAAACCGACCAAAGTAATACGCTCACAGAGCACTTCGAAAAAAATGGTCGCCACGTTTGTAGCGAAAAATGGCCACGTTGCCACCATTGTGCTCGAAGACCGTAAAAAAGTTAACGCTGACTGGTATACCACTGTTTGTTTACCTGAAGTTATCGGCGAGTTCCGAAAAAATAACCCGAGACGTCGTATAGTACTGCACCACGATAATGCGAGCTCGCACACCGCCCGGCAAACAATTGCGTTTTTAAAAGAGCAAAACGTCGAAAATCTGGAACACCCGCCGTACAGCCCAGACTTGAGCCCTAATGATTTCTTCACTTTTCCAAAAATCAAGCAACGACTTCGTCTTCAACGGTACCGGACGCCTGAAGAAGCGGCTGAGGCATACAAAACGGCCATTTTGGAGACCCCGACTTCGGACTGGAATAAATGTTTCGAAAACTGGTTCGATCGAATGAAAAAGTGTATTACATATCACGGTGATTACTTTGAAAAACAATAAATACCATTTGACTCTTAAATTGTCTTTAGTTTTTCCAAACGACAAAACTTAAAAGGCAGCCCTCGTATCTGTGAACTCGGTCAGTTTGTAATGGACCGGCGATTATCGGTCAATATCAACCACGGCGGTGTCACGCGCTCTGCCGGCTCCACTCGCTTTTTTAACCCAATAATCAAGTTTATATTCACAAAGAGATTGCGAATAATGTTGTTGCCATGCTAACATATGCAAAAGGCAGCCCGCATAACAGAACAGTTATTAGCAATGTCAGTTGCAAAACGTCCGCAGGATGGCGTTAATTTCGGGAGATTCCATCATTAGTCTTCGATAAGATCTATCGGTTGTTTTAGGTAATTAAGGCAACGAAGAACCGGACGAAATAGTCGGTTGCGAAACCGGCAATCTCGAAGATCGCGTCAAGTTAAGAGCACATCAAGGTCACAGCTGTCAAGTGAGTACGCGGAGGCTCTGCGCGCCAGTCCCGCGCCGCCGCACGCGCACGCTCCCGCGTACCCTCGTCTCACACTTCATAAACATGCCTCTTTATTCAACAAGCTGATTATCGTTTTATCGAAGCAACAACAATCATAACTTCAGTGTTTACAACTCACCTTAATAACAAAAATGCTTCTATTGTGGGAATAAAATCAGTTTTATACTTTTTCTTTGTGATTATGGATTCGTTTAACGAAAGGCAACAGTTGCGAAGACAGTTCTCCCATGAGTCCGGTAAAGCGGCCCTCACCAGGGCTAAGGAAGAATATAACCGCGGGTATGTTAACCTAATCAGAGTAATTAATTTAATGATTAAAATACAATTAGCCTTAATCCAACTGTCTAAGCACTCAAGACTATGATAACATAATGTTCACAATTAAACAAGGGTGTTAAAATAAAATAAGAATATGCAGCTTTCAGTTCAAATTAAACCGGTCAAATTGCACACTACGTTTCAAAATTACTCATTAGATAAACCGGCGTGGCGATAGCACACCTGTTTGTTTTGTAATTATTAAATGTTAATTATTGTTATTAAATTATAATGCGCGTTTGCGTTTAAACAAGTTTTAAATAGTCCCAATCGAAAACACTGAGAAGTAAATATCTACACACACATCACCTTGATGGCGCAATCGGCTTGTATTAGAATTATTTATTTCAGAATTATTCTGTATAAAACAATAATAACAATTTTCGCTAGTAAAATTTTGGACGATTTTAGGTATGTTTTAACTCATAACATAACGTCCTTGTATTTCCTGCGTGGTACATATACCTACTAGGTACCAAGATGTTGCATTTATCATTTCCTTTTGCAGTACTGTTATTTTATTACCCGTTGTGTGCTAAATTTGAATTATTCCGGATTTGTCGATTTATGTATAAAGTGTTTATAAAGCCAAATTCGTGTATTACTCTTTCTAACATTTAAATTTGAATTTTAAAAACTGTGAAGTCATAATTTGTGTTCGTTTCTTTGTATTTACATATCTACATCGGTCGGTGCGTAATAACCGCGATCGCTTTCAATTTTATATTAGTTGTTGTTATTTCTAATTTCTAATTTTATATCAGTGTTATATTCTACTAAAGATATAGTATACATTTTTTATTTTTGTTCTCTTTTCTGCCTTTTCCCACATTATTTATAAATACATACGTCCTCTGGAAACTGCAACCGACAGCAGTGCATTCAAATATTAACCCACAAGGTGTTTTATTTTTAGATATTTACTTATGTAAAGTACTCTAAATACTTAGATAAATAAATTATTACGACAGTCCATGTCAAGCTTCAAATTCTAAAGCATATCAAGCAAAGCAATACGGATCACAGTTATCCGAAATAAACGATATTTTATTTATTTTTATTTATATCTTCAAATCTGCAAAGTCATGGATAATTTTTGCCTATTGGTAATCTGAACTACCTACCATGTAACATGTCTTGCGTTATCGCTCAAGGTAGCCGTTTTCCTGATATCAGTTATACTTATAAGTATCGTTATTATAGTTGGAGATCAAAATCGCATACCTACCTATTATCATTTATCACTAAGTACTGTTATTGATACCTGGTTTTACATTTTAGTAACAATTGTTCTCAAAGTTTTTAATAGGTAATTACCTCTGTTCAAATGTTTTATCTTACGAGTAAATACCAGTTTTACAAATATTTGCTGCAGTTTGGCATCTGATACTTCAGTGTTTATAGTAAATACTTAAGCATATTAATATTGACATAGAAAATTCTTAAAAGTGCTAGGTACAACGACAAAGTTTAAATTGTTTATGTAGACACAGTCGAGTAGGATTTCAGATGTTTCAATAATTGACTATGTAATTTGTCATGTTTCTCAAGTCCTCAATTTTTTCAAATCTGTAATTGATAAACATTATTCTTCCGACCACCGGATACCCTAGTGGTCAGAGAACCTGACTATGAAGCTTGACTAGAGGTCCCAGTCCCAGGTTCGATCCCCGGTCGGGGCAGATACTTGTATGATGAATACGAATGTTTGTCGTCGGGTCTTGGATGTTTAATGTGTAGGATATATTTATAAGTATGTTCATCCGTTATCTAGTACCCACAGCACAGGCTTTGACTAAATTAATGTTTATTCACAGAACATACGGTACAAAAGATGTTACAAAAATACGTTAGATCAATAATTTACTTGCCTAGTTTGGGACTAGGTCGATAGGTGGTCAATAATTGTCCCATGATATTTGATGATATTTTATTTATTCTTAAATAAACTCTGATAGCGTGTTCATACAAAGTCTAGTAACTATAATAAGCGTGGCTGACCGTGATCGAAGTTGGTGTTATGTTACGGCGATCTTTGGTCAATCCTCACACATAATGGATTTAAAGCTCACATATCTCAATGACACCATCACGCAATCAAGCCAAAAAACACCAAGCTTAAAAAGTTGGGTACAAAATATACCATAAATTAAGTAATCAGCACCGTGAGTCATGATTTTTTCTATGTGATTTTTTTCACAATCAGCATGTTTTGCTCGTTAGCGCACAGCTCTTGCCCGTGCGCATACTAATTTACAGGACAGTAACGTAATTGACGTTGCCGGTGATTGAATACCGGGTTTAGTTGGAGGCAATGTAAAGTATGATCTTTTACGTGTACCAACCCAAAATAATACCAAAACTAACTTTCATAATTTCAAATTATTTTCAATGGTTAAAATCCAAAAACCTAAATTAGCCAGACGTGACTAGGTTGTTGGCTGGCATACCAACTGACAGTCAGATAGTTGCCATTCTGATTCAAAGTGCCACCGATGCTTTCCAATATCATCATGAATGGGCGGACGACGGATGCAAATTACGTCAAAGTCATGTGAAACGATATAGGTACGTAATATGGGTATGACTACAACCGATGCATGTATTTTTATACATAAATATTACTCGAAATTTAATAAAAGTCTTATCCATCTTATGCTTTCGTCATCATATTGCATCCGTCATCCGTAACGTGACCATACGTCCCGGTTTTGCCGGGACAGTCCCGGTTTAAGGCAGTCTGTCCCGGTGTCCCCAGCGAACCCAACATTGTCCCGGTTTTGCAAGCAGACCCAACGATAGTTTTAAATTATTTTTTTCCGCTCGAAATGCGTGGCCCGACGCCCTGCACGCACCAGTCGAAAGAGTTTTTTCCCAAATGAACAAAATATGGACCAGTGATAAAACACATTTAAGTGTCGCAGTACTGAAAGCTATTCTGATTACGAAAATAAATACAAATAAATCATGTACTGAGTTACACACGTATCTAAAACAAGACCCTATATAAAAAAAAAAATGTTCAGCCGACAAATACAAAAACACGACTAAGAAGTAACGCCACTACTGCGGGCTCAGTTAGTAAGTCATGCCAACTTAACTATTTTGTGTTTAGAGCTTTGGTTATTTTGTGTTATTCTATCTTCTATAATAAAATACTTGTAAAAAAGAAAAACTTTTTTTATTAGGTATATATTTCCGCAGATGTGTCCCGGTCTGACAAAATAAATAAATGGTCACGTTAGTCATCCGCCCTTTGATCATCATTATCATCATCAGCCTATTTACGTCACACTGCTGGGCACAGGCCTCTCACGATTCACACACACAATTGAAAATGCCTTCCATAATGATGTGATTATAAATCCATAATTTTTATAGGGGTACTTAATATAAATTTTACATGAGATAGCGCAACTAAACAGGATATGTTCCACACTGCTTTTGAAATAAAACTATATATGAATGAATCATAAACAAGTGAACTGGTTGTAGCCTGTTATGCCTGATATAGACCCAGACGGCTTCTACAGTTGAGTGGACAGAAGACGAGCAGTCTGAAGCGTCCTATTTAACAATAACATATGGTTTGAAATTTGTGGTTCAAAGATATGTGAGCTTTAAGTCCACGACAAATGTTAGTGTGCTAGGGCTGGCTACAGATCCTAGAGTGCTAGGTCCAAGTCCGGTGCAAGTTGGCCTTAGAAAATTTTGCCCAAGTTTGTAATCCTCTCCTGCCAGGAGCACAGTAAGTTTCTGTAAATACCGCTACACATATTAGATCTACGTTTATAAGTCGAGCATGCTGTATATTTGATTAATGTATTCAGTTGGCCCATCAACAAACCGTAGGGTGTCACGAGTTCACGCGACTGTCGCAAGTCGCCGCCGGCCCGCCGGGCGATGGACGTTCCGACGCGCTCAGGTTGACTTTGTTTGTTTAGTATTGTTTCCTTTATAAATATCGATTTTTAAGTGTAACACTGTGGAATTGAAATCTTTGTTTGCTGTTTTTTTTGGCGGTATTTGTATTAATTTGCTAATGGATTTTGTTTTAGCGACATACGAAATAGTGGTTAAATATTGATATTACTTAGTTTTACTTATTAATAAATGAGGATAACATTACCATGTCTTTATAACTACGTCACATGTCAATTATTATTATGAATGTGGAATAAAATATTAACTTTGTAATGTTATTTGTTTCAGGAGGACTAGATCACTGAACGCGCCCTCCCCCATACAACAGTTTGGACCATGCGGAAGAATAATGAAGAACTCGGCTATGGTAATGTAAGTACACACACCGACATACTACGTACACCCACAATAGAATACATTATAATTTATTTAAAACTAGTTCTGAAAGTATGGGTAGCTATTAGATTTTTTATACAAACAGTTGTTATAACAAGGTAGCTCGCTTCTAAAATATTATTTTAAGCAATGCTTACCTTACAGTCCGAAATATTGTAGATACCTACATGTTTCGTAGAACCTCTTTTTTTACCTTTCTTTCACCGGTGGTCATCATGATCATGACAATATAAAAGTTGTATGTTTGTGTTTAAACACTTCATGGCACACAAAACCAATACGAAGGTGCTTCTCCAACTCAACCTTTGGTTACGTGTCCTTCGATATACCTACATATTTATTATGTATATGCATGAATATAGAAATATATGACAAAGCAAAGAAACAAATTGATAGTAGAATTACTAGAAAAAACAGTAATAATCCTTAAACAATGTTATGAAGCTAACTATGCCAGCTTATTGTTTCCCCTTCCATATGTAGGTACCTACACACCTACATGAGGTACATCAATTACATTATATACTTAGTAATTACGGGAACATTGAACGAAGATTACCTTTAAAAATGCAACTCATGACAAAGTGACTCCAAGTAATAATTAACCTCGCTGCTTGACGTGATGCAGCATTCTCATTGTGTTTATGACAATAGATACAATACAAACAAATGACGACTGTCACGAAATCAATTCTCCTAATATTTAGCTGCCTTTAAAAGTAATTACTAGTTCTTCCATTTGTGTATTGTCGTTTAGTTTAGTTACTAAACAGTTTTTAAACGATCTTTGCTTACGCCACCCGCTAAGTTTAGCTGACCGCCTATCCTACGCCGCCGAGGTATCACCTGAAACTAGTCCCATACATTTATTATTTGGTTCCGAGTGAACTCCCGCGTTGTGCGGACGGAACTTTTTTTGTGCCAATAAAAATGCAGAAAGGTAGCTGAACATGCCATCACAGATTTTTAATAAGTGCGGAAAAAATTACACGGTCACCGACAAGGCCAAAGGCGAAATACGGTTCCACGTGTACGTTTAAGTGATTATGTTAATAATTTTCCCTTTCAATCACAAATGTCTTCTTTCGGTGCTACTACAACCAGCGGTTGGCTGTCAACTGCGTGTTCCTTTCTATGGCCCTCCCTGGCGAGGCGAAACAGTTGTTCCTGATGTAATATTACAGAACCAACAATTGGCTATACATATAGATAGCTCCTGCTGATAGCTGTTCTTACTGCTGTAAGACTGTAAATAATGTTATTGACGTGCACTATGCTGTTTTCCTAACGAATTTTCCTTAGTCGTCCAAATGATACAGCGAATGGAATCAAATAGAGAGGTCCAGGGCATTTCCCCGTCCCCGCCTCTGCTACCACGATTACTGAGTGACAACATACTTTTTTCAGGCAAATCCAGGACCCAGCGTCGCAGCGGCTGACGTGGTACAAGCAGCCGCTGACCGTGCTCGTCATCAAGAAGGTCCACGACGCGACCATCCTCACGCCCTTCGTGCAACTCGTGCATTGGCTCGTTCATGTAAGATAATGTCAACACTAATGCTGTTATTCATAAACGTCACTCAAGCCTCCATTAGTTAAAATAGGTTTTGTCTTCTTCTTACTAACGGAAATGTCAATGTGACAAAAAAGGACAAACGAACTTTAACGGCATTTTAGTCAAAATATGTTTATGAATAATAGGGTAAAGGTGTAACAAATGATAATTTTGAAAGTCTGGTTAAAATGCTCGGCTACCGCGAACTAAATGCTACGTAATAATAATGCGCAGCCAAATAATTGAACCTGACTCAATATCTTCATTTAACAAAAAAACGCGGTGCTGGGTGGTAGAACCTTGTGCGAGGTCTGTCTTGTACTCGCTGATCCTGCCGCTAAGCAGCAGTGCTTGCACTGTTGTGTTTCGGTGTGGATAGTAAGACTGCCGAGGAAATCACTGGCACAAGAAGCATTTCATCTTAGCCCTCTAGGTTAGCAACGCATCTGAAAGCCCCCGGTGTTGCGGGTGTCTATGGGCAGGTGACCCACTTGTTCGTTTGCCTTCCTTATAGTATTAAAAATAAAAACCACGACAAACCACATCACAGTAAAAAGTAAATCAAAACAAATAGGTAAGAAATCACCCGTTCATTCCTACGCATTCGCAGTAGGTTCTCTAGGCACTCGTCACAGAACACGCCTCAAATGAGTCAGCCCTTTGACCATCATCCGACTTCCGGGTCACCGTAAATTGCATCGGAATGCAGCCGGCAGGTAGATGAGACGCCTTAACTTTTGTTTTCGGAGGCGCCTGCCGATGGCATCCCAAATATGCCGTCCCGTTTGATTTTTTTGTACCTGTCTACGTTTGCGAGTTATGGCATTGGCATGGAATGCTGTTATGTTTTTTCGTATTTATGGCCATTTTATGGTAAAAGAAGGATACATTAATAATTTGTTATCGTGATGCATAGGCCTTTCTTGGCATTGTTAGGTGCTGTCCGATATTTTTATTGGCACCTTGTAATCTAATCAAGTAATCATAGTCATATCGATGGGGTCAATAGTACTCTACTACTTACTTGTTTAAATAATGTCTTAGTCTGCTTTGTGTGTTGTTAAAAACAAATGGAAAACAATAGTTTTTTTTTATGTACTTTTTTCAATTATTATTACCCTAAGAAAAAAATACAATATAGGCGCGAGCCGGGAGTGAAAACAGTTTTACTTAGTTTTCAAATTGAACCAGAAAATTTTAAGAATGACCATTAAATAGGTAACTTTGCTCCATTTTTTTTCCAAAAAATAACAATGAGATCTTGGATGTTTACGGAAGCAAGTCTTCACCGGCCTACGTTTAGTTTTGCAAATCGGAGATCCAGAGGTGATTCAACTGTGCCCTAAATATAGTTCGCACTCGCGACCCCCTGTGCTGATTCAATGTAAATACGTACGTATAGAGCGCAGTTATTATTATTTCTCTATCGTATACTTATCTACTGTTGTTCTTATACATAAAAGTCCAGTATATTGATATATACTACTTACTAACATATCAGACAGTGTAGAGAAGAAAAACTGACTTTCGGAAATTCTGCGCCACACTCTTAAAAATAAATATAGATGAAGATTTAAATTGATCTAAGACTATGATATTAATAAAACATAGAACCTTGTTATAGTGAGCGCGAGTGACGCCTCCAATATGCAAATAGAAAGAGTTGAATATTTACACCACATCAATACCTACATTATTCACTAGCCAGTCCATACAATGTTAATGAGCGTGTAAGTTTCTGGAAAGAAAAACATTGTTATTGTTTCTCGTGTCTGCTGCCGTGGAATGATAAAAAAATAATAGACTTAAGACTATGTTATGTCCTAGTAGTTCTACGTAGTTAAGCCGTATTTTGTTGCTTATTTATCTCTTATACAAAGTAGAAACTGGTTTAGAAGGATTTCCTAACATTTCATGGCACGTAAATACTCTTTTAATAATAATAAATAAATAACCGCCATGTGGCCTGTTGATTCGACGATCACTGTCCCGATAGTCGTTTCGGCGAACGGTCTAATAGCGAAGAGCCTTGACCATCACCTTAAAAGGCTCTCTCTAGGTGGTTGGGTCAAGGGTCAGATACAGAAGGCGGTACTCCTGGACACGGCTCGGATAGTCAGGAGGTTCCTCTCTCTGGCGCCCTGACCACCGGTAGCTTAGGCCCCGCCTCGCTGCCGGCGGCACCCTAGGTTAGGTTTTTATATTTTGTATTAATATTGTTTTATTACTTTTTATACGAATATTGTAAAAACCTACCCTGAGATTGTAATAAATATACGGAAATAAATAAATAATAAAGTTTTATTAACTGTTAAGGTTGAGATGAATCTAGAACATGGCTTGTCTTTCTGTTAATGTTCTTCCAAATTTATACAAATCATTATTTCCTTGCATATTTTTAAATTAATGAAATCAGTAAAAGTCAATGTTAAAAAAAACTCCATTATCAAACCCCTTATTTCTATATTTCAGGACAAAAGCATGGTTGTGTACGTCGAGGCAGCGGTGCTGGACGACGTGTTGCTTGCGGAGTACGGAGACTTCACCGCGGTCAAGGAGCGCCTGATGACGTTCCGCGCGGGCACCGACGACCTGACGGACAAGATCGACTTCATCATCTGCTTGGGCGGCGACGGCACGCTGCTGCACGCCAGCTCGCTGTTTCAGGTAAATTAAAAATAAGTTTTTAATACAGTTGCTCAAAAAGTGGTATTTTTAGTAGCTACGTATCATGCGGAAAGTTGTGTTTTTCGTACAAGTGCTGTTTACTTTTCTAAGGCGCCGGCGGCACCGGCGGCAACGGGCCGCCTACACCTTCCTCCTTCTCCACGGCAGGGCAGCCCCCGCCGGCTCACCGCCTTTGGTTTTATTGTAATTTTCTCGCAAATGTATTAAAAAACGTCGTTTGGTACACGTGCGGAAGTGTCATTTTCACTCGTCCTGAGTCTCGACCCTCGCCTCACGGCTCGGGCCTAGACACCCCAGGACTCGTGCATAATGACAAACTTTCCGCACTTATATCAAAAAGTACTATTTTTTGTGAAATACGACGGAATGTCACGGTTCCGGGTACGATTCTCGGGGTTAGTCATATTTTTGTGTTTTTCTGCGTATTCTTGTTTCAGTGAGTATTTAAATGAAAAAAATCTACGAATAATAATATATATGGAAGCGTAAGCGTAACTAAGCCCAAAAAATGGCTCCACCAAATGGATTCCGCTGTGGGCGTGGAAAAATATATGAACAAACTGCGCTGTAGTCAGCGGTGACATTCGTGAAGTGCGGCCTTGTGTCACGGGGATTGCGATTGTACGTGCGTCGTAGTTGTGCGTGTTATAGGGTCATATTTTCGTGCGCCGGTGTATAGACGTTATGCTACCATATGTTTGTAGTTCGCTGGAAAAAATAGATTTTATCAGGAAAACCTTAAAAAAATTGAGAAAAAATACAAAAAGATACTCTATTTGAGATGATAATATCAGTTTGTTTCCAGCAATCGGTGCCGCCGGTGATGGCGTTCCACCTGGGCTCGCTGGGCTTCCTGACGCCGTTCGAGTTCAACAACTTCCAAGACCAAGTTATGAACGTCTTAGAAGGTGAGTTACAGTTTTTTTTACTAATTAAGTTCCCACGCGGGCCCAGTGCGGATTGGGAACTTCACACACATCATTAAATTGCTTCGCAGGAGTGTGCAGGTTTCCTCACGATGTTTTCCTACACCGAAAAGCGCATGATAAATTACAGATGTAATTCCACACATAAATTCGGTAAAATTCAGAGGTGCGAGCCGGGGCTTGAACCCATAACCCTCTGCTTGAGAGGCCATAGGTCAAACCACTATAGGCTATCACGGTTTACTATACTAAGTATACTCAATTGCATTGTAAGACATAATCCACGTAATATCAGCGTCGAGCCACCTTTAGTGACCCGACGAATGCTGAGTGGATTCCTTTTTGGCACTATATTCAACTAGAGAGCGCCAGCGGCTCCGCCCGCGTGGAATATTATGCTAACGTAAGGAGTCTCTATAACAATAGGAATGTGTCCTCTGGGTAAAAAAGTAATATTTCTAATTAGTCCGTCATATAGATTATAGAAAAAAAATATTGGACACGTATTTTTTGGTTTTTATGATTTTAATAAAAAATTACATAGATAGGTACAATGAAAAAAATCCGTAGACTGCAATGCAGGATAATGAATAGATTTCTTTATCCCTGAACGGCAACACTGGCATAGATAATAGATCGCTCGCTTTTGGCTCGAAATTCAAACTTGCGATTTTATTTTGCTTAATACACAAAATTTACACTTCCAATAGCATATTTCATCAAGTTTTTCGCGATTCCCAAGGTCAAAGAATCGAATCGCTTTAAAATATTGCGTTGTTTGGGAGAAACGTGTCAAAATGGTGTTATAGAGCGCCATCCTGCTCTGTCTCGTTTTTTTATCCCGTTCTGGTTTTTCGCTTTTATATATTAGACTGTGTAACTGTATTACTATGTTGCTGTTGCGAAATTAAAGACTTCTTATTCTTAAACTAAGTTGCCACGACTTGCAGGCCACGCGGCCCTGACGCTGCGGTCGCGGCTGCAGTGCGTCGTGCTGCGCAAGAGCAAGGGCTCGGGCGCGGAGGCGCGCAAGTGCATCCTGGTGCTGAACGAGGTGGTGGTGGACCGCGGGCCCTCGCCCTACCTCTCCAACATCGACCTGTTCCTCGACGGGAAGCACATCACCTCGGTGCAGGGCGACGGTGAGTGCTGCTTCTACTCCAATGCCAGTTCCTCGCGAGTCCTTTTGTCTGGCGGAAAATCCAACAGCGATGAAATATGAAATATGAATATGGAAATATGAGCAAAGAATAATTAAATACTTTCGGGTGGTAGGACCTTGTGCGAGGTCCGTCCCGATCGCTACCACCATCTTACTCGCTAATCCTACCGCTGAGTAGCTGTCCTTGCACGTTATGTTTCGGTCTGGAGAGTAAGACAGCCGGTGTAATTAGGTTGGCAACGCATCTGCAAACCCCCCGGGGTTGCGGGTGTCTATGGGCATTGGTGATCACTTACCATCAGGTGACCCACTTGCTCGTTTGCCTTCCTTGTCGTATAAAAAAAAGTGAACTATCGATTAGCGCTGTGAGGTCACATATAGCATAAAGCAATAGGTATATTGGCAGCCAAAGGTTTGTTGCTTGATTATTAGTGGCAGATCCAGTAATTAATTGAACGATTGTATTTAGTCAGAAACCATACGAATATGAACACAAGAGATATTATAAATCAGCCACCACTTTTATGTTACCGTGTAATGAACTCTGCTTTTTCATAGCGGTTCCCCGCGTTGACTCAAGGTTCTGCTGTGAAAGGCGAAAGAAAGCACCCAAAGACAACTTGTACCTCCTGTCATCCCCTCTCTCTCTGCCAGGTCTCATCGTGTCGACCCCGACGGGCAGCACGGCGTACGCGGTGGCGGCCGGCGCCAGCATGATCCACCCGTCGGTGCCGGCCATCATGGTCACGCCCATCTGCCCGCACTCGCTCTCCTTCCGGCCCATAGTCGTGCCCGCCGGCGTCGAGCTCAAGGTATGGCGGGCGACGCGCGGGGGCGCGGGGGGCGCGCCGCCCTAGGGTTACCGCCGCCCTGGATACATATGTACAGTATGGTATGCCAACTTACCTGGTTTGGAAAAAAAAAACGCTGTATGCCAAATTTCATACGTGTCCGAAGCCACCCCAAATAGTCGTCAGCTATAATACTCCATTGCAAGTCCAAATATAACCTTGAGAGCAGCTGAATGCTCTAAAATAGAGAACATTATTTGACTTCTTCACTACTTTACTCCCGTTACAAACACTTGATGCTTACCTACTCTACCACTAATAGATAAACCGATGTGCACCCAGGCACATATAGCACACACTGTGCTGTGTCAAGTTCTGTATTTTGAATTTATTTTATAACTCCCCGTGTTTCTAGATCGCTCTGTCCCCGGAAGCGCGGAACGCGATGTGGGTGTCTTTCGACGGGCGCAGTCGACAAGCGCTGCAGCACGGCGATAGGTACACGGGACACCGTAGCGACCACGCTTGACGCTTAAGCCTGTAGTTTACGTTGATGATTTCATTGTAGTTGTATGCTGTTGGTCGGTAGAATATTGTGTAGATGATTGGTTCTTAGATGTTTTTATGTCCAGCCTTGTTTTAGGGAGAACGCAGTTCAGAAATTGATATGGCGCATGGAAAATAGAAATTGGTCTTGTAAATAGATGAATGTAATAACAATTATTTCGTCTACAATTGATTGCTGTCTATCCGGCGAGCACGAGCTGAGAGCTGAATGGGTTATCGTATTTTATTATATTTTTAATAAACTCACCGAAACATGAATACACAGAAAAAACCAGAAAAATACCAACCCCGGGAATCGAACCCGGAACCTCGACACTCCGGGTCGCGTGCCCACCCTTACACCAGAATTGGTATTTAATTGAATTGATTGAATTGATTGATTGATTGAGGAATTGGTATCGTATTTTGTCAGCACAGGGACTATTCATGAACATGACTGTGTGATAGAGGAAGATGTTTCTCAGTTTTTAGTTGGAATATTTAAGGTTCTGTTGGTTTTCTTCTGACATATTTTTAATTTAGCTCAATTTCAAGTTGAGTGTAGGTTTAAACCACCACTATATTTTTACTTTTTCGATGATGTGGCAAGCATATGGTGTTAAATGAAAATAATATTAACAGTGTCACACAGTCTGTGACTACTTCCCTCCGTGTTCCTGGGCTCAACTTTTACCTCCTTTTTGCACAGTCTCGACAGTGATAGTGGTAGAGCTAGACCCTAAATTTCCTTTCGTTTTCCTCTCTTACCGCGCCCCTACGGTTCCCCTGATGTTGCAGGTGTCTATAAATTTCCCAAATTAAATGCGTTCATGCCGCCATTTGCTTTTAGGTCTCCTCTGGTCATCCCTCGGAACCTATTGAGTTACTATTTAGGCTCGTATGTATTATATAGTTTACGTACAACAATACATTTTTTTTGTATGTGAAAAAGTAAACATTGAACAAACAGAATAAATGACAGCGTATATAAGGGCGAGCGTTGTTGCAGATAACGCCCATGGCGGGTGCGCGCACGCCGGCGAGCGTGTCGTTCGACGGCCGCGCGCAGCTGCTGCTCGCGCCCGGCGACAGGTGAGCCGCGCGGCTGGCGCTGGCGCAGCCCTGTCTTGGGGGAAGTTGTCGCTGTCACTCAAATATTCAGTACTATTGGAATGGCACCTTTCGCGATATAGTGTCGAGTAAAGCCTATCTGTCGTTCTCTACTAATTAGAGACAAGCTACTGGCCTATGGTTGGTGGAAATTGACATATAGAACTCACTCGACACTAGCGATACTAGGCGGATTTTTGGCTCGCGAAGCCCTCATTACTGCCATCCACCAAAGATCACCTGCACATGTAGCACGGCTCGCCATTTTGTCATTTGTCGCGCAGCGCGTCCCTTTCATAGTGATGGAATTAGTGAAGGACGCACTGAGCGACAAGCGACAAAATGGCGCGCGTGTTAGCCCCCTTGTCCGTTAAGAAGCAGGAGCCAATAATGCACAATAATTCTTGTATAATAGAAACTAAGGGGTAGCAATTTATTTTAGGTAACAACATGCAATTTAAAAATGCATGATCTTTAAATTAAGAATGTGTTCATTGCTGATTCTTGTCAGTTTAAAATTTCGAACACTGGTGTCGTCACATTATCCTCTGCTGATCGAGATGATTATAATGTAGTGTCTCAGAGTCCAAAAAACTTTAACACCAAGACATTTTCGTTATTTAAAATGTGTAGTAGAAAAAAAGCGTCCACGATATTTAGCTAAGACAGGAAGCTTCATGGCTAGAGCTTCGAGAACAGGCCAGGTGTTTGAAAGATAGACGTCAATGGCTGGCCCGTTGAGTCGTGTTGACTTCTTAAACTGACAGATTGTATCATATCTCATATCGTCACGGTCATTATTTGTATCATTTCATTATCATGTTGTGAAGTCCGGTTTGGCTGTGCTTTCTTAGACGATCGTTTAATGGGCACCAAAGACGTGTTTCTGTACGTCTATATGGTGGTGGTTTATTCTATTTGGGTAGGATGTTGTGAGCTGTTTTATTATCATGGTAGTAGTGTAAAGAAGGATTGTGTCATCGCACGTTGATCTGCTTTGCATTTAGCACTAATGCTTTTGATTATAACTAACGGTGTGTATTTACATTTCATATCAGTTTCAATTGAAGGTTAAATGGTCGGTATAGCGTGTTACTCTTTATCTTATAATTATCTGAAAAATTCAAGTCCCACTTTCACTTGTTTACTCGATTCTATTCTGTAATTTACCATTTATTTAACTGTGCCTTTGTTTCTTTTTCAAAATCATCATCATCACCAAAATTATTTTACGTCCCACTGCTGGGCACATGCGTCCTCTCAGAATGAGGGGGGTTTGGGCTATAGTTCCCACGCGGGACTTCACACACATCATTGAATTACTTGGCAGAAGTGTGCAGGTTTCCTCACGATGTTTTCCTTCACCGAAAAGGTCATGATAAATTACAAATATAATTCCGCACATAAATTCCGAAAAACTCAGAGGTGCGAGCCGGGGTTTGAACCCACGACCTTCTGCTTGAGAGGCCAAAGGTCAAACCACTCGGCTATCACGGCCTTTTGGGCTAACACGGCATTTTCACAATTAATCAATATGTATATCTTAACCACATCACATAAGCACCGACCATCTAGCCTTGGTTCAATATGAATTCCCAAAATAACATCCCGATTTTAATTTGCAGTCTATACGTCACGACGTCAGTGTACCCGGTGCCCTCGATATGCGCGCAGGACCAGATCTCCGACTGGTTCGACTCGCTGGCCGAGTGCCTGCACTGGAACGTGCGCAAGAAGCAGAAGCAGATCGACGAGCTCAGCGACATGACGTACTCCTCCAGCGACAACCTCGAGGAGCTCGACAACCACAGCGAGCGGCCCGCGGACACGTGACCTCGCGGTATTCAAACAGGGAATGCTCGTTCGTATAACACATTCCTTTCGGGTCAGCTGTTGTCGATTTCAAATTGATGACGGCTGAGCGTGTTTTGTTTCGTATGTGCAATAGAGGTGTGCTCCTCGGGCTAGGGACGTACGGGATGTCGGTTTAATTGTGAATCGGTTACGAATTGATGTAGCCAAATTCGCAGGCGAAAACCGGTGTTGTAGTCCCGGGCTCGATGCATCGCAAAGATCTGCGATTTTAGTGTGTTTGTTGTTCATGCATTTTATGGGCTTATTTTGTGATAGTATTTTGAAAGTATATTTTTGTTTGAAATTGAATTTCTCTAGCATTCCTTTGGACAATAAACATGGTATTTTGTTATGTCTTTCGGGATATGTTCTTGTTAATTTTTTGTATTGTGAAACGGTCGGTTTAAGGTTCAGATTTATGGAATGTGGCTTGTTCCGAATAGTTAGTGAATACTGTAGATAATATACCATCGTTGTAAAGTGCCTTTGCCGTTTGATATTCATTAAAACCGGGAAGGTAACTCGATAAAAACTGCCCACAAAACTAGTACTTACCAACATCGGCGAGGTGCTATATGAGTGCCAAAAATGTAACAGGTACATAGATAATTGTATTAAGTGTTCATGAGGAGCACAAAGGAAAGTTGTTTGTTTTAGTTTTATACAGTAGATGTGTACATGCTTTTAGAAGGATTTTTGTGTGAGGGTTTGAAATCAAATTAATAAACGAGAAAATATCATGGTTTTCGTAGGTTCCGAAAAACTACCTACTAAATTTAACAACCTTTCCCAACGAAATAGCAGTTTTTAGTATTCGTTTCAAATGTGCTCAGTAGTTAGGGCCTGACAACGCGTACAAGACTGTTTAAAGTTCGAAACATGCCGCTTCCATATTGGTCTCGCACGTGACGGCTAAGGCATAAGATACACGAATATATCGCCTTGGTGAAAGCTTAGCGCGATGACGTGGTGTTTTGTGAAATGTGTAGATCACCCCTTGATTTTAATGTCAATATTCGCATCACATTATTTCTACACCTTTTTTAATACGATAGGCTTATTATATGACACTGTTATTTTCACACACTTCGATTATCAGTGTTAAAAAAAACATCGTGAATATTTTTATTAAATCTCTCTCCATTAAGAGAACTAAAAGCACGTATACTAGAAGTGAAATTAATCACGTCTTTATCGTTTTCTGTAGAAGAAAGATGTCCCTCAAATCCCCAAGTTATTAAACTTTGATTTCAAATTAAGACCTGTATTTGATACATGCATTCAAAACTGATGAGTGTAGGATGGTTTTCTAGAAAAAGCTTTCCTCACGTGTGGTACAGTTTGCGCTAGTTATATTATAATGATACTGTGTATAGTAAAGCCACACTACACTTATGTTCGGGACAGTAAACTCATCGTCATTTAGCTATTTTTTAAATTTTTGCTAGCCGACGTTTTTTGCAGGGCCATGGCACGGCGGATTCGAAATTGTAAGCTACCGGCTCAAGATTCCCTTTTGTATAGCCGAGTTTAGACCTACAAGAAAAATCGTACAAGTTGCAATATGTTGCGGCGTTTGACTGCCCACTCTAAACTAGTTCGCTTGACGGCCGCTCATAGTATTGCAACATGCATGATTTTCCTTGCAGGTCTATACTCTGCTTATGACTACAACAGTCAATGGCAAAAAAATGTTCCGATGAATTGAGAACCTCCTCCTTTTTTTGAAGTCGGTGAAAAAGTAGACCTGCTGCTAAATAAAAATCACGTATTTTTGAACATTTTTTTGAGACTATGACTGTATGACTTTTTGCCTTGGACTAGTTGGACAGAGGCCCGAGCACGAATATTCGAATCCTACGTAACGTTATTGTATCGCCATAGTGAAATTATATAAAAATTTAGTACCAAATACGCTCACGAGGGGCGCTGTTCCAAATTCTGTCAATGTAATACAAATTTTCTGGGTAACGTTGCTACTCGATTACGTTACGTAGGATTCGAATATTCGAGCTCGGGCCTCACTACCATAGAGCCGAGCATAGTAAAAAGTCTTATGCGTGTTTACTAAGTTTTATATTAATTTTAATAGGGTCCAATATGAGACTCTTGCAACTTGCAACGATTTTTCTCGTGTGTTTTGTCAACACATTGGTATTGTAAGGCCACAATGACAATTTTTTGATGTTTGTCCGTTACATAATTATGGAGTTCTTTTTCACAAGTTTATAAAATGTATATAAAATAAGATGTTTTATGGTAAATTATACAAAATTTGACTTTTACTTTGATTTTTCATTAATCCCTCATTGTTTTTGCGTTAGTACTTAAAAACTGGATGCAAAAAATATTATAAAATCGATACAAGCGACAATAGAACCCCGGGACGCCCGCAGCAAATATTTGAGAATGTTATCCAAAGAAACATGAGACAAAAAAGATCTCGACCAAAACCATTGTATCTTTGCTGTAACAACGTAGTGATTATATTTTCTTTGGCTGTAGCTGTAGGTAGCAAAAAAAATATTCCACAAATCAGGCAAAAATCAATCTTAAGTTAAGGTCATAAAACACTGACATGTAAGAACATTTCTTGATTCAACTATACTTTTTTCGCAGTTGCACGCAGTACACTAAAAGTTTGCAGCCAGCATTATAATGGTATTGCGAATCATTGTTACCATTGCTGTGTTTTATAAATCTATATGTTACAATTTACAAGCGTAAGTCTCATTCTATACTTTTGTTAGAAAGAGACTTCCGCTCGTCAATTGTAACGGCTCAGGCGTTTTATTACCGGTTTTAAATAAATGAGAACATCCTTAATCCTTACATGACACACTGACATGACAGTAGAAAAGTGTAGTGCATGGTGCATGGTAGTGTGCATTAATTAGTAAAGACTTGGCTTAAATATCTCGTAGCCAGGCCATAAACTCTAAAAATAAAATTACATGACAGTAGTTCAAATGTCAAACGTGTCAATGTCAAGCAAAAGTGACAACTTTACTCAACATTGAATTTCAATAATAGATTCAACTCTATCAATCTAAAACTAACTGAAAATGTCAAGAATGCCAAGCTTAATTAATTTCGTAGCTAAGCGCAGCATTAGCTGTACAGCGCCTCTTGAAGGTAAAAGAAACTTCCGTAAATTTCCGATTCCGAATAAACGAGGATCACGCTTGCACAAGGAGCAGCAAAGGGGCCCAAATCCGGAACTTGAGGTAGACCGACGTGGCGTGAGGGAAGTCGGGTACTACGTGGACGGTCGTTTCGTCCCCGTGCCGGAAATGATCCCCGAATTGATAGTTCCAGACCTCAAAGACTGCGACCTTAAGCCGTACGTGTCTTACAAAGCTGAGGATGTCATACAGAGCGAGTTCACGGCGCAACAACTGTTTGACGCAGTCTACAGCAAGAAAATAGTAACGGACTTTAAACAAGGAAAACTGGATGTGGATGGCCAACCTCTAGAACCCTCCGAGGAAGAGAAACTGCAGCCATCAGAAGCTGTAGCGCGAGCGAAGCGAACTGGCTCGGATATATTTTAATTGTTAGTTGACCTTATGTAGTATTTAGTGGATAAGATACCTAAATTAATAAATAGTTGAGTATATTATGTTTGATGTTTTGATTCAATCTAAATTTGATAGAATTTTAGAGCATAGAATACTATAGTTTATTACAATCCAGCAGTTGTGAAGCCCAATGTGTACGCAGAATAATTATACAGGGTGCCTAAATGTGGCTTATATTAAGTATATTGCTATTAGCATCATACAACTTGATGTGGGCTGGCTGTTTTTTGGAATATTTTTCTAAAATTATACTGTATTTATTTATGTGATGAAAACATTATTTTCGAGATCGGAATAAAATATTAATCTATACATAGCTCAAAGTAAATCCTTTTTTTTTACAAATGAAAAATAAACATAAAAAATGTCTTGTAGAAGAGGATGGGTTAGTTATAATCTTAATTTGGTTAAGTAATTGCTTTTAGTCTACATAGGTATGATAAAAATTTCCTTACCTATTTATTCTTATTAGAATAAAATAAGTACCTACAATACAAAGGTAAAAATTTAAGAAATTCAAGCTACATATTTTTAGAGTAAATATAACAACTTTGAAGACTTATCACAGACATTTAGAATACTTCAGTTCAGATGTCTGTCTACCTACTTAATAAGTCACTTAATTTAAATAGATGAGTTGTAGTGACCTGGTGACCCAAGTTTATCTTAATATTATAAAGTTCAATATAATCCCAAGAGTAGGTATTTAGTATCATTTAAACTAGCGATATCACTGCGTCAGGTCGTGCGAGGCGCGTGCGCATACCGGTTCCTACGACACAATATCTATACGCGTAAATATAATGGGTGGTAACTATTCAGCTATGGATCCGATGGAAGTGCCAGTCCCTGATCTAGCGAAATTATTAGATCGCGACGGGTATTTAAAGCCCTATGAACGTGAAATCAGACGCAGGTGAGTTTATTAAACTATATCCTTATGAATTCATCACTAAAGTGCATTTATGTTAGTCAAAATTGACGATTTACGAATATTGTTTGTAAATTTGAGGTTAACTCGTGTTTACGAAGTATTGACAAGTCAGCGCAGTAGCGCTTCAAGCGTCTCCATAATACTCGGTACGATATGATTAAAGTAATGTTAAAGTCATTATTCGAAGATAATGACACCCAAATTAATCAATGTGGAACAGTTAAGTACTTACCTACTACTTACATAAAAATCAGTGCGAAGATCTGTTTCAGTAATTATTCATCCCTCCAAATCACCCACGGATTTCTTAAAAACTTCCTAAAGCGCTTGAAGCGCTTGTCTTTCAGTCTCATCTCCAATGTCAAACATAAGGTCATTCATTTCATTCTGATGCAGATTCCGTACGCATGTATTTTTCTGAAGGTAGGAACACAAACATAACAATAGGTACATAATCCCTTGCTTGCATAAGAATGTAAGTATGGTACTGCATCAGATCATAATCTGCGTCTCTATTTAACGCACTGAGCACAAGATTACTACCTACTCGTTTGCATACCTATGTATGAAGGTAAGTATTTGTTATTTATGTATTCTGAACTGATGAAACTAGGTAGGTAGTATCCAGAGTATTTTTAAGTGCGAAGTTAAACTGACAAAACAACGTGTACTTAAGTTCCTACTATAAATAAAAGTCAATTAATGCATTTTCGGGTTACATTATCCAATTTAGTCTTCGTAGAAAAAATAAATAAGGTACCTAGGTAGGTAGGTAGGTATTATGATAGGAAAGCAATGATATAGATAGACCCTAGGTATGTGCTTCCTTTCCTAAGACAAGGTCTTCTTCTCTCCGTCAGGTTCGGATGTTTCAAAGACTTGTGGGACCGCATCGAGTCGTGGCCGGGCGGCGTGGAAGACTTCACTAAGGGCTACAAATACTACGGGCCGCAGTTCCACCAGAACGGCACCGTGACATGGCGCGAGTGGGCGCCTGGAGCGCACTCTCTGCATCTACAGGGGGACTTTAGTAAGGATTTTGTTAACAAATTACACTCCTACTAGAAGATAATAGCAATGAGTTGGGAGTTCCAGTTTTATTACGTTTGAGTACCTAGGTTGCTATGAACTTAATAAGCGCGTGATGTCTGACAGAAGTTACAATTGTGTAACTTATGATATGATTAACAAACGTTAGCATTGATTCCGATCGTAACAGTTCACTATTACAGATTTATAGTAGTTTATCATCTTACATTTTAGGTAAGTACATTTGTATCCTACGGAACAGCGATAGTAGAGGACAGGGGATTAGGTCGTGACCCTAAGCAGCTAATCGTCTGTTTGTCTGCCGTTAATGAGTATAAAAAATAGATGACATTTAGATAATAGCATACTTTAGTAACTTGACAACTGAATCCATAAAATTATGAGAGAGAGAGAGAGAGAGAGAGAGAGAGAGAGAAAGAAACATTATGATGCTTTCCTAAATTTCAGTGCAAAAATATACCTAGCTACCAACCTTCTTTAATACTAGCGAGCAAAGTAACAACATTTTGGAGCGCACTTTGAATTAACTGCACCTATATTCTTCCCACTAGAGGCCACATCTACTACCTAGAATGTGAACAGCTTACCCAATTATACACATGTCCTCAATAGTGCCTATTTATTACAGACGGCTGGAACCCAAAAAGCCATCCATTCAGGAAGCTAGAGTACGGCAAATGGGAGCTTCAGATCGTGCCAAACCCTGACGGGTCCTGTGCACTCCGACACGACAGCCGCGTCCAGATCATAGTCAACGAGAACCTTTACCGCATGTCGCCGTGGGCCACCTATGTCAAGCCTTACGAGGGATTCACCTATCAGCATTTCATTTACAAACCCACCGAGGTAAGACAAAGTCTTTCAGCTGTGGGATTCTTAGGGAGTTTGAAACCTTATCGATTTAAGTTTTACTATGCCACGCCGGTCACTTCGAGTATTATATTTGTACTGCGACTGAGTCTAAGAGTGAGCATGCGTACCTATTTTACACCTACCCAAATAATAGGGAGAGTAGGTAATGATAATATAGGTACCAGAATATTTCGGCAGTGGGCATTAGATATTTGTACCTTTTGGATCATTATAAACGCTACTCAGTTTGGTTACTGTTACTACGGGATTATATAAATAAAAACCCGGCTAAGTGCGAGTCAGAAAATTCTCAAAATCTTAATTTTTTATGTTTGTCTGTAGATTTCGCAGACCAATATAAGTTGACCCCACACTGCGTACATTATGCTTAGGAGCAGGGCTCTGCTAACACTAGACCTCTTAAAACACTGGAGAAAAGCGTTAAAATCTTTCTACGGAACCCTCGTGCCCGAGTCAGACTCGCACTTGGCCGGTTTTTTCCTTTTGAAGTAAAAACGATTTAAAATACCTCCTACCATAAACTAATCTTTTCCATTACTAGGATAATCTAGTCAGGAACACCAAGTTCTTCGATACCAACCGACCAACCAACCAAACCGATACTATACTTAGTAAAGTATGATCCGATTTTTCAATCCTCAGATAAACTCGTATTCGGTAGATACTCCTACACTATCTGTGGGATAAGAGCTTCCCTGGTTATTGAATAATCGACCCTACATCGAGTAAAGGATTATATCGATTAGATTATTTTATGATTCCCGGCGTAGCTTATTTTTATCTTGTTATCTACACTTGTTATTATTGTTTGGGTATGTTTTTACTTATTACACTATATCTATTTAAGTGATATCAATTATTAAATAATTTAGTAATCATGGCCAAGGAACCAAAATAAAAAAGAAATTTTACGACAACTTTAGCATAGACGGTGGCGCCCTCAGTTCTCTCCCCAGATCTGGCTGGATCCCGATAACCTGAACAATCATCTTCTTTTAAACCAAACCAACCAAATATAAATATCATGAAGTTTAGATCAACGATACTACTCAAGATATCGCCTAACAAACATTTTAACGGCCACACACGGTATAGCTACTGTACCTTACAACGAAAAGAAAACTCCTAACTTGACCAGAGGGCAAATATCTTTATTTACAGAATTCTTATCAATATTACACGAGTAGTTAACATTAGGTTATCGTATCATTACTTATTTATTATTTAAAATTCCAAAGTTTCGTGGGGCACGCACTGAAATATTATGAGTAGCAGTTATAGTATACAGTTAGCATCTGTGGTGTAGTGGAACGGCACGTGACACGGAATGTGAAGTATCCGGGTTCGATTCCCGGGGTTAGCAATATTTTTCTGGTTTTTTTTCTGTGTGTTCATGTTTCACAGAGTATTTTTAAAGTGTAAATTGATTTCAACGGGAAAATCGAAAAAAAAATTGAGAAAAAATACGCAAATATATCTACTCAATTTCAGATCATCCTTTATCCCAAGGCTAGCCAATAGTTTCTAGCTGGGCCAAATTTTTTAAGTGTGAGGCGGCGCCGGGCCACTATACTTTTGCAGATGGTAAAATGACCGACATAATGTCAAACATCAAGGTATACTAAGTCACCGAATCACGTAATCTTCTATACCTATAAAACAGTACCGTGACTGACTGATAGACAACGCACAGCCTAAATCACTGGACCCAGAGACTTGAAATTTGGCAAATATAACCTTGAGTATCCTAGAGGTGCACTAAGAAGGGATTTTTCAAAATTCCCGCGGGATAGGGAACTAGCCCATTTTGAAATATTTCACGGGGGCAAAGCCGCAGGGCATAAGTTAGTCACCTACAATTGCTAGTCCCCACGCGGTGAAGCGGTGGCATATCTATTGTTGTATATCAATGGTTGGCGGGCAAGTTCAAATGCTTTAGCAGGCCTGGGGTTGACCAGCCTTGCTTCATCCTGTCAATGCCATGTCGTCTTGCAGACGTACCAGTTCAAACATCCCAAGGTGCCGCGGCCGGCGTCGCTGCGCATCTACGAGTGTCACGTCGGCATCGCCACGCCCGACGGCCGCGTCGGCACCTACAACGAGTTCCGGGACAACATGCTGCCGAGGATCAAGAACCAAGGTATTCATCAGGATGGCCTGCTTCATCTACGGAAGATGGATTAAGCAGCATCCACAGCGACACTTAGTACGCACGTGGCTTTTGTAGGCTGATATGGGAGCGACATCACTGGAGTTCAATTCATAACAAGTTCTGATGTACAGGTTAAAGTTTCATAAATGTCACTCAAGCCTCCATTAGCTAAAAATAATAGGTTTTGTCTTCTTCTTACTAACGGAAATGTCAATGTGACAAAAAAAGACAAACGAACTTTAACGGTATTTTAGTTAACATAGGTTTATGAATAATAGGGTCAGAGTTCAATGATTATACTAAGTCTTATAATCTTCGTGTTTCAGGCTACAATGCCATCCAGCTGATGGCGATCATGGAGCACGCTTATTACGCGTCCTTTGGATACCAAGTCACTAGTTTCTTCGCGGCGAGCAGGTACCTACCTAGAACGTTTCCCTTGGGCCAGGCAAAAATCAACCTTATGACACTCAAACTTATGAATCTATTTTATATTTTATGAATCTTAAATCGCGCGCGTTACTAGCAATATCTGCTTCCTGTTTGTAATCATTGTAATCGTAGCAGGTTCACCTACTCGCTACTAGATGGCGCTAATGTCGCTACAACATTTTATTGCACTTGTCAGCCGCTACGGCACGCCCTGCGAGCTGAAGCAGCTGATCGACCGCGCGCACGAAATGGGCCTGTACGTGCTGCTGGACGTGGTCCACTCGCACGCCTCCAAGAACACGCTGGACGGCCTCAACGAGTTCGACGGGACCAACGCGGGGTATTTCCATGACGGGCCGCGCGGCACGCACCCGCTGTGGGACAGCCGCCTGTTCAACTATTCCGAGTGAGTCGACATTGACATTGGGCGTCATGTGCCAGTGCCCTTTTACACCCAAGCTGTTACTGATTACACGTCGATTTATTTTTGTTTAGGGTATTTAAGTAACAGCTCGTTTATCACTAAGTATATTTATGTGGTGAATATTAGCGATCCCCGGGGTTAGTGATATTATTGTAGTTTTCTTTGTTGTCTTGTTTCATTGAATATTTAAAGTATAATCATATTTTTCAACGGGAAAGCCGTCAAACTAAGAAATTGAAGAAAATACAAAAAGATACTCCATTTGAGAATATAAGTTATATCTATTTTCACGTCATAAATGTTTCTACGACTGCCCCACCCAACCTATAGTCCATATGTCCGTATATTAGTCCACTACTGGAGTGTGAACACACGACAGTACAGATAATTATGATTATGCGACACCGTTTGTAACATTAACAAATTCTTACAACTTTTTTTATAAACAGTCATAACTATATTAATCTCATTGTGACATGGTTCTTTATTATGAGCCAAGCAGTCATATAACTCCGTGGCCGTACTGAGAGCCTTGCCTACGTCCTCCCCGGTTAATATAAGATAGTCTGAAGAAGTTGGGAAATCCCAGTTTTCATACATGTCAGAAATAAAATGTACTGAAGATGAATTTCAGTAAGGTAATTATTTTATTACAGGACGGAGGTGCTGCGGTTCTTGCTGTCAAATCTGCGGTGGTATCAAGAGGAATACCAGTTCGACGGTTTCAGGTAACACGTGTTACAAAATTCCATCTTTAACTTTAACTTTGTGCTGCCTTAAAAGGTTTTGCCCATAATCATCACGCTGAGCAGGCGGGTTGGTGATCGCAGTACTAGGCCATTTGCACCAGCAACGCTGCTGCCCGTTGCTGGCCTACCAAATTTTGCCTAGGGGAGACCAGGGATGAATGTAACAATTTTTATATTTCTCGTAATATATCACAAACCTTTCGGAATATCTAAATTTTGATCATTACACATGATAGATTGGTCTTTCAGCTATCTATTAACACCATTTTATAAGCAAGTTATATTACAGATTTTGAGAAAAACGACCAAATATAAAAAGTGGAATTTGTTACAACTATCCCTACCCCCAGGGTTGGTTGTAACAGTGTTTGGGGATGACTGTAACATGGTAAATAAAACCAAAATTACTTAAATAATCAATATGTTTATTTAGAGTCAGCCTTTTAAGTTTTACATTATTATCACAATAACAAAAAAAAAACATTTTAGCATCTTTTGTTCTTCTTTTCTGTTTTATTTCTTTTTTTTTGCGTTTTCAGAACCACTGAAGCTCTTGGCTTGTTTGTCTCTTTAGCACTTTGCAAAACGGGTTTCTTAACTTCTCTAGGTTTTAGTTTTCCTTCTACTTGTTCTTGAATTTCAAGCTTATTTGGAGTATTTCTTGTTTTTTCTTCTTTGTCGGTAAAAACTTTTTTTGTCGATACGTAGCCTACATTTGGAAGACTTGTTAAACCTTCTTCAAGTTCCTTTTTCTTCTTTTGAACATATCTATGTATATAAAGTTACATGGCATAGCTGATAGGATTCAGCAGCGTCTTAAAATGTTACGTTTGTGAAAAAAACTTCTTCTGCAGCCAAGTCCGTTATTTTTGCGGTATGTAAACTTCTAAAAATTTTTTGTCTGTGTATTTAAGGTATACTGGAATAAGGAAATAAATCTGTATTACTTCGAAGCATAAAAACACAATAAAAACACGCTTTCAGATATCATGATCATAATCGGGATGATAGTAACAAGTTGTTACTTCCATCCCTACTTTTATATTTTCCCGAATAGGACAAACATGTGCTTAAGATCTAAAAAAAATCATTAAAAAGTTATCTTATCGAATGCCAAAATTGAAAGTCGAATAGTTATGCTACATTACGGAAATTTGACATGTAAGCTTGAAGCCACCATAACAAGTACAAACACAATTGAAAAAAATCGTCAAAACTTACTTTCGAAGTATTTTTGCGGCACCGACTCGCTACGTCCAAAACCTGAAGGCACAGCGCCGCGAGCGCAACTGAGGTAAGAGAAGGATTCAAAATGGCGCACATCGGTACAGCCATCAGGGTAGACAACATAACTTGTTCATAAATGCATTTGTTACGTTCATCCCGTGTTACTTTCCTCCCTGGTCTCCCCTAGTTGTTTTTGGATGGTTATTCCGCCATCTGTCGGTTGCCAGAGCCTCGTCAGTTACTAGCAGGGTGCACGACGGATAGGTGAGGTTGACATTTGGGGATTAAGGTTTTTGGTTCTCCCTTACACCCTGGGTTACACTTCACACAAATTCGACACACGCACAAAAAGCAGCAGCAGCAGCGGGTTAGGAGCGGAACTCTCGGTGCGCGAGGCTTGTTTCTCCAGTCATGGCCCTGTCCGCAGGTTCGACGGAGTGACGTCGATGCTGTACCACAGCCGCGGCGTGGGCGAGGGCTTCTCAGGGCACTACGACGAGTACTACGGCCTCAACGTGGACACCGAGGCGCTGGTCTACCTCATGCTGGCCAACGAGCTGGTGCACCGGCTGGACCAGCGCGCCATCACCATTGCCGAGGTAATCACTATCGCGACTCACAAAATCCGCTCGTCTTGCGCCGGCGTTAGTCTTATGCCCGTTTTCACCAACGACTCCTAAAATTTAAGGGATCCCTTAGCTCTTTTAGGGGACACCTAAGATCAATTTCCGTTTCACCAACGCTTAAGTAACACCTAACTGCTTAGGGGTTCCCGTAAGTTTAGGGGGTCGAATATTGACCCCCTAGCGCTAAGTGACAGTTCGCGCAGTCGCAGATGCGTTTTAATTTTTATAGGTTATCGTGCATTTGTTATGCAATAATTAACTTGATTGATAATATTTATATAAAATGGAAGGCTATTTAAATGATTTTGTAGAGTTTGGAAGCTGTTGAATAAATTGATTTAATATTCACATCAAAGTTATTTAGATCAGACTGAAGATCAGATGATTTATCAAAGTATGATAGGTACTAAAGATTTTTCATAAGATATACCTACTCGTAGAATGTCGAAAGAAAACGTGCTTTTCATACTTGAAAAAATTTAACGTTAGAGGTATTTGGAATATAAGAATAACCCAAAACAGAAGAAGAATAGTTCTGTATAAAGGAAGGCCTCATCGCACTTGGACGAATGCCTAATACTAATTATCCATCATCAGTCTATTCTTGACCCTCAGAATACAAAACAAACCAGAAGCCACGTTCAATCATAACGCCGCGCACTGTGTCAATTTATTATTGATTTCGCTATCCGTTTACACTTAAAATAATAATCCTTTTCTGTTTTTTTATAAACCCAACGGCATTTCGGCATGTAGGAACCACATGAAAAGCGATTAATTAACATGCGCGCTCGCGGGTTCTGGTCTGTTCTTTATTATACGGGTTTCAAAGAAATCGAATAACACAATACTTTGAAAATATGTACAGTTCATGAATAAATTATCAGATAACTAATCATTCCAGTTTCAGTCAATGAATGCTCGCTAATAAACTACAATCATCGCACCGAAAGTTCGAAAATTTTTTGATAGTTATAAACTGTTCTGATTTTTCTGGATGGCAAAGATAATGCCATACAGCCTAGTCAACATTTAAAAATAAGAAATAAGACGTCAATTTAGTATTAATTATATATCTGTATAGTTTTTCTATGTTTTTATAATGTTGGTTTAATTTTTTACAGACGATTTTTGAAGTTATTTCTCTTAAAAAAAATTATCGATACAAAACCGGTTTTAGAAATCACTATAGCTAAAACAAACCGTCACTTAGTTAAGTAACCCCTATTAAGGCGTTACCTAAGATGGTGAAAACGAAATTAGGTTAGGGAGAGATATAAGGGGCCACTTAGGATAGGGGTCCCCTGACTAGGTGATGACTTAGGTGTCGTTGGTGAAAACGGGCATTACCCCACTTTACGTATGTATGTATGTTTATCCGTTGTCGAGTGTTCTAGGCTTTACCTAGTTTGGGACTTGGTTTGTCCCATGACCCATTATATTTATCAAAACCACAAAACAGCGGTCTCGTGCGAAGGTACCCAAGGTCGCGGTAAAGCTCGCCCGTCAGCAAGCCCTGTTTCATTTGGGTATTTTAGCATTAAAAAGAAGGAAACAATCTTGACATGTCTTTTTAATGAAATAAGTAACCGTTACGAATAAAAACATAACGATATAAATAATTAGGGGCCGATTTTTCAATCCCCAGATAAGCTCTTATTCCACATATTATAGTGTACTTATTGGTATCTGTTAAAAAAAAAATTTTTTTCAATAAAAAGACATGTCAAGATTGTTACCTAGTAATAACTCTATCTTATTGTTAGGTACTGGAATCTTCGGTTTTTTTCATTTAAAAGACGGAAAATGTCAGATATAGCAACACTGTGTTGGCTCTCTCTCTTTTAGGCCCTCACGATCTCTCCCTATGCTATGGCGGACGCCCAATGTAAGTTGTGTGACTAGACTTTGTTTAATAAAATTATACAATAAATGGCCGTTCAATGAAGACTCAACGCTTATCCCCAGGACGTGTCGGGCATGCCGGCGTCGTGCCGGCCGGTGCGCGAGGGCGGCACGGGCTTCGACTACCGGCTGGCCATGGCCGTCCCCGACATGTGGATCGCGCTGCTGAAGGAGACGCGCGACGACGACTGGGAGGTGGGCCGCGTCGTGCACACGCTCACCAACCGCCGCTGGCGCGAGGGCACCGTCGCCTACGCCGAGAGCCATGACCAGGTGACGCCTTTCTTTATATGACCCTTATGCCCGTTTTCACCAACGACTCCTAGTATTTAAGGGATCCCTTAGCTCTTTTAGGTGACACCTAAGACCAATTTCCGTTTCACCAACGCTTAAGTAACACCTAACTTCTTAAGGGGCCCCCTAAGTTTAGGGGCTCGAATATTGACCCCCTAGCGCTAAGTGACAGTTCGCGCAGTCGCAGATGCGTTTTAATTTTTATAGGTTATCGTGCATTTGTTATGCAATAATTAACTAAAACTGATAAGATTTATATAAAATGGAAGGCTATTTAAATGATTTTGTAGAGTTTGGAAGCTGTTGAATAATTAGATTTAATATTCACATCAAACTTGTTTAGATCAGACTGAAGATCAGATGATTTAACAAAGTATGACAGATACTAAAGATTTCTCATAGGATATACCTACTCGTAGAATGTTGAAATAAAGTGTGCTTTTCATACTTAAAAAAATATTACATTATAGGTATTTGGAATATAAGGATAACTCAGAACAGAAGAAGAATAGTTCTGTATAAAGGAAGACCTCATCGCAGATGGACGAATGCTTAATATTCATCATTAGTCTATTAATGACCCTCAGAATACAAAACAAACCAGAAGCCGCGTTCAATTATAACAACACGCCGCGCACTGTGTAAATTTATTATTGATTTCGCTAACCGTTTTCACTTAAAATATAATCCTGTTCTGTTTTTTATAAACCCAACGGCATTTCTGCATGTAGGAATCACACGAGAAGCGATTAATTAACACGCGCGCTCGCGGGTTCTGGTCTGTTCTGTATTATACGGGTTTCAAAGAAATCGAATAACAATGCTTTGAAAATATGTACAGTTCATGAATAAATTATCAGAACTAATCATTCCGGTTTCAGTCAATGAATGCTCGCTAATAAACTACAATCATCGCACCGAAAGTTCGAAAAAATTAGATGGTTAAAAACTGTCAGTAAGTTCTTATTTTTCTGGATGGCAAAGATAATGCCATACAGCCTTAGTCAACATTCAAAAATAAGAAATAAGACGGAATTTGGCGGGAAACCGATGAGAGTGGATCGTGTCGTTAATTGAATTTTAGTTTCTGTGCTTAATGTTGTTTGGTGGATAATAAAGATAGTGTATTATATAACAAATTGACGTGAAAGTGCCCAGCAAATGAAGAATTCAAGTGAAAACGCGTATTCCCTCTGTTTGTGACCCCCAAATATCCGCCGGTTGCTGCTCGCCGTAGCTCGTCGTAAAGTACACTATCGCTTTACGGAAGGCATGAGCAGTTGACAGGACATGACTAGGACAGACTGACACAACTCTGACGATGACAGGACTTTAATATACAGTAATTTACAAAACACATCAGACGTGGCTTGACGTGGGATGAATTAAAAAAAAAAAAAAAAAAAGAAATAAGACGTCAATTTAGTATTAATGATATATTTGTCTAGTTTATCTATGTTTTTAACATGTTGGTTTAATTTTTTATACACGATTTTTGAAGTTATTTCTCTTGAAAAAAATTATCGATACAAAACCGGTTTTAGAAATCACTATAGATAAAACAAACCGTCACTTAAATAGGGGACCCCTATTAAGGTGTTACCTAGGATGGTGAAAATGAAATTAGGTTAGGGAGAGATATAAGGGGCCACTTAGGATAGGGGTCCCCTGACTAGGTGATGACTTAGGTGTCGTTGGTGAAAACGGGCATTAGCCCCGCGGCTTTGCCCCCGTGAAATGTTTCAAATTGGGCCAGTTCCCTATCTCGTGGGAATTTCGAAAAATCCCTTCTTAGTGCACCTCCAAGATACTGAAGGTATGTGTTTGCCAAATTTCTAGTCTCTAGGTCCAGTGGTTTAGGCTGTGCGTTGTTTGTCAGTCATGTACTGGTGTATAGGTATAGACAGGAAAGCAAACGTTGCTCGTGGATCACAGATTGTAAAATTAGTCACCATCGCCCATAATGCCCATTGACACCCAAAGATGGATTAGAAGACTGGCTGAAGACTAAAAAAGAAAAACTGCTGTAGGAGGCAACGTGTGAGCAAGAAAGAGAAATTCAGGGCATCTGTTCGAACAAACAACCTCGAGTTTTGAGCTATAAATGATTTCACAAGAAGTCAATGGTTCTAGGATATTGTCATCACTTTTGATTAGTTATATGTTATATCTATCACTTATCAGCCTGATATTATGCCGATACTGAGGCTTCAATAGCATCACATAACGTCAGCACTCAAAGTGAAATAAACGGATCACTCAAGTATATAACTCGAGGGGCTAAACCAGACATTCGTAGTCCTTCCTCTGGGAGCGCACGACCATGCGGAAGCAACAAAATCCGACATGTTTAGTCCGAAACATTATCTGCGTGTTATATACGTAAGTACGTATATACGTAATCATAGGTACCAATTCATAATGTTAACTGTAGGTATGAGGACAGTATCTTCGTAGACTAGCTGTCGCGTCATCATTACAAGGTCACGGTTCTCCCCAGGCTCTGGTGGGCGACAAGACGATCGCGTTCTGGCTGATGGACGCGGCCATGTACACGCACATGAGCGCGCTGAGCGAGCCCAGCGCCGTGGTGGAGCGCGGCCTGGCGCTGCACTGCATGATCAGGCTCATCACGCACGCGCTGGGCGGCGAGGCTTACCTCAATTTCATAGGTAACATGTTTTATGGGTCACTCAACTATTCTTTGCCACATGTTGCCATGGAGATGTTTCCAGAGTCACTCATCTAAAATAAGATTTCTAAGGCAACACTCCATCAGACGTTAGAAGTTTCGACAGTTATATGCCAATTCCTTCATGCTTCTTCTCCTAAGCATGGAAATCCTGACTTTCGGGGCAGTGGGGTCTTAGAAAATCATATTTTTGTGGTGTTACCCCGGGGACATCTCCATTTCAACGTGTGGCATTGAAAAGTTGATTGAGTATCATACACCGACTCTACCGTCAAAGGCAATCTACCGTCTAAAAAAAAATATAAGGGGACAATTTTATTTGACACCAATTCTTTATTCTTTATTATAAATCTTTACTATAAAAATTACAGCATACGCCAAATCGTCCGATAAGATATCTTAAAGTAAACTAAAATTAAAAACAGGCACATACATATTAATTTAGGTGTTAGCTGGACTAACAACACAACACAATTGACCTAGTCCCAAACTAGACAAAGCCCCAAGCTAGATAAATACATACTTATATAGGTACATATAAAACATCCAAGACCCAAGAACAAACATTCGTATTCATCATAGAAACATCTGCCCCGACCGGGATTTGAACCCGGGACCTCAAGCTTCATAGTTTGTACATTTGCTTTTGTTCTGTTGTCTGTTATTTTTTGTTTTATGTGCAATAAAGAGATATACGTACATAGTCAGGGTCTCTAACCACTTGGGTATCCGGTCGTCAAAGTAAGTCGGCCGTCGTCGGGGGTCGTCGGTCTATATAAGTATGTTTATCCGTTGTCTAGTACCCATAGGTACAGGCTTTGCCTAGTTTGGGACTAGGCCAATTGGTGTCTATTGTCCCATGATATTTATTTATTTAAAGGCTTTCTATATGGCCATCAAAATGCACCTAAAGAGAGAAACATATTTTATGGGACCTGCAGGGATCCAACAGATTCCAAAGACCGTGATTACTAGCGTTATGAACACAAGTTTGCATTCCGGCCCTGGCTCCTATTTCACCAACTTTACTAATGTTAGTTTACAGTGACAATTCGGTGTCAATTGATGACTTGCAGAGCTTTTGTTTAAGGCGTTTCATATGTGCAATTAAATGTACATCGAATTGTCATTGTAATTGCAAACTGACATTTGTAAAGTTGTTGAAGTTGGGTAGCTGTTCATTCATTACAATACAGCCGGCTTTAAATATTTCCTAATGCACGTGCCGTCACGATCAGTAGCTTTTACCGATATATCGTCTACCCTATTTATTTTTCTATCATCTCACTGTACTGATTTGTGGTGTTCACTAAAGAATATTTGTATTTGTATAAGCCTACTGAACAGCCAGAATACAGGGAGTCAAATATCCGCTAGGATCGCTATAGTATCGAGTGAGGTTTCAGTCAATTTCCACCTATAATGGGTCAGGAGGTTGTCTCCCATTGGTGGCGAAGCACAGTTTAGACCTAACAGTTTTGAATGATTCGCGGTTAATTGCATTAGACATAATGAAAACGAGATATTGACCGCGATTATTAGGTTTGATGAGCTCTCGATATTTCGATGCAGTTACATTCATCATGATCACGGGCAAACTGACGAAAAACTTCAAGACTCACTTCACTTGGCGAGAAAATACGGGTAGACAGAGCCCGGCTTGCGCAACATTAGTATCTACCCTCGTTTCGTCAGTTTGCCCGTGATCACGATGCATGTAACTGCATCGAAATATCGGGAGCTCATCAAACCTATAAGGTAATCGTGGTCAATATCTCGTTTTCATTATATCTAATACAATTAGAGCTCACCCGGCACTAGCGATCCTAGCGGATTTTGACTCGCGATAGCCCTCATCAACTCGTGTCCGTTGGCAGGCAACGAGTTCGGGCACCCCGAGTGGCTGGACTTCCCCCGGGCGGGCAACAACTCGTCGTACCACTACGCGCGCCGCCAGTGGAACCTTGTCGATGACCCGCTGCTCAAATACAAGTTCCTGAACGAGTTCGACAGAGACATGAATTTCTTGGAGGAGAAGTATGGTTGGCTGAGGAGTGACCCCGTAAGTAGTTTTACCTACTTACCCATACTTTCATTGGCCGAGCGAATGCGTCTAAGTTTCAGCTTGGACAAAATTTCTTTCATGCGGCTGTACGGCTGTTCTCCTCTACAGGTCGCATTTCTCAACCGAGTCTAATGAAATTTTGTGAGCAGGTTTCCTAATTATTTTTAGGATTTGTTTTTAAAGAAAAAAAATCGATCATGTTCAAAAATGACCCTATCTTCATGAAATATCTTCATGGTTATAGGATTTTTTTTGTTGATATTTTTTTTTACACCATAAATAGTCTTAAGCCTTATATACAAAAGACAGTATTTACTCATAACTCGAGCCTATTACTTGTCCCCAAACACCCGCCTTCACAGCGCACTGTTGCACACTATTTCAAGCAAAACTGTGATCGCCAGGCGTACGTGTCGTGCAAGCACGAGGGCGACAAGGTGATCGCGTTCGAGCGCGCCGGCCTGCTGTTCGTGTTTAATTTCCACACGCACCAGAGCTTCACGGACTACCGCGTCGGCGTTCACCAGCAGGGCGACTATAAGGTACCTAAACTGCCCGTCAAATGTGTAAAGCGTGTTGACGCCTTGCCAACCATAACTGACAGACCTCGCTAAGGGGCGTTAGGGTTCTTGAGTGGAGACCATAGATCGGTAGAAGCGGTGAACGTGGACCGCGCTCCCTACTAGATGGGCCGACGACTTGGTGAAGATCGCCGCACAGAGTCACCGGATTGAAAGGAATACGTGCCTAATAGGTACGCATACGTAGAAATTTCGGAAGCGACTCGCATTGGCTATACAGAGGTTTTTCTGTAGGATCAAAAAAAGCGTCCGTTTAAGCGTAATTCACAAAAACGTTCCAAATAACATTCATTGCTTTTAATAATTTGAAACGTTTTTGAGAAAGGAATTAAAAAACTGTGTCAAAGAAATTATGATAAATTTAAAACGTTCCATGCCCTTATTTCCCTATTATCTAATAATGTATAATAAATAAATAGATTTTAATTGATGTAAAAAAAATAAAAAAATACAACTTCTAACCACTACCACCAACTTAAAGTAATATACTGATCCATCACTGGACATTACTGCGTTTAAATGAAAATAATCGATTTATTGATTATTTTTGTTTTTATTTTTATGAAACATTCATAGAATGAAATTCAACATACAATGACAATGCAAAGAAAAATTCGTTAAGCAGCTGGACTTGAACCAGCAACCTCGGTAATCCGTACCACGCTCCACCAATTAAGCTATACTTAACGTTGGTGTACCTAACGAATTTTTCAATGCCTTGTGTCATATTTTATTTGGAAGATCTCTCCTCAGCGCCATCTAATATAATAAAGCAAGCAACTTATTTTGTTGTTTGTTTTTCTGATGGCTTTGATCCGTAATTCCGATGGATAAATGACCCATTTCTTGAACATGCATTATTTTAACATATAGCACATACCTTTCCAGACAAAAAGACATGGACAAAACATTACTATTTGCAGGTGGTCCTCTGCTCTGACAGCAAAAAGTACGGCGGCTTCGGGCGCGTGGAACCGGGCGGCGACGCGCACAGCACGCAGGGCATGCCGTGGGGCAACCGGAACGACTCCATACAAGTCTACATACCGTGCCGTACCGCCGTCGTCTACGCGCGCCAGTAATACGCTCATCATATTTACATTGAGACCTTTGGAAGAGAAGTGGAAAAAAATCTGCAATCGAAAAGATAACATTATCATATAAGAGTCAAATTTTATCGTTACATTGATTTCTGTGGGGTGTGACCACATCCCTTCTGATCAAGATCAAGAGATCTTGATACCGTCTATGATACTATTTCAGAAATAATCTGTTCATTACACATAATAATGTTGTAGGTCTGTAAATACATTCTGGGTAGGTAACAGTACCTACTCTGATATAAATTCCGAAAAGAAGCACTTGATTTAACTCTTGCCATTATTAGGCAACTAATAATGTCAAAGTAATTAATATTATCATAGCATGTTCTAATAAAAAATGATTGTCAATGCTTTTACTTAGTAAAAGCATTGAACTGATGTTATAGTTGTTGTTGTTTGTTATTTTTGGAATTGTTTTAGTGTTAATTTGATATTGATATCAAAGAACATAGATACATTACAGATATATTTTATGTTTTTATATAATATAAATAAAACAGTACAAGTTTTTTATGAACCTCATTTTATTTTAAGAAGATACTCCTATCAATAAATTATTTTTAGGTGTACATGAGAGAGGTCTTAGCCTTGATAGTGAGACTTTATAGCCATACTCTTTGGCTAGGCGGAGACGGTCAGAGTCTATGACAGCCATGCACCAGTCACCCCTTGCTGTGAGTGGACACCCCTCGTGGGTCTGGTCTGCGGCATGCCCCACAGTTAGGTACTGCTCTAGAGTAACAGAGCTAAAGGCTTTACTTTTTGGATAAACCAATCTGTCAGTTGCATGAAATGATCCATAACAGCATGGACATAAAACAAAATTAGCATTGCATCTCAAACACTTGTCTAAAATTAGATCACTTGCAATTCCACAGGCATGAAGCCCCACACCAACATCAAATTTTCCTATAAAGAAATCTAAATTGCATTGGAAGAAGCAAACATTTTTTAAACCCATGTCATGAACTCTCTTCCTAGCCCTAAGCAATGACTGTTCTTTAGTTTCTAATAATATAACAGTACATTTGGGCATTAGGTGTGCGATAAGAATTCCCAAGTGTCCACTTCCACTGCAGAAGTCAACTATTAAGTCCCCGTCTTTAGCTATACTCTGTACAGCTAAAGCAAGGTTTTCTAGTTGCTGAGCTTTTCTGACCATTCTTTCAGCTGGTAAATGTCCAGCATTAGGGCTGGCTCCATCAGGGATTTTGCTCCAATCTATTCCATTTGAAAAGTCTTGAGTGTCAACATCTATGTGCATTCCATCTACAAGAGAGCTGAGAGCATTTTCAATATCCAGTACTTTAGTAAACTGCCGTTTCCTAGGGTTGTGCCTCTTGGGGTCGCGCTTGTAAAGACTGACATCATCAGCAACTGGTAAGGTTATGTTACATTTGTCAGTAATTAATTCTTTCTCTGCAAGACAACTGAGAACATCAACTATTGTTGCAAGTTCCGGAAGTGCTTGTACATTTTTGAACCACTGGTAAGTCAAAGGTAGATAAGATTCAGGTTTATTACCAACCAATTTGAGCATAATGTAGTACAAAGGCATAAGGACTACATCAGCTAAAGTCAAGAATGGCCCTTCAGCAAACTGATGACTAATATCCAGATCTTGTATTTTAATGGAATTGTCTATTGCAATTTTTTTTCCGATAGATGATTTCCATTTCCTTACTTTGGGTACTCTATCTGCCTTCACATTTTCTTGGCTTTGTTTTTGTTCTTCCTGTGGCTTAGCTTGTTGTTCTGACGTCAAAACTTGTTTTTTCTTAATTTCCCTTGCATACTTATAAACATTGTGAACCCTGACTGGTTTCCTCAAGTGATTTTCAAACCTCACCAGGTTTATGGGGACTTCTTGCAATATGTTTACATCAAGAACTTCTCGTAATGTTTTAACAAAATCTACTTCACAAAATTTTGTCCATATTGACACTTCATTTGGTGCTTGAAGACAGCCGCTGCGGAACCCGAGGATGCCATCAACGTGTTCGAAGGGACTTGAAGGCAGAGATCGGTACAGTGTCATATGCCGGGCCACGGCACACAGCCCTGTTATAACAGTGTCCCCATTAATTAAGACAGGGTATTTGCATGACGACACTTGCCAAACTACGCTTTTAGTAAAATTTGCATCAGGAACTTTTATAGTCACATCGTTCTTTTCCGGGACCTTCGAGACGTCAACAAACATTAACTTGATATTGTTAGGACTGCAAAATTTGTAGACACAGTAGGTTATTAAAGACTCCAGTGGCATTTTCAACTTGCATGATTTCTTGTATTCTTCGTAGTTTACGTAAGCTTCTAAATACACCACATGATCCATTGTTTGAAATCTCGTGTGATTTACAAACAAATAAACACAATTTGGTAAATCTTTATAGCTAAACTATCTCAACCCAACCCTATACAGTTTTCTACATTTTCTATTTCATTGCACATGTGAGTGTGACTGTGAGTACCGGACCAGCATCGGGACACGACGTAACTGTCAGTTATTCAGTTGGAGTTACCGTTTAAAACGTTACCATTGCAACCTAACCATACCAAGATTATGTATTCCGTGCCCAGGCGAATGATCTGATCTGTGCCAAAGCCATAGAGTAATATAATATACGGGGAATAGAGCGCCCTCTCAGCGGAAAAAAATGTCACCCTCAACCAGCCTCTACAGCAATGCCATCTTTTATCTGTGATAGTCGACAGAACAGATTTCATAACACACACGGGCGCAAGCTCGGACACACACGCGCTCACACACACATACACGCGCGCGCACATACACGAATTATGTGTACACACTCTTATTAGAATAGACATTATGAAAAATTCAAACTCGGAATTCGAAATCGTTTATTTCGTAAATTATACATTTAAAGCGTCCAAAATCGCAAGAACTAACAAAAGCACAAATCACAAGCATCTGATATCGCAATAAATAACTAAAACAACACAGAAAGATTGTAACTAAAGCGTCCGAATTTTCGCCGCAACGTCCAATACACACGAACTGACACTGATAAAACGGAGGAGCTTGTCCTTACTTACATGTAACAACATAAAAGATCTTTGTATCGGCAAACTTAATGTCTGTCTTTGTGTGAAAGAGGAATAATCTTATATAGTATTAAGATTAATTAGAACGATAAGAGTCAAGAGAAAATTCATACCTGAAGCTCATCAAAGCAGCATAGTCATCGCCCCATTAACAGGATATTAGTATGCTTCGCTAATAGGCAATCCCCAGGGCACCAAACTTCCGTCACCTCCTGTAGAATAGATCTGATATGACTCTCTGACCAGAGAGCCACACATCTATGGGTCCACAACACCCATGTGTACTTTGTGCCTTATTTTTAGTGGTCAAAAGCTGACTTATACTGAACATTCAAGCTTTAATATGAAGTTTATTTTATCTACTTTCAAATCAATTAGTTCACACTTAGGCATTTCCTGATTATGTTAAGTCCTACTCCCAAGCACTAACGTTGAGCCACTGCATGATTTTTAGGCTATACCCTTGTGCCGAGGCATGGCTGATTTTATTGTCTTTTGCCCCGATGGCCAATTAATGGCTTTTTGGTCCCACTTTGGTTAGGCAGTTATTTGTTGCCCTGATTTTGGCTGGAGTGTCAGCAGTGCCGATGTTTGCCACCCTGCTTCACTAGGAGCTCGATACCAGAGATGCGTTACTGGCCAGCTAAAGTGCTGCTGACACGGGACGGGGTTAACTAGAATTCTAGCGCTGACTCCTGACCCAGCGGTCAGGAAACAACTTGGTACTTTTATTTTAGGGCTCTTCATGGACGTGCTTGGCTTGAGTAAGCTGAACATACGAATTGATACGGGAATTTACTTTAGTTGATTTACTGAATGCTATTGACGAGAATAGACAAGAATGATTAACATCAATGCTCAACAAGACACAAAATACTTATCCCCTAAGATAATATGCTTAGATACTTAGGATACTTAGCTCTCCGGAGATTGCAGCCAGTGAATCACTAATTATAACTTGAAACAACTACACATTAGCACTTGTGAGAAAACTTTTGACAGAGCTCATTTTTAGGCGGTAACGGTGACCACAGATAATCATCATGGACAGTTACAGGTAACATGAGGAAACCGAATATGTTTAAGTGTTGCAACAGATAATAATTATACAAACTAAATTAATTATTATTCCAGTATTTACCTTTCGTGAGTGAACTCACGACAGAGCTGAAAATCGACTCTGTTCACGCTACAACGTCTCACGGATATTCATACTAGTTTATTGAAAGTTCTGTAATTTAAACCATATGTCTTTGTTAATTAAGTTTAAGTTGTTTTGTATAACTTCACACCCAATCATATCATCTACATATCACGCCATATTTCTCTCATCCAATCACAAACACCGTTCAAGCATACGTCACACATTCCTTACACACACGTTACACGCACAAAAAAAGACACTTGCCGTCCATCTTCCTTTTCGCTAGACAATTGACTTGTAGATTAAGAAGTCATTAAATTTTGTACTCAAAAAATCAGATTTTTATTGAAAAGGTCTTCAAGAAAGTTTTCCTTGTTCCTATACGGAACAAATTGGCGACCGTGACAGGACCTGCAGCTACAATAAAGGATCAAGTCTGTAAAGTTGCAAGTCATTGTTCCCGAGCGGCTATCAAGGCTACGTGTTCGAAGTACAGCGTCAGGATCTGGGCCAAGAAAGACCGCGACAATCAGCTGTGCCTAAGTACATCGCGCATCCGCCATCCGCCGGCAAGGAAGTGAGAGTGGAGTTTGGAGACCTATCTCGATGGACCACGCCTACGTCACCCACAGCAGCAGCAGCATCCAGTGCCCCTAACGCGCGCTGTCTAAAGTGTCTGCTTTTATCTGCCTGCCCTATCAAGTGAGCCCGTTCCTATCTATTTCTTTCTCCCTCTCGATTTGTGCAATTAGCGAGTCTAGTTTCTCGAGCGTTCTATATCTGTTCTTTTTTTTCACTAAATTTCCGGCTAAATATTAGCACTTGCTTAGCACTACGCCATAGTTATGGTACTTACCTAAAGCCTTAAGGCTTCATCTCAGCAGTGTAAATCCAATTTGCAAGTCATCACAATTAAATTGATTCCACAACCTATTTAAGCGCTTCTAGCTGCTTTGCTTTGCACACCACTTTATAGTTTATTGGTTAATAAACACTAATAGTTCAATATCCAGCTTAAGGCCAAATTCTACCGAACAAAGTTTCCTATACTTAAGCACTTCACTTCTAAATATAACCTTTAAAAACCTATTATTTAAATCAAGAAACACCTATCTAAAGCGGCCCCGCTCACTATTGATTGTTACAATTAGGTGCTTAGCCTTTTTGCAATTCTGCATTCCAGTGACCCAATTTGCTGCGCTTGCGCTTCAACTACGCGAGTCATCACGTGGCTGTCGACGGGCGCTCGCCGCATCCCGAGTGTGCTCCCGCGCCGGCCCAGTGATACCTAACAAACCGGTCCCCGGCGGCCGGTCGCTGCCCTGAGACGATCAGCTGATCTATTGAGGCGAGGAGCGTATTCAATTCATTTAATTTATTATTTTGTTGCTTGATTTTCTCGATAGTTTATCGCTATGACTTTGGAGGCAAATATAGAAAAATTAAAATTGAAACGTAGTTCCATTAAGGGTCGGTTGACAAAATTTAGAAATCATTTGGATACTATATCTACGTTAGACAGTGTTTGCTCACTGGAAGTAAATAAGCTGTCGCTTAAATTGTCGAGATTGCAAGCCTTATTCTGTAACTTCGATGAGGTGCAAAGCCAAATAGAGATTTTTGACGGGGTTGACCCAGATGAGGAGTTGACGGTTCGCGACTTAATTGAACAAGAATTCGACACTTGCATTTCTATAGCTCAAGATATTATTGAGAATGCTTCTCCTGCGAAGGAACGTCCTTTATCGCCTCAGTCAAGCAGCCCTGCTTCATCTCACAAATCTTATTGTGATCACAACAACTGTGACACTGTCAGCTTTCGATTGCCCGTTATCAAAATTCCCAACTTTGATGGTTCGTGTTTTAAATGGCTCGAGTTTAAAGAAACTTATGTTTCCTTGGTTCACGAAAATAAGAAGATTCAAAATATTCACAAGTTTCACTACCTTCTCTCCTACTTAGAAGGAGAAGCGGCTCGTGTTTTATGCAACTTAGAGGTCACAGAGGTTAACTATTTCGAGGCTTGGCAACTCCTTACTAAGCGCTATGATAACAAGCGTCAATTAATTAATAACCATTTAAAGGCTCTATTTGGCATTGAGGCTGTGCGAGAGACTGACAAGTCGCTTCGTTTTATAGTGGATCACGTCACTAAAAACTTGCGGGCTCTCTGCACGCTAGGGTTACCCACTGACCAATGGGATGCCCTAATAATTTATATGATCTCGGCAAAGTTGGACAGCAGTACTTGTTATAAATGGGAAGAACATAAAAATACTTTGCCTGAAATTCCCACTTTGGACCAATTTTTCGATTTTCTTAAGAACCGTGCCAATGTTTTGGAAACAGTAAACAGACAAAGACACGACAAGACAAAGGGGCTAACCCAGACCTCCCAGCCTAAAGCTCAAACCAAGTCATATACAACGACCACTAATGCAACTACGTCTTCAACTCGGTCGTCATTTGGGTGCTTAGTGTGTCAAGGCCCCCACCGCATCTATGAATGCACAACCTTCAAAGCCAAGGCACCTGAGGATAGGGTCTCTTTAGCATCGACCCTAAACTTGTGTACCAACTGTTTAAGGTCGGGTCATAAGGTTCAAGCTTGTAGGTTGCCTGGTTCTTGCCGATCTTGCAAGCAAAAACACAACACGCTGTTGCATGTACCTTCCCAGGCTGAAATACCTAGCACTAGTGCAAATCAATTTCATAGCTTTTCGGCTACGACTGATGCCGATATTTTATTGTGCACAGCCCAAGTTAATATTTCGAATCCTAATACTAAAGAAACTATAACGGTGCGGGCACTACTTGACAGCGGGAGCCAGTCTACGTTTGTTACCGAAGCGATTCAACAGCGCTTAAACTTAACTTGTCAGCCTTCAAACGTTAACATTGCTGGATTGTCAGATGCACCTCTCACTATTAAAACAAAGCGATGTGCGCTACACCTACAATCACTAAATAATCCATTTAATGTCAACATGACATGCCTAGTGATACCTAAAATTGCGGACAAAATACCTAAGGCTTCTCTCGACGTAAGTCATTATGATCTATCAAGATTCCAACTAGCAGACCCTAAATTTTATGAGGCATCCTCAATCGATATGCTCATTGGTGCTGACCTATTTTGGGACCTTATCGGTTCTAATCAGCACTCACTAGGAATAAATAATCCTAATCTTCGCAGCTCCAAATTAGGATGGCTCATCTCCGGTCCCCTACCTATACTTAAACCTAACTTACTAAATACAAAGAAAAATAATAAAACTATTAAATGTAATTTCCTAACTAAAGAACCTAATCTAACTACAATTAATTATGAACTAGAGAAATTTTGGGAATTAGAAAACATCCCACAGTCTCATTCATACTCAAAGGAAGAAAAACTATGCGAGCAACACTATTTATCCCACACCTATCGCCTTGATACTGGCCGTTTTTGCGTGGGTCTTCCACTTCGTGATGAAAGGGATTGCCTGGGTGACTCGTACTCTTTAGCAAAAAGGAGGTTTCTAAGTCTCGAAGCTCGTTTTAGGAAACAGCCTGAACTTAAAGGGCTTTACTCGGATTTCATTCACGAGTACGCGGACCTCGGTCATCTTGAAGAATTTCGTGTAATTAGACACCCTAATAATGCCTTCGTTCTTCCACACCATCCTGTAATCAGAGTTAAAAGTGAATCCACTCAGTTAAGAGTAGTGTACGATGCTTCGGCGCGCAGTACTTCCGGTTTCTCAGTCAATGACCTTCAAATGGTTGGACCAGTAATTCAAGACTCTCTATTTAACATACTTTTACGTTTCCGCCAATACAAATACATAGTTTCAGGAGACGTAGAAAAAATGTACCGCCAGGTCCTCGTAAGAGAGTCAGACAGAGACATGCAGCTTATTCTGTGGCGCGACAATGAAAACGAGCCTCTCCGTATACTGCGACTAAATACAGTCACCTATGGGTTCGCGAGTGCTAGTTTTCTTTCGACAAGGTGCATCTGGCAGCTAGGCGAAGAATGTGCTGACCCCGCTATTAAAACAGTCATCCAAAATGATTTTTACTGCGATGATTTATTATCTGGGGCTGATACTGAGGCAGATTTAAAGTACATTCAACGCCAAGTCACAACTGAACTTTCTAAGGGTTGTTTTCACCTCAGGAAATTTAGATCAAATTTACCGACTCTGCTCGATGATGGTCCGTTGCCTGAAAAAGGAAATCTCCTGATCAGCAACTCTAATAATACTTTGGGTATAGGTTGGTCTCCTTCGTCGGACAATCTACTATTTCAAATAGATTATTCATCAACCTCACCCATAACTAAAAGGTCTATCTTGTCTTCCACATTCAAAATTTTTGACCCTTTAGGGCTACTAGCTTTATGCATAATTAAACCCAAAATTTTACTTCAAACTTTGTGGGCACTAAAGTTAGACTGGGACGAAGAAGTTCCTGAAACTATTAAAAAAACTTGGCAAAATTTCACTCAAAACATAAATTCACTCTCTTCACTTGAGATACCAAGGAGAGTTTTGCTAAATAACCCCACTTCCATAGAGATGCATTGTTTCTGCGACGCGTCTCAAAAGGCTTTCGGCTCGTGCATTTATCTTAGGTCTAAAAACGCAGAGGGTGACGTGCAAACTACTCTATTATGTGCCAAATCTCGCGTCGCACCTCTTAAAGCCACCACAATACCACGGCTTGAGCTCTGTGCTGCATATTTAGGAGCTCAATTAAGTTCCGCTGCTTCCAAAGCCTTGCGTTTAAAAATTGACCGTCATGTTTATTGGTCCGACTCGAAGGTTGTTCTAGGTTGGCTGCAATCTTCTAACAAAACTAAAACTTTTGTCGCCAACAGAGTAGCCGCTATTCACGAGCTCTCTGATCCTAACCACTGGAAGTATGTACCCACAGCGGAGAACCCAGCTGACCTATGTTCTCGTGGCGTCGAGCCTCACCAGGTCGCACAGGCTGACTTGTGGTGGCATGGACCTCAATTTCTTACGCAGTCTGAAGCGTCATGGCCTATTTCAGACTCCAAGGTCGTTGAACTGCCTGAATTGAAAGCGTTCCCCGCTTTGGTGGCGGAGCCTGCACCTTCGGTAGCATTCATAGATGTTACCGAATACTCTAAACTGACTAAATTGCAAAGAGTAAGCGCTAGAGCACTCAGATTTACACATAATTGCCGAAATCCCAACCAAAAACTTACAGGAATACTTACAGTAGATGAACTCCAAAATGCTCTAAACTCGCTGATTAAAATAGCTCAGCTGGAGTCCTTCTCTGCTGAAATATCATGCCTCCAGTCGAAACAGTCCTTACCTACTAAGTCAAAGTTAATTTCATTTAATGCCTTTATTGATGAAAACCAATTACTTCGTGTCGGTGGTAGAATCGACAAATCAAATCATCCCTACAATAAAAAACATCCTATTTTGCTAAATGGTAAACATCACCTAACCAAATTAATATGTAGATTTGAGCATAACCGCCTGATGCACGCCCCTCCCCAACTATTGCTCGCTTCCATACGTGACCAGTACTGGCCGATAGGAGGTCGCAAACTGGCTCGAGATACATTTAATAAATGTTTCAGGTGCCGACGATTTAATGCAAAATCCATGTCTAACATAATGGGCGACTTGCCCGCAGAACGAGTGGAGCCGGACTTCCCATTCCGTGCTGTTGCTACTGACTTTGCCGGGCCATTTTTAATCACCGATCGCAAGGGTCGAGGATGTAAAATAACCAAATGTTATTTGTGCATTTTTATCTGTCTTAGGTATAAATGCCTCCATTTAGAGCCAGTAAGTGAGTTAAGCAAGGATGCCTTTATTCTTACTTTAAAGCGTTTCATTGCGCGTAGGGGGATGCCGAATTTGATATATTGCGACAACGCTACAAACTACGTTGCTGCAGCCAAAGAAATAAAATCCTTTTTTAAACTTAATAATGAGTTTATTGCTGACTTTGCAGCTCAACGAGGTATTCAATTTAAATTCTCTCCCGTATACGCTCCTAACTTCAATGGGTTGGCTGAATCCGGGGGGGTCAAATCTGCCAAATTTCATCTTCGTCGTATACTAGGGCAGACGCATTTGACGTTCGAGGAGCTAGCCTCTCTATTTGCTCAAGTTGAGGCCATCCTCAATAGCCGACCCCTTTGTCCTCTCAGCCCTTCACCCAACGATTTGCAACCCCTTACCCCGGCTCACTTTATAATTGGCAGGCCGCTGACATCGTTGCCGTCTCAGAGCTTCGAGGCGTCCAATTCTTCGCGTCTCACCAGATACCAGCGCCTCGAGGAACTACGTCAACACTTCTGGAGGCGGTGGTCTGGCGAATATGTTGCGGAGCTTCAACAACGCACGAAGTGGCGCGTCAAAAGCAAAGATTTGCAAATAGATGACCTTGTACTCATTAAGGAAGAGACCCCGCCCCTCTACTGGCGTCTAGGGCGAGTCAACAAGTTATTCCCTGGAAGCGACGGCGTTCCCCGCGTGGCAGACGTCACCACAGCCCGCGGAACCATACGCAGGGCTCTCAATCGTGTGTCTGCTGCCAACGGATAGCTCATCTTGAAAGCTTCTGCCAGCGCTTTCAAGGGCCGGGACGATGTTCACGCTACAACGTCTCACGGATATTCATACTAGTTTATTGAAAGTTCTGTAATTTAAACCATATGTCTTTGTTAATTAAGTTTAAGTTGTTTTGTATAACTTCACACCCAATCATATCATCTACATATCACGCCATATTTCTCTCATCCAATCACAAACACCGTTCAAGCATACGTCACACATTCCTTACACACACGTTACACGCACAAAAAAAGACACTTGCCGTCCATCTTCCTTTTCGCTAGACAATTGACTTGTAGATTAAGAAGTCATTAAATTTTGTACTCAAAAAATCAGATTTTTATTGAAAAGGTCTTCAAGAAAGTTTTCCTTGTTCCTATACGGAACAGACTCTATGTATTTACTAGTGGAAAATTAACGAAATAACAGTTAAACACTGCGCATTTTCTAAAAAACAGAAAGCCGCTGGGCGCTGCATCAGCTGCATGCTGTATGACGTTTACTTGAGTCCAAAAATTTTGTTGGGATGTAGTAGGTGTACCGAAAACCGTTTTTTTTTCTTCTTTGCATGATGATAAATTTTGCAAATTTTTTAACAGAAGTACAAGCAATAATATGTGACTGAAAATTACAAGCCTTCGGTTCGATATTTTTTCATAAAATTTTGCAATATATAATGGAAAAAAAATAAACCATATTTTTTTAAAACCGACAGCAATGATTAACGCACTAACTGCTAAAAATTAGCCTTACACAGGTAAGAGATGGCGCAGCTAAAAACTTCAACTGTCAAATACAGGTAACTTTCCTCCCCCTGGCCAAAGCTCAATAAATAAAAAAAAAAAATCTGAACTGTCAAACGAAACGTCAAAATAATACTGAATACAGACAGAACTTAAGTGTTCTAAACTAAATAAATTCCTTCCTTATTATTTCGATTTTTGTTTTTGAGGACTTGTATAGTAAGAAAATAAACTATATCATTAACAGCAAATCTAAATTAAACTGAAGAAAATGTTGGAGGTTATAAATGGATTTCTCTTATTCTACTTTGTTATATTATGCACCATCAGCGCTTTAGTGCCTCATCTAGTTAAACCAGTAAGTACGGTATAGATAAACAATACAGCTGAATCTAAATACACTAAATTCAAACCCTGTAATTTATTTTGTTTCTTAAGATTGCAGCATGCTTTTCTAGGCCTTCTCATGAAGAACGAACAATTTGGGCTGAAGTTATAAGATTGAAAGCTGACCAGAAGAATATCTCCATGAAAGAAGAATTTGCAGCATACCACAAGTTGCAACGCAAAATAAATGAGTTGGAGAACAGACTGAAGGACAACACAAAATCACGGATGAGCAAGAGCCTGGCCATCAAGAGCTCAGTTCATTTAGTAGTTCAAGCTGTGGTGGCATTAGTTATTGTCATGTCAGTAATTTGGTTCAGGCGTGAACCAATAGTGGCACTAGAAGGCAACCTGTTTCCCTTGACAACAATGCTAAGATATCCCAGTGACATGCCTAATGCTATCTCGACCCATGTCTGGGTGATGATCTCAAATCTCTCAATTAGGGTCCTATTGAAACCTATTGTGTCATAATGAATTTTCAACATTGACCTATGTTATTTGATGGATAATAAAGAAAACAAGTTTTTAATGTTATTTTTTATTTATTAAACAAAGTTGCTACTATTTTATACTCAGTCCATTAAGTCCAAATGTTTTCTCTAAAAATAGTTTATTTACAATCATACTGCTTGCCCATGATCTGTATTATGCATATTCACCATCTCTTGATGTTACATAATCTCTAAATTTTAACCATACATACTCTTAAAAATATACTCCATAAGAAAACTTAACAATAAAAAACACATGTCTCAAATTATGTAGATATTCACATTTTGAGAATATAGAATCTAATCAGTTGTGCAGGTTTACGAACAACAAATATTTACAAGCTCTATATCACAGCTTAAAACTTAATATATTTGCGCTAAAGTTGCGAAAAACCAAATTATACGAAAGAAACAAAGATCTTATGAAAAATACTCACCCTGATTACTGTTGAAAATGTCATTTTGGGAACAAATTGTCTTCAATTAACTCTCATTCAAATAATCAAATAGAGGCCACAGTAATAAATACAAGGTGTGAGAAAATTAACTGGAAATATTTTAGCAAATGATTGAGCAAGTCTAGGTCCATACATCAGTCAGGTTTTTTTATTCTCCAGATTAACCAGCCTGTGAGCCGCAAGGGGGTAGCGCATACGCGTATTTGCACCTATGTGTTTCGGAAAGGTACGCCTTAACATTTTGTATCCACAGGCTGGTTGATCAATGGAAATATGCAAGAAAGTGTTTGATTAAAAAAAATTTTCACACGAGACTTGCTCATGCTCAAAGATTTGGTAAAAAAAAAACAGTTAATTTTCTCATACCTTGTAACTAACAGCAACTGTAACTTGGCAACAAGATTTATAATAGTCTTTTTGAGCAAGGATTAACAGGTCAATTTTTACAAGATGTTAAAAGTAATCAATTTAGGCGACGACATAACAATACACGAGTTCATTAAAACGAACCCTGTATATTCTTACAAAATAAAACTTGAAAATGATATGGCAATATTATTTAAAACGACATACACAATTCATGCTGCTGTTTTCGTAATTACGAAATGGATTTGGAGAAGAAAAGACAATTATGTTTAGTTGTTTCAATAATGACTATTCTTCACTTAGCTATTCGTGTTTGGGTATTCGCAAGATCTCTGCTCCCTACACTATATCATGTGAGACACAGACATAAACACAATCATGAATAGCATAAGAGTATTTAGAGTTATTTTTAAGAACATTGTCCCCTCTAATAGCACGTTGCCCCGCCGCACAAACGAACGCGCTACTAAAATGCTTGCGAGCAGCCTCGCCGTGCGTGGTGAGGCTGCTCGACCTGAGCGGCTCTAATCCGTACGCACCTTTAATACTTGTTGGTACTTGCAATATTAATATTTTTCGACTAAATCGGGAGCTCTAAAAAGCCTATAAATGAACAATAAAAGCGCATTTTATTTAATTTTAAACATTCAATTTACCAATTAAATAGCTAACATTTAACAATGAAAAAAGCGATATCATAAGATTTGCTTGACACATATTTTTGGCACAGAAACTGTGTTTTGCACCAACTGTTGAAAAATATAGATTAACTCAAAGCTCAGCAACAAAGCACGAGACTAGACTACTGACTACAATGATTTTTGGACTTGCATCTAAAAAAACGCAATTTTATAACTCTGACGTGATTACTTCTGAAACTTCCTATGAATACATAGAACTTCAGGGTTTGGCTTCACTCAACAGACTGTTTTGTTCCATATGACCATATGCCATTATTCCATATGACAATAGTAAATTGTCAACTATCCCTTACATAACACAACCATTCTATTACCAATCATAAAAATACGACGTCTTGAATTTTCTTCAAGGGGAAAACCGTGTAGTACAAAGCTAGTGTCAGCTAATTTAGTATGTTCCATGATTACCATATGGTTAAAATTGATCTTGTTATTGATCAAGGGCAAACGGTAGCCAGCACTAAAAACAAAAATTATAACAAAAATCAGGAACAACCAATCGCATAGCTCCATTTACATACTTCTATCTTACAGCATGGAGTTTAAGGACTTGTGCCTGCTAGAACTAGTTTTAGGCCTACAAGACACAGGAATTTTTCGTAACCTGAACAAGTTGATAAGCTCAAATCGCGTAATCATACTTCTACATGGCCACCAAGCTGTACCTACAACATATCTAATAATAATCATTTCCATAGATCTTACAACACGGGATTCGATCCTAGATCAACTACTAAGCTTCTGTTTTGAACATAGGCCGCTATGCTACGTCGACGCGTGGCGTGCTTCGGACGGGGGAGCTCGCGCGGGCAGCCGCGGGCTAGGTGTTCTCGTAAAAAGAACTGTTGAAGTGGGTGGTTAGGAGGTATACGACTGTTTCGTACGTCGACATCATGATCGCTGTGTTTGGTATCTGTCGGACGAGTTGCGTGCCAAGGCCCCTGTGGAAGGTACAAGATTTTACGGCTGTGGTGTGGCTGATGCTTTTTTAAAGTTAAGCCCATTGGGTAAGGGTCAAGATTAACAGTCTCCTCGAGTGATGATTGATTATCATTGCCAGAATATATATCACTTGCCGCTAAGCGTGGGCGTCCGAAAAGTGTTTGTAGTTTTAAGACAACTGAGGATGTATGTATAGGTTTTGATAGAAAATCTGTTAAATTAGACGGTCATAGTTACCTATAGACTCCGCGGTACCCTTCCTCCATCCAAACAGTGTGAAGCGTCTGCCAAAACTTGCGATATTTGTCACCTTCCTCCCTCAGCCGTGTCCTTGCTACCTCTGCAAAATTTTCATAATGGTAGACAAAAATTAGCGTACAATGTAAAAAAAAACCGGCCAAATGCGAGTCGGACTCGCGCACGAGGGTTCCGTAGAAATATTTTTAACGCTTTTCCTCAGTGTTTTAAGAAGTCCAGTGTTAGCAGAGCCCTGCTCCTAAGCAAAATGTACGCAGTGTGTGGTCAACTTATATTCTGCGAATCTACAGACAAAAAATTTACATTTTGAGAATTTTCTGAATGGTTGTACTATAAGAGCTACCTTCATACCAAATTTCAAATTTCTAGGACAACTGGAAGTACCGCTATAGGTTTTCGGATTTCGGCAATTGGTATGGAAATTGCCTTTTTAAAGACTGTATCTTTTGATTGCGTTGACTTAGAAGTTTGATTTTTTCACAGCTTCAAGGGACCGCAGGCTTGAGTATTTGATATTAATTTCAGCATGCAGCTCCACGCGTTCCAGAGAAAAAGGGTATTGACAGACAGACAGACAGACAACAAAGTGATCCTATAAGGGTTCCGTTTTTCCTTTTGTGGTACGGAACCCTAAAAATAATGAGAAATCGCAACAGTGGCACCACTGTTTATGCGTAAGTGATACATTCATCTGTTCTGTATGCGGTTAGTACTATATTTAATCAACATTTTTTTTAACCTTCTTGTACCTTGTTGTGTATTTGTGTATACTGTTTGTGGTAACTGAAGCAAGGAAAGGTGTTAAGCCGGACTTACCACCCCTTTGGCCTCACTGCCAGTGGAAAATTAAAAATAAATCAAATATTGTAGCATGATTCATCTCTCATTGCGGATTTTTAATGGCCATCAAAGTTTTCCTGTCTCAGTTTGTTTAGTGATCGATCTCCGTCTTAGTTTGCGGCTAGGTGTCTAGGCTTTTGAGTGTCTCGCCCCGAAATAGAATAATCACATTAATCTGGCAGACAAGATAAGATGACACATTTGATAGTCAATGAACCCCCAGCTAGTTAGATTAGGCGAAGATAAAGTATGTTTTATTCTGTCTTTTCTTTTCCTCCAATATTTTAGGGAAGAATATATCTGAAATATCAGACACGAATACTTTTTTATGTGTACGTATTTTATACTTTGTATTCTTTCTCAAATCTAAAACTAAGTGACCCAGTCTGAGTTGGTAAGGACACCCTAAGCCAAATACCAGTACCAACCCGAGAAAGTGATAAAACAGTGCACACTCTAAACTGTTTAATGAGTTTATCTTAAGCAAACGAAATTAATCCGAGGTCATTAACGTCTCTCGAAATTACTGGCGGTTAAGAGAATTAAGTCGACGTGGTGGACATTGCCAGTACCACACAAAACATGACCATCAGGTGAGTTTTTTTGGACCCAGCTTAAGTTTAAAGGTTGGTAAATGTAGCCTCTTAAGAAGCGGTCATTGAAAGTGCCTCGATCTGTATGGATTAATCCAAATTGATGCTTTCCAAAGAAAATACTGTGCTAGTTTGCCATTGGCAGGTAAGCAGATTTCGGAAGGTTAGGAAATTTAGCCGAGTGGACACGTCATCAGCAGACTTTAACCTCGTTCAAATACAAATTAACAGTACCTACCAAGGAATATAAGTACCGAATGTGAAGTACGCATTGTTTAATGTAAAATTAATTTTAAAAATATTGAAGTAATTTCAAAATCAAAAGACTCGGAACTCGCTTTTCGGTCTAGAGCACTACTTCAGTCGCAAAAAGTGAGAATTTAGGATATCCTACCAACGATGTTGACTTTTGCAACCGCAGTTCGTGGCTACAGTGTGGATAGTTTTTATAAATTACAAAAAACACTTACCATGCGGATAAGCAATACACGAGGCGACGGTCTTCGAGAAGGCTCCGGCTGCCATGAACTCGAAGAAGTCCCTCGGCGACCGGTGGTCGGGCGGCACGCCGTCCGCCGCGCGCGCCGCCATCAGCCGCGCCTTCACGCCTTCGTACAGGACGAAGTGGACCACGGTCTCGCTGATGCCCATGTAGGAAGCTGTTATGCCTTTGTAGAAGCCTTTTATACCCTGGAATATCAAGTGCAGGCCAGAATGTGACTAACAATAGGACTGGGTATCCTAAAAGTAAGCTTTAGCTTGAGCTAATACCCTTATCTTAACGTCAAATCTATGGTTACCTATCTGAAACACTTAAAACCATTGACCGAATTTCATTTGTCCGAAATTTTCGTTTGCCCTAAGTACTTGTTTTTTCTGAAACTGTAAATATTTTAGGATTTTTTTAAAACTAACCTAACCTAAAGGGTTCTACAAGATGGTCCTAAAATAAATCCTGAATATTCAGTTTCAGATAAAAACGCATCAGGGCAAATGAAAATTTCTAACAAATGAAATTCGGTCAATGGGTTTGAGATAGTACCCAAATCTATTGGAGGGCTATCTTACTTGTTTGCGTCCTTTTGTTCGCTATTGGGTATCAGTGACGTAACCCAAGGGGGAGTTAAGAGATTTTAAAGCAGGGTCTCCAAATACGCACGCAGACAAAGTTAAAACTAGCTTGGAAATTACATACATCGATGACAGCTTTAAAACTATCTCAGACCAACCACATATTTATGACGTTACCAGTGGATAATTGCTCGTGAGTAGTAATTAATTAAATAAAAAATATTCCCACGAATTGAGAACCCCTCCTTTTTTTTAAGGTCGGTTTATAAATTACGGCTACATGTAATTTCAGCGCAATGAAAAAATTAGAATCGTTCTGGCTTTTTAAAACCCTCGCCTTCGGATTGTATTTATGTACTGACAAGCTTTGCTGCTTATTGCTCTCACGAATTTACTGCTTATTGAAGAGGTTCTACGATATAGCTTTTTAACCATTAATGTAACATGTAACTTTCGTACTTATAAAGCTTGTGTGACTCATACATTAATTACTAGGGTTTCATCACCCTTGGAAACAATGGAAGCCTCACATCAGTTCTGATAGCGAAAGCTTTTCAATTTCTGTTTGCGTCGCTACTATTCGGCACACGTTCTTAGCGCGTGCACTCCCTATGTGTACATTAAAAAAACAATGACGAAATTCGAGGCAGATAACAGAACATCGTAGGATAACTTGTAACATAAAATTCAAAGGTGTTTCCGCGGGAAAGGGTAAACGTGTAACTAACCTAGGTATATAGGAGTTATTTATGTAAGAATTTCTCGTACCATTTTAGTGTATATCCTTTTTATACACTGTAAAGCTGTCACATTTTGACCGTCCAGTTGTAGTCTGGTTTTGACGAACCATATTGGGTTTGTCATCGTACACGAGACGAAACCTGAAACATACATAAAAATGATTTGCGGAATACCGGTTATCTCGTGGCATCACTTTTTATGGAACCTGCTTTTTTATAGAACAATAAAAATATAACTGATATCATGATGATGGATATAAATGGAACTTGAAGAGGAAAGGGCCTTTTACCCAAATGCGTTAATTACATGGTGCAATTAAGATTCCCAATCCCCAGACATTGCCAAACGAGCCGAAGGGCAGGGCCGTCTTAGGTCTTAGACCACGCAGATTCCCCGGGGCAAAATAAAATTCGGGGGCACTTGTAGTGAGCAACAAAGAGATATCGAAAACACCGGATTTTAGTTTCGGTTACTGAGGGTCCTGAGTCCGTGCCCCGCGTACCCTCATGGCAGACGGCTTAGCCAAAGGGGTAGTCAAATTGTCAGTGTGTCTGCGGCCTGGTGCGATCATAAAATGTAAATTTACCTGCAGCACTGGCGGCCGAGAGATGGACTATGGGAGTGTCGGGAGCAATGTTCTGGTTTAGTATAGCCTTGGCTTGCGAGTATGTGCAGAAGTATATAGCCCTAGACGGGGCGACGCCCACAATGTTCGGTCCTAAGCCTTTGAACAACGCCTTTGGGCCCTCAGTTTGGACAATGTGTCTGGAAAAAGCAAACTTACATAAGTATCTGCCCTATCATCAACAGGTGATATTTTTATGACGTACATTAATTCATTTATCTGGTAAACGGTCGGTCTCAACTCTGCACCTTCGTGTCAGGTTAAAATAAAATATTAACGGGCCGCAAAGATAAGGCAGTCTCTTACGTTAATGATAACGACTCTATATGTTGTTTCGATTGAGATTGCTACCTAGTTGCCGCCTAAAATATCTGAAGCTGACCGGCGTGGGGTCGTGTGAACTCGGTCACCCGGGGCTCGCACGGTCAACAAGAGTGATCCTCTGAGATAAAAGCTGAACAGATAAGCGACCCCCATCACCACTGACGTTAGTAAAAGCGGATAATCTCAGAACATTTGGCGACTGCAAATCCTGCTCACGACACGAATGCCACACGTGACGATCGATGGGCGCATTTAATTTCTTATCTATTAGCGCACGTATGATAACCATGCCGGCGGAAAGCGGTAAGATCCTGTTACTATTTGATGAATTGTTGTTTATATAACAAATAAATTTGTAGTCACGTAGATAAGTTTGAGATTTTGAGTATTTTTCCATTGCATCCACATCCTATGAAGCTAAGTGGCTACAGTGGCATAACTTAGTGACGCTTCGATATAAAAGCGAAGCTCACGTGAAGCGGGAGTGTGCCGCAGGCGGTGGTGAGATATCTCAAGAATTAGATGGCCGACAGCCAACATGCCACTCTCCTTTGCATGTCTGTCTAAAAACATGACCACCATACACTTCACGGCCACGACTAATATGGATAGGTCAGGCTCATTGGAAGCAATCCATCCACATTGAAGACTTTTTTTATATTTGCTATATAAAATAATATTCGAATTGCAACTTTTATCAGACAATACCTACTTAAATATATTATCAATCGCGATATAATATCTTCAAGTTTATTGCGTTGTTTGGGCTATGACAAATCCGATGGAATGTGCTTTGCCACGTTATCGTCAAAACGCATCGGATAAAGCCATTGACAGATCAATAGTTCATTATCTTCGCGGGTGTTTCTGCATACAAATTACTAAATTATTCACATTCCATTAAACAATGCTTTCCGGACACGGTAACAAATAATATTAAATCGATTTTTACGACCGGCTCTAAAAGGCGTGACGCAAAGTCTACACAGACTCAGCAAACCAAATGGAGCAACTAAGTCGAGCCATGCAATGTCAAACAAAACCAACCACGTTACTAAACTAAAGTGGTACTTACAATGCGTTATCTAGTTAGATAACTATTATTAGGATTGGCCTTAAAATTATCTTATAGGAGAGCAAATAAAAAAAATTAAGGGCTTACCTGATGCACTGTATGAGGCTCATGCGCGAGGTGGTCCGTGCGTGGCCAGCGCGGGCGCACTGCTGCACCTGACAATTGTAGGACATCAGCATGCGATCTGCCTGCTTGCTGTATGCGAACATCGCGCCCATCGTACGTCTGTAGCCCCATTTAGCCTCCTGTGTTACATTGCTCATGTTACAATACGACCCGACCGAAATTTCTGTGGACCAGAGATTTTATTCCACGAATCTACGGAGAACTAAAGTAACAAAATAAAATGCAGGCGAACTATACTGTTCTAGGTTAGTGACCTGCGTAGGCGTCGATAGGAAATAAACTATTTTCGTGCTATCGTTCACAAACATCTAAAAGTTTAGTCTACTCAATCAGTGACATTGCGTCATGTACAGATTGTCCACATTTGCATGGGTAGCCATCAGAACGTGGCACCGGAACAAGATGGGTGTATCTTTGTGACGACCACGCATGCCAACTATTATTGGAGCAAACATACTTATAATTATAATCCGAGTACAGTCTAAGTTAAAGACATGGATCCGCGCAAAATACAACAACCTTACCGTCGCGTCGCAGTAATAAGGCTGTACTGTAGGTACACATACTTTTGGGACTCTGGTTGTATACATATTGGTGACCTTGACTGTATCTAAACATTGCATAGTGTCATTAACTGCAATTTCATCACGTGATCCGTCAGAAAATCTCTGGTTAAAAGATAGTTTGGTCGGTGATTAAGGTCCATCTCTTGTGTCTAGCAAAGCATGCAGAATTAGTAACCAAAACAACATATAGAATTAGCAAGAAGAAATTAAATTGTTAAAAATAACTAAAAACTCGTCCATGTAATAGGTATACTGAAACTCTCTAAGGAATCCGATCTGTTTTCACTACTCTACCTAGACTACATTACACTTACAATGTCAAATACTGAAGTGAATAAGCAAGTTCAAAGCCAACAAATCGTGACCAAGTTTGTAATGATAGCAAACTTGTAATTTAGTTGTCAACGTGTTAAGATCAAAAATAAACTTATAGCCACAGCCACACAAACACTCGCTGACATTCGACACACACACACACACACTATACCTAGTAACAGTACTACAATGTCACTATCGGCGGTTCCGGTTTGGGCGCCACTTACAATGAAAATGTTTTTGAATTTTATTGCCGCTTCATCAATTTCGGAATTGACTAGCGCGGAACCAACTGAATAGTGAATTAAATTAACATGCAATTTATTAGTGGTCCAATGTAGAGTCGAGGAAATGAATTCCTGACCCATCATAGAACATTTTCATAGTAAACGTCATAACGATTTTCCCTGTCAAGCTATGCGATGTCACTACGACGTTTACTGTGAAAAGGTTGGTGGGTCAGGAATTAATTTCCTCGACTGTATGTAAAATTATTTTTTCATGTCTTTAGCTGTATTTGTATCTAAGATTTACGGACGACACGTACAATGTAGTAAAAGAAGCCAAATTTTAATTTAACGCATAATCCAATATTATATCTAAAAGCTTGTACAACACAATTAGAAAGGCACACTATTACGTACATACTACTAAATAAACAAATACAAACAAAACAATTAAATTAACTGACGCCACTCTAACACAAACATCACAAAACAACAATTATGTTGTTGCTCTACACAAGTGATGGTAATGATATCAGATTTAAGGGGCTAAAAAGGGATAAGGGGCTTTAAGATCTAAATAAATTGATGAATCTATTCTACATTAAGATTTTATTTAATAATTATTTTCAAAGATTGAAAATGAAGTAGGAGAAAACATACACGTATGTGAAAATATAAATTATCATAATTTTAGCGCCTAATATTTGTTGATGATGCTGACTGTAATGTAATTATTATTAAGAAAATTGCAAAATATCACATAAATAATGTATTATTTACTTATTGCCATTGTCATTGACAATAAGGCTTCCAGTCGAGATGGTTCATCGAAGTTCATTGCCATCATCTTTTATGGATTCAGTAACAGTGATTGTGATGTGAGTACATATACTTTAGTAGGCTAACAGACGTGAATAACAAAATGGATGGTGGATGTCTAGGAACATTAATCAAAGTCATGGAAAATAACAATGCAGAAAGTAAACAGTGAAGCCTTATGAAAATAGAATGTTGACTTGGAGCAAATGAGCACTTTATAGGTAAAACAGTGCACCCTAAAACTACAGCTGTAAGAGTCGTTTTTCAGCAATTAATATTTATGATTCACTGTAGTTAAACTTAAAGCTAACAAACTAACAATATCGCACCTTATTAGTATTTTTATGAGATCGTTGGTGCTTGTACCTATTGCTTAATTGTTTTTGTCTGACGCTCCAAGGAATTGTCAAATAAAAAAAGATAAGTTTCATTAGAATAGATACGCGACCAGTGTACTGAAATTTAAGCTGAAGATATTGTTCAATTAAGCGTGTTAATAAACTGTCAGTTAACATAACGCAGACATCGGTTCCTTAAACCATTTATTAATCTATTATTATACCGAGGGAAGAGGTAGGTATCTACCTACTTGAAATGACTACGAAAAGAAAACTTCTTAAGAAATTAGTACTTACAAGTTTTTTCATCCGCGTTATCGTTGAGTACCTACCTACCTACTGAATTGGACTTTACACCTAAAAACGCTTAGGTAGGTACATCAGCGTGGATACAAAACGTTTAATGTGTGGTCATATCCATGATCTAAAATTAGAGCATCCTTTGATATAATTGATCGCAGTCTTAAGAAAAGGCACGCCTTCGAGTTAAACAGCGACCTTGATAATACGTTAGCGTAATCACTGACATTGTAGAAGGTCACCGTTTATCTACTGCTGGTTATGCAACAATCAATACTTACCTTAGTGGTTAGTGGTTACATCAATTACAGATATTAAGTATTGTAAATAAGACGCAATACTGGAGGCTTGTCGCTTTGCTCATAACATAAAGCATAATCTAGCCTTATTAAATTATCTGTAGATTCAGTGCCTGAGTCTGATCGTGTTGGATAACAAAACGATATACCTAATAGGTAGGTAGATAAGTAATGGATTTTCATTATCGTCTTGGTATTGGTATGTATGTGGTCGATTAACTAGCTAATTAAATAGATACGATATGTAAGCACAGTCAACTGCAAAAATATGGGTGCATACAACTTAATTACTCAAAAATATGTCCAACATAATGGCTCTTATGTGGGCGAATTAAGGTTGTGGTATTGTTGCTGTGGTGGATTAATTCGATACATTATTTTTTTTGATACACATTTGTAATTTATCATGAGCTTTTTGGTGAAGGAAAACATCGTGAGGAAGAAGCAAGTCAATGATGTGTGTAAAGTTCCCAATCCCCACTGGTCCTATAGTAGGTATAGGCCCAAGCCCTCTCATTCTGAGAGGAAGTCTGTGCCCAGCATTGGGACGTAAAAAAGTCTGGTGATGATGTGATGATAATGAATATATTTTACACTTGACTGTACCTATCGTACAGATTACTAACAACAGATTCCAGACCGCCTAGTAGGTTGGTAGGTAGTTGAATGTTTTAATAGTATTGTTTGTTTCAACACATTGCGTCTGGTTAGGGTATTTCTAGGCCATTAGTGTCATTTGCACTAAACAATGGTGAGAAGTAGGTAGCTTGATTTACAGTTAAATGGAATGTCAATTACAGGCGTTCAAATCCATTCATTATATTTCACCATACATTTCACTACGATTTCATCATTCAAGCGTCGCCACTATGCGCCGCGTAGGTAGGTACATCTACCTAACCTATCTTGCTGTATGATTTATCTAGGTACCTACTCAAGGATAGTGTTTCGGGACTCAGATCAGAAGTTTATTTTGAAGCACCTAATAAAAAACAAGTAGGTAAGTAGGTACTTACTGTTTTCAGTCAAACAAGTTTGAATTTAGTTTCAGGACTTTCAGGTACAGAGTGAAATTATTTCAAAATACATGCAAACTGGTCGAAATAAATTTAAAAACATGATATGCTTTTACCAATTGACTCATTTTAATTTTTGAGAGACGAAATATACCTACTTAATCAAAATAACAACAGGCCCCTATTTCATCAACTTTACAAATGTCAACTTACAATGACAATTCGATCTGGGTACATTTCATTGGTAAAAAGCGCCCTAAAACAAAAGCTATTGAAGTCAGCAATTGAGAATGAATTGTCATTGCAAGTAATGTTGGTGAAATAGGGGATAGGATAGGAGCCAGGGAGTTAATACTACAGCGGAAGAGCAACGTTATTAATGTTAAAGGTAAGTACCTACTTATAAGTAGATGGATACAGATATTCCGACCACTATAAATTTCCCACATAATTAGGTAAGTACCTACTTATGGTGGGAAAATTCTGACCCATATGTAGGTACAAAAATTAGTTTTAAGACGCCCGCCTGTTCGCAAAAAGTAGTTCGAGACCAAAAAGCAGAGCGGGTCGATGACCAAGTGACTGAACAGTTACATAATTTAACGATTGCAAATGACTTCGGCATAAATAAATATGCATGAACATTAAATACTAATAATGTTTGACTTATCATTGCTTAATATCTTTTAATGTTAAATCCGCTTGTCTGCTGAAAGGACTGGTAGGTAGGTATCGTAAATTATAGAAGCATACTTAAGCAAGTTCATAATACAAATCAATATTTGCTGGCGTGTAGCTGGTAGGTATTTGGATGGGCGCCAGTGTTGATTTCGGGTCACTAGCTCAATTTCTCTTCGATTTTTTCACAAGTTAGACAGAGACGGAAAATAAATGTCTCAAGAATAACATGCTTTCTATTTTTACAGTAGGTACGTAGAACAAATAGAGTACCTACCCTACCTATCTTATACCTACCACCTACCTTCTTGTACCCGAAAGAAAATGTCACATTGTTTCAGGAAGGTTTAGCCTGATCTATCGATTATTATTAGCGCTGTTTACCTCAAAACGCGGTCATTGTGTGTGGGTGTGTGTAAGGTGAGAATATACAGTTCATATGCACCGATGCATTGTTTACTAAACAGCCCATGTCGTACAATTCTAGTAAGTGAGTAAATTATAAACGGACTGGAAGCCAAGGGCATTAGTCATGTTTAATTATAAACTAAATAAGTAGGTACCTAAGTAAACTAAACATAAACATTTTGTTCGCGCCGTTGCCACCAGCCAATGGCGCACCCGAAGACGCGGACCAATCACAGCGGCAACGCGCCGCGCATGCGCGTGACAGCACGGGTCACGTGGTGCTGAGCGGCGCCGACACACAGATTCTTTCTCAACCTACGCTACGACGCTAACAACTGCCTCTCTCGTAAGTGGCGACCGTGACAGGACACGAGAGCGTTTCACCTCACGTTCCAGACTCGCCGTGTGAAATCCGCCGACCGCCATCTTGGGGCGTTGGCGTTCGTGCCTTGGCGCACAAAGAAGAAGCGAGGGCTCCGCGGTCCAGCAGGCCGTAGGCGCGCTGTGGAGCCGGGCGAACAAGACGGAAAAGGAAAGGCGGCGTCGAAGACACCGGCCAGAAGCGGCCTTTACTGCGCGCTTCGTCGGCGACTCGCGCCTCAGCTAAGTCCGACCAGGAACGTGCCGTGAGCCCAATCACTCCTTACCTATTAATCTAATCTTTTCCTTGTTAGCCTTTATTTGTGAATAATTTTGGACAGCTTCCAGACGTTATTCCTCTTACAATTTATTTAATTCAACGTCATCGATTTGCAAGTAAATCCTTCGTAAATCAATACCTAACTTCATCGGCTAACAGGCCCGTATTATAAACTTCCTGCACTTTAATAGTTTACCTAACATTGTTTGTCTTTCATGTGTGTTAAATGCTGCAATTAGTAAATACTTACTTAATACCTCGGGTCTTTGGTACCTACTTAACCTAACTTAAACAAATATTTGCACCCGCTTACATTGCCATATCTCCGTGAGGAACCTTTCTTTCTAAATGCTTTGGGCACTTATCCTTTTAATTTAAACCGAGTGCATTTCTTTCGGTTGCTAGCAGCCTGCTTGCGCAGCCATTGAACTAGCATTAATTGCTTATCCCCAAATAACCGGGCTATTTACGCATTTGATTTTCATTGGTGTGTTTATTGATTCATTTGCAAAGCATTTTATCCCTTCGCACATAGCTCCGCATTATTGCAGAAATTCATTTATCATTCTCATTGTCGCCGCCATTTGCAATCCCTTTTTTGGCCTCTCCACGCGGCCACGCGTACTTTGCATTCCTGTGCACGGCGTGATCGGCTTCACTCGAGCAACATCGCGCGCGCTCGGATCGGTTCGTGCATATTCGCGCCGCTTCTCGCTTAAGCGCGTGTGCGCTCGGCATACTTCGCGCTCGCTCAGGTCGCTGCGCCGTGGCAGCCATTTTGAGTTGAAGGGACGTTTGACGTATTCATTTCAGATTGTTTAGTAACATTGTTGTCATTAATAACCCCAACTGATTTGCGTGGTTCGCTTTTAAGAAACGTGTAACGCTATTTGAGAAACTTAGTGCTATTGTAATAAACCTTCATTTAGTTGCTTTGTACTCCAAACAATAACATTATTCAACATGTTGGATGCAAAGGCGGAGGCTCAGCTTCGGGAGCTAGAATGCAAACGCAGTTCTATGAAGGGTCAAGTCACTAAATTCAGTAACTACTTGTCAACACTCAGTAATAAAAAACCTCTTAGTGAATTGAAGTCAAATGAGCTAACTTTAAAACTAAACAAAATCATTGACTTGTCCGCGCGTTTTAATGATCTGCAAACTTCTATTGAAGTTATAAACAGTGCTGAGCTTGATAGGGAACTCACGGAACGTGAATTGATTGAGGATAATATTCATCTGTCAATTGCAACTGCGCAGTGTATACTTGATGAGGCTCAAAATTCCAAGTCAAAATCTAACAATCTATCATTGCAAACATGTGCCTCAAATTACAACCAGTCAGGAACAATGGGTTTCCAGCTACCTCAAATAAAAATAACCAAGTTTGACGGTTCATACTTTAAATGGATGGAGTTCAAAGACATTTACGAGTCATTAATACACAATAATGATAGAATTCAAGCTATTCACAAATTTCACTATTTAAATTCATATTTGGAAGGCGAAGCCTCGCGTGTCATTTCGAATCTGGAGGTCTCTGCAGTTAATTATGCTGAGGCCTGGAGCCTTTTGTGTGAAAGGTATAGCAACAAGCGTCAATTGATTACGAACCACTTAAACTCACTTCTTAACATAGAACCTATTCGGCGCGATTCTGATAAGGCTTTACGTTTTCTAAGTGATCATGTGACTAAAAACCTTAGGGCGCTTAAGACACTAGGTCAGCCCACAGAGCACTGGGACACGATCCTCATTCATTTGCTGTCTGCAAAGTTAGACTCTAGCTCCTCAATAAAGTGGGAAGAATATAGAAGCACTCTCAAAGAAACAGACTTTCCCACTCTTAATGATTTTAAGGTTTTCTTGAAGAACCGCGCAGACATATTAGAAACCCTGTATCGATCTAAAGTGGAGAAGCAAGCCAATAGCAAACCAGAGATCCCAAACAATAGAACTCCTTTTAAGCAGGATAAAAGTGTGAAAACATTTGTAATTTCAGCGAAACAAGGTGACAGCAAGGGTCGGCCGTGCGTCTTATGCCGCGGCGACCACCGCGTGCACGACTGTCCTGCCTTCAGGCAGATGACCGTCGACGAGAGATGGGCGCGAGTCACCGGCCTCCAGTTGTGCCACGTCTGCTTGCGAGCGGATCATGAGTCGCGTCGGTGCAAACTGAGCGGCTGTCGTGTATGTAAGAGACGTCACAACACATATCTACACACAACACAACCCACAAACACCTCTAACCCTACGACTAGTTGTGCTAGCATGGATCAGGTCGCTCACCCCGTCAGTGGCGGTTCGGCGAACCCTGCGTCCTCCACTTCTAATGCGATCCCTAATAACAGTGCCGAAGGTGCGTCCACCTCCACTGCCAACTCCTCGCTGACCAGCAGTGAGGTTTTACTGTCCACAGCCTTAATTGATATAATTAACCCTTGCAACAATAAGATAGAAACTGTCAAGGCGTTACTCGATTGTGGGAGTCAATCATCATACATGAGCGATAGTTTAAAGCAACGTCTGCAACTTCCCTCTCAGCCTCTAATTGCCACAACCATTTTAGGTATAGGTAATACTCCCCTTAAATGCATCCCAGGTCGTTGTGCGGCACAGATACATTTTAAAATCAACGATTTTAACGCCAACGTTGACTTCCTGGTTTTAAACCAAATAACTGATAACTTACCTAAAAAATACTTTGACTTGACTCAACTGAACATACCGACTAACATACAACTGGCTGATCCGACTTTTAATGTCCCGTCCCACATTGATGTACTTTTAGGTGCTGACATTTTTTGGCATATTGTGGGCGGCGAGCAAAGGACTTTAAATAATAAACAAGCTAAACTAATTGAGTCAAAATTGGGATGGTTAATAACAGGTCCAGTAACCAGTGCTAGTGTCACTCTTAGCTCTGTCACTACACGTAGCAACCTCTCATTATCTGATCTGTCTGCTCAAATGACCAAATTTTGGGAGACAGAGGAGTTACCGCTCGACGCGGGCTCCGCTGGGGACGCGATCGCTTCGCACCCCATAGAAACACATTTTGTGGAAAATACCTATCGTCAGCCAGATGGCCGCTTTGTAGTGCGGTTGCCTCTCACAGACACGCCAGATTGTCTCGGAAATTCATTTAATATGGCTAAAAAACGGTTGTTTAATTTAGAAAGGCGTTTTAGTAAACAACCTGAGCTTAAATCAATGTATACTGACTTTATAAACGAATATAGATATTTAAATCATTTAACTGAGTCACAATTCTCTTACCGAGCCAACTATCTCCCTCATCACGCAGTGATGAAGGAGAGCAGTGAATCCACGCGTCTTAGAACGGTTTTTGATGCCTCTTGCCCCACCTCCTCTGGCTACTCGGTCAATGATATCCAGATGGTAGGACCTAACATACAAGACTCCTTGTTCAATATTCTTCTTAGATTTCGCCATTACAAGTACGTGCTGTCAGGGGATATTGAAAAACAGTACAGGCAAATTTCAATGAATGAGCTGGACAGGAATTTGCAAGTCATTTTATGGCGCGAAGACGAGCATTTGCCCATTAGGTCGCTTACTTTAAATACCGTTACCTACGGCTTCGCCTCAGCTAGCTTCTTAGCTGCTAGGTGCTTGTGGCAGTTAGGGGATGAGTGCATTGACCCCATTGTCAAAACAATTATAAAAAATGATTTTTACTGTGACGATTTATTGACAGGGGCAGATTCGGAATCTGACCTGTTACACATACAAAGGACCGTGTCGCAGGCTCTAGCGGCTGGTTGCTTTAACCTACGCAAATATCGCTCAAACGCAATCGAACTGTTAACTTCAAATGCTATTGAGGCGCAGGATAATTTAACTTTGAGTCAAGCCTGTCAGACGCTTGGCCTAGGATGGAATCCTAGTCAAGACCTGTTAAACTTTTCTATTAACATTAATGATAATGATAGAACAGTAACCAAACGATCAATTTTGTCAACAACTTTTAAGATATTTGACCCATTGGGACTGTTGAGTCTGTGCACAGTGAAACCTAAAATACTCATGCAAAGGCTGTGGGCAGCGAGGGTTGGGTGGGACGATCCTGCTCCTGCTGAAATTCAACGCGTCTGGTCACGCTTCATTAGAAACTTGCACTTCATTAAAGCATTAAATATACCTAGATTTGCACTTTGTGACTCGCCCTCTGTGATAGAACTTCATTGCTTTTGTGACGCCTCACAGGAGGCATTTGCTGCCTGCATCTATGTAAAGTCCACGTCGAGTTTAGGCGAGCAATGCGTTAATTTACTATGTGCCAAGGATAGAGTAGCGCCCATGAAGCCTAGCACTATACCACGTCTGGAGCTCGCCGGAGCCCTTTTAGCCGCCAAATTATACGCCTCTGTTTCAAAGGCGCTGAGGAAACCCATATCACGCGTTATATTCTGGACGGACTCCGCCGTAGTTCTAGCGTGGCTAAAAAGTGACGTTTCAAAATTAAAGGTTTTTGTAGCAAACAGAGTCATCGCGATAGCAGAACTCACGCCGTCCGCGACTTGGAGGCACGTGCCTACTGCCCAGAACCCCGCGGACCTGGCGTCACGCGGCGTGGATCCGCAGCATGTTGCTGAGGCCGCGCTATGGTGGCACGGTCCGGACTTCCTTCTCGAGCCCGAGGCAGAGTGGCCCAATTTGTGTAATACGGCACCTGATTGTTTGCCAGAGGTCAAAATCACCACCTCGGTCTCGAGCTTGAAGTCAGCGCCATCTATCGTGGACTTTCATAGATACTCTCGATTCAAAACACTGCAGCGTGCATTTGCTTATGTACGCCGCTTTATAAATAACTGTAAACCTAACCAGGCTAAGCTAGTAGGCATACTGACGTCACAAGAGCTTAATGATTCATTTCACTCATTAGTAATGCTTGCGCAGCAGCAAATTTATCCCGACGAAATTGAAATATTGCGTAAAAATAAACAATTAAATTCAAAATCATATATCTCGTCCCTGACGCCATTCATTGACCCTCAAGGCATTTTGAGAGTCGGGGGGAGGTTGGACGCTTCTGATTATAGCTATGATAAGAAGCATCCCATGCTATTAAATTCTAAACACTCTCACTAAACTCATATTTCAACAGGAACACACACGTCTCTTGCATGCAGGACCGCAGCTCATTCTATCCTCAGTGAGGGACACCGTGTGGCCGGTCGGGGGCCGGGGTCTCGCGCGCAGCACGGCCCGCAATTGCGTCACGTGCAGGCGCGCGGCGGGGCGCACTTTACAAAATATAATGGGAAATTTGCCAGCGCAGCGCCTGCACCCAGATTTTCCATTCGCGGCCGCTGCCGTAGATTTTGGTGGACCATATTTAATAACGGACCGCCGTGGCCGCGGATGTAAAATCACCAAATGCTACTTATGCGTATTTATATGTTTAAGATATAAATGTGTTCACTTAGAGGCCGTAAGCGAATTATCGAAAGATGCATTTGTATTAGCTCTCCGCAGGTTTATTGCTCGCCGCGGCAAGCCTGCAGAGATTTTTTGTGATAACGGGAGAAACTTTGTGGCGGCTGCAAGGGAGATAAATGAATTTGTGAAACTTAACGCTAATAATGTCATGGACTTTGCAGCTGATCAAAACATTCGCTTCCGTTTCTCCCCTGCCTACGCAGCAAATTTCAATGGTTACGTAGAGTCGGCTGGGATAAAAGCAGCCAAATTTCATCTAAAACGGATCCTAGGCAGCACACACCTTACATTTGAGGAGCTGTCCTCATTATTTAGTCAAATAGAGGCCATCCTAAATAGCCGACCTCTATGCCCCCTGTCCCCTTCCCCCAACGATTTTTCCGCGCTCACGCCAGGGCACTTTCTGGTCGGCAGGGCGCTGATGTCGCCGCCGGCTCCGGCGCTGCTCGAGCACAACGCAGACCGCCTCAGCCGCTACCAGAGGCTGGAGCAGCTGCGCCAGCACTTCTGGGCGCGATGGACGTCCGAGTACGTGGCCGAGCTACAGCATCGCGTCAAGTGGCGCACGCGGCAGCGTGACCTGCAGCCAGGCGAGCTTGTGCTCATCAAAGACGAGGGCCTGCGGCCGCTGCATCGGCGGATGGGCCGGGTTACCAAGCTTCACCCCGGAAAGGATGGCGTTCCACGCGTGGCCGATATAGCCACGTCCAGAGGGCTCGCGAGGCGGGCTCTCAACCGCATCTGTCTGCTGCCTGTAAAGGAAGATCCTGAAAGCTAGGCTTTCAGCGTCCCGGAGTATGTTCGCGCCGTTGCCACCAGCCAATGGCGCACCCGAAGACGCGGACCAATCACAGCGGCAACGCGCCGCGCATGCGCGTGACAGCACGGGTCACGTGGTGCTGAGCGGCGCCGACACACAGATTCTTTCTCAACCTACGCTACGACGCTAACAACTGCCTCTCTCGTGTTCTGATTAATATAATTAATTGTAACTAAAATATGGTAATTAAACCCATTTAAAAGGAACTAGTTTTTTTCTATCTATGCTCGCACACATTTGCTTTTAGTGTTGTAGTGAACTTAAACCAAAAATATTTGAAGAGAAATATGTTAGAAAAATGTTATACATTCAGCATCAGCATCGAACAATATTACTTCCTACATTATTAATACTTTAGTTTGAGCCTATTGATTTAACAAATTTTATCATGTGACTGAGTGAACCAGCTTCATTCATAAGACTTTTGCTTGGCATCTATCAATTTGACAGATGAGAGAGAAGAGATCCACTTGATTGGGTGTTTTATTTAAATCACATACAGTCAGCAGCAAAAATTGCTAGGCAACCGAAGCGGTCACAATGATCTGCACAAGCTCTTATGTGTATAACAATAGAGCCGTGCTTAGATCATTGTGACCGCTTCGGTTGCTTAGCAACTTTTGCTGCTGACTGTACCTACCTATATAGGTAAGTTTTTTAAAATACTTATATAAGTAAACTTGGTAGGACTGTTACGCAAAATTATAGGCCGCGCGGTGGATTAAGATCGCTCGGCGAATCTGGTAGCGGCAATTGGCGCATCTGTACAATCGCGCACAAAATTTCTAAGTTCTTGAGTGTATTTCTTTGAAATATATATTTTTCTTATTTCGCCGTTTTAGGGTTCCGTAAGGTTCCGTACCTCAAAAAGCAAAAACGGAACCCTTATAGCATCACTTTGTTGTCTGTCTGTCTGTCAAGACCCTTTTTTTTCTCTGGAACGCGTGGAGGTAGCATGCTGAAATTAATATCAAATACTCAAGCCTGCAGTCCCTTGAAGCTATGAAAAAATCAAACTTCTAAGTCAACGCAATCAAAATATATAGTAATTAAAAATGTTCTTTCCATACAAATTGCCGTACCCTGAAAACCTAAAAGATGCTGCCAGTTGTGCTAGAAACTTGTAATTTGGTATGAAGGTAAGTAGCTCTTATAGCACAACCACTCAGAAAATTCTCAAAATCTTAAATCGGGTATGCCGTGAGGCATTCATATTAGCACTTTAAGGGTACAGCTACGAAATACTCAAGCAGGTGGTTCATGATGAACAGACCAAGTTTGAGAGCCCCTGACTAGACGCTTCAGACCAATTTATTTCAATGTATTTAAATTATTGCTTGATGCATAATTATTACAATTGATAATGGCTGCTTGCATGCCACATGTGGACCTCATTATCTCAATTATGGCTATTATCATAGCCATAGTTTTAGTAAACATGTTTGCATGCGTCAACTTACAACCTCTTCAATTAAATTCTATTTATAGCTCGGATTATCTTTTACAACCAGTGTTGTAGTCATTAAATTACAAAAGTAAATAAGTAAGTACTTTACTTAACAACAATGGTACTAAATAAAAGCGTAAATTTAATGTGTAATGCCTACTTGAAACGTGACCTCATGCCTAACCTTCAATTTGAAAACCAGATTTAAAAAGAAGTCAACTTTTGCAAGTGCTTAATTTTTTAAAGACCATCAATTTGGCTAGTTTATCTTTAAATTACAAGATAAAAACATACATACAGTGGAACGTAGAACCTCCTCCTTTTTTGAAGTCGGTTAAAAATAAATGTAGACAAGGAAATAAATGAGAACTAATATTGTAAGTGAAGTAGGTAGGTACTAGCTTTGTTTAGTTAAAATTTTAAATCCAATTGGTGCACATTAATTAAGTATTTTAAATGTTCTGTCAGAAATATTATCTAACCATACAACCCAGAATCACCACACACCAGAAGAGGAAAATGTGAAGCGGGGAAAAAACAGAAGGCTTAATTCGTAACAGCAAGTTATCTGAAAAAAAAAAACTGGCCACATGCGAGTCAGACTCGTGCACCAAGGTTCAAGGGTCTCGTACAAACTAGTAGTATGTAAATAGTTCGATCCCTGAATAGAGTCTCTCCTCAATCTCCTCAATCGGGCCCTGCTCCTAAGCAAAATGTATGCAGTGTGGGGTTATGTGATAACTTTATCTGATTAGTTGTGCTAAGAGCAACCTTCATACCTACCAAATTTAGCATTGCTGCGTTGACACAGAAGTTTTTTTTACAAATTCAAGAGATTGCAGACCTGAGTACCTATATGATATTAATTTGAGCATGCTACCTCCACGCATTCCAAGAAAAAGGTTCTTGACAGATCCACAATAAACTAATCCTATAAGGGTTCCCTATTTTTTCGAGGTACAGAACCCTAAAAAGGGTGTTTATAAGTCCTTTTTATTTTTTCAAAAAAGCCATTACAATTTAAGAAACAAACTCGTTTGTTGCTGCTGTTTGTGAATTTAGAATTTTCTGATTTTGTGAATGAAGAAATTTCTGTTAATGAGCAGAGACTTTGATGTTAAAATTACCTGATGCTTAGGAATTTTAGAGCAGACTCTCTTGGACCTTGCAGCATTGTTGTCAGAAGGCGGGGGCTGCGGTGGCGGCGCCCCCACGCCCTTCGACGACTGCAGACGAGTCTTAACAACTTCAAGTGGACATGTCACCACAGCACCTGCCGTTCCGGCCACTCTGAAATTAGGTTAAACCGTGTATTTGATATTGGATACTACCTTGATTGGTACATTGATAAATAGATACCTACTGATACTGACAAAGTATTGTACCTAATCCTTAGGTTTTCTTACTGATAGGTACAAGGTCAGGCCATTGTTTGGTTCCTCAAGGCTATGACAATGTAACTCACTGTTCCTGCCTGAGCATATAGGTAGGTATTGCGGGTGGAGGGACCTTGTGTGAGGTCAGTCTGGATAGCTACCACCATCTTACTCACTAAGCAGTGCTTGCACTGTTGTGTTCCGGTGTGGAGAGTAAGACAGCCGGTGTAATTACGGGCACAAGAGGCATTTCATCTTAGCTCTCTAGGTTGGCAACGCATCTGCGAACCCTCCGTGGCTGCGGGTGTCTATAGGCAGTGGTAATCGCTTACATTGGGTGACCCACTTGCTCGTTTGCCTTCCTTGTCATATAAGAGGTAGCTAGCTTACTTAAAAAAAAAACCTGTAACTCTAACTTCAAATTGCGAATTTTCATTTTCTCATGGATCCTGGCGAAATGTAACAAGGATATTGAAAATACCTATATTCATGTAAGCAGGTTTCTTATCTTTAAAAGTTTAAATAAGTCTTACATTACAAACCTAAGGCCGACTTGCGCCAATCTGGGTTAAGCACAAATTTTTGGTTGGGTATTTGTATCATCTGACATAATGGTAACACATAGTTGTTATAATCCATGTTGGTGCTATGCCTTAGACATGTAACTAAGTTTGTTTACTTGATATAAATAATAGCCAAACATGTAAATTACCACTATAAAAACAAGGCATTGTTGTTGTTATGTAATTACAGTAGTCAAGTCACGCATTCATTAGCATTAACATAAGTGCAAATAAAGCAACTAACATTTAGGAAAGCCAACAGCTAAAAATAAGCCTGCAAATGTTTTCGGTTGCATATTGAAGGACATAGGACGTACTTTTTTAAAATAAAGTTGGAAACTTGTTTTAGAATACTTACAAAAAAATAAACTTTAAATTAGGTACCTACTCATGTTGTTATCACTTATTTCAAGGATATTGTTAAATAGGAAGTCTAAGCAGTGGCGGTTGCGGGTGGGGGGAGCATAGGTACCATGCCCCCCCCCCCCTCCCCCCCAAATCACACTCTCACTAAAAAGCTTAATAAAGCAAGTTTACATAGTGTAGTGTAAATTGTTTAAATTCGAAATTTAATGTTGATAAATAAAAGTTCAAATTAACTTTAACATTTGTTTCAGCTTTAGAACATTCGGATTGGGACTCGGGAGGTAAGACTGTTTAGAATGTACCTATAAGATACATTTTTTTATTAAAACTTGAATTGAACTTGAACCTATCATAGGTTGGTAAGGTACATAACCAAATTGGAGATTTGTTATGAACAACTTTTTTTTTGTTACATTTGAAGAGACTTTACATTTTTACAAGATAACTCTATCAATACAACACCTTTTATTTTGAGCAGTTGTAAACTAAGTTGGGTTATCATTTCATTCCAACCCAAACAAAAATGCATATTTTGACAGGCACCTGGCCAGTGTTGTAAACAACTCAAATATATAGGTAACTTCTTCATAAGAAGCATTAAATACATAAATTCTATATACTAAAACACTAAATAATACACTCAAACTTATGCCTTCCTTATACAATCAGTGAACATGTTTACAGCAAGTAAATAATGTGATAAAAATAAAGCCGTTTTTATATTTGCATTTATGGTAATCGTACACTACTACACGCTGATGGTCATTTATCGCAAGACAATTCAGAAGGCAAGGCTGGTGTAAATGTAAATAACGCTGGTTAGGCCACATGTTACACATCCACACTCATTGATGTAGGTAGGTAGGTATGTCAACAACGATAAAAATATGATATCAGAAGTTATCAATGTAACAACAAACTCACCCTCCAGCCAGAAGATGTATTGCTGTATCCCTTTGAGACATTTTAGCGCCACTGAAATAATTACATGTCTACAAATTGCGACGGTCTATAAATAAACAAAATGCACCACCACTAATAGCAACGTTCCACGCACCACACGCAAACTTGTTGTCCTAAAATGTTTTATGAAGCTAATAAGTTTGTTTTGAAGGCTATCGAAGTCGACTTGTGCTAAAAAGTCTATGCAATGTGTTGATAATTTCGACGCAGTTAAGAAAAATCGGCAAAAAAACTTCGCTCACATCACAACATCACTTTCGCACGTCCGTCGCCGTAATGTTTACGCACACACGACTGAGATCACCGCGTTTACACACACACGCACGTCTCAATCGCACTCAAACATTCATATACTGCCTTGCCATTGCCACACCGGCGATGTTTATCTTTATTTATTTAGCAATAGGGTGTAGAATAACATTTATATCAGTTCGTACGTATTTTTAATATTGTAACTTGTGAATGATTTTGCCAAATCAGGCTAAATTATAAGGGTTATTATTTTTGGCTTTTACGATTTTTTATTATTAACACTTGATTTTGATGTATGGTAACATTATAGACACCTACTTTCAAACTTTAATTAAGCTACAGCATGCTAGCAATTATCTTTTATTCAATGAATTTTCTACTAAATTATCTATTATTGAATTTTTCAAAATTGATATTACTTCACCATAAACATTGTCGAGGGAGAAATCCTACAGAAATTCCTGTCAATAAGCGTCAATGAATGAAGCTTTATAAGCCGGCCGGCTAACCATGGATAAGTTATTATTTAAACACACGCTATAAATCCCATTCTCTTAAGCACTGGAAGCTCATTGATGACTATGTATTATTAGTGAGTAGGCATACATCAAGTTTGGACGTTCAAATATAAACTTAATTTGTTAAGATAGTTACGCTTCATATTACTTACCTTGAAAAGAGAAAAGAGGACTTTGCTGATGCATACAACTATACTATGCGTACGACTATGAGTGCGATATCCCAAGAATCTATATTGATGGAGAAATAGCGTATCTAATGAGCACTCAATATATGTTGCGTACAGCCAGAATCAACCGTTTATTTTTATACAATAAGAATTCGAATCTTATTTGAGGTCGACCCTACACTTTGAGAGCCTTTGCCAAACAAGTGACGTACGTGACTAACATCACGACGTCATTCCGTAGAAAAAAAAAACTTCAAAATTAGGCGATTGTATTGTAACCGCGATTAAATAATACAATTATAACATAATAAACTTTAATAACAATAACCTGTGATCGTGTGTTTAATACATCCTTTTCCCTATTTAATTTAATTCAGTTTTGAATTCAAATTAAGCTTAAATAAGTGCAAAGTTACTGCAATTGACTCATCGTTTTTTAACAGAGCTTAGACAGCTCCACTGACAAACAGAACAGCTGTCATTTGTCATTTTCCACTTTTTGTTGCATAATCTTCTACGTTTAATATTTAAGACTGATAAATCAATCGCCGGCTTTGTAACGGCGAAAACAAATTTGCCGGTCATCATATCAGAAACTTCACTTTCTACACCATATTGCTCGGAGCCGCAGCCATGTTCGCATCACGGAACTTTGGGAACTTGATGTAAATTGTTTTTTTTTAAAGGTGTTCAGCCGGAGGTTTTTACATTTTAATGATTTTATGGTTGTTCTAGTCGTGCAGCGGGTTCTTGTCGCCAGAAACATTCGCTGCCAGATCTGCCGTACGAATACAGCGCTCTGGAGCCGGTGATCAGCCGGGAGATTATGAGTCTGCATCACAGCAAGCATCACGCGACTTATGTGGCTAATCTGAACGCTGCTGAAGAAAAACTGGCTTCCGCTCAGGCTAAAGGTAAATATCACTATTTTTTCGTAATTGCAAGACCTTAAAAACAGTTGGAAGAAATCAGGGTTGTTTAAAAATCGGATCCTACTTGCACTCCGACTTTTTTCAATCAGATCTCACGACGGGGTGTTGGAAAAACGATGGTTTATTATTTTTGCAAAAGACGAAAGCTATGTTTGTTACTAAATTAAATAATGACAATAAAATAATTTTTATTCACATAGACATGTTAAATCCGACAGCAGCTGATACAGACACAGTACTGAGTCTACTCAGTTCTGTCAAGTTTAACGGTGGAGGGCATGTGAACCACTCCATCCTGTGGCAAAACTTAACTCCCTGCAAGACTGAACCATCCTGTTGCTTTGTGAAGGCTGTTGAACAGTAAAAAATATTTTCTTTATTTTTATTTGTCATGTAGAGATTGTCTTGATTAATAGGTACATACATAGATTCCATGATATAACTTTTGTACCTCTAATCCTTCTCCTTGAGCCAACTTTTTGTGATGAATTTGGTTGTTTGATTTCAACAGAATTGAGTGTTAATTAATGGTTCATGGCTAAAACAATGACTAAAAAAACAATTACTTTGCTCACCCGCGACCACTAATGACAAATAGTTATATCTGTGCGGCAAATGTATGTTTCCATGCAACACCTCCACCTCCACTGCTACACGAATCAACACATGCCACACAGACCCAACTATCACCACCACCACTATACTAAACGCTGACGCGTTTCGGCACTCTCCACGAGGCCATTTACGAAGCACAACAACAACCGCTCAACATGCCACCACTTCCACTACTGACACTACTGATTGTCAACATACATTTGCCGCACAGATATAACTATTTGTCATTAGTGGTCGCGGGTGAGCAAAGTAATTGTTTTTTTAGTTCATAAATATGGACCTCCGCAAAGTAACGCCTGATTTAATAAATTAAAACAATGACTGCCTAATTTGACTCCAAAAAAAAAATGTCTTGCCATATTTCAAATGTTTTATGGAAGTAACATAACATTAAAGTTAAGGTAATTGATTCTTTAATAATTAAATATTTGTCTAAGGCTTTTCTTACAAATGAACAATCATTGTTTTGCAGGGAACATTGGTTACTCATCTACTTTATTTACATAATAAAAGCAATTTACAATGACATTAAATCTAAGCTTAAACTAAATAAACTACAACTTAAAACTAAATTAAATCTAAATAAGGCCCCCGTGGCATAGTGCCCAAAAGGCTGGCAGCGTTGCCTCGCTGAATAGCGATGCTGATTCTTTGAGAGAGAAAACTGCCAGCCCTTTGGTCACAAGTTGCATCAACTAAGCGCTTTTGTAACTCGTTGGTTGGTTTAGATATTTTGAATTTTTTTCTCAAAAGAAATTTACATTCCACTTATTGAGACTAACAATAATAATATAAAAAACATAATAACAATTTTGATTCAAGGAATAAAGAAACTTCATTTTCATTCAAACTCAAATTTCATTTCATTTATTTATTCAGAAACAATACAGACATTGTGTAACTGTACCTAACAGTTTAAAATTTCTTACATTATAAATAAAATAGAGTTGTACAAGAATAATCACATATTTAGTCTTGTAATTTAGAAATAGACTAACACTTAAGTTTTATCGTATTTATCTTAATTATTGTAATGTTGATTTTCGACAGGTGACATCCAGACCATAATCAATTTGGCGCCAGCCCTCAAATTCAATGGCGGTGGGCACATCAACCACTCCATATTCTGGCAAAATCTCTCCGCCAGCGGTGGCAAACCCTCGGCTCCTCTCGCCAAAGCTATTGAACAGTAAAGCATTATTCTGGCATAAGCATGAAAGACTTTGCAGCACACACTGCTTTTTTTTTTAAATTTTGATTTGCTTGGTCTCCAATTTCCTAATTGGAGCATTGTTTGGCATAATATATGAAATTATAAATAACCTGTAAATTTTGCCACTAGGCTGTATGGTGCTTGCCCTGTGTCCAGTTAATCTATTAACTAACAGCAGAGGTTAAAAAAAAGATAAATCTCTCTTAACCTTGATGTGTCACCCTAATCTGTGCATTGTTTTTAAACCTTCACCATTTTTAAAGTTATCTTTAACACACTTTCACCTCATTGAGACTGATTAACAATTTTATTTGTGTTTTTGTTAGGGTTGCAGTTTAATTAGATAAGCTGCAATCTTTTAGCTTGTTCACAGCCATCTTTATTATCTTGTTAAAAATCGACTTATATTTTAGATGCTATTGTTAAAGTAGTCATCATATAATATGTATTGGCTTGGTTATTATCTTTAAAGTTTTGTTGTTATTGCAGTGATCAATAACTATGACAATCAAATGTTTTTGTAATTTTTCAAATGTTCAATATAATTTTGTAATTGGTGTCTGGGTACACAAAGCTTAATATAATAATAAACTAACTGCTTGGAGGACCTAGGACTACAGTCATGTACTCGTTTCTCGCTCATATCCTCTAGTTGACAAGAGACGCACATAGCGAAAAATTAGTCTAAGCTAGTTTTGCTAGTCCCTTAGTCAAAGAGTTCTTCTTTTTTAGAGTTCCATAACTCAAAAAGTAAAAACGGGATTCTTGAAGGATCACTTGCCGTCCGTCCGTCTGTCTGTCTTTCTATCAATTCTAAGTAAATCCAAACCTATAGAGTAACTTCCTGTTGACCTAAGACATGAATTTTGGCGTGTAGTAATGGTCTCACAACACGAGTCAAGGAAAAAAGTCCGTAAAACGTTAGATATCCGAGTCCAACTGGCATTTGACTCTCTGTCTATATAACCAGAACTTAAATATGATTTCTAGTTGCTAACACACAAAATCTCGTTCCAGGGACTTCGGTTCTCTGGATAACATGAAGACCCAGCTGGCGGCAGCGTCTGTGGCCGTCCAGGGCTCCGGCTGGGGCTGGCTCGGCTACAACAAGCAGATGAGGAAGCTCCAGATCGCCACCTGCGTCAACCAGGATCCACTCCAGGCCACTACTGGTACTCATTAAACTAAAATTCTACTATAATGTCAAACAAAGAATAACACTATCCTTTTAGAGGATAACATGAAGTGTTAATGGAGTCCAATTTTTTCTCAATTTATTTACTGATTACGTACTTATTATTATTACTTACTAGTTTTGGTTAAAATATAATATTGGGTGAGTGGCGCCATCTATTGACGTATCATGCAAGGTGCAAGTATCAATCAAAACAGTCATGTTAATTTTACCTAATTAGTGATCTAAAGTGCTCACTGAATTAGTGGGAATGCCTGTCGCTGTTCTCGTCATGTAAATGCTCAGATGTGTGATTATTTAAGTACTTTAAATTCGTTAGGTATTTATAATGTGATAAAAAAAAACATTTTGAGGTTCTCAAATTAATCCTACCCATATTGTTTCTCAGGCTTGATTCCCCTCTTCGGCATTGACGTTTGGGAGCACGCATACTACCTTCAATACAAAAACGTACGCGCGGATTACGTCAAAGCCATCTTTGAGGTCGCTAACTGGAATGACATCTCCAGCAGATACGAAAATGCTCTGAAGTAAATTAAACATTCTGTAGTTACGTAACAAACACAACTTTTGGTTTGACCAGATTTAGATAGAAATGCTTTAATCACGTGGTGATTTAGATACAATACCAATGAACATTTAATAAATCTAAGTTTAAAAATCTTTTACTTGTCTTTTATTAAATTCTGATTATTTTTTTAATTCCCAGTGCAAAAGGTCATTTCCACAACCACCATTTCTACTTCAGGAGCAACCGTTGGACAGAAGGAATTTCATAGTTTAAATAGATGTGGTGTTTAATCACTGTCTGGGCCGTGTTTTATAAAGCCACAAGTAACAATTTACAAGCGGAAGTCTCTTTCTAATACAAGGTGATAGAATGAGACTTCCGCTTGTAAATTGTAACTTGTAGCTTTATAAAACGCGGCCCAAGCCTAGCGAAAACTGCGAAAACCATTGAGGCGAAAACCTTTGCAATGCAGCCAAAGAAAATTGAACACTACGATCATAACTAGGACGAACAAATATTAGACCTAAAATTAATAGAAATTAGGCGTTTTTCAGCACGCAACCATAACTATTAAGTGTAATAGTCCCTCGGTGGCAAAGGGACGGACGGCTAAGAGATGAGATTTAAAAATACTACCAATTCGAACAGATTACAGTTATAACTGCAGTTCATTCTTTTCTTTTCTCGAGTAGTTAAATAAGGAAAGTTTACTGAGCAAGTTCATGTTCAGTTGAGAATACTTTAGTCGCAGGCAAAAACATGCCAGAGTAAAATTAAAGTGACAGTTCGATTGTCTACGTTTGGTTAGAGACGTAAAACGCCTCAATGAAATGACCAATTTCGTTTCGACGTTTGTTACATGTTTTGTGTTGTGATCGAAAAATAAATAAATAAAAAGATTATTACGGGATATACACGTTTTCTGACTATTTTTTTGTGTTCTGCTTGACTTTCGAGTTCCATCTGTGAAGAGGTAAGTACTGAATATTAAATATACCTAGTTTAATCAAAGAAAGTGGATAGCGATCATGTAGGAGTGTTATTGATTTTTCAGCGAACTAACCAGATGTAGGTAGAAAGTTCAGGAGATTGTATTTTTAAGTGGTAAATTTAAACACTCTATAATTATATTGCGGTATTATAACGTTTAGTTAAGTGTAATTGCTAAGTAATTGTAACTTATGGAGTTCGAAAACGAAGGTCGACATTTCAGTATTTCGCAAAGAATTAACTAGCCGTCATGCTCAGTGCATATCTGGGTTTAATTCCGTTGGCTATAAAAATATAATACCTATCTCATGATCGCATTGCTTCTGATGTTACCTACGGACAGATATACTTCTGGTGTGATTCATTTGGCTGAACATTAATTATCTTCACGCATGCTTCATACATCACACACATCTGGTGCACAGATGGACATTCCAGTCTAGAAAAATGTTCACCATGTTATGCCTCATTTTATTGACCTCCTTGGCATGTTGGATGCAATGGTTGTAAAAGTCTAACATAGTATACCTACTGTAAACGCAGTTTGAAATAATTTCTAGTTGTAAATATGATTCTTTTTTTAACAATAATACCCAACAAAGACAAGAAGTATGAAGATTATAAAATACATCTCAAGTCCATTCCATGTTCTAAATGTTGTAGGTGGGTTTGAAAGCAGGGGTACTACTGTGGTCATAAGTATAAGATTATAGCAACAAAACACATCTGCCATATAGGTACTATGTCTTTAGGACAGTTGGCCTTACAACAATGATATCTTTCTAGTTCAGTTACCAGCAATAATATATGATGATGGACAGGGCTGCAAAAATATCTGATCACGTTAGAAAGCAAAAGTATATGACAACACTCAACAGGGTAAAGATCTAATGGGTTGCGGCCGGCATTAATATCATTCTTGGTTAAGGGCATAAATATGGGACACCAAGTCGCTTAAAAATATCTGATACTCAACAAAATCAAAATTATGTGACTCATCACCAGCATAAATATGTATTCACTTTGGAAGCAAAAACATCAGATCACACGGGCGGCATTAATATCTGACATGTTATAAAATCGAAAATATGTCATCAATCAGCAAATATGAACTTAATTCGCTTGTCTTACCAATCTGAAATGAATGCAGCGATCTGACACTTCTTGAAAACAGTGCATACTATCTCACGTTTCTCAGCTTTTAAAATAAGAACAATACTTTTGTGCTTGAAGTTTTTTATTAGTGGTTAAACTCCTTGGTAAAATATATGGAAAAAATAATTACGTCAACAGGGTATGTCATATTAGAAACGAAGAACTGAATTTGTTGGATGTAGATAAAACAAAACTGGAAGGAGCATATCAACAAAGTAACATTCAAATTAAATAGATTTATGTACACCCTATATAAATTAAAAAGATCTACTAATCTAAAAACAGCCACTTGCGCTTACTACGCATATGCGCATGCTTGGCTGAAATACGGTTTACTGCTATGGGGAAGTAGTGCAGACTCCATACATTTATTCAGGCTACAAAAACCGATGCCTTAGAATCCTGGTTAATATAGATATAAGGGAAAGTTGTAAGGCGCACTTTATTGAGCAAAAGATCTTGACACTGCCATCAATGTACATCATGGAAGTGTGTATTTTTGTCAAAAAAAATATGCACCTTTTTCCGCAACACTCACAACCACAAAATCTGAGACCGCGAAATAAACTGCAGAGACCTCTTTCGAAGCTACAAATGGTACACTCTGGACCTTTCGCAATGTGTGTTAAAATTTACAATAATATACCAGACAATATAAAAAATGAAAATGATTTTAATGTGTTTAAAGTTAAGTTGAGGACATTGTTACTTGAGAAATGCTATTACTCCGTGCACGACTTCCTTTCTGAGACCTGATATTAGCATGTTTTAAATTTTTATTGTAATGTGAATGGGTAATTTATAATCTTAAAATGTAATGAAATGATTATGTATTCATTTAGTGTTAGGTATATAACAATTAGGTAATTATAAAATTGCTGTGCCCTATCAGGGTTTATGTTCTGAACATTTTAATTATTAAGATCTTGTACTACAACATAATATGCAATAAACTATTATTATTATTATTATGTATATTTATTTTAACGTCTTAGGGTAGGTTTTTACAATATTCATATAAAAAGTAATAAAACAATATTAATACAAAATATAAAAACATTATAAAAACCTAACCTAGAGTGCCGCCGGTAGCGGGGCGGGGTCTAAGCTACCGGTGGTCAGGGCGACAGAGAGAGGAACCTCCTGACTATCCGAGCCGTGTCCAGGAGTACCGCCTTCTGTATCTGACCCTTGACCCAACCACCTAGCGAGAGCCTTTTAAGGTGATGGTCAAGGCTCTTTGCTATTAGACCGTTCGCCGAAACGACTATCGGGACAGTGATCGTCGAATCAACAGGCCACATGGCGGTAACTTCGTGAGCCAAGTCAAGGTACTTGCTGACTTTGTCCTTCTCGGCCTTCACGAGGTTCACGTCATGGGGGATCGTGATGTCGACGAGCACTGCCTGGCGCTTCGATCGATCTATCTACAATAGTCCTGTCCGTGATGATAGATCGATCCCAATAGAGCGTGACACGACCATTTTCAAGAACTGGTGCAGGTGTGTACTTGTAGTACGGCACTTCGAAGTCCACAAGACCGAATAAAAGAGCAAGTTGCTGGTGAATAATCCTGGCTACAAGGTTATGTCTGTGCAAGTACTCGCCGTTAGCAAGACTAGAACAACCAGAGATAATATGCCTGAGTGACTCCCCGGGACGGCGGCATGCCCGACAGATGTCAACCGTACCGTCCTTCAGTATATACCTCCGGTAGTTATTAGTCATGATAACTTCGTCCGCAATTGCACAGGCAAAACCTTCGGTTTCCCCGAAGAGGTCCCCGAAGCGTAGCCAGTTCACCGACGCGAGCAGGTCTACATCGGGCCCCATGAGGGCCTTATAGAACCGCCCGTGTAGCTCCTTACTCTCCCATTCAGTTTTGCGGTCCTCGGTGCTCCATACCTTAGGTCTGCGCCAGTTCTCTTTTGCCAAGGCAAGAGGAGTGAAGGATTTGTCCACCGCCACCACATCACGATGCATCCCGCACTCGTTGTTCAGGAAAAAATCCCTAAGACTGCACACCTCACGGTTGTGGAGGTCCTGGGCATTTAAAAAGCCACGACCCCCACATTTCCGTGGAATGTACAGTCTCATAACAGACGAGCGTGGGTGTAGCATGCGATGCTCAGTGAGTGAGCAATGAATGAACCCTTCGATCCAGGGCATTCAGCTCAGTCTGATTCCACCTTAGTATGCCAAAGGAGTATATGAGCAGGGGCATCACCCAGGCGTTGAAGGCGCGCACCTTGTTGCCTCCCGACAAAAGACTATTGAGTACTTTTGCCAGGCGGCCAAAGAATCGCTCCCTCACCGTCTGTTTGATATCCCTACCTTCAATTCCCAAGGACTGTGACATACCAAGATATTTATAGGTTTCAGTTTCGGAGATAGATCTGAGGGACATTGTATCAGAAAGTTGTAAATTATTTTTGATTTCGTCAAGTATCAGATATTTTTAAGCGACTCGGTGTCCGATACTTATGCCGTTACCCAAGAACGATATTTATGCCGGCCGCAACCCATCAGATCTTATTGCCGTCCAGTGTCGTCATATGTTTTTGCCTGCTACCTTAATCAGATATTTTTGCAGCGCTGTCCATAATCACATATTAATGCTGGTGACTGTTCAAGTATCTTCATTCTTGTCTAAAGAGGACAAACTAAGAATTAAGGTATTTAATTTTAAAACTAGATCATATTTTAAAAATTAATCAGGAACTTCCCAGAATTAATAACATAAACAACCATATAATTAGGTCCGCCATGCATTCACATAATGATTTTAGCCGGGCCTACCTCAAAATGCAAATTGCATTGTGTACAGCCTATAATAACTGGGTGTGGGTGGCAATCCTGGTATGTAGGTAGCTGGAAAGTGTAGGGTATAGAGATAGGTCATGTTTGTCATAGGGTGACCAAGCTACTGTTTATCAAAGAACTTAATTAGTTATTGAACTTTACATTACTGATAAATGATGATGATGAAATTTTAATCCAAAGTATTCTGGTTTTTTGTCAAGTAAATCCAAATTCAATCTTAAACTTAAAATCCAATTTTACATCTTTGAAGGTTATTTGTATATTTTTTGTTCAGGTATAATCATGCCTGTGTATTATTATTTAATCGTATAGCGTTATACACGTATATAGGAAATCACACTAAATTATATCATAAGTCAACATACAGGTTGCGCAGCCAGTCAACAGCGTCAGGTATCACGTTCACGTAGAGGTCCTCCGGATCACCCTGGTAGCACCTTTTTGGGCAGCGCTCCACAATATGTGTATTATTGTTTTCAAAGATGTGATTTCACTGCTAAATAAATTCAGCATGTTGATATTTATACTCACTCACGTGACAGTTATAAGCCAATTCCCTACTGACTTATCTCCTAAGCATGCTAGTAATATCACAGACATAGCTTGTAGGTTTCTCATGGTGGGTGTCCAAGTATCAGAGAGGGTCCCCTGCAAGTCAAAGATAATCTATAACTGACATGAAAGGAAAAAATTGTTTAATTTGATTTTTTTTTCAACTTTACAACCTACGTATAAGTACCTAACTGCGTAACTGTTGTCTCCTGAGTCACCGGACAGAATAATAACCCTTGCAAATAGATAAACCATCATACTAAACACTTTTAAACACATGACTGTTGTATTGTTGTTCAGCTATTCCATGCATTGCATTTTTTCATGTTTGCAGAATTGTTGTATGTTTTTTTTGCCTGCTCCCTTAATAAAATTTATAAAGCACAGTGTGGTGGGACATGGAGAACTTAAATAAAAAAATATCCAGACTTGCTGTTATAGTTGAAAGTGTAGTGTTATACCTACCTTCGTGAAGTTAAATGAGTTGGGTGCTTAATATCATTTTCAGTTATAAGTGCGATACCTTAGAAACATTTGCCCCGATAGTGCTCGCAGTGTGGGTGTCCCCACCGATGGGTTATCGCGTCGGGCGCCGCACGCCACCGCGGTGAATGCACCCGCTGGGGGATCCATAAACTATTTAGGTCCGCGGGTTACCGTGTCTTAGTCCTTAGACTGCATTGCAGAGGACAGTTAGGTATGACGAGAAAAACAAGATGCTCGCGACAGAGGGATTCACAAGACAAGGAATAATGTCAGAAATCGGTAAGAGGAATTTACTTGCAGGCAAATTCAGGCTGCATACAAATCAACTCACACTACGTCTTTCTATTAGAGTGTAGGTAGGTATGTACCTGTTTATTGACCTCGCACCGAGTTAGCTTTCAGTTTACGTCGTGGTTACGAGGTTGCGTAGGTAGGTAATGTTACGTGAAAACCTTTATTCAAGCATAGGCATTTACCTACTTCCGTATGTTCCACCGCCAGCGCCATTCGTAGGGCAAGAAAGAATAAAATAAGTAGGCACGTGGTAGTAGCATTTATGCATCAGCAAGTAGGGTAGTTTCGCCAGTCAGTTCGCCGACCGACGCTAGTTTCCGACTTTTTCATCGACCTGATTTACTAATCGGTATAAAATAGGAATACTAACAAGAGCACAAACTAAATAAAAATACTGTGACAACCCCAAATAGTTCGGTTGAACGCACACACAGAGAAAATGCATGTTTGTAAACAGAGTACGGAACAAAAAAATAGCAACAAAAATGATTCGCAAAGAACACGTCACAACGCGTACTTCATTGCGGAATTAGAAAAGTTGAAAAACCCCAGACATTATCATTTCAAAGTTCGATATTCCAAAAACGGGTAAACCGATTTTAATGAAACTTAGCTAAGAACCATCACCAAAAAAAACCGCATCGAAATCGGTCCATCCGCTTGCGAGCTACGATGCCACAGGCAGATACACAGATACACAGGTCAAACTTATAACACCACTCTTTTTCGTCGGGGGTTAAAAATAGCGAGGAGCCCCACAGTTTATGATAAGTTTCTAAATGTAATTTTATGTTTTTTCATTTGTTTGTTATTTGTATTGATAGACAATGAGTTTAACTATTTATTAAAAATAAGTGCTATTCAATTGTTTGTTGGAAAAAGTATAAAAATGAATAGTCTGTAACTGGATACCTCATTTTCGTAGAATACCCAGTTCTCGACCGCTGAGGTCAAAATGTGGCGTCGCCGAGTCCAGAAAAGTTGCATCTTTTTCGACATATTATTAAAGAAATTACTGAACCTAATTTTTTAATTCGAATCTTATCAACACCACAATTGTGTCATCCAATTTTCGACCGGATTATTTCAAATGTCTTAAAGATAACAAGCGTCAACTTTCTTGGTCGAAAATGGGATAAGTAATAATAACTATATGCCATATTCCGACTACCATGTTCGAATTAATAGACAGTTTAATGCCTATTTTGTGCTTTTGTACAAGAATCACATGAAATTCATCACACAATATATTTTGTGTCGAAATCTCCTTAGCTGATAAAAGTAGCGTTACTAAAAATGAGATTTTAATTTTTATAGTTAAAAATATGAATAACTAAAAGATTGACCTAGTTACGTGCTTTATTTTGTTGTCATAATGTTGTATACATTTTATATTTTAACAAAGAACGGGTTTTTATTACATAACGAATTTATAATATTAGAGTTCTTCATGAATTTTTCGTCAAATCCCATAGTCGAGAACTGGCGAATATAAAGTCGAAAACTGGTAAAACTGGCATTTTCAGCTTTATTGTTTTTTGAGTAATTATTTATAGGTCTTGCTGGTAAATAAATGGCATTGAATGAAAGTAGACTATATTCGCTATAAGTGTTATTTTTTCCATTATTTATTCACATTAATTCTATTTTTTTTTCGTTCTGAACTTGACAACTCCACTAATCGGCCGCGAACTGGCGAAACTACCCTAAGTTATAAAATCAATTTTAGCAACGATAACCTTATGTCATGTCGTCTAGACCAATCTAGACGTATACTTTTAATGGCCTTAATATTTGTCGTACTTCTTTAATAAGCCCCAAATTCTGACGCCGCAGCTAAATATAAAATGGGTAAGCTACTTAAAACATCCCCGCTGCGTAAATGTATCAGGATTTTTTAATCCTCAACTCCAGGAGATCAACGACCTTTATTAAGTAGGTAGGTATATCGTAAACCCAAAGCTAAGCAACGTTTTATGTTATTGAGGAAAGGGCGTACGAGGGAGTGTTGACGAACTCTCAATCGAATCAGGAAATTACCCATCTCGTCGGGAGAGCGTGTGACTTTACTGATCTCGGCTCACATCCGAACCATTTTCTTATTGAGCTTAATACCTACCTAATGCTGTATTATTCCAGGAAATACCTACTAACATGTTTTCCGGTACCGTAACAATTCGGGGCTAAGTTTTAGAATTAGTTTATTTTGTTTTGTCATGACATGATCATCCATCAGCGTTCTCTCGTCCTTCGGCAGGGAGGTAGGGCTCTTGGCACGCTTTTCTAATGAAAGAATGAATACACAATAAAAGAGGAGACAATTCTATGCGGCTTTTAATATATTAATAATAGTTATTGTAATAAATAGTTATTGTAATATTGAAATCACATCAAAAACATAAAATGTGACGAAATGCCAAGTCTCACAACGCTTCTAGCGCATAGAGTTGGGTGTGATATCTCGATGTAGGTACTATAACCAAGCCAGTTGTTGTAGGTAAAGTCTATGAAAGCACCTATACAACACCTTCGTCATAAAATGTTATTGACGCTTTTCAATGTTTTTAAGATTTCATACACAACATTTAATACAATAAGTTTGAGTTTATCCATTTATACATATAGGGTAGTTAACCTAGTTACCCACCATCATTTATAGTGAATTGACTGTATCAATATTATTTAGACATCTTTAAATATTTCATGGCAGAGGCACTGCCGTGCTCCCAGATGAAGAAACGTAAGCTGCTTTTATTATCGTTTCAGGTATTTATTTTGTTTTATAACGTGGATTAATACCTATATATTATTATGGACAAAACGATACTGTAAAGTATGTATGTTCATATTGTGTGCTTAGGTAGATATTTTTCATTTGATCGGCTCCGATAAGTACCTATATTTAAAGATGTGATAACAGTGGCAAAAGAAACAAAAGAATATTGCAAACATGTACGCTTCGCAGCAGGTAGGTACATCTTCCCTGGAACCTTTTACACAGACAGACGGATACTGGTAGTTCACGGTAGTGTAAAGCAAACAAAACGCAATATAAAGCACTCTAAAACGTATTAAAAGCGCCTATAAGTAGTTGTTCGATGCCGCGTGGCTGCCGTACACTTGAATTGAAAGAGCTTGCGGATCCTAGTGGTAAAGAGGTTTATAATATTACTTCGTGTATTTTACGCCGTTTTTTTTTAAAATCTTGAGCTTGAGAGAAAAAGCAAATTGCATTGCTTTTGCTTTGTTTACTGTTTCTTCTTGTACCTATGTACTTTAGTTTTAATCCCTAATCTGTCGTTATCCATTATTTGGTTGTGAATTGCACACTAGACCTACACATTCTAACCCTGTTATTCATAAACCTATATTAACTAAAATGCCGTTAAAGTTCGTTTGTCCCTTTTTCTCACATTGACATTTTCGCTTGTAAGAAGAAGACAAAACCTATTTTAGCTAATAGAGGCTTGAGTGACGTTTATGAATAAGGGTATAACTGTATAACTAAACGAATAAAATGAGCAAGCGGCGTTAGTTTCGCGCTTATCAGCCCTCCACGTAGAATTTTCTTAAGTACCTCAACTTTTTCGTTACCTCGTAATAGAGGTGGCCAAAGTTGCTAAATAGCGTAATAACTTGCGCTTTTCCACTCAATACAGCTCTTATGCAGCTATATGGCTGTAGAGGGCACCGAGCACGACTGAAGTTCACGCATTAGGCGTTCATTAACCTCGGACGACTTAATGTTTGTTAAAGTATATTTTATTAGTCGTTCGCTCTATTGCTTTGCACGTTTACATTAAGTATATCATAGAGATGTTACAGTACCGACATCGATATGTCGGTCGAGCGAGAAATAAGTTTGACGATCTATCGATAGGTATTGTATAGATTTAGAAGTGACGTGCGTGGCGCGTTAGATATTAGTTGTAAGGAAGGCGTGCCTTGATAGTTTATAATTATGGATTATTTATCAAAGTCACGTTTTTTAGGGTTCCGTACCTCAAAAAGCAAAAACGGAACCCTTATGGGATCACTTTGTTGTCCGTCTATCTGTCAAGACCCTTTTTCTCTGGAACGCGTGGAGGTAGCATGCCGAAATTAATATCAAATACTCAAGCCTGCGGTCCCTTGAAGCCGTGAAAAAATCAACCTTCTAAGTCAACGCAATCAAAATTTTTCCATACAAATTGCCGATTTTCAAAAACCTAAAGGGTACTTCCAGATGTCCTAGAAACTTGAAATTTGGTATGAAGGTAGCTCTTATAGCACAACCACTCCGAAAAGTCTCAAAATCTTAAACTTTTATGTCTGTCTGTAGATTTCGCAGACCAATATAAGTTGACCCCACACTGCGTACATTTTGCTTAAGAGCAGGGCTCTGCTAACACTGGACTTCTTAAAACACTGGGGAAAAGCGTTAAAATCTTTCTACAGAACCCTCGTGCGCGAGTCCGACTCGCACTTGGCCGGTTTTTTTTTACCCAAGACTGTTTCAATTATTTGTTCTCTCTTGGAGTTTCAGCTTTGTTTTGCTCATACCGGAATATGAATTTTTAACGATTGTTTTGTTGTCTCATCGCAGTATCGAAGTCGCCGATGTTTATTTGGGCAATCGATATCGGTATCGGTTACTGCTATGTAGCAGTTTTTTATTACTACATCACTAGAGAATAAAGAAATATAAGGTTTATATGCATATAGCAAGGCTTTAAGTTTGTTTGGGGCGTGCTAAGCGACTGGTTGCAAATATTTGTAAAGTAAATCATACCTTTCACAAAATACGTTTCTGTTTTTGCTGGTAGAAAGCTATGGAACGGATTTGCGCCCCTTCGTCATGTCTACTTAGCTGAATCCACACGCAACAACATACGTCACAAGAACACAATTAGGTATAAGTAATCTACCACCCACCGCTTAAAACATCATCGTCATTGTTCTGCCTGGCTAACTTAAAAGAGCGCTCTATCTCCATAGGAAATTCAAGACACTTACGTTTTTTTATGTCAACAGGATAGGGCAGTATTGGCATTGGCTTTATAGTCTATTGCTTGCAGATTGTATTAAGTGTCAAGAGGAAATGCAATGGAATTGCAAACCGACATGGGACTGGCATATTCAACCGCAAGTCTGGCTATGCAGGTGTAGGAAGGATATGCCGCCGAGAACCAGAGTCGAGTTATTGCCTTTTGGCTTGTCTTTGATAGAGTCCTGAACCACTCCTCGTTATGGACCATTCGAATATCCAATATATCCAACACCAATTTGTGCCATTAAGTTCTAACCTCAGCAAGCCACTCATTGACAAAGATTTTAAATGCGTGCATGCTCCGCTTGGCGCTGTCCTATGTTATACATCAAGTATACGCATTTCACTTCTATCTGAGGTATCATTCTGAAATTTGATTGAACGAAACCGTTCGCTGTCAAACTAACTATAGTTCCAACATGTTATCTGCTTCTAACTGATGCTATATTTACGGTCTGAGCAATAAAATTAAAAGACCCTAGGGGAACCCTATCCTATCTAGACGGAATATAAGATGGGATGCGTACAAATAAATTCACAGACTTTAGTAAATCGATCGAGGGCATAAATAAGGATACCTGAAACGTGAGGCTGATAAAGAACCCTTATAAGGACAAGTGAGTAAAACTTTCCTTGATTTACTGATTTTTTGCCGGTGGATTTCTAAATTCTTGAGATCTTGGTATTTTGTATATAAGTTGAAGCGTATACCGTAATAAAACGTGCCACGCTCACTATATGGGGGTTATTTATATGTATAACAACTGGCAACAAACAAAAATCAAGGAAATTAAACATTCTATTGTAAAATAGCGGAGTACATTATTTTTCCTTAACAATAACAACAATTAAAAATGTGACACCTGGTAGATATTTCAACGTAGTAAAAAAAAAAGTAAAATTATAAAAAAAATTGCCTGAAGCATTCCTGAAGCCAGTAAGTCTAAAATTTATTATAATTTAAGGCCAGCTCTTACGAAATGCCGTCACGCAAATAAAGTTCTTAGCTCTCTAGGTTGGCAACGCATCTGCAAACCCCCCGGGGTTGCGAGTGTCTATGGGCAGTGGTGATCACTTACCTACCATCAGGTGACCCACTTGCTCGTTTGCCGTCCTTGTCGTATAAAAAAACCCAGACTAGTCTTTCAATGGTATAGCCGAGGTTAGATTCACTCTTTTGACAGTGTTTAAGAAAATAATAATAATAATTAATAGATTGGTGTAATTGTATTCTAATATCGAGCTGGGACTGCGTTTCCGATTTTTTTAAGCAACCATTTGTTCTGTGTCCATATCTTCATGGTTAGAAAGTTTTCTCACCCAAGCGCACGTTTTCGTGCTAAAGCACCCAACTGTAACAATATCCATATAAAAAAACTGGGAAATCAGATAACGTCGTTTGTAAATTATTGATATTGCCGACAAGGACTTTTTCAATTTCACCTTCCCGAAGTAATACAATTTTGTCCCATAAGAAAACCAATAAAACTTTCATAAGTTAGCGGCACAAAGGAATGTTCAAATTGTTCATTTCATTCATTATTTCCGATCAAACTTTAATTTATTTCTGCATAATGAAGCTTCGTTGTGTATTCAAGAGCTTTTGTCGTGGAAAATAAATGAATTTTGCCTCATTGTAATCTCAGGCTCGTATGGAGAGGATGAAACAATGGAGTCCTACCTACCAATACTCTATCACGTATTGGCATGACATAATTCTATACCCAGTACACAGGTATACTTATCAGCTATCTATATGTCTCGTTGTTTGTATATCGTAGTATTTCGTACAGCCTTCATTGTCTTCGGATAGAATCGACTTGTTATAGACAGTGTTGTACCTACGTCATCAAGGTACGGTCGGGCGGGCAGTTAAGATAAATGTTATTCTCTATACGTCTGGGAATTTTGTACAATATGAAGAGCTGAAATTATAAGTAGGTTGGTCTCTTTGAATGGACTGTTAAATAAGTAGAGAAACTAAAGTACACTGCAGTTTTATCTTCTCATGACCTAATAACAGTTTTAAATGATTCGCGGTTAATTGCATTAGACATAATGAAAACGGGATATTGACCGCGATTACCTTATAGGTTTGATGAGCTCGTTTAGCGAACCTAGTATAGTAGTTTATGCAACTGTTACATAATGACGGTCCTTAAACACGAGTGTAGCCTCGTTTCATAATAGGATCACATAAGTGTTTTAAGGCCTAATTATGTAGAGTGGTATACATTACTTTATCTACACACATATAAGAACTGTAAAATGGGTTCAGAAGCCGAACGAAGGCATAATAAACCTATCACGAGTTTGACTGTTTTTTTTAAAATCATAAACATATCGAGCTGACGTTTCGTATCGACAATTTTTTTTATTGAGGCCTATTTTTAAACTATTGGTTTTTGAAGACGAAAATTGACTGTCGAAAAGATGGTCATTACCTACGGCTTCTGAACGCTTAAATAGAGGACTTATAATATGTATGTAGATATACGTATTTACAATCTATATAAATTGGGCTATAGTTTCCTGCAACTATGTTCTGCACCTGCAGTGGTTTTCCTTGTCTCTCGTACTCGTTTCCCTGTATATACATCTGATGCAGCGCTGTAAAGTAGATTCGAGAGAATGAGTGTCTGCAGGCTTCTGTTTGAATTATTCCTTTCGGAACTGACGTGCCAGCAAACTCGACACCAGACGACAAAGGGTCTGGAGAGCTTTGCTTTAGACACCTTGTGTTTAACGAAGCGGGGAGCGGGGGGGACCGGCAGATTATGTTTTCCAAACGTGTATAAACATAGGGAGCGCCAGGCGATTAAGCTGTCTTTATTTATTTATCGCCGTATAGGTACGAACCATTTTTGATATGACCGAATGAACCAGCCGACGTAAGGTCATCCTGGTCTCCGAACGTCACTTTCACTTATTATCTGATTTGTCCACTATGGTATTAATTTATTTGCTATCTAAAACACCGTTGATTACCTTATACCTGTTGAATCTTTGTATAAACAGTCTTACAGTGCAGTTTTTGCAATGATTTAGATAACAGATGAATGTTAATCACATCTATCTTTAGGGTAATAATTGTGCTATATACACATTCACGACAACTTACTTTAAATTTAAAAGACTAAATTTAAAACTGTTACATAATAAAAAGTACGCGTCTACAGCCTTTTTTCGTTGCTCGTGAAAAAAAAATCGTTATTTTTGCGAAACTTCTTAGAAAGGGATATAAGGGTCTAAACCCCACCGTAGACGGCAGTGTGCTTGGATCGGCCCTTGGATTCTCCGACATATTGCCTACAACTTGTATTAGCCTAGAACGAATAAAATTTGGCAGACCTTAGTAATCCTGAGATTAAGGTTAGATTAGGCTTTGCATAAACTTTAGACAGGTCCAAAGTGGTAGTAATTTCTCGAATATTCATAATATTTCTAACTAAATATAGCTGCGCCCGCGGTGTTTGCAATATCATATCAGGCTTTTAGCAAGGACATGTGATTTTAGTTAAAACGTAAGAATTAATAGAGGTTGACGAGTCGTTCAAAAACGGAAAGGGCCTCCAAAGCTCTATTTAGATTTGTAGAGTTTTTTTACCATTTTCGTATACATATATATACATATTTGCATCGTCTAAGCTAATTAAAGCAGTAAATCAGTCTGTTAAATTTTGAAACAATAATTATTGAAAACGATGATTTCAAATAATAGATGAAATCGGACGTTACTTTGCGAAGGTCCTTAATTATGAACTAAAACAATTAATTTGCTCACCAGCGACCACAATGACATGACGACTTCGTGCTCGCGGCTGAGCAAATTAATAGTTTTTAGTCCATAAAGATGATTCGTCTTGAATTCTTGCCGAAAATTGCTTCCATACAAAAAAAAAACACTTTGTTTTCAGTGGTTTGTTTTTCTTTTCGACTCCCACTTGGACGGTTTTCTGAATACACAATAGAACAATACATTGTATTATAGTTATAAGTTTCATGGCTTGTGAGCTTAGTTTGAAACAAGTAAAATCAATCTTTAATACATATAGTATAGCTCAGAACATACAACATTCTCACAGTCGAACCATATCTAATCTACCATCGCGGGTCATGCCCCACTGACTGAAAGTATCTCTGTCTGAAATATCATACCATCTCATGAAGTTGTCGTAATTAGGCCTCCGTTTCGATACTCCCTTCATTTCCCCCGAAAAAGTTCGTCTTGATGCTAATCGAATTATTTATATTCCCCTCAGCTCAGCTCAACTCCCGGCAGGTGGGCTCGCCTAATTCTTCTCAACACGTGTTATCAAATTTCCATTACTCGAACCTTGTCTAATATTCGACCTACGTTCTTAAAAACTTCACCGGACGTGCGATTCTGTTTTCGTATTTATACTGCTTGAGTTGCTCGTAGTTTGGTTTGGACTGTTTTCTTGTGGGGTAAGGATAGTTTTGCGTTGGCAAGGTGTGTTTGAAAAGTCTGAGGTGTCGTTTTGGGAGCTTACTCGGGTCGCGTTATTAGAGTCTTGTCCTTCTTTATTGGAATATACGAAGGGTTCGGAGCCTCGCTGCCTCGGCGCCTCCTTCGCGGGAGGAGGCGCAGCCCAGGGCTTGACGTGACGTCTAGATTGCTGGTGTCGAGTGCCAACTATAAATGTATTACAGTAAAATTGTAACCATAGCTACAAAATAAATCATACTTACCGACCACCGACCGACCGAATAGCTTAGTGGTTAGAGACCCTGACTATGAAGCTTGAGGTCCCGGGTTCAAATCCCGGTCGGGGCAGATGTTTGTATGATGAATACGAATGTTTGTTCTCGGGTCTTGGATATTTAATATGTATATAAGTATGTATTTATCTATATAAGTATGTTTATTCGTTGTCTAGTCCCATAGTACAGGCTTTGCCTAGTTTGGGACTAGGTCAATTGGTGTCAAATTGTCCCATGATATTTATTTATTTATTTAGTTTGGTAATAGTCAGGTCAAGTTTGTTGCTTGCCTTGTCGAATTTGTACGTCCACTATTAAGGGCAATATCAGAAAAGAAGTGCAGTGAAGTGTCTAAATCTCTAATTCGAAATCTAACTATAATTTATAAAAAAAAATCGTTATAAAAACGAGCACAATTTTAGAAAAAAAACTGGTGATTTGGAAAACTAGGTTGGCAACACTAACACTGCTGACGCCGCGCACCGTTTCGCGAAGGTTGAAGACGTAAATGTTAAAGGCAGTAGTATAGTGTTCTCGTTTCTACTTGAAATTGCTATTGAGAACACGACGCTGTAGGCATATTGATCAAAATCAATTAGTCATTATCATTACAGATTCTTTTGTTGACGTATTCTTTTGTGTTAAATTTCTATAGATATCATGGAAAAATAAGCCCACCTGTAAATGTGAAACATGTTGAGTTATAATTTGGCCACACGTTGTGAATTGTGGGCACGTGTTGTGGCCATTCGATATATTGACGCGCGGACGTTTAGATGTAATTACGTACACGTGCCTTATTTACGTCCACTTTTGTTGCAACTGGTCAGCTGACCGAGGTATAGTCAGCAAGCTTATCGCTTTTGTAAATTGTCGGACGAACACATTTGTTAGTCATGTATGAAGTTTTGTACCCGTCTGTAGAGTGATAAAGTAAAAATGTGTCGAGTTACTTTTGACACTGACTGTAACATGATACCTACGTATATAATATATAACTTTGAAAAAAATAATATTCCGACGAATTGAGAACCTGCTCCTTTTTTTGAAGTCGGTTAATAAAAGTAAATGAGTATCATGAAGAATTAAAAAAAATTAAAGGAAAGATAATTTTACTATGGGTCTTCATCCAGATCTTGTAACTGAGACCTTCACGTCTTTAGAAAGCACGTCAAGACCATTCAATACTTTGTTAAACATGTTCGGTAGGTCCATTCCGGGTTGTAGTTAAGCTTCTATTTACTTAAAGCTATAGGCAAAGCTAATGAAAATCGAAAAGGAATTATTACAATATTGTATTGTCCTGTACGTAGCTTCTCGTAGGACCGCTACGAAATGCGTACCCGGCGCTACGACTTACTAACCGCTACGAATATTTAACTTATACTCGTATATTATTTACTGCGCACGGGTGCTACGACAAATTTTAAACTTTTTCTTTTTAAAATTTATGAAATTGTTGCTCTCAAGAAAAACCTCTTTATCTTCTTGCAGCTAAACTAACGGCCATGATGCATGTTCTCTCTTATTTACCGTGCGTTCGGTCACGTACGTTGGCGTACCGTAAAGTGGAAGTGCTATAGGTGCCGCTAAGTACTGCCGTAGTCGCCGCGAATAGCTGTAAAACGTGTTAGTGCCTTACTGCAGGGTTTTACTGCTTACGATTTCCTTTAAGCGATTTTGATGGCAATGAAGATATATTCACAACGTTGAAAGGCACCAAAATAATTTAATTTACATTGTAAATGTTATACAAAAAAATTGCGTAAATTATTAAAATATTTGCAAAATGTATTACTTATCGTCAAAAGTATTTCATGAAATACCATGAACTTATTTGATCAATCACGATAATTCACATTACATTTTTAGTTCATCCTAGAAAAAACGGTTTTCAGATACCAGTTTTTTTTAAAGTAATTATTATATATTATTAACTTAATTTGCTGTCTTTTGTAATATTTAAGGCCAGTTTATATTTTTTTCTTCAGTACCTACTCAAAATCGAATTGTACATTCAGTTACTATAATTTTACGTCAAATGCGATGTTGAGTACATATTTATTGATACGGGCGTAACTAAGAGATTCCTAATACAGTTGATAAAAAAAAGAAAAGTAGTTAATCAACATTTTTACGTAAAATATTTTTGTTACAGATGTCTCCAGTCTGAAGTTCATTAAAAATCACTCACAGGTAAGTTTTATTTATGTAAAAGTTGTTTACCGAATTCAGGATTAATGGAGAATTATAACCGTTCCACCGCTGCCTTTATTCGTTTGTTACGCTTCGATGGAACTTAGTTTTATACACATTTAGTAAAATGCAAATTTCTTTGCAACGCTTTACAGCTAATTGTTCTGAAAGACAATAACTTTTGCAAAGTTTTATTTTAGTTTTTCAAGTAGGCCGTATCAAGTTGATGGCTTAATAATCTTATTATTTATGATACGATCCATTACTTTATTGTAAAGCGACACGCTTTACGCTCTATGTATAATTCTAAACCCTAATGTGGCATTGAGAGTTAATAAAATATAATAGTAAGTAATCGTATCCCGCCACAACGTGACCTTATTTAAAACAGCTTTCAATGTGATGCAATGAAGATGAAATAAAGTACAAACTAAATTAAACAAATTAAATACATAATTTATTGAAAATAATTTATTGAATCAGGCGTTACTTTGCGGAGGTCCATATTTATGAACTAAAAAACAATTACTTTGCTCACCCGCGACCACTAATGACAAATAGTTATATCTGTGCGGCAAATGTATGTTTCCATGCAACACCTCCACCTCCACTGCTACACGAATCAACACATGCCACACAGACCCAACTATCACCACCACCACTATACTAAACGCTGACGCGTTTCGGCACTCTCCACGAGGCCATTTACGAAGCACAACAACAACCGCTCAACATGCCACCACTTCCACTACTAACTACTCCTACTACTTCTACTACTTTTAGACTTCACTCTTCACTCAGACATTTCTTTCATTAAAAATAATAATGATAGTAGCAATCAAAAGTTGCTGTTTTTTTTTTTAATATGGCTATGTCCATTGGAGGACAATTTTGCCAGTGTTTAGTAGGTTTTGCCTTTGTACAGTAAAAAAAATCTAATAAACGAAATATGAGATGTATTTTAAAGGTGGATGGTGAATGAACGATGATCTGTTTAATGTTTAATCTAATCAAAAGTTCAAAACGTGTTGTTTCACTGTAAATCAGTGTTGCCATAAACAAACTTTAGATTTCTACTGTTGTCCGTTCGTTGCAGAGTTATTGTGGGACGACTATGCCTATATTTCATTTCATTAGGCAAAGTTTCCATTCGATCCTGATTGTGTAAATAGTAAATGTTTGTGTAAATAAATAGAAGGATCAAACTGGTAACGTGTAGGTAGGTAGTTTTAAATTTAATATTAATGTAGCCTAATTAAGTATTTCCTTCGGCTACGTAAGTAGGTACATTCTTCCTCTCGAGTAAGAGGGATTAAGCAAGTTTCTACACAAGCTTATTGGGGACTTCACGCTCTAAAATTGAATGAAATTACAATCGGCTTAATAAATTGTGTATGCTTTTTACGTACCTATTATAAAATAAGATCCAATATGAGACGAGGGCTAGCATAGGTAATAGGAACCCAGTGTAACGGTCCAAGGCTTCACTTAAGCATATTTGGCCCTGGACACGAATATATTTCATACTTGGTACAAGTAATTAATTAAATAAACAAAATAGTTAAGAATACGGATTTGTATGGGGTAAAATTACTAGTAACACCCATCTAGCGGAAGTATCCGGCAACAGGTTGTTAATTAAGTTTCGGTTTATCGAGCTAGCTCAAGTGGGGCTCTTACGCGGTTCAAGTTTATGATAGTAGATGGCGCTAAATTAAGTCTGAGTTATTTATCATCAGTACAAAAGAAATACTCAAAATGCAAGGAAAACAATTATTGGATAATAATCTCTGCATTATAATCTTCTATACTAGCAAATTTCATACGACTCGATTCAGTATTTTAGGCCTACGCGGCATGGGAATAACATTATGAATAATACAAAGAGATTATGGAAAATGCAAGGAAAATGGAAGTTGATTATTAAAGACTAGTGTCTTACGCTCATTTTAACATATGTTTCGTCAAGTTCTGTTCAGTAGTTTAAGAGCAAAGAGCATCAAAACATGAAATGGAATACGAGCATGGCGATGTACTTACCATGGCGTCATTTTATAGAAAGAAAATCTGTAATAAGGTCTAATTAATTAATAGGGAAAAGTCATGTAATATCATTTATCATAATATACTCTAATATAACTCCGAAATTTTCATAAAGATCATCTACAATTATAAATCAGTTAAAAGTCGCTAAATAATACAAGTTTTGGAGCGGACGAAGTAAAGGTTAAAAATAGCTAAATTACTAAAAATGCAAGCAATACATGAATGGAAACTAATGTCTTGGTCTATTAGCTATCTTTAAATTAAGATCTTAAGTAAAATAGGATAATTGGGAAGACGTAGGAACATACTTAGTATAAATAGCTGACATTAGAACCTTGTCGTATAAGTCGTATCATCATAAAGTAAGGAAACTGTATGCGAGGACTTGACGTTTTAATGTGACAAGGAACAATTAGTTGAACGGGACCGAATTGGGAGAAATGTTGCCAATATATCGATTGCAGGCAAATTAGCACATTTTACCCGACTGCGAAACGCGAAGGGGGGTGATGTGTTTATCAGATCATGTATGTATGTGTGTACGTATGATTGTTCCTTTGTGGAACATTAAGTTATTATAATAGATAGTGAAGTAAAATAGCTATTACATAAACAGGGATTTCACATAAAAGCATAAAATTTATCAGTAGAAGAAAAGCAACACTAAGAATGATTTCTGTACTAGGAGAACTAAGATTAATAGAGCGATTTAATTTATAGGCTATGTACATAAAAGGTGGAAAAATATAATAATAATATGAATTAGGATTAGAGTATTTATCTAATTGGAAGGAAATCTAAAGTATAGTGAAGGAAATTTATATTTAGAATGTTTATGTATGCTTGGAATATATTGGAATTTTAAAGTTCACGAAGAATTCAAGGTCAGGGAAATAATAGTATGTCGGCAAAAATTAGGGATGGTATCACTTCTGTGTCGATTGGGACGGTGATTTCGCCGAAGTCGCAGGACGCTTACGAAAGCTATAAAAAGGATGAGCGCATCGAGGGGGGACGGAGAATATCATCGATTTTCATAGCGTTAACGTTACTTGTTGGTCCGGGGAATTAAGTTTTATTTCGGGGAGATTTTCATTTAAATTATTTTAATTATTGTAGTCATTCTTTTAGCATTTTAATTGGGGGTTTTATTCATAATATTTTAAAGTAAAATCAGGTCACAGCGGTTGTAAGTTAGATCGAGTCTGCTGAGTGTTAACTAGAGTTTGGTCATTGGTTTTAATTTATTAATGAAATATTTAATGCTAGCTTTCATTCGGAAGGTTTTCGTGAAGGACTATTTGCAGCCCTGTGGCGGTAAATGTTCTTTGCTTCTGTGAGACTTTGGTCGCCGTTCCATAGCGGTTTGAATTAGAGTCTTACGCATTGTTATTGTATTTTGTTACTAATATTTTTCGTGTCTTTCCCCTTAACGTTATTTCTCGAAACCTACCGGTGTCAACGTCAGGAAATAATAGTTAAATCTTCACCGGATTGTGAGAGCGATCTGGAGGCTGTCTGGTTCACGCTGGGCAGTCTAAATACTCTCTTGCAGTGCTATTGAATTGGCGATATCAGACTTGACGGTTGATCTGGTTGTCGTGTTACGACACAAGAACGGGTATTGCCAAGACCTAGTATTTGCAATCCCCATATTTATATATTTATACAAACACTACGCTAGGTATTCTGCTGATCCGTGGGGTCTTCGTCCTAGAGGAGCTTGCTCCAAGACCTCACAACAATTAGGGACTGGTTAGGAAAGTTAGCACACAATCTCTTTTATAGGAGCATAGTAGAGTTTCATTGCACCCCGAAACTCTTTACACTACACTAAATGTAAATGTGGGAACGTACCCTAGTTTTGCCAATTATACACACAGTTTAGGGGCCTTCTTGGCATAGCTTTAAAGTACAAGTTAGGATGATAGGAAGGTAGGGAACTAGGCAGGGGCTTTGTTGTTAGGGAATAGCTAGAATGGCGAAGCCTAGTGACGGACTAGTTAGCCCAATTTCGCGGACACACACAATTAATACATAAAAGTGTGATCATGAACTCTGATTGGTTTTCATCACAGAGCTAGGGAAAAGCTTAAAATCATACATACCAATAGTCATAAGTAAAATTGCCTAATTAAATGACTCACTAGAGTATAATTAATTCCATAACAAATCCAGATAGAGTTTTTATCCTTAATTGATTTGTACTCTCTTTGCTTTAATTATCATCCATGATGAAATACGTTTTAAGACTAGCAACAGGTCCGTAGTAGTTGATCCTACTCAGTAGATCATGGATCTGAGGCCAGCCCTGGGGAAACCACCCTGGTGAAAAGGTAACCGCCGAAAGGGGAACCGATTCTTTGGCTCGCGTCTCTGCTGAATATGACTAGAAGCCCGCCAAGTTAGATGTAATGATGGTTGGCGACCGTTAGTTTTAATCGTTATAGTTTAACTTACAACACAGAGTTAATCAAGGGATGAAAACACTCACTGTTTGATTAATTAAAATTCATCAGTAAAACATTCACAAAGTAGGGTGAATGTAGACCAAATTGAAAGAGTCATAAAAGTTAGACAATTTATAATATTAGTATATAAAGTTATTTGTTAGGAAATTCCAATTGAACTCTATTATATGATCATTAAGAGCTATGTTGGCTCACATCTCAATACAGTAAAGTTACTTGCTAAAATATAAGCAGTGTTAAAAGAGTGAAGTTGCAAAGACAGAACTATCTTCCAATCGAATCTATCATTCATATACTGAATGGACATTGTGTTTTGTTCATGGATACGTCCCGAGTAAATTTGACACCGTATGGGCAAATGAGCTTAACAGTGAACTAACATAGTCTTCATTTATCTTTCAATACAGATATAATTGAAAGAATTCTAAGGCAAAACATTACCTGAAAAGAAAATGTAGTTATGTCTGGGCAAACAAGCTTAAATGACTGATAAATAAATATATATAAAAGCAAACCTAAATAAACATAGATCCTTAGTGTTCATTGGTAGAAGTTGAAACATGAAAAGTACATACACATACAGTATACTTTATGAGCAGTTTTCTAAGTCAAAACTAGGACTTTTAACAATCCACAAATATATAATTGACATTCACACAATGAATGAATATGTGTTAGTTTTGAGGTCAAGGCCTATAGTATTTCTTGACACCAGCATGGGCAAGGAAGCTATACAAAATTAGCATGCTTTCATTTAACTTTCAATGTAAACAATAATTGAAAGGGATTAGGCATAAACATTACCTATCCATAATATGATAAAACAAAATCATAACCATAATAAACCAAGTTCTGGCTTAGCAAACAAAGCTTAATTGAGTAAAAGACAATGTACTTAGACATGTATGTGAATAACATAAAAGTAGATAATAGTATCTATAAAGCTGTACTTACTGCTAAAACATCAGCTGCAATAAGCCACGGTAGTTCTGTGAAATTATACTAAATAAAAGTATGCCTAAATTAGACCATTCAAAGCAATAGAAATATGTTTGCATGAAAATTCATAGCTGATATAAGCGCTATGTAACTGAAAGTTATAACATTACCTATAATGACGTTATCTATACTTCTAAATAAAATAGGCAAATAATGAATGCCAAACTAGGTATACATCTAAATATATTGTTATACCTAATACTCAGTTTATATATTAATTGAGTGATTGAAATTTACAATCTTGGAAAACTAAATATATATGGTTACTCATATTGCTATGATATGTACTCTATACTCTATATGAATCTATGAAATATTGATCTTTGGCAGACATAAATATGCTGTAATCAGGTACTATAAATACCTATGGGAAAATAAAATTAGCCAATACAATGGTTGATACATTTGCGGGGTTCCTCTCTATCTCTAGTAGTAAAAATACTGACATTACTGCTATACTGACTATAGACTTTTGATAAATAAATAATTCAATACTCCCTGGGGCGGTGGAGAGATGTCCAGTCCGGAGTCGAGTCTCACAGTTATGGTATCAACCAAAGATGATAGTCTTGGGCGGAAGGATGGGGCCCTAATCTTAGCCGCAAAGCATAATGCTTATTTGAAAAGCATTATTGCTACCCCAGTTACTTTGTTTTACTACAGTTAGTAGAATTACTTTGTAAGATCATTCCTTTTAAGATAACTTAACTTTAGTTAATTTGCTAGCCAGTTTCAATACTTCATGGACATACTTACTATTCTTTATATGGGACAGGTTAATTCATTGTTTTATTCCTAATAAGTATGTATTATTCCCTAACCACTTAGGAGTGTTTTCTTAGTTAAGTAGGGATCCATTCTTACTTTGACTTAAAGTACTTTGGGTTATTATAGCGATCACAATGTAGGTTCCTCAATCACTAGACGAATCACAAGGCCAATATTTAGTTGAAATTTCTAGGTAGGCTGATTAGTGTAGGCTGGTGTACTTCAGAATAGTGTCGCGGTGACCAAGCATTTATGTTTTCTTAGTATGATTAGGCTAGGTACTCTTTACAGTAGGTCTACCCATGACCAGGATCAGTTCTTGGTTAAATTTAATAATATAGACTCCAGCTAGAGGGAGGTACTAGAGGAGGAGGGAGGAGCTAGAGGATTAGGTACAATTTGGTGGTGTCTTACCAGGATGATGTTAGGTACACCAGACAGCATTTTGATGCCGCACCGTACCTAACCGTCTTTGGCAACAGAAAGCTACGTTCTATATTCCAGTGTTCTATGTAAAATTTTGTATATTTGCGTGCATCTAAAGTCTAGGGGTGGAATAGGCAACGTTTGCGTTGATTGGCCGCCGGTCGCGACTCACCGGCGCCTCTGCTCACTTACTTTTAGCTTTTTTTCATCGGAAGCGTTAATATGCTTTAGCTGCCAGTCTTAAATATTCATTTGATGTGTTGCCTTTTGTTTTGAAAGTTTTTTGAAGCTTTTTGAGTTTTAAATTATTTTGTTTTTGGTAAAGGGAATGGTTGAGAAGTTACTGGCTGGAAATGGTTGAGAAGTTACTGGCCATCAGGGTAACCTGCAGCGGTGACTGAGCGGAAATTTTGGATTAGAGACTTTCTTAGGGTTTATAAACTTATCGCTTTTCTCCTTATTTAGATATTTGAGTAACACGTAGTACCTAAGCGCTTGGATTATAAACACATCCCATATGAATTCATTTGCGCGTCTTCTTTTGACTCCTGGTTATGTTTGAACAGATTGTACTTTATATTTTATATCTTAGGTGTCGAGAAATAGCCGTCAACGCCAGTTACCCTACGAATGCCTGAAAGATGTTTAGAATACTATATATAGTCGGAGCTATTAATATTCTATTATCCTTTGGTCCCTATCTGCCCCTCTGGAAATAAAATATAGTTAGTTATTCCTCTATCCAAGCAGGCAAGCATTATTATGCGGTTAAATAGTCTCAAGAAAGTGCCATTTATTATTGTATACATTATTACCATACAAAAATTTTCTTTACCATTAGACATTACGAAAACGGGATATTGACCGCGATTACCTTATAGGTTTGATGAGCTCCCGATATTTCGATGCAGTTGCATGCATCATGATCACGGGCAAACTGACGAAACGAGTAATCGCGATTACCTATAAGGTAATCGCGGGCAATATCCCGTTTTATATATTATGTATAGGTGGACCTATGCAATTTCGCGTTATGCTTGTAGCTGAAAAATAATCCAGATTTTAACCCGGACCATTTTTTTTTATAATTATGATGTGAGCAAAAAGGAAAACAAACCTCCACGGCCCCTCTAAATTGTACCTGCGCCTACAAAGTCCTCACTTGTCTCCGGAAGGGTAATAATATAAACAAAGGTAACATACCGTCCCCTTGGGACGCGCGATGTTCTGTATTTTAGTATTTTGTCGCGGCCATGGACGTGAGCTGAATCAATCGGGACTTGGTGATTTACAATCTGCGTCGTAACTTTGACACTTGACATCGGTTTTAAGACTTTTAAGTGTCAGTTTTTGTACGACTGCGACAACGTAACTGTTTCCGATGCCAATTGTCAGCCCATACAAAATTAACACGGTGGCGATTGCGAGCGACTTGGGCATTAAGCATGCTGCTGCATATTAAATAGTTATGTTCAGAGATGAAGATGAACTAATATTGAACTTGAACTACAAGATTGTCTTTATTCATTCGTCATCAGCAATCACCATCAGGTATATTGGAGCGACGTGGAGCTCAAAATATCTCGACACTGTTTTACGATCCTGCAACAAGATTGAGCTTTCATATGTTTGAACACCTTTTCTTGTCTGGTTCGTTACATCGGATAGCTGCAGTGAATCATATAAAATTTATATTGGTAATAATTCGAACGTACAGACTTTATTGCTGACTAAATTCAATGTTTGATTTGTTGTAGCATTGTGCAATGTGCCCAAGCGCACTCGATCAAAGCAAGTCCAGTAAATTTCAAAAGCAATATTCGTTTATTTTATAAAATGCGTGCAAGACAAAACGGTAAATTTTATTTTATGTTCTCGTACTAATTCAAACAGTTTTCATTACGTACTTACATACGTTTCGAAGCAATTTACATGGCATGTATATTATTCATCGCTTAAACTTTGGACGTTCTATTTTGGATGGGTTAACATAAATTGGATTGTGGGTAACCCGAGTTACTTTTTGCTGTCTGTGAATCCAGACCCCAATAAATATGTTGCGTAGGTACAGTCTGAAATCATAAAAGTTTGTTCATAAAATACTCGGGGTTTATTTTACGTGCACTGACCATTATACAGTGACTCGAAGTTAGTATTTTACTAAAGGATTGCTTCAAGGATCGAATAAACTCTAACACCCCTTATTGCATTCTTTCGTAGCCAAACGCCACAATGACATCTACTAGAATAAGTTTAGTGACCATATATAAACACAAAGAAGTTTAACTAGGTAACTTATTTATTAAGTTCAATAATATAAGCTTAATGTGGTAAAGAACTATCTCACGTGCAAAATTAATCAACACGATACGATCCGTTTGGTTTGTTTAAGCAATTATGAAGATACAGTATTGAAAGCTCTCTGCAGGGAAACAAATAAAAAATATGAAAAAAAAACTGTTCACTGCTGACGGGGCCTACCTACACCTACCATGTAATATTAAATCCTAATGAATGGTAAAATAAGCGTGGCGATATACCATTGCTGTTTATTGCAGAGAGCCGCACGGGATATTTTGTCTTGTTCACAATTCCCAAGGAGGCTGCCTCTGGATAAAGGTGTAACATATCTTCGCGGGGCCTCCGCGCGTATTGTTTTATGCAAGCTTAATGTTCACGCCATAAGCTTTGTTTACGTTTACTGTTTGAATATAATTTGTTTACGTTATTTTATGCGACCTTTTTTGCTAGTTAGGTACCAATTTTTATTTTGTTTATCATATGGAAAAATCATCCAAAATAACATTAACACGGCTAAGCTTCTGACCTTTTTTGTGCATCACAACTGAGAAGAATAGACTAGTTTAGCTCACTTTGAAACAAAAGTAAAGTAATGCCGAGGTTCCTTAACTAAATCAATGCCAGTTCAGGTCGGCCATGAGCCCATGAGAGAGCTTAAAACAAAGACAGAGTGCTCTGAGAAATTTTAGATTTTACAAAATGCGACTTAGATATATTACTTGTTAAAATGTTGATGCCGTGTTGAAGTCATATAACTTGTTGGGAATTTACAGGCATAGTACAAGCTCAGTTATATCCCACCGGGCCCGTAATAAATTCCCTTTCCTATCCCGTCGCTGAATTATACATTCTATTTATGTAACGTCTATTTTATATTTCATATTTCATAAAGCGTCGATGTTAGTGAAACGTACTTACCATTTATCGAATAGTGCCATTCACCATCATGATTGAAGGCTTGCTTTTATGTAAATGTATCTTTAATCAATCAATTTATATTCTGTCTGGGTGTCATAATTTGGCCTTATGAACGAGGCTCAACGTTTATGCGGGTGCTAAATAAAATCTGGCTTAAGTTGCGTTTACACGGCAACGTTTTTACTTTGAAATCCAGCTCGGGGCGAATTAGAAAGGATTTAACGTGATACACAAGTCACACGCTGTGAAAACATCTTTACCCAGATTGCGCCTTCGACATTGTCCTGACCTTTTTCTGTAATTTAATACGCTGGTGGGAGGCGCGTTAGTCGTAAAATATACGAACCGATTTCAGCCTCAGAGGGATACAAAAAATTACAACTTTTTAAACGAAGTTTTTTTGTAGACAGCAGTGTGCCACGGTTTAATTGTTCGCTTCCAATTTTATTGCTGAAAATTTCCAAATAAGTACTTTGTTACGGCCTGACGCAATATCTATGGGTTCGAATGAAGGCCTTGTCTTGTGTGCCGTTTTTTGAGTGATTCCCATCTTCCAACCTGGCCATCCAACTCAGGTTGGACAGTGGGAATGCAAATTTATTATTTATTTTTCTGCCCATCTTTCAACATATTCAGAAGAAAGTACAGTCGCAGAGAATATGCCGGCAACCATGCATTGTAGTGTCGGCGATAGCCTGTGTGCCGTTGGCTTGATATTTTTCCCGATCAATGGTCCTTTAGTCAGCAAAATAGATTATATCAGTGTCTAAGTTGAATTAAACTTAATATTTTAATTGTAGCCAAAGAGTATTGCAAAATTAAAGCCCATAAACCCTTACCATTTCCGATTGCCCTCAATCGTGTGCGCGATTGTAAAAACTTATAATTACTTATTTCTATATTTGTTTTTCATTTGTTTCGAAATTAATAATTCGAAAAGTAAATTCGTTCCATCTGTCAATGCATTGTCTTAAGCCAGCCTCGAACCAATCAGGTGCGAGCTCGGATCGCGACGCATGCGCGCCCGTAGGCGTTGGGTCGATACTGCACGTGACGTCACATTCGCTGACCAATGGCGCCGTACCGTCGCACGTCAATCGATGTAAACGTTTCCGTCGCCAGGTTTGTTTGTACTTGTGAACAAACGCCATTGTTGTCCTATTAATACCGCCGTTTTCACGGTCAATTAATTTTTAAATGTTTTCCGTTTTTTATTAACTCTTGAAATGTAGCCAGAACTTTTTGCTAACAAGCAGCTCAGTAGCTTAGTCCTTGCACTTACGAATATGCTAGCATGGTAATGTACCTACGTAGCTTAGTCTCACAGCTGACGCGGGTTTATTGAACGAGCGTAAGTGAGTTCTTGTTCTCAGAGTCGAGAGAGAGCGAACTGGCGTTCGTATTGTAATGACAAAATGTTTGTTCGACGATAGTTTGAGTATCGTTAATCTGAAGTTCATGAAATTTGGTAGACGAGTGGTTATAAATACTTAAAAAAATTAGTTCAAACGAGCAGAATCTATTCAGGAGTTAGGTCCTAACTGTTAGGAGAATAGGAGGCGCCACCTTCTATGCGCAAGAGTCATGCTTGTGATATATATATAAAGTTCTGATCAACGATACTCAGATTATCGCCGGACAAAGGTTTGGCAGCCACAGCCACATACAAATATACGAAACGCCGAATCGCCCCCTTTCTCGACACTGATAAATTAAACTTTTCTACTGAGTGGGATGCAGATTGATGTTTATTTTCTTAAGGCAATTAGTCACGAAAATTATATTTAAGACTTCGTCGAAATTATTGCAGCCTTGTCTCAACGCTTGAGGACAAAAGAATAAACTGTATTCTTGCGTGACCTTTAGTAATTCTGTTCCGTACGAAAGTCTCGTAGCAATATCCTTTGTGCCCCTTCTACTTCACAAAGGCATGCTGCGTGTACTCGTAAAGCTGTCGAGTCTAGAAACTGGAATAGAACTTATCTCAACAAGGTCGTTGAGAAGCTCTTACACAGATGTATTTTTATCTCATGAATGGTTATGTGACGTATAATAGGGAACCCCGCCGAAGGGTTGTATCAGATAGTATCAGGAACGTCGCACTACATGTAAAAGCCATTTACAAGTTTTTGCAAAAAAACATTTGTATTGTATTAGTCCAGTAGAGTAGTAAAGGAATTGTATAATGTTAAATACATGAATTTCAAGAAATACGAATGAAGTATATAAACAATTAGCCCAAAATTGTTAAAATCTACGATTATTATCACAATATCGTCACTTGTGTTTGAGGCACGATACTTGAAAACTGAATTTCAAATTTGTTTATAGGTATGCGGCCGTACATTTCAACCGCCATGTTTTTTTTAAATTATGATTTATGATGTAAATTAATTGGTAGCACGTTGATCGTTGATTTTAGTGCTTTGAGAATGGGCTCGTAGTGAGCTTGAAATGCGTCAGCGTACCTATAGAGTAGTGGTAGTGGCGATAGTTGGGTGACATGCGTTGATTCGTGTGGTAATAGAGGTGGAGGTGCTAGATGAAAACATGTAGTGTCGCATAGACGTAGCTGTCTTACACGTGTGGTCGCGAGTGAGCAATTTTTTTTAGTTCATAAATTACCTATTTTATGTCTATTTACATGAAATATTGGCAGAGGAAGCCAGTTTGGCGGTTTTAGAATGATTTTGCTTTTTACGTGTATAGATAATATTATTTAACGTTAAAATTAGATCAATGAGATAATAATAAATTGCTTTGATCTGGTATACCGGGACTAATTGCCCTTTCGGGAATTAACAAACAAGGAAACTGGCAAAGGCCGGGCTCGTAATTAAGCGAACCTTCCTTGAATTCTTTACGGTAACTTACCTGGATGGCAGTAAAATTAAAAAAATGTCTTATGTTATTATACTTAGCCTAAAATAAACATCAAAAGACGAAGTCATTTAGGTTTTTATAACGCAAAGGACCGCCTTAATTTTTTAGATACAGTATACGAAAATATTTCGTGTTCGAATCCTAGTCATTGTTATAGTGAGTCTGTGTAAATAAATCAATTCGTTTTATATAGTTTTGGTACTAAGCTTGAATTTGCAACTTTCGATGCAAACTAACAATTGTAATTTACCAAGAGATTGTTTAATATTTATAAGTAGGTACCTATCGTGGAAACCCACTCACGACCGCGCTTACGTATGAGCTATTTTTATCATCGGCTTAATGTGTTTGCAAAGTCTGATGGAAAAGCTAAAGTACTGCCAACTTGTTCAAACATTATTGAGTAACCTATACATATATGCAATAATTTTTTCTTCTTTGAAAACCGACTTCAAATTGAAGTGATTCGGTGCCAGTACTGTGTCACCAGTATGATTATTGGTTCTGTTTAGTAAATATGTAGTTTCCACGCAAAAACTCTTATACTACCTATACATAACATACAGAAAAAGTTTAGGTCGTAAGAAACCACAAAAATTAACAAACAATTAAAAACTGAGATGCCTTAGAAAGTAATTAAGTTAGTAAACGAGCAATTTGACGGTTTTTGAATTGGCAGCGGTGTCCCTCAGGGCAAGGTCGGTAGCTTCGTCCCCGGGATGAATGACCTGTCAGGGATGTCAGATGTCAACGATGTCAGCAGAGTTGGTCGGTTTTGCAATTCTGACCTGGGGGCCTAACACGCGCGCCATTTTATCGCTTGTCGCTCAGTGCGTCCTTCACTGATTCCATCACTATGAAAGTGGTGCTACATGTGCTGGCTGTCTATTTACACAGTTAAAAAAAAATGCAAAACTTTTAAGGCTTGTGTGCACCTATACGTATGTTTGAGTGAGTGTGTCTGAGTTCAATCAGTGTGTTAAGCTGATAAGATAAGTTATTGTAAAATCCATAATGTGTCGCCTTTGTTTTGATAACCGGCGAAAATTATAGGTATCTATACATATGTTAGCGTTAGCTCTTTAATTTCTTTAAAAATTTCGAGCGGACGCATTTGCAATTTTTGCATTCATCATTTACTAGGTATTTTGACTCAAATATATATATATTTTATACGATAAGGAAGGCAAACGAGCAAGTGGGTCACCTGTTGGTAAGTGATCACCACTGCTCATAGACAATCGCAACCCGGGGGGGGTTGAAGATGCGTTGCCAACCTAGAGAGCTAAGATGAAATGCCTCTTGTGCCCGTAATTACACCGGCTGTCCTACTCTCCAAACCGGAACACAACAGTGGAAGCACTGCTGCTTAGCAGCAGGATTAGCGAGTAAGACGGTGGTAGCAATCCGGACGGACCTCGCTCAATGTAGGACCTGCAAATGAATCTGATTACTTGATTATATTACCAGTAAAAATATCGGATAGCACCTGACATTGCCAAGAAAGGTGCCTATTGTATCACGATAGCAAATACACAAACAAAGTAACTAAGACAAGACAACAATTATATTTCTTAAGGGACCGCAACAGCCGCTTAGTGCTATATTTTCATAAAAATCACGGTTAAGCAACATCCTGTGGGCTTAATATTGTCTAACGGACTCCAGCTATCCACGAAAAGATCCACACCACACCATCTTTTGTCAAACGGTACAATATCGTGCGAGAAAGAGATGACTCATGCCAAGGTGAAGCCGAGCGAGTTAGACAATAAGCCCTCTGGTTACATAAACGAAATGGCACATTTCCATAATAAATTTGTACCTAAAATTGCGTAAGGATTAGTATAATCCACTCTCGCTTAATTCTCTTCATTTGTGTTGGTACAGTACAGTCGGGTGAATTAATTGTTGTCAGGTGTCGCTGGAATACACGGCGACAGCTCCTGTCATGGGGTGTTTAGGGGGTTAGAAATATGATAATTACTCAACGACGTTTTAATAATAAAAGCCGAAAGACACATCCATAAATAAGTCGCAATCAATACATTTTTTCAGCTAAATAAAATGTTTTGACGATTAGATAAAAAAATGTATTGATTGCGACTTATTTGTGGATGTGCATTCGCAAATTTTCCTAATTTATATTCATGCATATTAAGCCCAGAGGTAACCGGACCACTCAATTATTTCATGCATTAATAAGCCTAAAAAATGCCATTAGTATAAATGTTCTGATATTTTTAAAGGATTTATAGTGGATTTATACACGTGACCCCTGGGTGGTGCCAAATGAGTGACAATATAGAGTGGTAGAGCCATGCTGCCTTGCAGCACGAATTGGGCCGGCTCGCCCGGTGTAATACCACCCTCACACGGAGCGTCGGCGTGAAACAACAGTACTCGTTGCGTGGCGTTGGCAGCGGAATTTAAAAGAATTGTACCCCAAGGGGGTACCGCCACCTCTGGTGGAGGAAAACCCCCCCTGATTATTTGTGTTCAGGCTGCCCTTGGTATTTTGGGGTGGGTGAAATCCCGCTCGGTACTGGTACTGGTTGCAGGGGCAGGAAAAGACGGGCACCACAGGCATCCCCTCCTACGCTCTGTGTGGACTTTTGCAACATAAGAGGAATCCACACAAGCCTTAATGCTGTCCATCACCATCACCACCTCGAGACAGCGAAGCCAGACCTGTTATTTTTAACCGAGACGCAGATATCCCCTCCTGCTGACATCACCTACCTGGGCTACCCGGGTTACAGCGTGGAGCACTCTTTTGTGCCGCGCGCTGGGGTCTGTGTGTACATCAGGGGGGATATGTGCGTCCGTCGCCTCAGCAGCCTCGAAGTAGGGAACCTGTCAGTTATGTGGCTGCGCGTAGACTGTGACGACCATCCTCGCATCTACGTCTGCCTCTACAGGTTCCATACCGGTAATGCCGAAACTGACCGGCTCGTTGAACACGTCCAATCGGTGACTGATCCCCTCATACAACAGATCCCGTCCGCTGAAGTCATAATTTTGGGCGACTTCAATGCCCATCACGCCGATTGGCTTGGGTCTCGCACAACAGACCATGCGGGGAGATCTGTCCATGACTTCGCTCTGGCCTACGGTCTGACTCAACTGGTTGCCTCGCCCACGAGGATTCCAGACGTGGTCGATCAGGATCCTTCTTTGCTGGACCTCTTGCTGACTTCCCACCCAGACACGTACCGGGTCTCTGTTGATGCACCACTTGGCTCATCTGATCATTGTCTAGTTCGTAGCACTGTGCCTCTCACAAAACCCACTCGTTCGCAATATGAAACTACCCGCCGTGTCTGGCATTATGGTTCAGCGGACTGGGATGGGATGTGCGCATTCTTTGCGTCCTACCCCTGGTTGCAGGTCTGTTTTTCATCATCCTCTAATCCGGACGCTAGCTAGCGCTTGCGCCGACTCTGTCACTGATGTGATCCTACAGGGGATGGAATTATATATTCCCAACTCATTGGTCCACATCGGTGGTAGGTCCCAAGCGTGGTTTGGCCGTTCTTGCAAATTGGCATCCCGCCAGAAGCAAGAACGTTACCAGTCATGGGCAAAAGCGGTAGCGTCTCAGGATCCTAACACTGGCGCGCACAAAAAGAAACAAAATGCTGCCTGCAGATCACTAAAGAAAAACATTGCCAATGAGTCTTCCTTCGGGTAGTTGTGCATTCTGGTCTCTCGCCAAAGCTGTCCTTGGGAATTTTTGTCGGCCATCTTTTCCATCTTTGAGCGCAGGTGATATTTCCGTGGCACATTCTGCGAAAGAGAAAGCCGATCTTTTGGGCTCCCTTTTCGCATCTAACTCGACTTTGGATGACGGGGGTAATACGCCACCTACCATCCCGCGTTGTGCACATTCTATGCAGAACATTCGGTTCTTGCAGAAGACTGTCCGCAAAGCACTTTTTTCTCTCGATATCCATAAGTCGAGTGGTCCTGATGGAATCCCTCCAATTGTGCTCAAGACGTGTGCTCCTGAGTTGGCCCCGGTGCTTACGCGTCTTTTTCGGCTTTCCTACTCCTCTGGCGTCGTCCCGTGCTCATGGAAGACAGCTCTCGTGCATTCTCTAAAAAAGGCGATCGCTCAGACCCGTCCAATTACAGACCAATAGCCATCACCTCTTTGCTCTCCGAGGTAATAGAGTCGATCATTAACCGCCAGCTCTTGGGGTATCTTGAAGAGAGCCAGTTGATTAGTGACCGCCAATACGGCTTTCGCCGTGGACGCTCGGCTGGCGATCTCTTGGTTTATCTTACACATCGTTGGGCTATGGCGATCGAGAGCAAAGGAGAAGCCTTGGCGGTCAGTTTGCGGTTGCGTTCTGTCTCCCACATTATTTCTTCTTCACGTCAATGATATGTTGCGTGACAGCAACATTCATTGCTATGCCGATGATAGTACTGGGGACGCGCTTTATACCGGTCAAGCTAATATATCCAGGGAGCACGTCAATGAAAGCCGGAACATACTTGTGTCTCAAATTGAGATCATGCTTAAGCATGTTACAGATTGGGGTAGACTTAACTTAGTCATATTTAACCCCCAAAAGACCCAAGTATGCGCGTTTACCGCTAAAAGGGATCCCTTTGTTGTGTCGCCTTGCTTTGAAGGAACCTCCCTTAATGCCAAATCGTCCATTGGAATGTTGGGAGTCGACATTTAGACTGATGTTCAGTATCGTGGTCATTTGGAAAGCAAAGCTAAATTAGCTTCTAAAAAATTGGGGGGACTCTACTTCTCGCCAGCCCGTCGCCTACAGCTCTATAAGGCGCAGGTCAGGCCGCATATGGAGAACTGTTCCCATGGGCTGGGGCACCTAAGTACCAAATCCTTCCATTTGACCGCATCCAACGTAGAGCTGCTCGATTTGTCGATAACCAGGCCCTCTCTGGTCAGCTCGATCCACTGGCTATGCGGAGGGATGTGGCATCTCGCTGCGTTTTGTACCGCATTTATCATGGGGAGTGTTCTGTGTGTTTGGGTTGTTGCCTGCAGCTAAGTTCCACTACCGTACTTCGCGAAATCGTCTATCCTTCCATCCTCACCACCTTGACGGTTGGCAGTCTAGCACTGTCCGATTTAAACGGAACTTTTTCCCTCACACGACGAAGATATGGAATCAGCTTTCTGCGGCAACATTCCCGGAGCGATGCAACTTAGGAATCTCTAAAAAACGAGCCTACCTATTCCTTGAAGGGCTGGCAACGCACCCGTGATTCCCCTCGTGTTGCAGGTGTCCATGGGCGGCGGTGATTGCTTTACATCAGGTGACCCGCCTGCTCGTTTGCCCCCTCTTATATAAAAAAATATTAATATAATTATTAATTAATATAATTATTAATTAATATATATATATATATATATATTAATATTATTAATATATATAATTATTATTATTATAAATCAAGAGAGCAAATCCTTTCGGGAATGAAACGCTAAATCCGCCCTATTTTTAACTTACACACCTACGTAAACACCGCAAATGATAATTACGAGCTTTGTACGGTAAAGATTGATGGGGCTCTTGATATTCAATTCTTAAAATACGTTAAATAAATCCGTATTTTTTTAAATATTAAAACGTTTCGGGGTGCGCACAAAAACCTTCAGATAAACTCGAGTAACAAGTTTGGCGGTATTTCCATAATGAAGCGAGTTCGCCTTCGCTTCGACATCCGAAACGCGTTGGCAGGCTCGTGCCACTTATCATATGTATAAATGTAGCTATAGACATGTAATCAACTTAATGCCTATAGTTAAGATATCGAATATAAGGCTTTCCTGCCCTATTAGATAAAACCTGACCCCTTTAATAAGTGCCTTTTTATGCCCAGACTATTTTGTGAAATGGAAGCTTATTGGGTCATTCTTATCAAGTGATTGAACTTCTACTCCTCGTTACATAATAATGACGAAAATTACTATAGTATATCGATACTTCCGATGCCTGACAATTGATGCCACCGTCCGATGAATATTTTATTCTATTGTAATGCGAGTAGAGCACATCAAAGTACTCAAAGTTTGAGCTGCTTGTAACATAAAAGCGCAGCAGTTTGCTTGAATCTGCAAGTCAAATGCCGAGTTTATCTCCTTGTAAATGGCAGTTTGCAAGCTCTGGTGGCGGTAACACTAGACCGTCTAAAGCGCGATATCAAATTGACGCTGCTGGGGCGGGGGAAATGAACTCAAAGCTTTTGCTTTTTGTGATTCATCTACAAGTACCTCTTTCTCTTTGCAATGTCATTGGAACCACAGAAAGCGTCTGCAGTGAGTAAATTAGTACGGAAAGGCATGGTAGCCGTAGTACTCCTGCGTCCTATACATTGCAGTTGAATTTGACGACAGATACGTACATACATATCCGCCCACAAAGCTGTGGCGATGACTCTGATTTAGTACAAGTCACACGTCCGACGTGCGTGCGACATACTGTCAACAAACAGGAGTTTGTCGTAGCAGTCCATTCTGAGACTGGCTGTATAGGATGGTGATATATCTATATATTTACTAAGATTACGTATGACGTATGGCTGACTGCAAGCCAACCAGCCGTGGTTTTGTGATGGACGATCGCTGCGAATTCAAACTATACACAAGCACACACACGAATTTTTGTGATAACTCTTTACACGACAAGAAACTCTGTACATCTTATTTGACTTTACGACGCGCTTCCTGCCTTAATTCCCTGCAGGTTTTCTTTCCAGTTTTGCTATACTAGTTGTACCTAAGTGATAAGTGTTGAAGTGATGTGTGTCACGCTAGTCGGCTCGACAGAGTGATGAATGGCTGGGACCCAGCGGCGGAGATGTCGCGGCTTAGCGATATTATTTCATTTAATCTCGTGTGGGAAACGGTCTGAAACCTAGATGACAGACAAGACAGTAAACCTAAAAAGGTGACCATTTTCATGCGACAAAACGAATGCAATTTCTATTGGAGAGTGATAAAAAAAAATCGTCTTTTGCTTAAAGGGTTAATTTGTACAGTTAAGGAATTTAATTCCTGACCCACCATAGAACATTTTCAGAGTAAACGTCATAACGAATTTCCTTGTCAAGAAATACGATGTCTCTATGACGTCTACTGAGAAAAGGTTCCATGGTGGGTCGGGAATTAATTTCCTCGACTGTACATACAGTATATTGGTTTGAAGACATAATGCAGCAGATAAAGAATGGTATGATGAAGCCATGTTATTTGATATGTCACAATTAGCGATTGCTAGAAAGCAAAGAGTTGAAATATTTGTGGTATCTTCATGTCCATTTTACCTCACAAAGATTATTTACAATTACTACCCAGGCTCCCAATGAAATTTTATTTCATTGTCAAATAAATGCAAACTTTTCTGTTGCCAGCGTAGCAGCGTTGAAGAAAAAGCGAAATAATCTTAAAGGAGGGCAAGTCGACTTAGATTAAGAGTAATGGGTCTGACACATTATGAGCCTCGAATCTGGGACACATAAAACCTCATTCGGTGTCGTTCTGTATCCATATCGGGTGTAATAGCCTTAAGTAAGGAAGTTTACCAGAAAGGCTGCATTACTTCCAGATTTATTAAAAAAAATCCGGCGTCATCTTCCACAACATGCTTACGTCACGACGTAGCTTGCGTCTACGAATTACGTAGAGCCGCTACGATTACGCGTAGCTTTCTCTACGCCTGATTTGCTGCATTTGCATCAATGTTTATGTAGACTACTCAATCTCGTCTCTGTTAGCGGTTTATTTCTGTGTACATATACATGTACCTAATCGTATGGCTGTGTGAGTTATTGGCTTATGGAGATGACGTGAATCATGAACGGAGCGCCGTTGGCGCTCTGACCTTTGGCCCACGCTTTTGTATGTCTATACGCATATGATATCGATGTATAGGCGCTTATTGAGTGCGGGCGCACTGCATTAAGTGGAAGTAGAGAACGCGTGATTCTTAATTAAGTACGACTAATGAAGATGAAGGAGTAGAAGACCGGCCACTAATTGCATTACTTGTTTATCGACGTCTCAACTAATGTAGAAACGAAAACATGATTATACACATTTTCGATTGAAATGGAAATGCTAAAAGGTGTTTTTTATCATTAAAGGGCCTTTACCTTGTGCCATGATATTGCAATTTCTGATGACTCGGTGAAATATTAATTTGAATACTCCGTCCAATGACCTTAGCCATGACGCATTTTTCCCCAAAATAAGGGACCAAGCAAACATCGGAAAAACGTGGTCGACGAACTTTGTCCAATTTACATTTTATTTAATTACTTGCTCTCCTATTATCCGAGACGTGGGTTTTAACGATTGAAATTAAACAAGAGGATAAATTTATAGCTTTGTGTAACCTTTTATAAGCACTTTCATATTATATTAAAGCAACTTTCACATTATGTTGATTCATTTTACACGCTTGCTTTCATTCCATACCATTGAAGTGGTTCCAGTAGCATAATAATAAAAAGAAACGTTTTAAAGGCATTGAATGTGTGAAATAGCTTTTAGCAGATTTTAAAAACTTTAGAGCTATGGTAGGTCAATGTTTAGAGCAGTTTATTTATTTGCTTGCTTTGTTGTAGTTGCCAGGTACAAACTGCATACTCTTTTTTAGTTAGATTTCGTATCTTGAAATCCGTAGGCAGAGTCAATGTAATACACTCAAGAGCAAAAAAACGGCTCACTTTGTATAGAATTGTTCATACAAAGTGACCCGTTTTTATTGCTCTTGAGTATATTAAATACTTAAGACAGATAGCCAATCTTCTTGCAACATTTTGGGGTAAGTTTAAAATCTATTAACGTATACTTTCTGATCTAAGTGGAGCAGTTAGCCACAGTCACAAAATACTGAGACGAGTTAGTGACAGGAGCCACAAGAGTGACGCATCACCTCACTACATGCATCATCGGTTGACTTGCTGACTCATCAATCTCCCGTTAACTAATTCACAGTCAGCAAATGTAGTATTTTCGTCAGATTTTTTTTTACAATATGTGAGATCATGTATTTGCAAAAGTCGGCGAAATGATCTTTTTTACAAGCTTTTATTGACTTTTACTTGTCCCAGTGCCTGTTTTTGTGTAATTACATCTTGCAAATTACATCTTGTAATTTGATCCACATCCAGTGATCGGATTGATTTTAAATTTCGTACGAATACGTGATTGGAATGCAAGTACAATAAAAAGGGATTTACAAGTGAGAGTCGGACTCGCGTGCCAAGGGCTCCGTACAAATTTGTAGGTATGTGAAAGTTCGTTTATTACGGGAATCGAGGCTTTTTCCGAGTTTTCCGAGTTGTCCGGTGTTAGCAGAGCCCTAAGCAAAATGTACGCAGTGTAGAGTCATTTTATTTTGATTACTGACATATACAGACAGACGTAAAAAAATAAATTTTCAGATTTATCTCAATGGTTATGTGCTATAATTGCTACCTTCATACCAAATTTTAACTTCTTTATTTCTTTGTTGAATTGCAATTCAATATTGTTAGCAATAGCAATATTGACGAATACTAAAATACCTAAAACTCTATTTGTAACTTGGTTCAATTTAACTTGATTCGACCTTGGCACTGGGAAACGTCAAGGTTAAATAAACCGAACTTGAAAGGTTCAAATACACTTTGAGATGCTTTCCTATTTCCCTGAGATTGTTTCCTTGGCCATTGATGCGGTCGGTTGTTTGGAGAAAAAGTAGGGTAATGTTTTCTTTACCAATCCGTGGTCGTCGCCCTTGACTCAGATACCTTAGCCTCAGGTGGATGAGACCGGGGGACCAATTCTACTGCATCCTTTAAGAATGAGTCCATTTGTAAAGAATAAATAAATTCAAGGAATTGAGAATGGCAGAGAATCTCGTATTTGTATTGACGACTTCATCTTACGGTTATTTATTACAGTTTACGTTTATTAAGTACCACTATTGATTAAACATGACTTTGCTTCTAATAATATCTTGTAAATTGCATTGGTAGTGGTATGCAGATCCCCAAACGCAGCGGGGTACGCGAGCGGCATTTGAATTACTTGATGCCCTGTTGCATAATCCGGAGGCCGCTTAAAGTCTAGTATGCTGTATCTAGCTTATTTCTTGAAAACTGTTCCGTGTTCAACCCACTTAACTAAGATTGCTTGTTCCGTTAGTAAGTGGAACTAAATAAAATTAAAGGTAGTACGTGTATGTACCAGTATCTCTCACGATGGGTTGCCCAATGTTGGACATATTTGTATAGCTTGAGTAACCGTGAGGTTAAGTTAGGGAAGTAGGTACCTATTTGTCACGGAGGAAGCGGCGACAAAATCTGGTACATGTTATGGTAACATGACGTCATCATATTCGATCCAAATTGAAATCAGAAGTTCCTTTTCCTTTGACTTTGCGCTTCGGGCGGGGAACAAACAAGCTTGTCCGACACCCTTTGACGCAGTCGTGTTAAATATTCAAATATTCATGAAAGTCTCAAGATGTTAGCCATGACTCGACTAGGAGTTAGTAAGATGTGTGGGCGGACGTATACCTACATTTTGATTTCGCATTGTCACAATCAGTGTCACAAATTACATTTGAATAGTGTCTATAAAAAGTCTAGTCCAATTGGCGCCTGCGTGTAATCGCTTATGAAAATGTGACTTGAAGACCGGCTTAGATTGAGCCAAGGTCTTAAATTATTCTCAGGATGATGCAGAACTGCAGATGCTTCAGACCAGGTGACTAATAAAATGAGTACCTAGGTTATAGGCGTTGTCCTTTAAATCTATAATATTCAATTATTACTGGTTTACATTTAGGACTAATTTGAGATAGTTATCGCTGAATATACCCGCATAAAAAATAATGCAAGAGAATTGAGAACCTTTTCCTATTTTTCGTTGAAATATTTCGACTCGTTCCTGCAAAAAGTGCGCTCTTTTCGGTTACTTAGTGGTCTCGCGAGATCAACCTCAAACGTAACTTCTACCGTATTTCACACAGTCCCCTGCGCTTGGTATGTTTAGACCATTTTGCAGCCTACAAAGCTGGAACAATTATCCCAAATGGGGTCCCCAGCCGCGCTTGTTTCTAATTAAGCCGTAATTCGTACATTAAAAAAGGACTTCTCGGCAATCATTGTTATTTGAATCAACGTTAATTGTTTGTCTTCTTGAAATAAACATAACCTCGTTGCTTTGACGACGGTATAGGTACCTACTTAGTGTTATTAGAAATGGAATGGCTTTTATGTAAATTTAGAATAAGAAGCAATCATGTTTTTTTCGGCTCCTCCTTTGTCTTTCGACGGAAATGTCGGAAATAGAAAGTAATCACGGACGAGTGGATTCTACGGGTATAAATAAAAATCTGCTATTTTTATTTGCATAATCGAAAAGAGGACAATCATTTATTTCATTGTGTTTTTGGCAGAAATCTTGCAAACGGATGTAAATCGAAACGCCCATGACGATTTTATTGGGGCTTAATTTCATGAGATAATATCAAAACACGTTAATTAATATTACATTTAATTCCAAGTGAACTAGCAGTAGGTATAAAGATCGTGTTTTGTTTTTCAAGCATTAATCAGCTGAGTGGTAAACTCCGAAAGATAAACTGAATCTGAGACTGAATCAAAGCAGTTTCTGGTTTCCAACCTACCGCGCGGGACAAAAACTTAGTTGCAAACAATCAGTTTGTTCTAATTAGGTTCGGTTTGCTCGGCTAAATGAAAATGTAGGTAGGTATCCTCCAAGGGGGCAGTAAATTGTACAGGACTACAATTTAAGTTCAGTACTGAGGCCCAAGCACGAGTATTCGAATGCTACGTAACATAATCGAGTGGAGCGTTGCCGAGAAAATTTGTATGACACAGCTTTGCAGCTTTGCATGACGTTTGGAACAGCGCCGCCCGTGAGCGTATTTGGTACTAAAATTTAATATGAAGTTTCTCGATGGCGATACGTTAATGATTTACGTTATGCAGGATTCGAATATTCGTGCTTGGGCCTCTGACCTCGATTGTTAGAGCTGCAAAAGTGCTGGTTTGCTAATGAAGTTAAATAAACTTGAGAAAAACATGTTTTTTACTATGTTTGAATACGTTCTGGCCCCTATTTCACCAACATTACAAATGTCAGTTTTCAATGACAATACGGGGTCAACTGCTGACTTGAAGAGCTTTTGTTTTAGCGCGCTTCATATTGTCAAATAAATAATGTACGGGGGCTGTTATCAAACAAAAAAAAAAAAACATTTTTTTTTGTATATATGCATTTATTTTTCTACGTAGTCACCTTTTAACTCTATACATTTGTTCCACCTATACTCAAGCTTCAATAAACCATCCAAAAAGTATGATTTTGGAAAGTCATTAAAATAGGCCTCTGGCGGCAATGACTTCGTCATTTGATCCAAATCGCTTGCCACCGAGCCATTTTTTTAGGTTGGGAAACAAAAAGAAATCGCATGGGGCCAAATCTGGAGAATACGGGGGGTGAGACAATAGTTCGTAGCGTAACTGTGCTAATTTAGCCGTCACAACTCTGGACGAATGAGCCGGGGCGTTGTCGTGATGAAACAGTACTTTTTTCTTTTTAAAATGGGGTCGTTTGTCCTTCAACACGGCGTCAAATTCATCCAATAAATTGGCATATTACTGCCCTGTTATTGTTTTTCCCTTTTCTAAATAGTCAATATGTATAATACCCTGCGAATCCCAAAAAACGGTCGCCATGACCTTTCCAGCCGATGGGACGGTTTTTGCTTTCTTTGGAGCAGGTTCACCCGGTAAAATCCACTGCTTCGACTGCTCTTTCATTTCCGGGGTGTAGTGGTGGACCCACGTTTCGTCCACGGTCACGAAACGACGCAGAAACTCCTTCGGGTTAAGTTTGAACACGGCCAAACACTGCTCCGAAGTAGTCAGTCGGTTCCGTTTTTGCTCCTCCGTGAGTAAACGCGGCACCCACCTCGCCGATACTTTCTTCATACCCAATTTTTCTTCTAATATGTGTTGTACCCTCTCGATTGAAACGTTTACAGTATCAACGATTTCTCGAAGTTTAATTCGGCGGTCGGCTAAAACGATATTTTCAATTTTCTTAACCATATCGTCTGTAGTCACCTTAATTGGCCGGCCTGGGCGATCCTCATCAAAGACGGTTGTTCTGCCCCGCTTAAACTCGTTATACCAATATCTGACGGTTGTCATAGAAGGAGCACATTCATGGTAAACCGCTTGCATTCTTACTTTTATTTCATCACATGTTTTTCCTTCCAAAAATAAGAATCTAATTACAGACCGATACTGTTCTTTCTCCATTTTAACAATTTTAAGTTCACGCCTTCACTGAATCCTTGTCAAATGAGAAAAAAACAAAAGAATGCCATTTTTTTTTAATTTTCCCGCCTCTGAAAAATGGCTTAAAAAGGTGGTATACTTATTTGCGGCCAGTGATATTAATATATTTAGAAAACGGGTACTTATCAAACAGCCCTCGTACTTCGAATTGTCATAAAACTGACATTTGTAATGTTAGTGAAATAGGGGGCCTGGTTATAACTGTACTGAGCATGAATATTAAGACATGTAGGTTAAGTTTTCTGTATGTATCTACGTGTTTCGCGAACGTGACTTTTTCGTCCGCTTCCGCAACCAGCTTAAATACAGCCTGAACGTCCGGTTCTGCTTACTTTGTCACTTTCTTACTCGCCATGTTAAAAAGGGATGCAATTAGCGACTTAAGTGAGATACTATCACTTTTACCTACCAGTCATGCTGAAAGTAGGTCACCGTCGACTCCATAAAGCGGATCTATAGTTTATTATAAAATTCCATTGTTTCTCCGCCATTCCGCTGGGATCGAGTGCTGCGTTTGCTCAAACTTCAATTTCATAGCATTATTTGCTGCGGGACCCTGCGGCAGGGCAGAGAGTTGATATAAACGTGGAAAGTTGTTGTATAGTGTTTGTCTATACGACTTGCAATATTGGTTTCATATTTGCTTTAAACAATCATGCGTTGTGGTACTTGTGGTTTTAACTTTTATATCCCGTCCAGATTCTAATACGTTTAAGATTTCTTTTGAATGACCTAACTACACGAAGAGACTGGGATGGGAAAATTTGAACCATGTTGAATTAGTGAATCATGTTAACAAACAGAAAACAGAACTTTGACGCGAATTATAAATTCGATCTTGTTATTATGAATAGAGTGAGCAGGCTCATTGATCCATAATCACAGTCGAGCGCGTGAGTATGATCACCACGATCGGCGTGTTCGCGGTCAAATATCGTAAAATAGAACCGAGGCCCGGCGGTACGTGCGTGCCGCGAACGTGTTCATAATATTTCACACAACAACCCACTAATGTTCGGTAGACCTTTATGTGTTCGTGGTATAACGTTAAACTAACACGTATGGGCATAAACTTGTAAACAATTTCAATTTCTGCGTTTCCTTGATAGCAACTTGAAACGATAAAGGCAAATTCCTTTCAATAACAGGACACTTCAGGAACAAGTGACGTCCATTGACCCGTCGCTTTCTGCGATCCATTCCACTTAGTGTCTTCAGCTACGAGTACTTCTCGGTTTGCGGAGCGCCAACGTTCTTTATCTGACGAAAGAGGCTTGAGCGTGCCTTTTCTGTATTGGAAACAAAATTGCTCTATTTATAATTAAAAAAAAAATCTTAACAATCATTAAACGATAGATTAAAACAGAGTGCGGTTTACTCTACTATTAGAATTGCTTATGTTGATGCTTACGTAGGTACTGTCATCTTACCGTATACATTCTGTTAAATTCAGGAGATCTTAAAAAGTGAACTCAAGGCAATTCCCGCGCAACGCAGCAAATGTTCGGGGGAACTTAAATATATATGTACGAGGGCTGTTTGATAAGTACCCGTTTATGGAAAAAAAAAACATTTTTTTTTATATATATGCATTTATTTTTCTACGTAGTCACCTTTTAACTCTATATATTTGTTTCACCTATACTCAAGCTTCAATAAACCATCCAAAAATTATGATTTTGGTAAGTCATTATAATAGGCCTCTGTGGCGGCAATGACTTCGTCATTTGATCCAAATCGCTTACCACCGAGCCATTTTTTTAGGTTGGGAAACAAAAAGAAATCGCATAGGGCCAAATCTGGAGAATACGGGGGGTGAGACAATAGTTCATAGCGTAACTGAGCAGGTTCACCCGGTAAAGGCCTGATAAATATGTCTCTAAAACATTCTTACAAAATTGCACTTACATGTTGTGGAGCTACTTTTGCTAACCCTAACTAATATTATAAATGCGAAAGTCTCTCTGTATGTCTGTTTGTTACCTCTTCACGGAAAAACCGCTGCACCAATCTAGATGAAATTTGGTAAGAAGATAGTTGGAATATTGAGGAATAACATAGGCTACTTTTTATTCGGGAAAATTGTATAGTTCCCGCGGGATAGCGATAACCGAAATCTACGCGGACGAAGTCGCGGGTAACAGCTATAGTACCTACTATAAAACGGAAAGCTCTTATGCCATCCTCCCTCATTACAAAAGTCGATCTTAATTCAAAAAGCAACCGTGTTTTGCATCGATTGACATCAGTGTGTTTAAGAAATAAACACAATAAATAAAAATCTCGAGTGAAACAAAATTATCTTTCCTTTTATATCCATTAATTTTGACAGGAAAGAGCATATTGAATCGAATTACGTCGTTTCATTTCTTTCCTATAAAGTAATTTTATCTAAGTACGAGAGTAAACAGCTCGCCTTGCCAGAGAAATAGGATTAGGGAGACTGCGGCACGGTTGAACGCTTTGACATTTTCGGACATCGGGACCTCATCCGCAGAGATAACAATCTTTGTTATTCGAAGATTGGTCATAGAAGTGGTCGGGTTAGTGTGGATTTGTTAATGATATTTGCGGTAGTGGTTGTGCGTCGGTCGGATCGCGCAGCGGCGTTAGATCGAAGGCTCCGGTGCCGCGGGGGTGGGTCGCGCATGCGCCGCGCCGGCCGCGCGCCGTCCCCGCCGGCGGCCGCAGTCGCACCGCGCAGCCTTCGCGACGCGCCATGTCGGCCGACGCTGCGACTTGACCGGAGCACAGCTCAACCCTAACGGATTTAGTGTAAAGTGCGACAAGAATCGTCGCTGCAAACCCCAACCGCACGGAATCTCTGGTAAGTCCGCAGCGGCTCGCCTCGCATCAATATCACCACAGTGCAGTGCCCAAGGTTGAAAGGCTTTCGATATGCTTTCATTTTCCGGATCCGTGAAGTAGGGGGCGCTAGTGCGCGCGGTGAGTCATCTCTGCGGCGACGAGTTTTCATGGCCGCCCCTTTCGGTCTCGTGGAGTTTTGTCGCTTGAAGATGTGAGGCTGCTGCAGTGGAGTTACGTAAGTGCGTGAGCAGTGCAGCGGCCGTGGTGTCGCCGCTTTCGGCCCACCGGGGCGCACTCGAGCGTAGGCAGTTACCGCACGCGAGGATTGCTTTCAGGAAAACATTCACCATTCTATATGCGAATCTTGTGCTGGTAACTGTGAATTCCGTTCATTCGTACTGTGTTGAACCGTCATGAGGGCGGACATTGATTTTGTGCGCGATATTAATGTAAGGCGAGGAAATTTTGTGATTTATAATGTTGGGTTGTGAAAGTGGCCTTAGAAATAAATCAGAGAAAATTGTAGTAGTGAAAATTTTCTAAATTATCTGCGTCGTCGTTTAACGTGGGTACTTTTTCTTTATTCGAACATTTTCGTGAGTGTTTTTTTATAAACTCAGTGATGTCAGTGTCAAATGTTTCAAATTAATTTTTGACGCAGTTTAAAGTTTGTTTTGAAGTCCCAATCGAATCAGCTGGACGATGCGCGCGCGCCACCTGCGCGCTGGAGCGTGACGATCGTAACCAATTAATCTGGTACTTGACCCGGTGCGATTACTATTACAGTTAACGTTGAAACTGATATACTGAGCATAACTGTTACTCGTGATTGCAACGCCATGCACAGACCGCGGCCTCGGCGGCGGCGGCAGCTACGATGAAGCATTTCATTTTTTGCGGAACATAACGGCACATCTTAACCAAGCTGCCGTCTTTGCCTCTCTATTATTATTAGAGTATGCTCAGTACTTTATTAGATGAATATATTTCAAGTAGCAACTAGTGTCGGGATTTATTTACATTTTTTCTGTCGAAATTTAATTAAAGTTCCAAGATTGTCAAAACAATTGTGTGATTATGTTATTTAATTTATTAGCTACGTAGGCTAGTAAGCTCTCAATATCAAATATTATGTATCAAAATAACCCATCGTTGCCCAAAAAATATAATAACACAAAGTGAAAGCATACGTACCTACTAAGATCTCAATGGAGAAACGTAAGCGACCAAATTACGATTGTGTACTTACACTTAACTACCGCTATTTCTAATGCCAAAAAAACGACGTCAACTACAGTCGACCTTGCCGCAAATTACACACTGGGGAATGGTCTTGGCGAAACACCGTCATTTCAAAACTTGAACAAATTGTTGCCTTTGATTTCGTTGCCTAAACAGAGAATTTAATTATTACACTAAATTGGTGGCCACTAGCCATGGTACTTGTCCAGAGTAATGTCCTAATATATTTAGCTTTACTGGTATTAGCGATAGTGATGACAGAAATTACTTGTAAGGCGATGATTTTACCTCTTTCCTATCTCATTTCCCCTAGACAACAGATTTTTCAGTAAGGTTGATTTAATAATTAATTATTTTTTGTATTCTAGCACATTCTATCGCTATCGTGCGTATCTTTCTTTCACTTGTCTTTGTCACCGGAATATTATTAAGTTATTAAGTTTTTAATTTCCGTCTCTATCACATCGGGAGCGTGACGATAAGTTTCATTCATTTCCCTGTTTCGGCGACATTCTAATAACAGTCTTGATCTGATCGTTAAACTGCTTTTTTCTCTTTATTGTTTGTATTCTACAAAGTCTGTCAGTTTCAATCTCATTTAAACCAGGCTCTAAATCGTTAGCAAAATTAAGAGTCTACTTTATCTCGAGTCTCGGTCTCGACCATGTTACCAAAATTTGGCAAGACTACATTTCGCAAATGCTAACGCTGCCGACGGGACATAACCGAGTAAAAGCTGTTTTGTGTTCCGTCTAATGCCGATGACGCAAACAAAGCATTAGCATTAATTTGTAAAGATCACTGTCTTTATAGCGAAGAAAATTGTCTTTGAAATCGCAATTGGAATGGAACAACTCAGTCCGCCTACGCTACACCCTCGTTAGTGAATGTCGCCATCACGGCTTCTGAACAGGAATGTTCCTTTTAATAATTCCGCTTGGCTATTCCTAGGACGTGCGTCTTTCAGAGTCACGGAAAAGGAAACTAGTTTCGCGGAGTTATTGCCTTGCTTCGTAACGATCGTTCTTTAGAAGAACTGTATACTTTAGATTCGTAATAGACACTTGAAATTTTCACACAGTGTGTAGGTATTAGGTCCTACAGCCGCTATACGAACAAATAATAAAAATTAAATACAGTTAAAAATTAAGCCCAGTCTTCATATGGGAAACGTACGTATTGTTTAGTTTTTGCTCGATCTTAATAATGGCAACTGATTGACACTTGAATTATTTATGTCGATTACCTAAGTACGTCTTTTTAGGGCCCAGAATAAGCAGAGTATAATATTATAATTTACTTACCACAAATAAGATCTCACTGTTTTTTTTTTCTTTGCAGGTGTAAATCGATAATCATACCGATGTTTTAGTGTAACCTGCCAGCAGAAAAAAGCCGTCATGTCGTCGGTGAAGGTGGCGGTGAGGGTGCGCCCTTTCAACTCGCGCGAGATCGCCAGGGAGAGCAAATGTATCATCGAAATGTCTGGAAATACTACAGGTGAGTTTTATTTTTTCAAGAAAATTCTGAACACTAAAGAAAAACACGTCGTAAATCGATCAAACCAACGTACGTTTTAAATGAATGGGCTACAGATAGTAGCCAAATTGTTAGATTTCCGACACATTTAACTTTTAAAAATACGTTCCCGCATTTTCGGAGCTAGGGCAACTAGAATATTATGAGCATGAATCATATATCAGTCTTGTATGAAGTTTTCGTAGTCAGATCTGTTAGACACATGAACGAGAGTTCGGTCTTATCTACTAATTACAACGCCAAATTTGTATTTAGTTATGCCTAAAATGTTGTATCACGCGTACCTTGTTGAACCTTCTCTCGGTAAATATCGTACAGATATTCTATTGATAGTTTTATTTTGCAGACCTTAGGAAAACGTTCGCTCATGTGGTACCCGTTCCATTAAGCCAATGTGTCGGCCAAACCCATAAAGTTCAGGTAGTAAATGTTATGTCTGTCCTTGAAAGCGGAGCATTATCAAATTAACTTCCACCTCGTTTGCGAGCCCTGACCCTTTTGCAACGAAGACTGACGTTGACAGCGCTGTAAAAACCCTTCAGTTGAAATAATACACTCAACTTCGTTATCTAACTGAGTAGTTGTGAAACTGGTGAGAAGTTGAAGCAGAGCCAGGGTTTCTTGAAAGGTGATATTGCTGATTTTCAATATCCGATTTGGTGGCGCAGCATGACATTTAGTTCGTGCCTATACGACTTTGTAGGTAAATTAATTAGTCTGCCGTCCTAACATCACATTTGAATCTTAATAATGTCACAAGAGTATTGAATAAGCTTGTGTTTTCATACAGAACGTTGTCCCCTTCTAATGTATAAACAGAAAACGAGATTTGAACAGAAGTCAGAATTTAGGTTTATAATATGAAAAAATAAAGCAGTTACTGTATTAGTTTAATTCATTTGTATCAAAATGAGATAAAAGCATCAGAGCCATGTTTTATAAAGCTACAAGTTACAATTTACAAGCGGAAGTCTCATTCTATCACCTTTTATTAGAAGGAGATTTCCGCTAGTAAATTGTAACTTGTAGCTTTATAAAACACGGCGCAGGACAGCTCGGTATCTTTGGAAGTTTCTATTGAATTATTTGTCCTTTATAATTCAAAGACTTCAAAGGAGCAAAAACAATTTAAATAAAAGGAATATATTGTATGAGCAATAAAATAAGACAACAGTTTTTATTTCAATTGAGTAGAAGTAAAACGAATAGGCTCCACATCAAAAGAAGGTTACAATGGTTATGAAACCTTACAATGTCCTCAATGTCATTCATGAGAAATCAATCGTTGTGTTCTTGGTAACGAGTGGTTAAAAATAATTATATTTTCTTAATTAAGCAAGTGAGAAATTTGGTTGTGTGTGGTTTGTGATTGTTATTTGGAAACACATTACCGAAAATACATATATAGATAATTTACTCTACCCACACATACAATTCTCTGTTAACTATAGCTACCTACTTACGAAGAAAGAATTTTTCTATCTTGTTTATGATTCTGGCGCGTATCGTCCTAACACTTATTAATAATAACTGAAAATTCTATTTAATCGAGTATTAATTTTAGTGTCAAACGCATTTTGATTCTTAGCATTTGTGTCAGAAGCATAATAAAATAATCGAATCTTAAAGTAATCAAACCTGTCGGTTAATCTTTAAAATCCTTACATCTTGAGCCTTTTGCAACTTCCATGGTCACGAAAAGATGGGGTCAAATTAGATTAATAATCGCGAAAAGTTCAGAACACAATTTACTTTACCCCATTTGTCGGCAATGGCGGCGTCAACTCTTGTTGAAACATGTCCCAGTGAAAAGTTTCATGTTACATTAAGCTATTAATTTTAATCTTAGTCCTGACGTTATCTCGTGGACGATTCTCGTCAACAAGTTTGAAGCACTCTTCCCCGGAGTTAGATAAAGTAAATCATGTAAGTTGGTTAGTTACAGTGCATATTTTAAGAACTCTCCTAGCTCAAACGAAGTGTGCATTTCAAGCAACGAAGCATAGGATTTAATTAAGTTACATAACAGTATTTTCCACGGAAAAATGCCGTCTTAGAATATAAAAGGCTATGGTACTATAGCTTCCAGTTCTCTGCAATTAAGGCTATTAACAGCTGAGCTCTGGTCCACGAGGCAAAGTGAAGGCTTATTCGTTAGGTATTAGTTGTATGTATACGAATTTCCACGAGTTTAACGAGTTCGCCCTCATTATTCCTATACGGTGTGACGCCTATGGAGTGAATTCAGATTTGAAAGCTATGTTTATTTACCTTTGCATTGTGATCGAAGAATTGTTTTCGTTGTTTGGTTTTAGGTATTTATAAGTTCTGAATTAGGTACTTACAGAGCTTTAGTGCAGTGTCTTGTTTTGATTTGATAGGTTTTATTTACCTACCATTTAGTATTATCGATTATTATGAGGGTCTAGCACGACTTTACGAATGCTGCGTAACGTAAAATTGAATAGTAAACGTTGTCGTTGTCGAGTTTGTATGACGTTTGGAACAGCGCCCGCCCGTGCGCGTATTTGGAACTAAAATTTTGTATGAGGTTTCTCGATCTCGATACGATAACCGTAACGTTACGCAGCATTCGTAAAGTCGTGCTCGACCCTATGATTGCCATTGTGTTAGCGAAATCATGAAAGTTATTTTTTCCCGATTTGTAGTGGTTGGCATCGTTTGAATATTTTTATTTTATTTTATTTATTTAGACATGCCAACAGTACATAAACAAAACATATGAATTATGATTATAATATTCGAGTATAGTATAGGTACCTACTACTACTGTGTACGAATGTTTGTCTGGCGACTTAAGTCGATTTAGTTCAGATTGCCTGAGTTGTATCGCATCGCTGTCGCGTTGTTCTAATGAAAGACGTTCACTAATTTGACAATAATAGTAAATGAACATGATATTAATCCCTATATTGTGAGCGGACAATGTCATATCACATTTTATGCCCACATTGCCAAGTTCATTGCCACATTGTATGGAAGGCGTAAAAGCTTGAACCGTAAAAGGTATGGTGGCGTCATTAAGTGCGTCACGACGTAAAGTACTGCCCGAAAACCATGAATATGCATTAGTTGGACATTACGAGGGGTATCAGAAACCTACGCGCAAAAGTTGTATACCTACCCGATCTTTACAACCAGCCACTCTTAAGTTATATAGCGGTTTGCTATTCGGTTTTAATGCATACATTTCAGGCGAACTTTCCTCGTTAAATTACACCGTAAAGGATACTGAATATAAGTTTATTTGCCTTAGTATGTACTACGATTAGTCTCACTAGGAAGCGACAGGTAGATACGGCCAGTTCTGGTCGACTAATACGTAGAATAACAGCTTGTACAACACGAAATTACACCCCTTAAATGTAATAAGGGTACCTTCACAGAACATTGTACCTGTAAATAGCGACCTTTGCGCTCTTAAGCCACCGCAATGCGCTCCAATGGTCCATAAATTCCATTATGCCCAATAAACCTTGTCCATGGGGCTGCCGACGATTCTCGTAAATCCTCTATGGCCCCCGCGGCGGTGAGTAATTCTAATGCTTAAATTCACTTACGTAAATCTGATATGAAAGCGTCTGTTTGTTGTTGAGTTTTATTGTTTGGTTGTAGGGCATTCGTTAATTAATCATGTAACAGAGAAAACAGTGAAAAATACTTTAGGTGTTGTCGGTCCTAATTTGCGTCTTAATTACGATGAGTAGCCTCTTACGTACCTAACTCGTGTCGATTCCTCGTCCGACCTTGCCGGCTTTGAGTCAGCGCTTTCCCGCTAGCTTCAAGAATTACGCTATTCGAGAAATTCCTATTCATTCGAATGGATATCGCCTGCAATTTTATTCTGTGCTAAATAAGTTATGTCTTCTGAAGATATTTTGGGCCTAGATTGCTATCGTGACTCCTGACTTAGTCATTTTTTAATAAGTATGGAGATGATGTAAATAGAGCCCTTTAACATAACTATTATCGTCGTTTCTTAATGTTAATGTCCAAAATCCTGGTATGTTTTTCAGAAGTTACAGTATTTTAATACGTTGAATTATTCTGATCTCATGTAGAACTAGGCCTTCACTTTTAATATCATAAATAAGGCCAAACGAGGCGCTCGCTCACGCGAGCCGGCTGTTTTACGACAGTTTTCTGTATGTGCATGTTTATTACTTAAAAGGCAGTAGCCACTATGTAAAAAGATGGAAATCGCACAAATACCCAAGTAACAGTTGAATAGAAAGTAGGTAGAAGATTAATTTTGTTTTTCAACTATATAAGGTGTCAAAATCAATGAACATAGCTTTAACGGTTTAGGTGAGATGCTCAACAATTCCGTTCGGAATAGGATTGTTTATGTACACTTTAGCTTAGCTTTATTTAGTTTGGCATCGTTATTTCGGTTTAAATTGTGCGGGATTTCAGCTATTTTCAAACCCCTTTTGTGGCTTGAGAGCTCATTCTGTCCGAGGAGCGGGATATATGGGATAACCTCCCGAAACGGGCATATTTGAGTTAAGACGTGGGATAGTAAATATTTTAGTACCTACTTGATTAACGTACTTAATATCAAGACTCATTTGATTTGTTATTTTACCTGACTACACGTATTTAGCTGCTTACCACTGGCCACTTTGAAGTAGGTTATAACCAAAAATTTTATGTGGGTACAACTTTTATTTTGGATATCAGATTTTTCATTGCTATCTTCATAATTAACTTATACTAGGCTAGTTGATGACTACATAATACCTACCTGTATAAAAATGATCATGGTTGTATACAACCATGCACCGACCGAAGCATCGAATGAAATTCCAACAAACAAGGTATCAAACAATCATTCACTGATCGATATACTATTCGACTCGATGCATCGATAGTAAACATCAATCTAAATACATTGTCTGGCAAACGTCGACGTGCTAGAACGCCCCTGCCCCAATGTAAAGCCGGGGGTCGTAGCAAACGTTCCCGGGGAAATTTTCTGCCCTATTCCACACAATTACCGGTTGCCCTCTTCGTTAAATCACTCTTGTACTTTGACCTCTTTCGAACGTCATTGTCTGAATTTTCGCGCTTTTGTTGGCCAGTGTCATTCATTAGAGCGTAATTAAGTGTGTTCTTGTTTTATAATTTTGGACAGTTTTCATTTATTTTAACCTTGTAATTGTCAAATTATTCTTTTGTTTTTGAGGTCTATTGATTATATTGTATTGTTGCTGGACAGAAGAACAATACATTAATAGTCTTGTACTGCAAAGAATCGACGGGTAGTTGTCTCACCCTTGAAATCCTAATTTCTTTAAAAGAAGGAATTATGAAATGTTAACAGAGACAACAATTAATCAAATGTTACAGTGTTACATGGATTGCTACGCTGGAATTCATTAATACTGTTTTTATTCTAATAAACAAGTACGGTCGAGGAAATTAATTCCTAACCCACCATGGAACCTTTTCACGGTAAACGTCATAGAGACATCGCATTGCTTGACAAGGCAAATCGTTATGACGTTTACTATGAAAATGTTCTGTGGTTGGTCAGGAATTAATTTCCTCGACTATACATGGATATTTTGTCTTTCGACTCTACGTGCGTTAAAACTACACGTGATTTAAACTGTGTCAACTTCAAAACACAATGTTTAATTGAGTTCAAAATCGAGACACTTGTACTTAGACATATAAACCTAACTGAATAAACATCAGCATTCGTAATATTCAGCCATGACCTTGTTTGTTCAATGCAACGTGGTAGCAATGTTGAGTAGATAGAGGCTTCGTCAACTTCCGGAGATGGTTTGTGTCGCCGGAACCGGAGGACGAGACCGCATCCTGCTCCGAGCAAGATGGCCGACCCATTGTGTTACGAGTAACAGCTGCAGGGAAGCTGATATTGTGCACCTACGCAAATAAGGGGAGATAATTTCGAAAAATTACTAACTCTGTTTTCCCTCGCTGTACCTTATACTGTCCTTTACACTAGGGTTATGTATGTGAATTTTTCCAGTACCAAACCTTGTGATTTTCTTAAAGTTTGATGTATTAGAAAGACCGAATTAAACTTTTGACCCCGTTTATTTTGTCCAAAAAGGGGTAGGCGATTCTTAGTGCATGCCCTAAAAGAGAAACATGAGCGGTAGGTCATAAAAGCTTCTTCTCTTAGTCAGCCTGCATAAACTTTAAAATTTCATAGCTCTCGCCGTGCTCTCAGCGGTCGTAAATGGTTTTATTTAGCAATAACCCTCGTAATAGTACAAGTTTAGGTGCAAAGTCAATCGGGGAAATGCAGTCGGATGCAGCGGTGACTCATTCGGGGGCAGACAGAAGGACGCAGACCGGATTAGTAATTCCTTTTCAGTAGATATTGGATGAATCAGACTGTTTAAATTGTTATTGCTTTTTATGGGGATGTTTCTTCAGTCGGTCCTTTGTTGAAAAATGTAACTTAAAGGAGCTACTGTTTGCGAATATTTTTGCAATTGTTAACGTTAACCTACCCACGTTAAACCGAATATTGGTTTTCATTGTGATTCGTTGTGGTTAAAGAAATGTTGTGAAGTTAGTACAATTGCTTTGACTCTCCATTTTAATTCATATAGTTTTATCCTTCGGCAAGAGACTTTAAGAATGTTGAAACATTGAAGCAGTTGTCTGATTTAGCTTCAAACCGATTTCCCTTTAGAATTAATGGAGCCCGGCTTAAAATGTTTTAGGGTTTTGTTAGAGCCTAGGGTTATTTTTATTTACCTTTCGTAATACAAAGCTCATCGGTAATTATCCATTCATTTTATATAGTCTGAAAACCCAAGTCTCAGTTACCTTATTCTGAAGTTAGTTCTTGAATTCTGAAGTGGCCGCGACTCGGCGGCGTCGCTGTCGGTCGATACGTCGCGACGGAACGGCTGCAAGCACACAGTTGCAGGTTTTATATGAATCCTAATACTGTGACTCTGTGACTGTGCGACGTAAGCCAAGTACTAACTTGCTTTTGTGATTGCTTTTAGTGCGTGAAAATCGTTGCTGGAGGTTTATTTTTCAGTCCTCCGCTTGAAGTTTTCCGGGACGATATTCCCTATGTTTTGTTTAGAGGTAAAATATGAAGTAATTAAGTGTAATTACATTATTGTGAAGTAATAGTAGAAAGTAGAGGCCAGTGATATTGGCATTAGAGTCAGGCAAACGCTGGTTAAAATAAATTAATAGGTTGTGCAATATGAAATAAGTTTGGTAAAATACTCGACTCGCAACTCACGGTAGTTTTATGTTAAAAGTTAAGTAAAAAATGTACATGTGACAAATAACAAGTAAATATGGGTTGTCAATAAACAGGTTCTAAAGTATGTACTTATATTGAATACTTTATTGCACATAATAATAAAAAAACAAAAGTAAAGTAATAATGATTGGAGGCTCTCGATTTAGCGCTATATTGATTGACTTATGAAGGCAGTGCAATATTTCCAAACGCGGTCTATTTACGTCAAGATATCTATGTATAAAAAAAAAGAAAGAGTAAACTTATGATTTGCTCACATCAGTATTCATGCCACAGCTAGAAAGCGTTAATTCTTTGAAAACAAAATGAGATTATCCACTGATTCATGAGGATGGTCATCCGGTGTTCGTCCGTAGGGATTTCTTAATGTGATCTGGTGGCTGATTTCGGACGGGCAATGGCCACTTGGATATATATTACTCGAAGGTCATCCTTTAGACATGGGGGTAAATGTACTTACTTATCCTTTTATCTGCTCATAGCAAAATCCTAAACGTATTTGAGTGTTTATTTCATACAACTACTTTCGTTTTAATGGTTTCTTTCTGCACCTCACACTTGATTAAGATATGTATGTGGTGAAAAAAAAACCTTTAACTGAGTTTGATCATTATTGAATTCGTAACTATTTAGATATGAAACGAGAATGTAACCAGTATATTTTTGATAAGACTTCGATTGAAACAAACACATAGTTGGGAAAGACTTTACCTATCTACTTACTTACTCAACTTTCGACGTACCCTAATATAATGGTTTATTTTTCGAGGAGACACACATTGTATACTTTGCTATCGTTAAAACATGTTTATTTTTGTTGCAGTAATAACAAACCCAAAAGTTCCTGATGGGACTAAAGATGCCGCCAAAAGCTTCAACTTCGATTTTTCATATTGGTCCCACAATGTAAGTATCCAATATCCATTTCAGTTGTTGTTTTGTAAACAAACTCTAAAAAACAATAACTTTCCAAAAATATATATACTGTAGACAAAAGGAACAAAGAAATGAAGGTATCCTAAGAAGATAATAGAGTTTGATATATCCAGTAACTCACCATATCAAAAATATAGGTACAGTTTACCCGAAAGCCATCTCCGGTGTTAAATCAACAGCAAACAGGGAGATTGCCTCGCCTTCCCGGGGTTGAGTTTCCATCAATGCAAACGACAGAACTTTTAATGGAAACCGCTATCCTGTTCCCTTCATTCAAGGTGTAGCTGTTTGTAAATATTGCATTCCATTTATGGATGGGTATTTTATTAAGCGAATCCTTATATTTTAATGAAACAAGTGATGATTGGTATCATGATGTAGCACGTACAATAAAATTTATCATTATTACATGGGTCGTGTACAATGATTGACTACTTAGTGATTGTATCGCCCTTCGGCATAAAATCCAGCGTACTTACATCATACTGCAGGTCATAGGAGTCCTCTCAGAATGTTACTTGGTAAGATAAAAGTGTTCAACTAATACTTGGATGTACATAAAAAGAAATGCTGATTCCAAATACTATCAATTTATCCCCAGTTTCAGAACTTCAGAAACATTTCTTCGATAAGTGCTCTTTGTGCAAGGGTCTCTCCCTACCCAAGGCTTTTGATACATCGTTACAAAGTTTTAAATTGCCATCTCGTTAATGAAGGCACCGTTCATCCCACCGTCGTTCCGTATTCGTTAGTGTTTGACCGATGGCGGTGTAATAAGATTTCCTGCCAATCGCCTAGCAACGTTCTGGCCGTTTTGGGCGGCCGCCATATTGGATTTAACCTCAACTAGATTATCGGATTATTGTCTATGCTATGGTTTCGGCGGGGGTTGGTTGAAAATGAAATTGCTTATTTGTTGTTTGCCCAACACGAATCTTTGTACAGAATAGATTTGTGTTGATCGAAGGCAGTTAATCTGTGGTCGAGATTCCATACCGTGTACTATTTAAACTTGGTCGTATTTATATTAATTTAATTTAATAAATAATTTATATTTATGAAAGTGAACATGTCTGATCTGATATTTCGATTAAAATGAGTTTATTGAATACTAAATGTAGTGATGAAGCTACAATTGTGTAACATGCCTATAAGCATAAATCAAAGAACCGAAAAGACAGTTTTATTTACTTATTTATTTTTATATATCTTTGACCATACTTACGTTCTAAGATACAGAACTGGATCTGTGCTTATACGTTTTTATTTAAGCATGACCTATAATTTAAAACTATCCATTATAATAATTGTTATAGATTGAATAACTTTTTAATATCCTAAAAAAATATTCATGTCTTAAAGAGCCGACTGAGCTATTTAAAAAAAAAACTCAAATACTTGTTGCTAATGCAATTAATTCTTCAAGCAAAGAGCTTTGCCTAATTACTAATTAAAATAAGAGGGTTTTGCTCGAATTATTTAAATTTATTCGGCGGCCGGCGTCCCTGGAATAGATTTGCATTTATAATATTGCTAATTTTTATGAGCAATGCTCTTAAATTTAAATAGACATCGGTTCAGATCAGTGGATGAACTATTGCTTTTCATTTCGACGTAACTTCCTTTTCTAAATAATGATTTGGTTACAGCCAAGCGATCCGGAATTCTCGTCTCAAATCATGGTGTACAAGGATATCGGAGAGGAAATGCTGCAACATGCGTTTGACGGTGAGTCGCCACTTTTTTCATTTCAAACGGGAATTGCAATTTTTACCGGTTACTAGAAGTACTACAGCTACACGTAAGTGGCAGTATCATCATTGGTACTTATTGGATGAAGTAGAGAAGAATGTTTTGGTAATTTTTGGTTTGGATTTGAATAATGGCTACAGAAATTACCTCTTGCAGACTTGCAAGCCACAGTTTTGAGCGTTGATGATGTGATGGCTATTACCTTTACACTAGTGAGGCTGAATTTATTTATGTTGTTACTTTCATTGCAACTCGGAAATGGAACCTTTTCGTAACAACACGCGCTTTCTCTTGCATCCGAGAAGATAACATTTGTTTATTCGTTTCAAGTATGAATTATGTTATGGTTACGCAAGTTTTGATATTAGCGCCGTTTTGTTCAGGTGACGCAACTGATGTTATATGAGTTTTTCGTGTGTAAAAACATAAAATGCGTAAACATTTCATATACAAACTGGATTACATATTTACGTGTTTGTACGAATCACGACATCATAAAAGAGTAAAACGAGAATCTTATTGTAAAAAACAGTAGAATTAATTAATCCAGAAGGTATAACTTTTGTTAGGTTCAGATTTTGATTAATTAGCATAGTGTTCCTACAATCTCAGCTTGTTCCTTTTGGTCGTTTTGAAGCGATCCTATTTCTTTACCTTTAAAAAGTGTGTAGCTATTATGATAATGCGATGAAACTCATAAATAAAACAGTTTTTTTTGGATAATCTACTCTAGCTGTCCCGTAAAACACAATACGGCCATCATTATACATAAAGTGACCCGTGGAGAACTTTCATCATACCTAAATAGATTTATAGCAGATTTGTTTGTTAGTCAAGTTTGTCACCCTGCGTTATCTACAGCGTTAACGCTTATAATTCCTCCCAGGATACAACATATGCATATTCGCGTACGGCCAGACGGGCGCCGGCAAGTCGTACACCATGATGGGCCGCGGCGAGGACCACCAGGAGGGCATCATCCCGCAGATATGCAAGGACCTGTTCCGCCGCATAAGACAGACCACCTCCGATGACCTTAAATATTCGGTGAGATAAACTGATAATCACGCCTGACCTGCGAACTGAAGTAAAACTGTGCTGTAGGTTCAATCGCCTCTTTGCTCGTATTTCGTCTGTGATATTGTTTACTCATTATCTATTCATTACCACTGACTGTATTCTAGTTACTAAGTATTTATTAATTACTTCTTTATCCGGTTCAATAATTTGATAGTTCTGAACGGATTATTCTGGAATATTGTTTTTATTATTTCGATATCGTGCTCTCTGTTTTGCCTCAAGAGAACTGCTAAGTCATGACTAAAAATGTACGTGAAACCGTTAAACGAATAATTAATTCATGAAATAAAAATAATTAATTTGCCCACCCGTGATCACACGTGAAAAACACGCGTGTGGTCGCGGGTGAGGAAATTTATTGTTTTTAGTTCACGAATATGAACCTCCGCAAAGGCCTGATTCAATCAATTGAATAATTAATTAACTTTATGCGACGGTCTTCGGTACAACCAATAATTGACATCCGGGCCCCGTTTCTCGAAGCATATTAGATTAATAATGTTTGTGCTTTGTTACATTGTTTCATGTAATTTACGAGACAAAACACTAATATTATTAATCTAATAAGCTTCGAGAAACGGGGCATCGGACTCTGAGATTCTTGTAGACGATTGCATAATACATACAAACACACTGTAACCCGACACTTAATTGTAAACCAGGTGGAGGTGTCATACATGGAGATATACTGCGAGCGCGTCCGCGACCTCCTCAACCCTAAGAACAAGGGCAACCTGCGCGTGCGCGAGCACCCCGCGCTCGGGCCCTACGTCGAGGACCTGAGCAAGCTCGCCGTCACCTCCTACCAGGACATATACGACCTCATCGATGAGGGGAACAAGGCCAGGTTAGTCTCCAACTTGGACAAGAACAGGGGTTAACTCTGGCGTTTATAGGACAGAAAGCATTTGTCCCTTTTGTACATGCCTAGTGCTTGGAAAGGGATAATTGCTTTGTGTCCGCGAGAAAACTGCGTGCAACTATACAAGTTCTAGTGATGGATATATACTGTGAAAGGAATCTCCCTGCATTCTATCAGAGGATCGTTGTCCGCCTCTTAGATTTGGTCAATATACTGGTGTGTTGACCAAATAAGATTTGGTTTCTAACAGTCGTTCCCAATATTCAATCTATGTCTTGTTTTGATCTAAGTAAAGTACTGACGAATGTAATAAACATTTTTAAATGATTCACGGTTAATTGCATTAGCCATAATGAAAACGCGCGTAGACAGAGCCCGGTCTGCGCAACATTAGTATCTACCCTCGTTTCGTCAGTTTACCCGTGATCATGATGCATGCAACTGCATCGAAATATCGAGAGCTCATCAAACCTATAAGGTAATCGCGGTCAATATCCCGTTTTCATTATGTCGAATTTAATAAATGTAAAATCCAACAATTTGCTATCTGTAGATGGCCCACCATCCTACCATAGACAGATAGCAAGCAGAGGTTGGATTACCTGCTGAAAGTAAGGTTACTGAGACAGCAAGATTGAAGATAGATACTTAGATGTTTTTATCGTCAGTAGATCAAAACATTGAATATTTTGAACAGTTGTAAGAGGCCCTAATAATCATCGTAAACGCTGAGGTTCATCAGCAGGCTCATCTACGCTGGGGTCGTTAGAAATTAATGAGAGTTAATTTCTCAACAGGACGGTAGCGGCGACCAACATGAACGAGACGTCATCGCGCTCCCACGCCGTTTTCACCATATTCTTTACGCAGCAGCGACACGACCAGACAACCAACCTGATGTCCGAAAAGGTATGCCATTTTACTGTAGAAAATTATTATGATATTTATGATGAACTTTTTGACAATTATTTTATACATAGAAATTGTAACAAAGTTGGCTGTGCCTAGTTCGCGCAGTTGACTTACGATAGGGACGTATGTCTATAGACTGAAATATTTTTTCTCAAACATTGTCGGAAATGTTGTCATTTTACTCGAAGTAACAGAATACGAAGTGCCTTGTTGACGGCCGCATTACATTGCAGGCGCGATTACCTGTCCATAAATCGGATTGCTGGACTGTTTTTCATTTGTTTTAACTTTTTAAAAAGTAAAATAGACCATGGAAACATCCAGTGACATACCTCATTCAGCCAAACCGGTGGCTGTATGCAGGCGTTCTATTCGAAATTTAACATTTTTATCAATGTCTTAAATAGCTTGGCAGTATTAAAAAGAAAAATATACTTTTTTAACTAAAAAAAATGGCGGGAATGAAATCATACGTAAACAAGTAACAATAACGCACAAAGTCTTGACTTATTTAAAGTTATGCAAGTTATATTAATTTAATAGTTTTTAGTGACAAAATCGTGATCATTTGTTGTATAGAAGTCCACCATGATGAAAATCAGAGGATAACTATTAACTAAAGCAAACTGCTTAGTACCGCTTAAATTTCAATGGAAATATTTAGTCGTTGTGAAACTATTATAAAACAGGGGTAAGGAAATTACCTAATGAATTTAGTTAGTTATTAAGTATGTAATTAAATAAAATATGTTAATAATGACTCAGATATTGTAATATTTTGCAATAAATAATATTTAAGACACTGCCACAAATAATAACAACAATGTTTTGGCTTGCTGTATTATGAGAATTAATTAATGATTAAAAATTCCTTATTTCCTCGTAATGTTCGAGAAAAAATCTATATCTGCCACGGCTGGAATAGCAATTGCTGGACTCGTACTTATTAAAAACACTCACCTGCGGTTCGTGTTTTTAAACTAAGTTCTCGCTCCAGCAATTGCTCACTTCCCACGCCTGGGCATTAATCTACTATTCGATTCGAAAGCTGCAACTGTCTGGTATGCGGCGGTAAATTAAATTGATAAATTCTTCTGTCTTGACTTTTTTAAAGAGAATTTTAATCTTTACAACCTTGTGCAGTAACGAATTTGCGTTGTATTTTGACGCCGTATCTTTGAAGTGACCTTTTTACGACCTTGCCGTCCTTGGCACAGTTGAATCTCGCACTGTGTCAAGGTCATTCAAGGGCGAAGGACGTCAGAGCTGAAACAAAAAACCGGTTCCATGTTCTCAAAGTAACATCACATCACAGATTACGTGCAAGTAACAGCGTGACGTAAATTGATGGATAAAAATAATAATTCGGTCTGAATACGTCTTTGCAATAAGAATTGAGTCGTCGCCGATACATTGACACGATCAGGAAGGAACTTGAAATAAAAAAAAACCATCAGAACACGAGAACCCTTATGGAAGAACGTACAGCCGATAGTCAATTGTGGTCAAAAAATTTCGTGAAAGCAAGCTCTTAGTATAAAATGTAAACACACATCAACTTGACATTATCTTCCTGCCAGGTGTCCAAGATTTCTTTAGTGGACTTGGCGGGTTCGGAACGAGCTGATTCCACGGGCGCCAAGGGCACAAGGCTGAAGGAAGGCGCGAACATCAACAAATCCTTGACCACGCTGGGAAAAGTCATCTCGGCACTCGCTGAAATCGTACGTGTATTCATTATTATCTGTGGTTGAATAAGGTTTGTTTTTTTTGACATTTATTTTCTTAGTGATATTTTATGACTCAGGGTTTAGTTTTCAATATCCTGCAAAAGTTATATGTACTTAACTAAGCTGTAGTGGGTCTCATGATAGCTATAAGTTTTTAAGTTTTTGTTTTACTAAGGCAACGACACCAGTTAACTTTTTATTATTGAACTAAACTTGTAAAAATATTAAATGTATTAAATTTAAAGGTAGTAATAAAAGGCTGGCCGTCATCGTCGCCTTAATTGTTTTAAAGTTAATTTTCAATCATCTTTCTTCTCTTTCAAACAATATTGCTAGATTTCATTCGTTTCTCTGAATAACATTTATTCATGATTACATTTTATTTTTACTGCGTCTGTCTGTTTGGATAACCGTAGTCGGTAAGTCACAAGGTTTGCTACTTGGCATTCGAGTTCATGTTTGAAGCGCTTCATTGTCAGTATCAGTATAGCTTGCGTCAGACTTTATGTCCAGTCCGATCTACGTACGAAATACGTTGCAGATTTTAAATGATTGTGTATGTGTGGGAGAAAGGGTCACTTCCATATACCTACATGGCTTGCGGTAGTGTCCATAATGTACACGTACACGGCAAAGACAAAATACACCGTACAAATAGACTGTGGTATTAAATACCTACTTCTGAGTAGTCGAAACAAAACACTGGCAGATTCTCGCCAGTGTTTTTGAAATGTGAATTCATTTTATATTTCCATAAACGTATATAGAGACTAAACGCGGGAACTCGCACTCGCCTCGTTTTCGACCCAGACATACGGTTTGACGTAAGCTATGTAGGTAGCTAATAATTTCCATGGGGAATACTTCCATGAACGGGGTAAAAGAATTATGTTGCCAACAGCCTTGACATGCCTTATTAAAAACCTATTAGATGTCGAAACGTTGATCGTCAAGTGTTAATGAATATGTCAGCTTAATCCGCTTTTAATTACAAATAATGTATTCCGGTTGGCAGTTTTTATATCAATATACCACTTTCAACAGAGCTACTTAGATAAAAAATATATATGTAGCCAAAATGCTTACTTTGTACCTCCTTTTTAACCGAATTCATGGTTGCATTGTTTGACAACTTTAGGATTAACATGTTGACTTGGTGATTATGCTGTCTGACATTGAATACTTAACTCGCTTATATGCTTTTGTGGTTCATGTACAAAAATAATGCCTATTTGCCTAATGATACTGGGTTTTGTCGCGCAAAACTAATTCATGGCCACACCAAAAACCAACTCAATTTTGTAATACGGACTTTTAGGTACAACGTTGTCTATTTTTAACATGACCAACAAATTGCAGGCGTCTAAGAGCAAAAAATCAAAGAAGGCGGACTTCATTCCGTACCGCGACTCTGCCCTCACTTGGCTGCTGCGCGAGAACCTCGGAGGCAACTCCAAGACGGCCATGATCGCCGCCATATCGCCCGCCGATATCAACTACGATGAAACTCTCAGCACGTTGAGGTACTTGTAATCCTCTCGGCTCGGTGCCACTTGCCCTAAACTTCGTTACTATCATCAATGTGTGGAAGGCTTATGCTACGCCGTCCACTGCTGTACATAGGCCTTCCCTAAGGATCTCCACGACGATTGGCCTTGTGCTACCAGCAGCCAATGAGTTTACTAGATCGTCCGTCCACGTTTGCTACATTTACATTATACGCATATATAACAGCATACGCATTATACTCGTATGGACGTGTTAATTGATAAAACCCGCACTTCAAAGACACTAACGCCATGAAATTTCCAGATACGCGGATCGTGCCAAACAGATTGTCTGTAAAGCGGTCGTCAACGAAGACGCCAACGCGAAACTCATCCGCGAACTCAAGGAGGAAATACTCAAACTTCGGGAGTTACTCAAGGCCGAAGGCATCGAGGTCGCAGAAGGTAAGACCTTCACTCAAGAGACTCAGAAACTTGTTTTAAAGTTAGGTTGTTAGTCGTCATGTGATCGGATAGATCGTAATGTGTGACCGTTAGCATAATGTGTAAATAACCATGCTAGAAGCAACGACGAAACGCCACAACTGTATTTATTCCTGATACTAAAACGTACGTTTTGTTTTCAAATACCCCACCCGAACTAGGACCTGATGGTAGAGTCGTTTATGAAAAGAAAGAACCGCCTTCCAGTAAGTAACTGAGGCTTGCGCTATGCATCTGTACACCCCACCTGTACGCTTGGCCTCCGGTGTTGCCACAACGAAACAATGGATATGTGCGTCCAAGTGGCAACCCAGCATATAAATATATACCTAACCGATATATTTTGCACTCTACTCCAAAGCTTGTGGCGTTCGTAGGCAATATACCTCGTTCACTTCACGAGTACATATCGATATTATTATGCAAGATATATTTAAATCAATTTATATGACTACATCAGCGCTTATGTTATATTGGTGTTGGTTATGGTCTATTTATGCATATAACTAGTATGGGAATGGTTGGGATAGTTGTATATTTTGATATTTATATTTATGTGTGTGTATGTGGAACTGGACGTTTCATCAAATAACATGTTATACGCATCGTTATATCCTCATTTGTTGAAATCTCCAGTTGTTATTTGTATTAAACCGTTCGCGGCCCTACTCGCAATGAGAGCATTGGAATTATTGGCAAAAGAAAATATCTAGTTTAAAAAAACTTGTTTCTTTTAAAATTGTCGCGAACGGGCGTTAACAAGTATTATGTGTTGCTACAGAAAAGCTTCATAGCTTCGACTGCATGTTATCCTCGTATTGTCTCCGTTTTAGATCTCGATGTTGCCATATTTATCTTTTCTATAACTTTTATAATCTAGATTTATTAATATTTTCTATAAGTACCTAAAAGGGTAATTGGTGCAAGGAGCCAAACATAAATTGCACTAGTCACATTGTCACTGGTGTGGCTTAATAACAAATAAACTATGTGGTAATGAAAACTGGTATTAACATTCGAGTTTTCATTATCATTGTGACAGGTGATTGGAATGGTGCAAAAAAACTGTTGCTGTAATAAACCTTAGTGTTTTTTTTATAGAAATAATGACTGTAAAATCAGACAAATAAGATACAAAAATTACGTTTAACAATTACATGTGCAAGTATCTGACCTTAGACGTATATTAACGGACTAGTTTCACTAGCTATATAGACAGATGTTCGTAGAAAAATACACTAAAAGAACTTAAATACCATTGTCTGATCCTTCTGGGTTATTTATAAAGATGACCCAATTATAAATGCCGATCGTTCAAATGGAATGAAATTACAAGGAAAACAATTACATGCTGAAAATAGCATATTGTATACACTCTTCGTCATTATAGAGGTAACACTGGTTTGGTAATAGTCGGACCAGTCTTACTAATAACATAAAATACTCGTAAACATCAGAAAACTAGCATTAAATTTTTCGCTCAAGAAAAATCTGTACAGCAACTATAACAAAAGTCTTCATTTTTCTAATAATTTAAATCTGATATAACAGCAGAGGAAAACCAATCACCGCAACGCAAGAAGAGCGAAGCTGAAGTGCTGTCTCCGAAGCTTTCCCGAGCGGCGACGACTATTGCCGAAGAGGCCGTGGATCAACTTCAAGCTTCTGAAAAACTTATTGCCGGTAAGAAAGTACCTTAATCTCCTTTTTCAAATAAATATAAAATAAGTGCTATAACAATAATGGAAAAACAAGAAGTTTTGTGAGCCGGCTTTTTGTTCATAATTTATCAATGCCAATGAAGCCTAGTCACTTCTCTCATATTAATTACTAATTAATTAGTATCAGAAACAGGTTGGTTAATGATTCAATTGTGCTGTAATTGCACTGCTGTTACCTTTTGCTATACGACTTGCTCCTGGGTTGCGTATTTTCAATTTTAATAATATGATACATTTCGTTAATAACTCCAGGCCAGCTTTAATGTTGAGAACAAACTTTTACTTGATCAATCCTATCGACAACCAACGCCCTGTTTTATTAATACTTTGAACGAAACTATCCTATTCTTAAGTAAGTTAGGAACCCCATTAAAGTTAGCATTTCATGATGCCTCTATCACTGCTCTTTCAATCAGAATTAAACGAGACCTGGGAAGAGAAACTCAAGCGTACGGAACAAATTCGCGTCCAACGCGAGGCGGTGTTCGCCGAGATGGGCGTCGCAGTCAAAGAGGGCATCACGGTCGGCGTGTACTCGCCGAAGAAGACGCCACATCTGGTTAACCTCAACGAGGACCCGAATCTGTCCGAGTGTCTCATCTATTACATTAAAGATGGTAAGTCTAGTGTTTTTTTTGAGTTGGTGGTCCTAGTTCGAGGCTTAGAAAAAACGAGGCTTGGACAACATTTGGAGCAAAATTTTAGTTAATGATTATTATGAATTTCTCTGCCTACTTTACTTTGTCTAGAAGTGCATTTTGACCCAGAAACATCGACGCAGCAACGTATCTGTTTCTGAACGTTGTAAGAGTTTACCATAAGACGCTCTTTTGGTGCGATTGTACCACGCGGGTGACTGTACCGACTAGAAATAATTCGTAAAGGAACACAACGACATCTCGAAAATAGGTTGCAGCGTGGCAAAGTTTAAGGCTACCATAGCATACCATAGTTTGAAGTTTATGCGATGCGTTTCTGAAGGGTGTGATCGACCGATTACAGACTCTCGCGCAAGACCGCGGTTTTACCGTGATCCACGCGCGAGCTTTACCGGCCACCCCATAAAACTGCGTTAAAACTCACTCGGCGATTCCATCCTTCAGGTATATGCAATGCTCCTCTATCTACAGGTTGTTACAAAAACCGTAAAGCCGAAAGTGGGTTAAATGGTCAATTATAAAGAGTCCATTTACAATATTTCAATCATTGTATGAAATAAAAAAAAAATAAAAAAATCCAACCCCCCTATATTTTGTACGGGTTATTTTGTAACCCGTTGTATGGCCGAGCGCAGGCGTGACGCGGCTGGGCACGGCGGAGGCGAACGTGCCGCAGGACATCCAGCTGTGCGGCTCGCACATCCTCAGCGAGCACTGCATCTTCGAGAACACGGATGGCGTCATCTGCCTCATCCCGCACCGCGAGGCGCTCATCTACGTCAACGGCCGAGAGGTATTGTGTTTATTTTATTTAAGTAACTCTGTGTAAAAAAGGTTTTCGGGTTTATCCTTTCCCAAAATAAAAATAATCAAATTCAAACCTAAAGTCTGTACTGAACTGTGAGAAATTACTTAATACTGATACTACGTTATCGTAAACCCTAATCTTTATTATGCATCTAGCATGCATCCCTCCATGTAACGCTGCACGCTGCTTTAAAATCTTATGCAGCTTGCTGCATGCAGCGGTGCCTTTAGTCACTCTAACAGCCAAGTCTATTCTTCCAGAGATACAGCACGCTCGTTACTGATTGTTAACAATGAACTTTGTAACTAGTTAGTAAAACGGCATGTTATTTCCTTAGGTGACGGAGCCGATAATCCTGAAGACCGGGTCCCGCGTGATCCTGGGCAAGAACCACGTGTTCCGCTTCACGCACCCCGGACAGCCGCACGAGGAGCCCGTCGTCAGCGCCAGCGCGGAGGCCGCCGCCGACCCCGCCGGTACCCGCGCACGACACCGCCACGCCACAACACCTCGCTACACCACGCCACAAACACGCAAACATAGAACTTCGCTGGCGTAAACTACTGTACCCGAAACAACAGTCGCTCATAACGACACTCTTACACCCAGACTTCATACTTGGACACGAAAGAAGTGTTTCGTATTATGAAAAGACTAATTTATGCCCCGCGGCATTTCAAGTCCAGTGGTTTAGGCTGTGCGTTGTCTGTCAGTCAGTCAGTCAATCAGTCACGGTACTGTTTTATAGGTATAGATAGAAAACACACCTGCGAACATAAATTTATTACTTTCATCACACATACATCCACAGTAAAAGTTGCCAGTAGACAAAGTCGCTAGTAAGAACGTTTCGTTTGTTCAAATTACAAACTAGCAGATTGGAATGATTTAAAAATACCAGTCTAGTCAAAACACAGCATTCTCCCTTTTCACCATTTAAGAAATCTTTGTTCTTCTCTAGGCCTGGACGCTGAGAATGTGGACTGGGACTTCGCTCAATGCGAGCTGCTGGAGAAGCAAGGCATCGACCTGAAGGCTGAGATGCAGAAGCGGCTGATGGCTTTGGAAGAGCAGTTCCGCCGCGAGAAAGAGCACGCCGATCAGCAGTTCGAAGAACAACGAAAGGTTAGTGCCAATTCTTGGACTTACCCCATCTGGATCTATTCACATTTAGGCAGTCGGCCGTCGTAAGAAGAGCCATAAGTGCGGCAGCAAACAGCTTTTACAGCTACAGCAAACTTTTGACTCTTCAGTATTGCACTAGTGCAGTCATCATCGCCAGCCTTTTTTACGTCCCACTGCTGGGCCCGGGCCTCTAAGAATGAGAGGGCTTGGGCTACAGTACCCACCAGTGCGGATTGGGAACTTCACACACATCATTGAATTGGTTCGCAGGAGTGTGCAGGCTTCCTCGCGATGTTTTCCTTCATAGAAAAGCTAAATTACAAATACAATTCCGAAAAACTCAAGAGGTGCAAGCCGGGGTTTGAACCCATTGTCCTCTGCTTGAGAGGTCATAGGTCAGAGCACTAGGCTATTACGGCTTTTGACTAGTGCAGTACCTATTTACAACAAATTCTTCGCCACACTCCCTTCAAAGTCCTGTGGTGAGCAAGCACAAATTCAAGCGCAATGAATATTACGTAGTTGTTAATTCTTTTAGAATTACGAAGCACGCATCGACGCATTGCAGCGACAGGTCGAAGAACAGAGTGTGACCATGTCTATGTACAGCTCCTACACGCCCGAAGATTTCCACAACGACGAGGACATATTCGGTGAGCGGACCATTCCCAGTTAGATACGACTTTTGTAAATGATACAATTTATAAGTTATAGATTTCTAAATCTAAGCCCCTGTTAAATTTATTGTTTTTCTAGACACATGTCATAAATAATTCTCGATCACGATAGACGTATGAAAGGGAGGACGGACGGGTTCACCGTTGGATCTCATGACCTTTTGTTGTTCTGTTGTAAAAATAATTTGTTTTTTGGTTATTAACGTGAGATGCGGAAAGCTACTATCCCTTTATTTTTGGACTTATCTTGGTATCAGCGTCTCATGCAATCTCGATAGTTAATAACTGACTTAATAATAAAAAACTTTATAAATTGGACTTAAGCCTTGAAAATGTGAACAGAGGCGTTTTCAAGTCCAGTTCCGTTTTAAAACTTTCCACTTTACGAATCCCACGTTTGCATTTCTTCAACTAGTTTCTTAGGTTTAGTTCAGATAATAGCAAGAAAACGCTTGATGATCTGATCGCGCATATTATAGACATTAAAAAAGTTACACCTCATTCGGAACATACTCTGCTGTTGTGCCAGAAATTACATGCCTTGAAGCAATTACGCAAAATGCAGAATAATTAGTGTCAACAGCGCAGCAAGGTTTAAGGTACACGTGCCTTCATTTCAGTTGTAGTACAGCTGCCGAAGGCCATGCTTCCCATGTGCATTTTATAAAAATACAAACAGTGTAAGTTTGTAAAATTTATCCTCAAGCATTTTCGAGGCACGCTATATTCCTATGCCTATTTCCTCCCGATTGATCTGAGTTACGCGCAAGCGCTCCATCTAGCGCCTTCGCTGGACTAAAGACGCTACACCGGATGCGTGCGTGCACCTGCACGAAATGCGTATCGCAAGCGGTATAACATCTCTGATGCGGATTCTTACTTTACAACGCAATGGACGTACGCGTCCGGTGCGGCTCGACCCTTTAGCGGTAGCGTATGTGAGACTGACCCGTTTCCCGTTCGGCGTAGTGAATCCCCTGTTTGAGACAGAGTGTTGGTCGGCGCGCGAGGTCGGGCTGGCCGCGTGGGCGTTCCGCAAGTGGAAGTACCACCAGTTCACCTCGCTCCGGGACGACCTGTGGGGGAACGCTATATTCCTCAAGGTAAACTAATACAAAACTAGTAGCTTTTGAAGATATGAAAGACAAAACTAGTCCTTTATTAATATAAAACTACATCATTAATATTAGGTACCATGTCAAGTAATGGGAATTTACATTGAAATAGGCCTCGTCAACTAGCTTAACCTAAATTACAAAACATCATCAGCAACATGCTTCGCTATGCAATGAAATAATATGAAATAAATATTAAGAACCCGAGGGAAAACTGAATTGTGAAGTCGTACAAATATAGTTTTTTTTACTTAGAATACACACACATGGGCCTTGTTCACTTATTGAATAAAATTGCACCGCCCTTTCATTAATTAATGACGAAAAAATCATGCCCTTATGGAATTTTTGGTTTTGAAGTGTTTTTTGAACTTTAGTAATATCAGCTTGTAGAAAACCCCGACAATTTCAAAACCGAAACATCAATATACAGTTTGTGAGTATTTAGAATAGCATCCGGGCCGTAGAAATACTTCGACTGTCAATGACGCTCCTTATAAGTCAAGAAAAGAGATGTCAACACGAATTCACCCGAACCCGAATCCTATTCCAAGTGCTCACCGACCTCATACCCCAACGTCCCGCAGGAAGCGAACGCGATATCAGTGGAGCTCCGCAAAAAAGTCCAGTTCCAATTCACCCTGCTGACCGACACGCCGTACTCGCCGCTGCCGGGCGAGCTGGCGCCGCGCGACGACGCGGACGACGAGTACCGGCCCAGCGCGCCCACCGTCGTCGCCGTCGAGGTCACTGACACCAAGAATGGCGCCACGCATTATTGGACTTTGGAGAAGCTTCGGTAAGTTTTTTATAGGCTTCTGAAGTCGTGATGGTGACTTTTGGCAAAGGGATTAGGGTTCAAATTCCTTTTCCTTTTCGAGCTAGTGTAACGACATGAACTGTTAGCTACAAGTGCAAGTAAAAAAATAAGCACATTTTAGGTGACAGCTGAAATAGCTGAGGTAACATTTAAAGTTTAAAAATATATTTGTAAAAAGTTATTAACTTTTTTACAAGCATTATTAGCACGTTTTCATAGAGGAGATGCAGATCTGATTCTCACCAAAAATTATAGTCATAACTGAGTAGGTTCCTGCGGTATTGAAGTAGTGCGAAAGGAAAAAAAACACCAATATGAATGTCCTATGATATTGGTGCATTTTCCTTCCTCACCGCTTCAGTACCGCAGAAATCTATTATGTTATGGGCAATAACTATACGAAATATGACATTTTGGTAACTTATTAGGTTCTATTTTCAGACATGCGTGTATGTTAGGTTGTTTTTGGTATGCATGGTCTCGGATATCTTGTTTGGTATTAGGATGTGTGAATTTTGACTGATATGATGATTAGGCACGAGTATACTGATTCATTGGTTTGATTTTGAGTTACTGTTCCTTTCTTAAATACTACAGATTCACTTGCATTATATGATTTATCTTTTGTTTAGTTGCGTTTTGTTGATCCTTGGGTGATTTTTATTTCCGTTTGTCTTTATGGAATTCATAAGAAGTTTTAAAAGATTATGATTTGCTAGAGCCGCGTTGATCGGATATCTTTTGTCAATGACTTTAAGAGTCGTATTGAAATTGGTGTTAACCTAAAATATCTTATTTAAGGCTGTAGTTGTATATATTGTATGAGGGTAAGTATATTTTTCCGATACATATTAATGTATAGTTGAAAATATGAATATAACATTTTTACTAGAGCTTTTTTCTGTTGCCGCTTTGTTATTTTCATTTCTCATTTTGTCGTGCTAATTTCTGTTAATATATTCGTAATGTTTACATTCTATCACATTTTTCATAATATATTAGAGTTGCTAAATTATGAGAACATCATAGAAAGAACCATTTAGAAATGGCGGGTGATTTTGATCCTTTGTAAATTTTTCTGATAATTAGATTAGCGAAGAAAACTTAGAAAGCGTTAGTTCTCATTGTTTACGCGATCAGTGGTCGAGATTCATAAAAAATATATTTCTGAACCTAATATTGTATCAGTATTAATTGGCAACCCTAACGAATCTCTACAAACTGAAACCGTTGTTAGCATACGCGTCATATCGACGTACACACACTCAACCCCACAGAAGGCAAAATAAAAACACATTTAGGTCCCACCCAAGCACTTGCCAAATCTGTGCAAGCGACGTTCACTTCTAGAACATAATATAAGTACCTATTTGCTTGGATTCGGCAAGGGTAGGAAGGGTGAAGAGGCTTGGAAAGACGGCAGTTGAACAGTTACTGTACTGCTCACCCAGCAGGGCCTGCAGCTGACATTGTACACATTTAAATTCTCACGAAACGAAACAAAATCAAAAATAGGTCGATAGGGCACGCCAGGGCCGGATCCAGAGAGTGGAATCTAAGTGTTAATAATTAACCCCTTAACCGTATTCAAATATGTAGGTCGCTGTTATACTGTGCGCCTTGTGTCATTTATAAGACATTGGCGGTTAAAAGGTTAATACAGTTTGGGCAGGCATTTAGTTCTGGATCCGGTTCCGAGCTTAGTAGGGCGTCAGGGCTACATGGTGGTATTGTCCGTAGCCACCGCCTGGAGCTCATGCGTCAGATATACAACATGAACGAGAGCGCGTATGAGGAGGAGGAGGCGCCGCCCGCGGCTCCCGCGCCCCCCGCGCTGCCCGCGCAGGCGCCCCCCGACATACTGCAGTGTATATCGGCGTGCGCGCAGCAGACACGCTTGTCCCTAGCCAACCTGCTGCCCTCGAGGTTTGTGACCGCCGCCGCCGACCCACAATGGACCACTTTAACTATGTCTATAATAATATGGCAAAGCGGACCGGCCACCTTAACGCACATTGGCCACAAATCATATTTACAGTTACTTCAAACCTCGCGTAATTATTTTTGGTTGGGAATGGCTTGATGCTGCTTCAGTACGGACTTGGGAAGAACATTAAAATAGTATCTATCTTTATGATCAATGTAAACGAGAGGAATTATGGATCTTAGTTACTTGCTTCTAAGTCTCGCAGCATGGCATCCCATTTATAACAATTTTCCGATCATCTCATAACAATTATGAAATGTACTAATACAAATATTAACTCATTTGAATGGCCCAATGTGTGGACGGCTTTTGGTCGCAAAGATTTTCGTGTATGCGATGCAGTTGTATTGAACTTGGTTCTGTCCTCCACGCCTCGCCTCGCACGTGTTATATGAAACAAAACGGTTCTGTATACTCGTAGTGTTTCACTCTCACTTTGACCGTCAGACCATCGAGACACAGATTTAAGTTAAAATTTCTTTCTCAGTTAGTCTTACCCAGTAAAGAAATTCATGTAAAAAATTATTTGAAGCTTAATCATCTCTAATCGATCATGATAACTAGGTACTCGTAGATTTAGCTCTGCCATAAATGTCTGTCCTTAGACAAAGTTGAGTTGAAATATTTTAAAACCTTCACTGCTTTAGTATTACTCTAACTAGGTAAACTACTTATTAAAGAGTGTTGAAAACAATTCAGGGTCAATTAAAAAGTGTTATCAGCTACACCTAACCAGAAGTTAGTCATGGGCATTTACTAAAAGCTTGTTATATCTAATCGAGGGAGTAGACTAGTACGGTTAGAGCCGTTTTGTTTCTACTTACATTTTGAGAGAGTGCCTATTGCCGGACGATTGTACGCTTTCAGCTGCTGAATTGGCTTTCGCGCTCGGTGGCGTCTTCGCTTTGTGTAAAAAAAGCAGATCTAAATTGTATTACAAACTGGATTTAATCTAACTTTCTCAATATATATGACTAAGTATTTGTATTTTCACAAGTTATATTGTCGGTAAAGAAGTTGATGATTATGTGTATTTAAAATCAATATAGACTACAAGATTTGTATTGTTAGATGTTTGAAAAACTTGGATTGCTAATTGCTTGTTTACAGACGATGTAACCAGATCAAATTATGTTAAGATTTTTTTCTGAATATGAAATGTGTATAACTTTAACTAACTGTCGAAATTTATTTGTAAGATTGTTCCAACCCAAATGTATGTTTCGTATGCCACTATTTGATAGTTTAAGTAGTTAATCAAGCAGATCATTAAATTTAGGATCGTAAATTTCCCGACACACTATTTATATGTTATGCATGTTATTAATATGTATTATTCGTAACAATAGTCATCATCGTCATTCATCACCAAAATTAGATTGTCACATAATAGACAGATATTTATTTTAAGTCAAAATATGATCGGTGAGGTGATTAATCTACTTTTGTTGTTGACCATACCTACTGTCAATTCTGCCCGCTGTCTTTGTAGATCGGGATCTAAATCTATATAACTCTATAATATTCATTTTGGGAGCTTGTTTTTATTGTGTCCATTCAGAAGGTAATTTTTGGAAATTATTCAAAGTAACAAAATTACTGTTTGTTTAAAATCCCATGTAACTAATAAGAGTAAAATTACTTTCTGGGGTGCCTTTAAATGATGCTTGCAACCTTTATTCTTCTTTGAATGTGCTTGCTTAGCCGTCAATAAAGTGCTTGTCGTCAAATTAGATTAGTATATTTGCTTTTATTTTGTGTCGCGAAACTCTTATTGCCAGCCAGCACTGTGTGGAATGTTTTACTTATTAAACTTGACCTGTAATGTAACCAGTCTACGCTAAGGTTTTTCTACTATGCCTATACAAGTGTATCTTCGACATTTTTTGTCATTGTTATTAACAAAAGAAAAAGTACGTGTGCAATATATTTTGGTAATTTTAATGACGGACTAAACCGTTTTTTTTTTAAATTTAACCAGCCCTGTTGTCGTAGTTTTCATCGTAACACTAACGAGGTGTGTCATGCGCAGGCAACGTCTCGAGCTGATGCGCGAGATGTACCACAACGAAGCCGAACTGTCCCCGACGTCGCCCGACCACAACATCGAGTCCGTCACCGGCGGGGACCCGTTCTACGACCGCTTCCCCTGGTTCCGGATGGTCGGCCGGTGAGTTAATTACTTTTTTTTATTCAACAAGGAAGGCAAACGAGCAAGTGGGTACCCTCATCATCATCATGTCAGCCGAAAGACGTCCACTGCTGGACATAGGCCTCCCCCAAGGCTCTCCACTCAGACCGGTCTTGTGCTTTCCGCATCCACCGCGGTCCCGCGTTCTTTACCAGGTCGACGCTCCATCTTGTTAGAGACCTACCGACAGCTCGTCATCCGGTCCGCGGACGCCATTCGAGAACCTGACCCCATCGGCCATCAGTCCGGCGAGCAATGTGCCCCGCCCACTGCCACTTAAGTTTCGCAATTCTTCGGGCTATATCGGTGACCTTAGTTCATCTTAAGTAGTGGGTACCCTGATGGTTAGTAATCACCACTGCCCATAGACACCCGCTACCCCGGGGTTTCCAGATGCTTTGCCTACCTAGAGAGCTAAGATGAAATGCCTCTTGTGCCCGTAATTACACCGGCTGTCTTACTCTTCACACCGGAACAAAACAGTGCAAGCACTGCTACTTAGCGGCAGGATTAGCGAGTAAGATGGTGGTAGCTATCCGGACGGACCTCGCACAAGGTCCTACTACCCGCAAAACCGTTTCCGTCTACTGCTGGATATAGGCCTCTTACATGGCGCGCCACAACAGTCTTCAGCCTCTCGCATCCGTCCGCAGCGAGCGACTCTCTTAAGGTCGCCGGTCCAACGCCCTGCACTGCGTTTGACTCGCCTACTCCACCGCTCATCGGTCCTGCGACGCACCAGCCAGCCCAGCCAAGCCAGCCCAAGGGCCACTTCTGGGAACTGATTCTAATCTATGTCTAAAAAAATTTGTTCAAGCTGTATTAGCTACATTGCGAGTCCGGTTAGGGATGCATATCTCTTTATTGCACATAAATAAAACAAGAACTAACAGGTAATTGGACAAAAGCAAATGTACAAAGGCGAACTCATCCCTTAAAGGGATTATCTCTATCAGTTAATCTTCGGGCGATTGACAAAACATCAGAAAAAAAGTAGACATACAAATAAAAGTAAAAATAGAAGTATTCGAGCGAGCGCTGCAACTTACACAATTTTTCAAACTAATGTAATGTACAGAGAAGAAAGAATCTCTGATCGTAAAATGGGTTTATGTTTTTGCTCGAATATTAGACAAATAATGTTTATACCGCCTTATTTACTTGTCAAACTAGCAAATAGATTTGGATCGGTTCCGTCCTTGCAGGAAAGTACCTAATCGTGCGTCCTGCAAAAACCTGTCATATTGCTCAATAGGTGAAAATAATGCCATTTTCTCTTTCGCAGGAGTTTCGTTTACCTGTCAAACCTCCTGTACCCGGTTCCGCTCATTCACAAAGTCGCGATCGTGAACGAGAAAGGAGACGTGAAAGGCTACCTCCGGGTCGCCGTGCAGGCGGTCATTGACGCCGAGAAGAGTGAGTGCAAAGTTTATGGCCCTTTTGATCCCCTTAAGTAAATTTTTACTACTTTAGGTAGCGAGACAAGGGATTTCATTAGTGTACAGACTAGTTTTTCGTTATCTATGCAGATTCACAGATATAGAAAGAAAGAAAATACATTTATTTGGTCACATCATAAATAACAACACATAACAGTATTAGGAAGGAGCAAAATGGACACAAAAAAGGGCTGGCTCAGCACAACGTTCCGAATTGCTTCGCAACGCTGATGTTCTGCCAAAGGGCTACTAAAACTAAACTTAAAGTTATCTACTATACGGGAAATAAATAGGAGGAACAATAAAGGTCTAGACCGAATGCAGATCTTATAGGCAGTAACGCAACGGTTACCCTTTCAAACAAATTGCATCCATTGGCCACAGCATCACAGCTGTTTACCTTGCATTACATGCTTTATTAGGCGAAGATCTTAGTTTTTCCTCGTCATTAATACCTATAGAAATTCACAAAGTGACGTCTGGATCAAATGAATTGCCAAAATATTGTTTATTAAAAATGTTGAAAGATTTGGTTACTAATTCTAATTACATTTAACATAGTCTGAGGAAAATTATGTTTCTTAAGTTGGTTGCTACAAGTTACCTCTATTTTTGGTGATTGCTGAATATGAATTCTTGTTAGAAATGTAGTTCTTTAACCATGAGGTTTGTGTTCGTACAGACAATGCGGAGTTCGCGGCTGGCGTGAAGCAGTCGGCCAAAATATCATTTGACGACGACGTCGCCCCGGCGCGCTCGCGGCTCAAGACGCTCGCCAGCGTCGTTGACAAGAACAACGCTATCAACCTGGAGGACCGCATCGACGCGGACTCCAATATCAAGATCGAGGGTGAGTCGTTGGCACCAGTTTTATCGTTGGTGCAATGGCCATTGTGAAGCCAAGTGAACTGATAATCCCGCTATTGTATTTATCTAACTAAATGTACCTACTTTGGTACGTAGTCACACATATGTGATCACTGATGACTTGCATGTTTAAAGCTTAGTTTAAATAGCATTACTTAATGAGTGAGGCCTCGGTTTTTCGGAAGCTTGATTGTATAAGTATTCCTTTTAGAATAAGTATCTCTTAATAAATTAGTAATAAATCTTTTTTTATGAATCCTAGTGAAAATTTTAAACTATTATTGTGTTCCTTTTTTCAAACAGAATAGATGCGACTATCGCAAGTCAAAAATCCGGTATGATCGCTAGTGTCGAGTGAAGATTATGTCATTCTCCGCCAATGAGAGACAAGCTGCTGGCCTATGATTGGTGGAAATGCGATCCTAGCAGATTTTGAGCCGCAATAGCTGTTATGGTATTGGTTCTGTTTGCAGAGCTGGCGCTGGCGGGCGAGTGCGACGCGGACAGCGGGCGCGGCGACAGCTCGCTGGCGTCCGAGCTGAAGGAGGAGGACCTTCCGGAGCACCTGACGCTCGGCCGCGAGTTCACCTTCCGCGTCACCGTGCTGCAGGCGCACAGCGTCTCCCAGGACTACGCTGACGTCTTCTGCCAGTTCAAGTGAGTGCTCTTGCTCTGGTCTTATCTTTTGAACCTACACGCGAAATGTCATTCGTTTTCCCGGTGCGTCACTCTTTCCCAAAATGTACACTTCTAAATAATCATCTTCAACATCATCATCAGTCTGTATGCGTCCCACTGCTGAGCATAGGCCTCCTAAATTAGAAATGTAATTTCGCACATAAATTTCGAAAAACTCAGAGGTGCGAGCCGGGGTTCGAACCCACGACCCTCTGCTTAAAAGGCCGTCAAACCGCTATGACAGCTTTTTCTATATGATAATTGGTTCAAATTCACAAATTTACAGACACCAATCAGCAGGGTTCCTTGGAGACTTCGTGAAGTTAAATAATTGGATTGTTTTGTTGCAGCTTCCTTCATCGCAACGAAGATGCATTCTCGACAGAACCCGTCAAAAACGCTGGAAAGAACACACCGCTCGGCTTTTACCATGTACAAAATGTACGTGCCAATATCACTGAACTGTATTCTGTATTATTCAATGACTTAATTATTCTATTGGACAGTCAAAGTAGTAGAATATTTTTGCAATAATTTTGTTTTTTTTTCCAGATCACAGTGCCAGTGACGAAATCCTTTGTCGAGTATATCAAAACACAACCGATCGTTTTCGAAGTATTTGGACATTACCAACAGCACCCGCTACATAAGGTAAATATAGTTATTTAAATCTACTTACTTACTCGATCGTTCAGTCACAGCGAATTGTTCAAATAAATAAAAGGTGAAAAACTTTAAAGTCTGAGGTAAATAAATACAGTTTATATTTATTACAGTCAGTTTTACAAATCGCTGCTTAGTTTTGTATACATATTAATTTTTTGACGAACGAATCGATGTTTTATATTAGAAATTCAAAACTCCCTGCTTATTACCTTTTACTTGGACTTCTAATAATTAAGAAAAAAAAAATCGCACTTGTGCGGTAAATTAAAGTTACTAGCTACGTATACATATTTTGAAAGTGAATATTTCAGTCTCATTTCATAATCAGTCTCGTCTCATGAGTTGTTGAAATAAAAAACCAAATGAGACGCGGCCAGGTGTGCCCGCAGGACGCGAAGCAGGACGGGCCGCTGGGCGGGCGCGCGCCGCCGCGCCGCATGCTGCCGCCGTCGCTGCCCATCTCGGCGCCCGTGCGCAGCCCCAAGTGGGGCGCCGCCGCCGTGGCGCCGCCCTGCTGCTCCAGCCATCTGCACTCCAAGCACGACCTGCTCGTGTGGTTCGAGATCTGCGAGCTGGCGCCCAGCGGGGAGTACGTGCCGGCCGTGAGTTCGGTTCTTATAGCTTCTAGGAAATTATCGAGTGTTGTAAACAGACATCGGAATTTGCGGGGCAATATTTAATCACAGTAGATAGTTCCTACGTCGATAAAACTCGATTTCCCAAACACTAGTGATTGTCCACAGCATTGTTTGTGTGTATTTTTTTTGTAAGTATTATTCTGGAGATGATTATAGAGTTCACACAAAGTAAGTGATGATGAGTGAAGCTTCAAAAATTCTTTTAAAATTAAGATTTTTTTTTGTTTCATTAAATCCGATGTCTGGTTGGAAGCTATAATACTATCTTATTGTTATATCAGGTTTCGAAGCGAAAATTAAGAAAACTTTACTTCGCATTTCACATTTTGATGTACGTGGAGGTTAAGAACAAAAAAAGGAAAGGACCGTTTTGCAAAGAATGATATTGCGTATTTTTCAGTCAATGATGAGTAGGTTTTTTATAAGTCCTCTGTCAGCATTGTGAGCTGGTTGCCGGCGCAGGTGGTGGAGCACAGCGACGAGCTGCCGTGCCGCGGGCTGTTCCTGCTGCACCAGGGCATCCAGCGGCGCATCCGCATCACCATCCTGCACGAGCCCTCCCCCGACCTGCGGTGGAGCGACGTGCGCGAGCTGGTCGTGGGTACGCTAACACGACACAACACATGCCCCCCGTGTCAACACCCACTTTGAACAGCTGTTTTCTTAACAATGACATTCTATACTATTGTATAGAATAGTGTATTGTATTGTATAGAATGTCACAGTCCTGCAGGTCCTATTGGACCTATTCCCCATATAATATACGTGGCACGCTCGTCATATTTCACGTATGTGCTTGTATCATCTGACGTTACTATAACCCCGGGTTAGTGTCGAACCTAGGTCGGCGCAAGTCGGCCTTAGAAACCTTTATTGACATAAAACCAAAGTGCACAGTCCCACTGAAGCTCAGCATTTCTGTTAACAGGGCGCATCCGCAACGCGCCCGAGGCCAGCGAGGAGTGCGCGGAGGGCGAGGAGGACGGCGCGCTGTCGCTCGGCCTGTTCCCCGGCGAGCGGCCCGCGCTGGACGACCGCGCCGTGTTCAGGTTCGGTCATTCCCATACATATAAAAAAAAAGAAATAACACAGAGTAAACAGCAAATTTAAGCAATGAGAGAAATCACTCCACTTCCATCCATCGCCTCGAAAGAACCTTAGGCATGTGTGACAAACTTCGGCCCAAAAACATGCAAAAAAGTCAAATTCGGGTGCCGATGACAGAAGCGAGTCTTATGTGTAATGACTGTGCAGGTTCGAAGCGGCGTGGGACAGCAGCCTGCACGGCTCGCCGCTGCTCAACCGGGTCAGCGCCAGCGGAGAGGTCGTCTACATCACGCTCAGCGCCTACCTCGAGGTGTGTACTGGCTACTGGTAATCTACACTTGAGATGGAGTTATTGAAAAATTGTCGGAAGAGATCACCAAGAGCACCAGAATCGATAAAAAAAAACTGAGCAAAAAATCGATGATTTTGATTGATAATATTTTTTTGAAAATGATCCACTTACTGACTAAGAAAGTCATTAATTTAAAACATTTTTTTTCATACATTCAGATATTCAAATTAAGGAAATGAGACTTTGATCTCAAACCGGGTTTCCATATCGCGCGGGAAACCCCTCAATTCAAAGACTCTCGCGCGAAAGTTGCATGCAATGGGGACACGTCTCCATTTCTAAGGTTTTTCAGACGAGACTGGGACGTAGATTTATAGAATGCTATGGTATGATGATTGTATTGGGTGTCGCAGGTGGAGAACTGCGCGCGGCCGGCCATCGTGACGAAGGACCTATCGCTAGTGGTGGTGGGACGAGAGGCGCGCACCGGCCGCTCGCTGCGCCGCGCGCTGTTCGGGTCCCGCAGCGCGCGCGCCGACCGCCTCACCGGCGTGTACGAGCTGAGCCTGCACCGCGCCCTGGAGCCCGGTCAGTACTGCCTGTGGGGGGGACACCGGCCGCTCGCGCGCGTAGAATTATAGCCCAAGACCTCTCATTATTTTAAAACTCCCTAATCGGTTGTAATGTTTTTTTATTCATTTTTATAGCTATGTACTTTTTTTGTATTGTGTTTTTTGAATTAAAATTTTATAGCGCATTGGCTTTGCTGTAATGCTGTAAAATTGTTTTGATAATAAGTAAAATAAACAAATTAATTCTGGTATGAGGCCGTCAGTGGGACGTAAAAAAAGGCTGGTGATGAGTGAGATCGCCTTTTGTTTTCGGCTTTTCTGAATGTGACGATTTGTCTTTGGCAGGTGTGCAGCGACGACAGAGGCGTGTGTTGGACACGAGCGGCACTTACGTGCGAGGAGAGGAGAATCTGCACGGCTGGCGTCCGCGCGGAGACTCGCTCATATTCGACCACCAGGTACCTTAAAATACACTCATTTGCGATTCAGGCACAGATTTGAATACTACGGATTTATATCCAGTCAATTTATTAAGATTGATTTTTGCCTGACCTGTGGGTGTGGCAAAACGTTTTTCAGTATACCTAAACACAATTGTATTCGTTGTCTAATGTCAAAGTGTGACATATTTTGTTGTGGGAATAAAAGGATTTACTTCTCTAAAGTTTGCCAGCTTATTTAGTTCAAATATTATTAAAAACTGACTGTAAGCCAATCCTACTGGATAATAGTTCAAATATACGAAGAAACCCGAATCAAGATGGTATGTGTTTCTTACAGTGGGAGCTGGAGAAAATGACGCGATTGGAGCAAGTGGGGCGCACGCGGCACTTCCTCGCGCTGCGCGAGCGGCTGCGGCACGGCCACGAGAACAGCGTCGCCGCCAACGACTTCACCAAGACAGAGAAGGTATACACATATTAAAGTCAAATGTTTCTTGTTCATTTGTATCTTTTTTGACTCTATTTCTATCAACTTAAGTCATCGTCAGAAAACATCGTCGAAGAATCGTTAGCGAGAAGGAACTTAGCTGAAGCTAAACAAACTGTTATTCCCAGGAGGTGTGCAATATGGCGGCGAAAGCGGCGGCGGAGTGCGCGCATGCGCGGGACGATGCGCTGTTCGAGCCGTGGGAGATGACGACGCGCGAGCGCGAACTAGCTACCAAATTCCTTAAGCTCATACAAGGTGCGTCGGACCGACTGAATGACACAGTCGGCCAAAGGACAAACGCCTTTGCGTTTTAAATTCTTTGCGGGTGGTAGGACTCGCTAATCCTGTCGCTCAGCAGCAGTGCTTGCACTGTTGTTCCGGTGTGGAGAGTAAGACAGCCGGTGTAATAACGGGCACAAGAGGCATTTCATCTTAGCTCTCTAGGTTGGCAACGCATCTGCAAACCTCCCGGGGTTGCGGGTGTCTAGGGGCAGTGGTGATCACTTACCATCAGCTGATACACTTGCTCGTTTGCCTTCCTTGTCTTTTTTCTGGTTTTTCTGTATATTTACGCATCCGTTTGAAATTAGTGAAAAACAAAGTGATGGTGTCGGCAGGGCGGACAGGCGCCGGCAAGGAGCTGGAGGCGGCGTCGCCGGGCTCGCCGGCGGACGAGGGCCTGGCGCCCGACGCCGGCACGCCCAGCCTGCTGTCCTCCGTGCACAGCGCCAGCAGCTTCGAGTGAGTCGCTGCTTCACCACACACATTTCGCTGTCAATACACGCCAGGAGGCTGTCGCGTGACGTCAACTCTATCTTAGATATCTGTAATACAGTTAGTTACAAACGAGAGTATACTTATAGCGAAAAAGTAATATGAAGGTATAATGACATAAAACTTGGAACGTTATGCTCTAAAACGTTTTGCCCGTTTTGGTTAAGTACCAAAAACCCGATGAAAGGCTAAAAAGTTGGCAAAAAATGCCCATTTTAGTGTTACCTTGCAGAACTTAAACACTCATAATTTCTTAACGAAAGCATGTATAGAAATAAAACCAGGCTCAGCAAACTTTATAATAAATTACTCTTAAACTAATGAGCTGTTGACGAGCTGTTGGTAGGCCTCCAACAAGATGGAGCGACGACCTAGTAGGGATTGCGGGACAGCGGTGGAGGCGGAAAGCACAAGACCGGTCTGAGTGGAGAGCCTTGGGGGAGGCCTATGTCCAGCAGTGGACGTCTTTCGGCTGACATGATGAAACTAATGAGGCTAATAATCTATTATCTGAATATTTCAGAATAATAAACGTGTTTTAGTTCGCGTTCCCGAAAATGGTTCCAACCGTAACGCACACTTTTTATTTGAGTGTGTAATTTTTGTTTCTTGTTGTAGCAGCATTACCTGACGTTTTTTAGGTAGGGCAATACCATCACTTTGCTTTTGGATCAGATCTCGTTTCATTTGTCGCCACAATTTAATGTTTTATCATCGACAAAAGTAGATTTTTGGATCAACTGAAATTTAGATGGAAGTTTTTGACAAGCTATGTATTGAAAATAAGTGTAATTTCTTATTGTATTTGAAGTATGGTCAAATTTCTTTATTTATTATGAATACTCATAGCAGTAACATCAAAAATGGCGACTGTAAAGCAATTTATAAAATTTTTACTCTGCGTATTATTAGTGTGTTACGGTTAGTGCGTTATGTTGTGCGTTACGTGTGTTACGTTGTGTGTTATGTGTGTTAGTGGAACCTAGATAAAGGCTGATTCACATAACGCTTTCATTATTAATGTATAATTACGCACCATGTAAAATACAAATGAATTAAAAAGGATATATTGTTATTTATAATTGATTGTTACATATTAGTGAATTCGTTCACTATCATACAATAAGCAATTGCTTGCTATTTGAGCGGGCGCGCACATGACGGTCCCTGCTCGTGTGTGGCAGGCTGTGCTCGCCGGAGCGCGCGCTGCTGGAGAAGCCGATGGCGGCGTGGGGCGGCGGCGGCGGCGGCGGCGGCGGCGGCGGCGGCGGCGCGCTGTACGTGCCGGCCTGCGAGGAGGTGCGCGTGTCGGCCGCCGTGGCGCGCCGCGGCCATCTCAACGTGCTGCAGCACGGCACGCACGGCTGGAAGAAGCGCTGGCTGGTGCGTCCGACACCACGCGCGCTCCAATACTAAACCACACCTGCATACTTAGCACTTGCATACTTTTTTTCACCCCCGACGAAAAAGAGGGGTGTTATAAATTTGACCTGTGTATCTGTCTGTGGCATCGTAGTCCCCAAACGGATGGACCGATTTCGATGCAGCTTATTTTAACCAAAAGCTAGTTTAATAGAGGTGACTCTTAGCTAATTTCGAATATAGAACTTTGAAATTACAATGTCGGGAGTTTTTCAACTTTTCTAATTCTACAGGCTGTTTGGAAAAACGATGCAGGACACAATTCACGCAACTTTAGGAGCGATTATTTCTGATAATATTCGCTTAATCATACAAATTCCTTGTAAACCTCAAAATGTTTTTTAAAGGGCTGTCGGAATATGTGCCACGCGTTGATGTTTAATGTAAAAAAAAAAAATATTTTTTTCAACTTTTGTTACATGTGTATGGAATGCCCGTTTGTGGAAATTGTAAAATAACCTAACCGACTTAGAAAAGTTGAAAAACCCCCGACATTTTCGTTTAAAAGTTCAATATATCAGAAACAGCTGAACCGATTTTAATAAAACTTAGCTAAGAACATTCTCAATTAAACTAGCTACCGATTTAATAACGCCGCGTCAAACTCGATCCATTCGTTAAGGAGCTACGATGCCACAGACAAATACACCCATACACAGGTACGCATCACAGGTCAAACTTATAACATCCCTCTTTTTGCGTCGGGAGTTACGATGATCGACGATAAAAGGCCGTAAAAGTCTAACCTCGAGCGTTACAGCCTTCCAGATCCGTCAACAAAAACCCGCGGTGAACATGTTTGTGTGTGGCAGGTGGTGCGGCGGCCGTACGTGTTCATCTACCGCGACGAGCGCGACCCGATCGAGCGCGCGGTCATTAACCTGGCCAACGCGCACGTCGAGTACTCCGAGGACCAGGAGCAGATGGTGCGCATGCCCAACACGTTCAGGTCAGTGAGGCTGCATCAACCATTCATACACACATCAGGAACTCCTTGGAACGTTTTGATTATTTATTTATTTATTTCATAGTCCTTCAGTCGGAATATTAGATAATAAAGAGAATACATCAAGAGCACATACTTAAAAACTTGGAACATGAGAATAACAAAATCAATTAGTAAGACTTAACTAATAAGAAACATTTTTCATTGAATTACTATTCTAATTATGTTCTAAATTACATTCTAAGAGCTTAAAGACTACTTGACGACATACAACACAAGTTATTTATGACATCTTATCTACCTAAAATACAGATAGTAATTAAATTTTGTCTACACTGTTTAAAATGAATTTAAATATCGGTAAACATTTTGAATTAAGGAACGGTGTGGCCAGCCCGCCGGCGGAAAGCGGGACGCGGCCATCGGCATCTGTGCGGCGTGCGCGTGGCTTATATCGCTGGCACTAATTTAGTTTACAAAATTGAAAACAAAAACGGAGTACCGAAGGGCCCGTCCATACGCTATGTAAAAGTCTATGACATTATTATATACTTGTATCGGTGATTGATTTCTGGTTTTCTAGTACTCGAACTTTATGCTGACGGTTTTAATTCCTCTAAGAAACATAAATGACAGCAAAGAAATCTTTTTTATATTTCATCTAAATGTGTTTGTCCGTCGTCTAGTTCCCATACTTACAGGCTTATCCTAGTCTGGGACTATAACCTATTGGGTGTCAATCATCATCATCAACTGCCAGGCTAGTCCAGCCTTGTTTTACTTCCCACTGCTAGGCACAAGCTTCGCAGAATGTGTCATCTCGCAATACTTATTTATCTAATGCATTATCCGCAGTGTGGTGAGCAAGGAGCGCGGCTACCTGCTGCAGACCCTCGGCGACAAGGAGGTCCACGACTGGCTGTACGCCATCAACCCGCTGCTGGCCGGCCAGATCAGGTGAGCACACGACCTTATTCCACCCACCAGTACTCTGGTGTAATTTGTGTGCCACTTTTTCATACAAAAATACGGCCACGCAAATTACACCAGGTGTCTCCAGCTTGAAAATCCACCCTCCCGTCATTTTCTCGCTAATAAGACCCGAAAGGGACGACATGCGGGCCTCGCCCGGTCTCGCCGACTGTGTGCAGCCGGCATTAAATTATAATTGAAGGTCCACTTACCCCTTTCGCTTAGTCTGCCTCAAGGTATAGTGATTATGTGGTGGTTCGATTCCACCAAGTTGTGTAAATTTCATCAGAAAGTAAGGCGAGGAACGGCGAAAATGCAGGTTCGAATCCTGCGAGTTGCCGAATAATTGGTCGTCCATTAAACATACATATAAAAATAGATGAGTTAGTCTATTGATGCTATCTGTATAATTGTATCACGATCACGATACGTTTTTATATAGTGATACACCCGTATCAGAGCCGGTGAAGTCACAGCGGAAACTGCGCGGACGCCATCATTACTTTAAAACTGTCTAATACGTCCTACAGAAGTTTTGCTTTTAACGGTCTTTCTTTTTTATCGTAACGCGCAGTCTTTGTCGTGTCTCAAATAGCTTTCCGCGGTACGACAATAAGCGGTAGAAAACAGTGAAAAAATAACAGAAATCTTACAAAATTGCTGTCATATCAAGCATTTTCCATCAACACTTTGACAGTTACCGTTACAGTTTCCAATAATTTTTCATTTTTTCTACTCTTAATTGTCGTTCTGCACTTTTGAGCGTCCGCTCGAGCCATATCAATATACACGCGTAAAGTTGCGTGCGCGCAGGTCGCGGTCGGCGCGGCGCGGCGACAAGGCGGCGCCGCCGCCCGCATGAGACAGCCTCACGATGGAGTCTATACTCGTTTATTAAGCGCCTCGCCGAACACACTCGACCGTACAACTAACGTGCGTCCTTTGCATTGAAACTGTCGAGGAAACTCTCTTACTGAACTACCACGTTTTTGTCTCGCTTTCGTTTCGTGCGTTTCTTTCGTACTATACTTGTTAAAGAGGGACGTAGAGACGATAAGTGAGGAAATGACGTGCTAGCCGTCTTGAATGAGCCACCTTCTATAACTCTAGCATGTTATATTTTGACTAGCTTGCGTTTCGTGCGTTCTTTCGTAATAAACTGGTAAAGGCACGCATAAAAAGTAAACGAGGAAAGGATACGTGCTAGAATTTCTGATTTGAAAGAGGTCGGAGTTTAAAGAGATGACAATAGTAAAGTACCCTTTCTATCTGTGATTAGTTAGAGATCCATTGAGGCATTCAATGATAGACAATTTCTTTTCGCTGTATTTATTATTCTTTGTACTAGATTATTCAAAGATAGACGTTGAGAACAACTGTGTTGCGACGATAGGATAAATTTCGAAAATTTGATGTGATGGAGTTAGTACAAAGAAATATTTATGCAGCGTCTTGTAACGCGGAACTAACCATTCTATTTTTCTGCACTAAGCAATTGAGTTTCCATGTCAATTTAACTATGACTTGAACGTTTAGTGTTAGGGAATTGGAAAATTTGTAAAGAATTAATTAAATGAATAAGATCATGAATGATGTCTTCCTCACTTGATAATACAAAACGGCTGCGGGAACAGATCGCGATAATAGCTAACGGAAGTCAATCGTCACAGGGAAATTAAATAATGCCAAAGTTATGCGTATTTATGTAACTGTTATAGCTGTGGCTGTTTCGGTGGCGGGCCAGACTTATAGATTATATCTAACAGCGAACTAAGGCTGGAGTTATTGAGGTCCGTCATTAAAATTGCTAGTATTTATTCTTACATTTGCAATTCAATAAACAGCAACGCAATACCTCATTAAAAGGTTGATTCAGAAACAAGGAAATATAAAGTACCGTGGTCCCGGATCCATCTCAATTGAACAGTCAATATCCTATTTTTCAATACATTTTTGGGACCACAAAATAACTGTCGTATTAAACTTACCGTAGTAAGTACGGACTCGAATCAATTATTTAGCATATCCCCAATTTATAAACAGTATTATAAAACAAATGCATTTGATGCTTATACGATTTATACGTAAATAGACATATATGTTTTTATATCTGTTGATTAGTTTACGGGTCACAAGCAAATATTTTAAATATTGAGAGTCAGAGGTGGGACCAAACCGGTGCACTGATGATCGGGTACGGGGTAGATATGAAATTTGACGAATTTTAACAAGCAGGAACATTTATTGTACAAGACTCTTTTGAGCTGTTTCAAATATGCAAAAGGATGCACGTTATATACATTATGTTAAATTTATATAAGTTAATAGTAATTTGATCTTTGTAATGGTTTCGGAGCACTGTTTACCGTGTAATGCAATAATGTATTCAGAGTATTACTTAATCCTATCTCGGCCGTCATGAATGTGTAATAGTTACCTATTGTAATATCTGTAACTATGAGGCATGTATGCATGTGTGAAAGTCCTTAGAACTACAGGCGAATAAGGTGCTTACAAATCTTTACTGTATCGCTAAGCTGAGTATTGCCATGTATAGGCAACGTAATTCCACATGCCGTACTTAACTCAAAGTAATAAATAATTATTGAGGGTAAAATCGGCAACACTCTTTACCGACCAGTCGTAAAGCTCATCGCGAGGTGACAGTTTGTGTTATTGGTCAGTTTAGCGTGTGGCCGATTGTGCAAAAATCTATGAATATTTGTGTTCTTCTGTAGTAGACATGGCGGTGTTGCGCTCTTTAAAGAAATGCTGCAGAATTTCCTAGATCGTAGGCATTTTACCTAAATATGTAATGTACTTTGTGTTTATATAATATCCTATTTCTACGAGCGCACAAATTCTGCCGCAGCTCCTTGCAACGCCGCCGGGTTGTTCTGTTCAGTGCGAGTTAAATTTGAATTGCGCACAAATACCTAATGTACGTCGGCGATGTTTGATAGACTCCATTTTGAAACTTCATCGGTGAAATGTAAGAATTTAAAATGAATGAATTGTGAAAAGACAAATTACTGAGAATACCTATATAGATTTTCTTCTAATGTTGGATACATTATGAATGTAATTTACCTTGTATATACGTATGACCCGAACGGTAGAGTAAATATATTTTGAGGCTCAAATAGCCAATTCGAAGAAGAGGCGGTGTCCGTATGATGTCATACGTAACGTTTCGTTTCACGTTTAGAATTGATTGTAAATACATAATAATAATTATTATAACACTGTAGTTAGTGTAGACTACGAGTTCTCAGAAATTATAAATCATTTTAAAATCGTATGCTACTTATTTGTAGTTGAATAATTTGTGTTATTTTCTGTTACACCTCGTATTGTTTTCGTATTAGGTTCCTATAGTGATAAAGATAAGTTTGAATGGAATGTATAAAGTAGGGTAATGTAATACGACAGTAGATGCCCATACTCGTCGAACCATGTCCGTCGGTGGTCGCCGGAGCGTCGACATCCGACCGGCTCTAGTCATGTGCTCTCTGTGTAGTACATTGTATGTGATAGAGTAGCTGCGGTCGCCGGCCGCGGGGCTGCGGCCGCCTCGCGGCTCTCGGCCTGATCTGAATCAGTTGACATTCGCAATGTAGTAGTTAACCGTGTTTGTTCAGTTACATGGGTGTCGTTCATACCCACACATCAACATACACGTCATTCGACCGCTCCATAGGTTCACACTAATATTTATACAGGAACTATAGTGTAGTTAGATAATCGATGTGACAGTAGTTTTATATTGATGACATTTCTTTTAATAACTTATTTCGATGTACCTATCCGACTGTCCAAGCAATGCTTACTCTCGTTACCGCTTTGATAAATGTTGAAAAATATATCTAATATCGTCACTATACTATCGCTTCTAGGTGACTGTTTTATATTACCATTAACTCCAACTCGGCAAAGTAAGCTTTCGTGACGTTTAGTCGTTGTAAATATTTCCTAGTTGATTTGGATGCGCCGAGCCGGGCCGCTCGCTCCGCTCGGCTACCACTAGAGAATATCCCGATAATAATTAATTTAGCATAGACTATATAGGTGTAAGATCAAAAAGTATTATCCAACTCTAGACATGCTGTGTGTTATATTTCTTAAATTTAAAATTATTACAATTATTGTCGTCGAGATTTACATACTGTGCATCAGAAACATTCCGTTTGAGCCGCACAGTGTCAGAATAATGAATATTTTTATTGATCTTGTGTTGATGATGTGCTTACCACTGAAAAAAAAAAAGCTATAGGAATTATTGATACGCAGGCGTCTTCAGAATAGTCCCATGCTCTTCGCCACGCCGTTTCCGTATGTCCTCGACGCAATGAAGGGAGAGATCTCACGTCACGCGACGCTATATTATTGTTTACATACATTTCTTTTCTAGTCATTTTGTATAACATTCCAAAGTTTGTAACTATTTACTTTCTCAAATATCTTAGTGATGTATTTTGCATAGCAAAATGATGTTTACGTAGTGGATGGCGCGGGAGCGAGGCCGCGATGCGGGTGCGGGTTATGAACGGTTTATTTGGGAGTTTCGTTTGCAAAGCTTACTCTTACGTTGTTATATTTTTGGAATTTGAAAGTCTTTTTAAATTAGAGATGACAGCTGTCGCTGGATTATATATATTTTTATAGAGTATACTCTTTAAGCTATACTGCTATTTTTATAGGACTAGCTGTTGTTTTCAGACTTGTGTTCTGTTTGTATGTTTATGTTGGTTTAGTTGGTAGTCTGTTGGCCGGCGCGGTCCGCGAGCTTGTGTTGTGTGAGCGCCGGGCGGGGGGAGGGGGCTCCGGCGCGGCCGCTCTTTGTGATTACGATAGTGATTGTTGATTGTTGGCCGAGAATGATATTGAAAATTATATATTATATAATAATATAATTTATAAATTTCATTCAATTTATGAAATTAAGAACAATGTAATGATTGGTAATATTACTCATTGCTCTAAATGTACTATCAAAATATATTATACACAGTGTTAAAGGTCATAAATAAAATGCTTTGAAAATTTCCAAACCCTTTGTTTCCTTTTTACCTTGTTACCTCTTTGCTATCCTACAATACGAATCGACACATAACTAATAGTACTTAGCGTACAGAAGAGTCACTCTCGAATATGTCTAGTTTCGGTATAAGAAACTGCCTACTATTATGACAGTTATTTGCTTCCACGCGAAATTGAAACTTATGAGCGTTCTTAATGTACGGGGATGAGAATGAAGACGACTTGATGACGTTTTTGGTCTTCTTCACTTAAAAGTTATGTGGTTTCAGTCTACCCGTGACCGCGGCGGTTACAATGCCGTGAAATGTCGAGGTCATTTAAAACTCAAAACCTATTTGAGATAGAGGTACGTGATTAATCCACGAACATTGATTTCGTAAGTTTCCTTTTTCTCACAATGTTAACACAATCCCATCTGGGGAATAATATACCAGGCGTGCAAAGCTGTCGCCTTAGAGCAAGAGGTAAAACAAAGTCTATAACGTCAGAATTTACAAAAGCCGGGTCCTTCCATAAACCGGATATTGAGAAAAACTAATGAGGTCAGTTCAATAAAAGATGAATGGTTGTTTAATTTTTATTATCGGTATCAACAGATAATTACGATTCAGTATACAAAAGGTATTGTTTTATGACAATATACATTTTATATCATAGTTATGTACATTATAATAGGTTTCTCTTACAACTTTATGGTAGAATATATTAAAATAAAAATAATTGGCCCGATATACAATAAAGCCACTGCATTAATAAGCCTAATAAATAATAATAAAATTGCTTTAACTGTTCTATAGCTTATAACTTCAAGCGTGATACAGGAATCTCGAGATAGTATTTTCTTATCAACGATGGTTTTATGACAGACGAAATATCGGTATAGTGTTCGCTGTAGAAAATAGTGAATTATCGTTGTCCTACTGCCAACGCAGTGATTATATTCTCTTTGCTACTGCCTAGCCCCGCACTGCGACCAATAAATTGTAAGTCACCAAACCGAATATTTTATCTTGCAGCTACTCTAATAACTCCATTGAAGGTACACAGTAATATGCCCGACCCCAATGAGCGCCAATTGACAACATTTCATATTTTTCACACCTGGAAATTAATATAGGTATCGAAAGGGCTTTGCCTCCTGAACATACCACTTATGTTTATAAAAATTTAATGTTACTTGTTTTTTTTAATACAAGAGAATAAAATAAAATTACCAATTCTACCAAAACTACGCAAGAATGGGTGTAATACCTTTGCCTTTTTCAAACAAACCACAAGCACAACAATAATTTGACATGACACATATTATGTTTGACAATGTCAGATTTGACATCTTGGGTTTTGTTTTTTGATCGTGCCAAGACAAAGGCAATTGATCCATCCTAGCGTAGTTTCGGAGTTACGTCCTTTTGGAATAAGTACCTTTTAATAAATTAATTACAAACCCTAATGAAAATTTAAAATCGTAGGTTTGCTCCTCTTTCAAAGTAGATTGCAGACAATTAATCAAATTATAGTCTCAAAAATATGAAATGTTGTCAATTCAATGAGTATCCAGAGTCAAAATACCGCTAGGATCACTAGTGTCCAGTGAGGTCTATCTGCCATTGCCACCAATGAGACAAGCTACTGATGTCTATTATTTATTTGTGTAGGTGGTGATTATTTGTTATTCTTTATACGCACAAAAGAATACTTCGGTAATTTTTTGATCGAAGATGTATAAGGTATAATAAATCAATGGATGACTCTTAAGACGAATGAACATGACGATAAAAGTATTGTGTGAGGTCCGTTTGAGAATTTATTATCTGTCAGCCATGACATACGACTTAGGTAAGCAGTTCAAAAAAATCGCAATTTTCAACAAGACACATTGGCAATCCTTCCACTATAGCAGTTTGACATAAGTATAATTAACAAGCCCATTTGGGGTAATAGAAATGAGATATTTCATAGTGTTGGCAACCAAATTATTCCAAATGTAATAATTAAACAAACAAAAAACACAGCAGATTTAATGACAATTCAGTCAAGTTTGTGATTGGTTTATAAAATTAGTCAATCACAAACGTGACAGAATTGTCAAACTGACCAGGGCTGTGTTTTATAAAGTTACAATTTCAGTTTACAAGCGGAAGTCACATTCTATCCCCTTTTGTTGGTAGTTGCGTGTGTTTTTAGTTGGTGAAATAGGGGCCTGCAGATACTAATACCATCTAGCGACATTTTGTCTGTCAGAAGACCCTCATTGACCTAATGAATACCAGTTATCAAAAGCACTCAAAAGGTCAACTAAGCAGCACTAAAAACCAATGGTCTGGGAACGTGTTCAATACATCCCATTCTAAATAACTACACGATTTGTACAGATATCTAACCAGTTTCTGTTACTCTTCTATTTTTTACATCCTCATTATTTTTACATTTTCACACAAATGGGTCAATCCACTTTTTATTGCCACTCGTTGCCATGGAGATGTCTCCTGGGTGACTCGTCTAAAATAAGATTTTCTAAGGCACCACTCCATCAAACGTTAGGATTTTCAAGTTATATGCCAATACCTTCATGCTTAATCTCCTAAGCATGCAAATCCTGACTTTCGGGGGAGTGGTGCCTTCGAAAATCTTATTTTAGACGAGTTACCAGGGGAAATCTCCATAGCAACAAGTGGCAATGAAAAGCTGATTGCGTTTTGACAGTTTGGACAACTTTCGAAGCGGTCCGAAACGATTTGTTCGACAATTTTTACAAAAGCATTTTTTCATAGTAGCGATTTTTCACATCGCGTTCTTTTATGATCGCAAATTTCATTATTCGTCTTTTTTCATGTAGCGATTTTTCACATCGCGTTCTTTCATGATCGCAAATTTCATTATTCGTCTTTTTTCATGTAGCGATTTTTCACATCGCGTTCTTTCATGATCGCAAATTTCATTATTCGTCTTTTTTCATGTAGCGATTTTTCATAAAGCGTTTTATAATGTTCGCGTTTATTCTTTTCGCTTATTTTACTAGTAGATTCTTTTATCAATGGCGTATATTTGTAGTCTATTTTTTTCCAAATCTCGATGTTTCACACGTTGATATTTTAATATTAGCGTATTATAATAACTATGTAAAACTACGATAACAATATAAATATTGTCGCCGTGTTAGTTCACTGATAAGTAACAGTTTATTTTATTAGTTAGGTATCTATCTTGTATAAAAGCAGAACAGGGTCGAAAGACTGTACATTGAAGATATTTACAAAACAATGTTTAGGGGCCTCAGGGTCGATAGGAAACAGAACACATTTCAATTTATGTGTAATTTACATTAATTGCTAATGAAATGTACCCTACCTTTTTCTTTATTGTTTTGTCATGTAAAAAAACTGATTAAGTAGGTACGACTATATAAAATTTGCACGTCATTATTATGAAATGTGTTCTGTTTCCTATCGACCCTGAGACCCCTAAACATTGTTTTGTAAATATCTTCAATGTACAGTCTTTCGACCCTCTTCTGCTTTTATACAAGATAGATAGATACCTAACTAATAGTAATTATAATACGCTAATATTAAAATATCAACGTGTGAAAAATCGAGATTTGGAAAAAAATAGACTACAAATATACGCGATTGATAAAAGAACCTACTAGTAAAATAAGCGAAAAGAATAAACGCGAACATTATAAAACGCTTTATGAAAAATCGCTACATGAAAAAAGACGAATAATGAAATTTGCGATCATGAAAGAACGCGATGTGAAAAATCGCTACATGAAAAAAGACGAATAATGAAATTTGCGATCATGAAAGAACGCGATGTGAAAAATCGCTACATGAAAAAAGACGAATAATGAAATTTGCGATCATAAAAGAACGCGATGTGAAAAATCGCTACTATGAAAAAATGCTTTTGTAAAAATTGTCGAACAAATCTCCGAAACATAGGGCTTGGACTATCTGTCACTGTCGGAATGTTGCCACTACTGTGTGGCAGCTACATAAGCGTAGCGCAGCTGCGGCAGTCAGCAGATTTATCTACAGACGAACATTTAAAATAGTTCTACGCAGACTCCTGGTTTCCCAATAGTAAGTCTTTACAGAATGTCTGCTGCTCGCCGTTTTCTCGCTTGCCATTAGTCTCTTCCTTACTGCGCGAATCGGCAAAGGTAGAGGCAACAAGCCAGAAAATCGCGCGTATTTTAGTAATGTACGAGTGGTTGCTATTCAATTTATTGCTATCTCCGTCTAACTATACCGTTTCGCTAGATACAAACTAAAGGGCAAGCTTGTCGCGTTAGTCTTCCGTAAACTATAGCCGCTATATAAATTGTGTCTAGCATTAGCAAATCGATTCAACAGAAGATCAATCTGAGTCGATAGTTCTATTCATTTTGACTATAATCCTCATTGGGTAAGGAAAAAATTTCCGACCGAGTAAAATCGCGACAACTTAGATTTGTCGTAATATCCCTCGCTACTTTACAGCTACGTAACAGTCGAGCATATAAAAACCGTACCCACATCTGGTAAGTGTTTTATAAAGGTACAGTTTAAAAGGCACGAATGTATTGAAAGCAGCCAATGCTACCTGACATAGTGTGAGAGTTGACCTTATAAAAGCTATACCCGCATAATTACATACTATGTTAATTCAATCAATTCGTGCAATAATAAATTGAGATACTTGCTTTACTTGTACATGCCAACTATCTACATTTCAATACATTATCCAACCAGACGTCTGCGCGCAACTTTTCCCACTCGCAAGTCCCTCACTCAGTGAAACTAAGCGCTGAGATTCCACATTACTTGAACAATTTAGCTTCACGAGAACGGGTTCAGATTCTTATCATAATCATCTTCACCGAACGGATTAGTGGGGTCATTAACCTCGTCTTCAGCGAAAGGGTTTTTAGTGTCGTCGTAAGTTTCATCTTCGAATGGGTTTTTGCTCGCACCGTTGCTTATGGCAGCTGATATTTTGGGGGAGTTGCCTAGCGGCTGGGGGTCGTTGGGGTGCTTCCTTGGGGGCGTGGGTGAGGCGAGGGGGGAGGGGCGGTGCACGCGCGGCTCGAGGCGCGAGATGTTGGCCTCGAGGCTGGAGCTGTACTGCTGCTGCTCTAGCAGGCGCATGCGGCCCTCGGGGACGGGGATCACGGTGGTACCTTTGGGCGCCATTTGCTTCGTGGCGGTTGGCACGAAAACTGAAATGAATGATGGACAGTTACTCAAAACTCAATAACCTACCCATAATTAGTTAAAAAACAAAAACGCCCGACTGCAAAAATAGTTAACGTATATTAATATACCCTATGTCACTCCCACAACTGAGACGAATTTAATGACATACGTTGATATTCGTCAAACGGATTAGGCTGCTTACATCGGGTCAGTATAGTCAGGTAAAGAGGTAATTATCCGTCGAATGGCGTTTATTTAACGGTTTCAAACCGCTTCATTGAAAACGACATTGAAATGGCGCGCCGTACACATAGGGGAAAACACGATATAATACCTAAGAAAAACTCTAGTTAAGAACCGGCTCAGCTACGAACCGGAGGTGTGCGGGCGGACGACTTCACGACCAGTCACACGGCAACGTCACGACTAGCGAGCCGGCGACGTCACGACCAGCGAGCACGCGGTTTATTTTTAATCGAAAACTACGTCGAGGGCGTTTCATTCAACTCTTCTAATTAACCAGTTACCTTGCTTGCTCTGTCCTTCCTGCAGGCGTAGCTTGGCCTCGGCGCCGGGCCCGTAGACGGCGGGCGCGGGCGCCGGCGGCGGCTGCTGCGGCGGCGGCGCGGGCGCCTCCTGACACAACATTATTTATTTAGCACCAGACAAAATCTTGGTAATACCGTAAACGCGAAAGCTTGTGAGGATGGTGATGATCACATTATACTTATTAAACAAGAACCTCCTCAGAACAAATGGTCATTGTAACAAATGGTAATTTAAGGCTTTCTTTTTATAAAATTGCCTATTTGCCGCGGGATAGTGAAAAACGAATTCTACTCAGACGATCAAAAACAGAACGAGAACCAGCTACTTTAATATACGGCAGGCCCCTAGACGGTAATATCTTACCCTATCATGTTCGTAGATTTCATTCATTCATTCATTTATTCATTGTATAGTCATGTACATTATAATAAAGATGTTACATTTTTGTAAGTCAGTCCATGACGCCCCTGTGAGGGCACACAATAATACTTAATTAAAGCTAAATCTAGAATAATATGATGTCAAAATATGGTAATATAAAAGCGATTAATTACAATAAGTTTTAGTCATGCATGATATTATTAAATTAAATTACTAAGTTGACATACAAATTAATTTACAAATATTACTTAGCAACGAAATAACTTGTGCTTTCGGTAGGTTTCAAGAGCAGGTATCGTTTGAGTAAGTGGATCTTTCGTATCGTGTGGATAAACATGAAGTAAGAAAGGGGGAACAATTTACAAGAGAAGTCCTGCGTACTTTATCACATTCTTCACATGATCTTCATGTAGGTATAGAGAGCTAAAGAAAATATATCCTTAAATTGTTATAACGTCGACTTCTGTTAGCGTCCGTGAACATGTCAACCCTTTTCCAGGCATAGTACGATTTATCAACCACATAAGTGTAGTTACAACTTCCAACCTTAACGCTAAGGTTTAAGATTAAAATCAAATTGAATTTATTAGAATAGTTACTTGTCTTAAAATTATTGCCAAATATATTACTATTGTGAATATACATTTAGTTTTTTGCTAAGCCGCCTAGATTGGTGCAGCCTGGAAAAGGGTTAATATTGGAATTAGTATTTTTCACCTGTGCGTCTGTGATGACAGTCAGCTTGTTGAACAGCCCCCGCCCGTAGTACTCCGACACCACTGCGTAGCTGAAATGCAATAACAATTAAATGCAAAGAACAACACATACAAAATTATTACTTTGACACATATTCCACACACTAGACAATTGAGAAAACAAAAGCACGAGGTTCAAGGTTGTGTGCAACAAGGTTGTAATTATCTTCAAACGTAAAATTCCGAAAATAAAGTCGAAGTCATAAAAAAAAGTTTTCATGTAGAAAGAAACTACTTTTTATTCCGGTATGAAAGTTATACTCGAGGAATACCGTTTTACATCAGCAAGCGGTCTCTAAATAATTTGCTAGTAAATCAATTATAGTATAAAGTCGCTCTGTAGCGATAAGGCCGCCAATTGTTGCCGGTAATTTTCTGTATACGTTTTTTTCTGTTTTGTTTGTTAAGTGGTGTTCAATAAAGAGTTTTGTATTGTATTGTATAATGTAATAATTCCAATTAGTTACTAAAAGCATGACGTAATTATTTTTAATGATTTTATCTATTTTTATTTAATAAGTAGTTGTGTAACCAAATCAGAAAACCTATACGAGTTTTCTAAATTCCCTGAAAGGACCATATGGCACATTCAAATACAAAAAAATATCGCCTTTTTCAAACAAAATTCCCGATAAATATTATAATTCAAATACCTCTCATCCACGGCATTGGAGAGACACCACGAGAAGGGCGGTATACGCGAAATCATACCGGATCGAACACCTCAAAACAACAAGACGACCGCTATCGGCCACTATGATTATTTTAATGGCGGCTTACGTCGTTGATAAGTAATCCACGTGGTTCGATCACTAGGGCACCGGTGATGCGTGCAGCTGGTCTCATACTGACTTGTATTAATGAGGGAGTAAGAGTGATAAGAAATGCATTTCTAATTTGTCTGCGTTCGCCGCGTGTAGGTTTGTTCAACTTGAAGTATGACTGTATCAGAATATTGACGATTAAGAAAACATAATTTCAAATAAACAAATAAATAGTTGCTTGAGAACAAAATGGTTTCAACTGCATTGAATGTCTAGAAGGAATATCAACTCTCTAAGTATACTAAATTTTGAGAACAAATCGAAAGTATATAGTCAAAGAAGTTGGATGGGCTCTTCTTTCAGGAGATAAAATCCTTTCGAAAAAAAAAATAGCTTACATTATCTTCTTGCGAAACAAATCATGAGGGTTTAGAATGTATTCGTCTGAATCAGAAACTATAAATAAATGTAAGTGCCGAAGAAAATGATACGATATTATTTGATTACCGTGTTATTTACATTTACTTCGATCTTCTGTAAAAATTATATGTCAAAGTAGGTACAGGTATTATTTCAAAAAATAAAGATGACAATAGAATTCAGTTTCATAAAAAAGCTGAACCCTTAAATACGTAAAGACGTTTTCTAATTCAATTAGGTTAAGATTGACTTACTCGTAATGTCAGAAACTGTTTGTATACTGTCCAAGAATTTCACCAGTGTATAATCATTTTTAAATTATTTAATACTGAGTATAAGATAAATATTGTATCCAGTGGAGATGCCCACGCTGATGTGTAGTACAGCTGATCGCAGCTGTGACAACATACGACTTGAATAACATATTTCTATTGTGATATGGTCTTACGTCATTTTCTTCTGAACAGGAGTCGAATAGAAAATATTGACCTAAAGTGTTTGAATGTAGAAAACATAGAAATATTTTAATTATTTTTTACGAGCTTTTATTTAACTTGCAGTGTTTGTATTTTTGTATGTACATATGTTCTGGTCAAATCTTGTAAGTTAAATTTGACCCACTTCCCGATGATTGATTTAGCTGAAATTTTGCATCTGGTAGTGAAATTCTGGTGGTGCGGCCAGGATCGTCTCCACAGGAGGGAACTCTTCGACGGTTAATTGCATAGACTTGAAATTTGATACGGATATGTAAGTTGGATACACGTACAGACAACAAAAAGTACAGTTGGCAAAAAAAGTGCTCCGACTGCCAGTAGTGTACTCACGGGTCGTGCGCGTGCTGCAGGCGCGCGTGCAGGCTGTCGGCGGCGGGCGGCGGCGGCTCGCGGCGGCGCGGCCCGCACGCCGGTCACTCGCGCTCCGACTGCCAGTAGTGTACTCACGGGTCGTGCGCGTGCTGCAGGCGCGCGTGCAGGCTGTCGGCGGCGGGCGGCGGCGGCTCGCGGCGGCGCGGCCCGCACGCCGGTCACTCGCGCTCCGACTGCCAGTAGTGTACTCACGGGTCGTGCGCGTGCTGCAGGCGCGCGTGCAGGCTGTCGGCGGCGGGCGGCGGCGGCTCGCGGCGGCGCGGCCCGCACGCCGGGCACTCGCGCTCCGACTCGGAGTAGCTTTGGAAGCAGCTGGAACCAAGCAGGACTGTATTTTTAAGGTTTCGAGGGATAAGTTATTGCACTCGATTCCATTGTGATAGCGTTGATTAGTATTTTTATTAAAAAACTTAGCAACTGGGAGACATAAAACATGGTAGTGCTGCAAGGTCACGGTAACTGCGGAGAGCAACAGCGATAATCTTTAAAAAGCATTTAAATATGGACAAAAAACAACTTATTTCTTCTGTGCAATTTGGTACACAAATTACACTAATTTATCTCTCACTAAAAATAAAATAAAGGTAATCAATTCTGCACAATTTTCATATACCCATATTTCTACATCAACGAATTTCTCTATCTAATAACTATGTAACTTACTCATTTGACAAAGAACTTACTGCTGATGGAAGGAATGCTGGCACAGGAAGTGCACACTAGGCAACTCCAGTGGCCTGTTGCACGCCGCACACTTTGAGCTCTGGAACGTGACTGGCTCGTGCTGCAGTGTGTGTATGTGCGTCTTCATTTTTTCGCTCTCTGCTTTATATTTGGCGGCCAGTTCCTGCTCGCGCGTGATCACGTCGTTTTCGGATTTCAGCACGTCTGTTAGGTACCTGTAATTAAAGGGGGAGATTAGAGAATGTGCCTGTAGATTCTAAATAGTAGAAAATAATTTGGCAGGGATGCGGAAAACTTTATAATTGTAGTGCACATGTAGCACGTGCGCCATTTTGTCGTTTGTCGCGCAGTGCGTCCCTTTCATATTGATGGAATCAGTGAAGAACGCACGGAGCGACAAGCGACAAAATGGCACGCGTGGCTAGCACCTGGACTACTTAGAGGTAATCGAGCATTAATTACTTACTTGCGGACGTCCCCAAGAGTGTAGGAAGATATGCTGGCGAGGCAATCGATGACTAGAATAGGAGATAGAAGTTTTTCGGAGGCTGAAACGAAAATGAAACTTTGTTTATTATTCGGTTTAAAAAAAACAGCCTAAGTTTGGAGATCTTAGTATGGGCTCGGAAAACTGATAGGTCAACCTCATACATGACAACTTGGTTTGGGACCGGTGCCAGTTGTGTTACTAGTCACGGGAGCACGGTAATGATTTTTCACTGAGGAATATGATCAAGGCAATAACATAGATGCGCGGCGGCGGGCGAATTGCTCGTTGGATATATTGGACGTCCAATGCTGCTGCAGCAGCGCCTGAACGCACGTGTAACACCACTGCACGCGCCATGTATGCCCAACACTCACCAATGACACTGAGCAGCTCCGGCAAATGCGCGGCGGCGGGCGGGTTGTGCGGCGCGCGCCACCACAGCACGTCGAGCCACAGCCGCGGGGCCACGGCGCCGCGCCGCCGGCACACGTCCAGCGCTGCCTCGGCCTCGCCCGCGCGCATGTGCAGTGCTACTTGAGCGCGCCATCTATAGCGAACAATAAAAAACTAGTGGCTCTGTGAGCTGTAGACCTTGCGACCTCATTTTTCAACATTTTCCGTCTCTTTTTATAAAAAGGGAATCCAAACACGAAATCCGTAAAACGAATCGACAAAATACCTCTTATCGAGCTTGATCACAAAATTTCAAGATCAGGTCATTTTTGAAAATTATTCTTTTTTTTTTCTTAAAAAAGGAACCCAAAAACGAATCGACAAAAAGCTTCTATAGTCGTACCTGATTATAAAATTTCAAGATGATCGGGTCATTGTGAACATTTCTCTTTTTTTTCTCTACAAAATTTCCCGAGAATCGGTTAAGAAATGCAACCTGTAGAGGAGAACAGCCCGACATCCGAAGCTGAAGCATCTTTGCTTCAGCGTAGCGTCTTCGCTACGCTCACTTCGTTCGCTAGGTCAATCAAGTATAGAAAGCACCAAACCAAATACGACAGTAACTCCAATATTTTTCCCGGTCAATCTGAACGTACCTATTCCTGCATCCGTAGCACAATTCCATCTGTCACAGAGTAACAGACATAAAAACATTAATTCCTCACGCATAAGCTTACTACAAGGTTGATTTGCCTACAGCCTACACCCTGCAGGATCTTAGCTTTATGAACGCAACGTAACCAAGCGCGCTATGTCCCCTTTTGGATTTTTTAATTTTTATCATTTAATTGATAATCCTCCTAGATGTTCGAAGGACTGATAGAATCTGAAACACCGAACTGCGCTCCAGAACTCAAATAGGGTTGTTTACTGTCGTCAAAATAAAAAAACCGATGCCTCACTTATTACTGCAATAAAAACGATTTTTAATTTAACAAAAACTAATCAAAGGAGGCAGTTTGAATACAGAAAATTATGAGGTCATAGTTCTTAATTCAATACAAACTTCATACTAACGGATCGTTTTGACATTTCATAAAAAGTTGCTGATTTGACTAATAGGAAACAACTCTATTGTCGATGTAGGGACAAAGACTGCCAAAATTAGTGAGGGACTGGGCGGGTCATCCGGATCGATGGACCAGAATTGCTACCGACTGGGTTCCATGCGACGGACACCGGAGCAGAGGCAGACCTACTTGACGACGATCCTATTGTGAAATAACTATATTTTGCTATGTCAAATTATATGTATTCTCAAAGAGATCAATGCATGTGACAGTGTGCTCACAGCTTGTTCTCCTCGTACAGATGCAGGATGCCGGGCCGGAAGCCGAGCATCTGGCAGATGACCAGCGTCTGGTCCTTGTCGTAGTTGGCGTCGGGGTTGCGGAGCACCTTCATTATTTTCTCTTCGTACTCCGCTTTCTTGTCTGGAGATTTCGCCCTAGGGAAGGAAAAATAAATATTCAATTTTTTATTCAAAGCAACAAATAGTTAACTTTTTAGTGTCTAAGAAATACTTGAGAAGTACAAGGTCAAGGTGGCGTGATGACGGCTGAGCGCCTGTGTAGTGCGTCGTAGGTCGCATGGCAACCAAACTAACAACCAGAGCCGTCAGCTGTCTACTTTATTTACTTTAATAATATAAAAGCGAAAGAAACTGTCTCTCTAGCTGCCTGTTCGTTACCTCTTCACGGAAAAATGTCCTACCTATGAAATTCAGCGAGATAGCGATGAATCTAAAAACTGAATCGCATCTAAGTGGTATTTTTTCACAATAAAATTCATAATGATGAAAATTAAACCACATATTGATAATTTTGAGAGAGTAGGGTAAAAATAAGTATTTATTTGGCATCCTTGCGGACAAGTAATGTTGTAGAATTATAAGAAACTAGCTTATACCCCGCGGCTTTGCCCCCGTGAAATATTTCAAAACGGGCTAGTTCCCTATCCCGTGGGAATTTCGAAAGATCCCTTCTTAATGCACTTCTAGGATACTCAAGGTATATGTTTGCCAAATTTCAAGTCTTTAGGTCCAGTTTTGTTTATAAAAATAAGTCCAGTTTTAAATGCAACAGTAACAATAGACCACGTAGATTGTGTAGACATGATTTTGACTTTCGGCTACCAGAATCTAACAATTATGTACATTTTAAAAGGAGTCTCGAATATAATGGCATACAAATGTATAATTATCTAAATGAGGACATAAGAAAATGTAATAATATTAATGATTTTACTAGAAAATTTAAATCCTACTTGATTAATCGACCATTTTATAATTTTAATGAATATTTTGATAAATTGTATGGATAAGATGTTACTTCTAAGTTAGATTAAGATTTTGCACGCCAAATTGTGGCAGACCATACCTACGTTTTCTTTGACATGTATATATTTATAACACCTGTGTATGTTCTTGCGAAATAAATAATTTCAATTTCAAAGTGGTTTAGGCTGTGCGTTGTCTGTCAGTCAGCCACGGTACTGTTTTATAGAGATAGATACATAAGTTATGCTCTGAGCTGCCCAGTAACCATACAACCCAACTTACCACACATGTATATAATGCTCTATGAGCGAGTTGTACACGAGGTTGGACAGCTGTCCGCCGACGGTGGTCAGTTGTTCGAGGAAGTCTATAAGCTGGTCCGAGTTGGCCAGGAACATGTGTATGTAGCCGTCGGGTCCGGCGCTGCGCGGCTCCCGGCGCGCGCCCCGCAGCGCCGCCTCGTCCACGAGCGGCGCGCTGCGGGGCTTGTAGTCCGTGCATAGCGCTGGGGAAGATAATCCTTATACCACGGACCAACCACCCTCTAGACACCAAATGTCAGGGCGAACGTTTCCGAAACGTATATGCTCATTTGCACCTATAAATCTCTCTAGCCACCAATCGCGGCTCACTTTCGACTAGACGACAAGCGAGATGACAAGCTATGAATCAATCACGACGCATTCCCCCGGCCCGCTCACCGCGGCTTTTTTCGTAATGACTTTCCAAGTAAACTATAGAAGATGCGGTGTCCAGATGGTGGTTGGTCCGTGCCTTATACCTACGGCCATGTTTTTAAAACAATCGATTAAAACTAAAAAAAGCTTTACTTTTATTTACCTATTAAAGACCTGTTTGTCACTTATTTTTCGTACAATTAAGTGTTTACTTACTTAAAGACTATCAATAAATATCACAACACTTTCCTTTTAAGATAATCTTAAAGAAGTGTCAAGCAGAACCCTGCTCCTAAGGAAAATGTATGCAGTGTGCAGTCACTTTATATTGGTGAATTGGTGATTCACGTATACAGACTGAAGCACAATATTAGATTTTCAGAATTATTTCAATGGTTGTGCTATAATAGCTACCTTCGTACCAAATTTAAAGTTTCTAAGATAACTAGAAAGTACCCTATAGGTTTTGATACCAGGTCAATTTGTATGGAAACACACTTTATGACTATCTTTATATGGTGTTGACTTAGAAGCTTGATTTTTTTCACAGTATCAAGGGACTGCGGGCTTGAGTATTTGATATTAGAGACAGACAGACAGACGGACAATAAAGTAATCCTGGGTTCCGTTTTTCCTTTTGAGGTACGGAACCCTAAAAAATTAAAACGTATTACGGGCTTCAAAATTACGTAATATTTTTGTTTAATAGACAAACGAAAAAACACGTATCTACTATTTGTTGATAATCTAAATAATGGACTGATTCGAACAATTCATGAGACCAGCATCTTAAGTTTTATCCTTACCAACAACGTCAGCCTTCTAGACAACTGCAAAAAAGCCGTGATAGCCTAGTGGTTTGACCTATGGCCTCTCAAGCAGAGGGTTTTGGGTTCAAACCTCAGCTCGCAACTCTGAGTTTTTCTGAATTTATGTGCGGAATTACATTTGCAATTTACCATGAGCTTTTCGGAGAAGGAAAACATCGCGAGGAAACCTGCACACTCCTGCGAAGCAATTGAATTATGCGTCTGATGTTGCCAATCGGCACTAGGCCCGCGTGGGAACTATAGCCCAAGCCCTCTCATTCTGAGAGGAGGCCTGTGCCCAGCATTGCGACGTAAAAAAGACTGGTGATGAAAACGTCAGACTTACTTATAAGAAACTTGGTGCTCTCCTTAGGCAGATGTTGTATCAGCTTGAGCCCATAAGTCTTCATATGAGCGTCGGCGTCCTCGAACTCCAGGTCTGCGAGGTACTCCAGGGCTCCGGCGTAAGCCTTCTTGTCCTCAATCATGAGCTTCAGGTACCAGTCGTGGCGCTTATGGTGCGCGGCGAGGGAGAGAGCGTCGTCTATGCTGACTTGACGGACCACCTGACCAGCAATACAATGCAATATTATAACTCTATTGAACACCACATAAAAGGCAAAACAACAAAATAACCAACCAATAAACCAACAAATGTATTAAGACGCTTCCCTGAGAGGATCTTGTGAGAGGAGGATTCGCTTCGCGCCTTCTCACCCCACCTCACTTCTACTAAACAATGATGAAATCTATTAAACATCGGTCTAACTTCATTTTACACAGTGTTATCACAAATAACGCGTGTTTTCGAAAAAAATTTTTTTCAAAATTCGTACCGATTACGTAAATTACTTCTATATTAATATTCTAAATAACGGCCTTGTGCCCAGCAGTGGGACGTTAATAGGCCGATGATGATGATGATAGTGATGATGATGATGATTATGGAAAGGTATTTTAATAATGTTAAACATAGAAATCCTAGCCTATTAAATTCTCTATACATTTGTGTATGTCACAAGTCAAAGTAAATTATGCTTATGATATAGTAACAGAATATTAATTGCAACTTGACTTACTTGTGATGCAGATATCATAAGTATTAAATAGGAAAAAAAAAAATATGAAACATAGAAAAACAAGTTAAGATGTTATAGATACTTAATGTATTTAAATATTTTGTTTTTATCGTTTAAATAATTTACAGAAAGGCTCTAAAAAGCAGCCATTTCAGCATCTGGGTCAGGGAAGCGCCTTAAGAACCTAACCAACTTAGAAAAGTTGGAAAACCCCCGACATTGTCATTTCGAAGTTCAATATCTCAACAACGGCTGAGCCGATTTTTTTTAAACTTAGCTAAGAACCATCTCGATTAAACTTGCGATTAAAAATCCGTTTAGGAGCTACGATGCTAGATACATATGTACACAGATACATGCGTACACAGGTCAAACTTATATCACCCCTGTTGCTCAAGTGTGCTGGGCTCAGAGGAACTAATTCGGACCCGCGTCATCATAACATGATGTTTGCAACAATACTGCAATCCTATCTTGTCTTCATTGACTTACCAACACCTTCAGGTTAGCTCTTGAAAACGTCCAAACCGGACCACTAACTTGCAAAAAAGACCACCAATCGAGCGTCAGTCAGTCTTAGTTTGGTCGAACCACAGCGCTATGACGTATGGCTGTCACCGAAAAATGCCGTGTTGTACTGGGACACATTTTTCGTGAATTTTGTACTAGACCCAAAGTCAATGCTTTATGATGACATCCGCAGTAGAACTAAGGTTACCGACAGAGCCCGAAGAATTGCGAAACTTAAGTGGCAGTGGGCGGGACATATTGCTCGCAGGACTGATGGCCGATGGGGTCAGAAGGTTCTCGAATGACGTCCACGGACCGGGAGACGAGCTGTCGGTAGGCCTCCAACAAGATGGAGCGACCGGTTAGAGTGGAGAGCCTTGGGGGAGGCCTATGTCCAGCAGTGGACGTCTTTCGGCTGACATGATGATGATGAATGCTTTAAAAAATGCATGACATACCTTTATAGCAACATCGACATCAAACTCGATTATTTTATCCTTGGAGTTTATGAACTCTTTCAGCTTGCCCTGCTGATCATGCTGATCTATCTTCACGTAGCAAGTCAGCAACAGAGTCGTGTGGTCTTCAGTGGCGCCCCCTTTCTTGTGGAGTTCCTCTAGGTAGATTACTAGGGGCTCCAAGTGTCGGGACTCGAGGTACTTCCGGATGACGTAGGACGTCTCTAGAAAACCTATCGTTTTCACGTATTGCTCTATGGCTCCTTTTAAATCACCCTGTGAATAAAGGACAGTACTATACTATTAATTTAATGCTGAGGTCGGATTCATTAACAAGTTCTAGCTTAAAAATTTAAAACGATACAGCGTTAAGACTCTCTAAGATGAAAATCGTGTTGACAGACTCCGAAATAAACACTGTCATAATACATAGGTTGGAAGCTGTCCACTTCATTTTAAAGGGAATGTTTACAATCGAAAATATGACCTAAGTAACTAAACATCATTATTCATTAACCAGCAAACATTTTGGTAAAGAGAGTCAGGAATCGGGTTCACATTTTTCTTTTACTTATTATGGAAATAACTGAGTACTGCGGTTAATTTGTCATGGCCGAGGAAATCACAGGCACAAGAGACATTATATCTTAGCCCCCTAAGTTGGCAATGCATCTACAAACCCCCGGGGTTGCAGGTGTCTATGGGCAGTGGTGATCACTTACCATCAGTTGACTCACTTGCTCGCTTGACTTCGTTATCGTATAAAAATAAAGTAGGCATTAACTGTCACATAATGTATGTACAGACAGCAGCAGAAGTAGCTAAGCAATCGAAGCGGACACAAATGATCTGCACAAGCTCTTACGTTTATAACAATACTGACCGTACTTAGATCATTATGAACGCGGCGGTTGCTTAGCTACTTTTGTTGCTGACTGTACAGTGATTAAAATGTATTGTATAATACCTTGCTATACAAATGGTCTCCATACTGCTTATAAATCTCTGTCAGCCCTTCGGCATCGTAATGCTGCAAGCTCGCTATCCTGATGGCCACATCATACAAATTCTTCTTAAACAGCAACCACAGCTTCGAATGCAAATCTTTCTCATCCAAATAAATCATCTCTTTCTTCTTCGTTAGGATGTAAAATGAACCCCATTCGGTTAAAACTGCGTCAATTTCTTCGAAGGTTTTCGAGAAGACTATGAATTTGTTTTGTATGTCTAGTATGGTGACGTGGTGCGACTTGGGCGCGGGCGCGGTGCTGGTGGAGGCGCCTGTCTGCGGCGCGTCGTTGGTCGTGATGACGAGGTAGCTGCGGAACCAGTCGAGGCGGACCTTCTCGCCTTCTATCGCGTAGCACGGGCCGCGCCCTTCCGTCGTGTAGCAGAATATGGCCTGGAATATTTAAAATTAAATTAAATGTTTATTTATTAACAATGAACAAATCCGGTAGGATCGCTATCGCTAGGGGTGAGTGAGGTCGATTTGTCATTTTGACGGTCGGATAGCCTAGTGGGTAGAGATCCTGACTATGATGCTTGAGGTCCCGGGTTCGAACCCCGATCGGGGCAGATGTTTGTATAGTGAATACCAATGTTTGCTCTTGGGTCTTGGATGTTTAATATGTATATAAGTATGTTAATCTGTTGTCTAGTGCCCATAGTACAGGATTTGTCTAGTTTGGGACTAGGGCAATTGGTGTCAATTGTCCCATGATATTTATTTATTTATTCTCCACCAATGAGAGAAACGCTACTAGCCTATGATTGATGGAAATTGACAGATCTCACTCAAAACTAGCGACCCTAGCGGGCTTTTAAATCGCGATAGCTTTGACATACCGCGCTGCGTGAGATGGATAAGAATACCGCGAGATTTTAATGGAATTGAAGTGGTCTTGTCTCGTCAGACAAGTTACGTAAGATTATAGTCAGCTGGCCGAGGAGACGCCGCAGTGGCGAAGCTTGCCTTAAACCCTGTATCGAAAATTTTCGGGGGCTTTTTGACAAATAAATTTTCTATGGGAAAATTAAGGACTTTTTCGACAAAAATGGTACAGTTTTCTGAAAATGCCCAAATAGCATGTTAGGGCCCGCGATAAAGTATGTCATGACTAAATATTTTATCTAGGCGGGGGTAGGAGGGGGGGGGGGGGGGGGCTGTCAAGCAACAGGGTACAGTCAGCAGCAAAAGTAGCTAAGCAACCGAAGCGGTCACAATGATCTGCACATGCTCTGTAACAATAGAGCCGTGCTTAGGTCATTGTGAACGCGTCGGTTGCTTATCAACGTTTGCTGCTGGCTGTACCAGTACGTACGTCGTCGGTGGCGACGGTGAGCCGGTGGCGGTCCGCGAGCACGCTGCAGCCGGCGGCGGCGCCCTTGCCGTCCAGCGTGGCGCTCCGCTCCGACCCCAGCCAGTACAGCAGCACGCACGCCCGCGACACCACGAACAGCTTGTCGGCGCCGCTGCAACCGCAACGGCGCGCTTAATAACTACTACTTGAACCCCGACATTTTAATTATAAATTACGGTTCTGTCGCGTATGGACCCGTACGCAATTCGTCCCGTTAGCAAGTCGTCCCGCATTCGCACCTCGTCCCTTTCGCGACTCGTCCCTTTCGCAACTAGTCCCGATTGCAACTCGTCCCGTTCGCAATTCGTCCCGTTAGCAAGTCGTCCCTTTCGCGACTCGTCCCTTTAGCAACTCGTCCCACTCTTTCTATCCGTCCCTTTTGCAAGCTTCAAACGGACGGATAGAAAGAATGGGATGAGTTGCTAAAGGGACGAGTCGCGAAAGGGACGACGTGAGACTGCGGGACGACTTGCTAACGGGACGAATTGCGAACGGGTCCATACGCGACAGAACCAAAATTACAATAATATTTATTTTTAAGCCTAGTTTGTTAGATTTCGGCTATATTTCTGATATTTTTGCTTTATAACCTCAAAGATTAGTGTTGCTAGTTTCTAGAATAAAAATTTACCCCACAATAGGGTAATTCGTAATATATCAAATAATATACCTATTTCATTTTTTATGGAATTTTCAGATTTCCCGATGACCCAAACCTTAGAAAATGGATAGAAGCTACGGGAAAAAACAATTATGTGCCAAATACTTCATCAAAAATATGTAGTGACACGACACTGCTTTGGAAGAAAGGGAAGACAACAGTACTTCACTTATTAACTTTTGTAGAGTTTCTTAATGTTATTTATACATTTTCACCTAATACATATGTTTCACTGAATTATTTTTTGGGTTTGACTTAAGTAAAACTAATAAATAAATAAACATCATGGGACAAATTGACACCAATTAACCTAGTCCCAAACTAGGCAAAGCCTGTGCTATGGGTACTAGACAACGGATAAACATACTTATATAGATAAACACATACTTATATACATATTAAACATCCAAGACCCGAGAACAAACATTCGTATTCATCACACAAACATCTGCCCCGACCGGGGCATCTTCGTTCATAGGGTATCTAACCACTAGGCTATGCGGTCGTCAAAGTACCTACTTAATAAATAATATACTTGTGGGGTAATTTTTTATTACTTGGCAACCGTAAATATTGTATGTACTATATCTGTTGTCCCTTTCGGCGGCACGCTTGCTAGCATTCTTTTGTATCTTTATTCTATGGGCTATTAGGGCATCGCCTAGTTTCTCTAAGTATATCGCTCACGGTACGTTCTGATAGCGAGGTTGCCATTCTGATGGCACTCCCCGTAAATTAAAATAATATCCAAGAACTCTGCAGCAGAATAACGTGCCATCTTACAAAAATGCTTTTCATCAATAAAACTTAAACATGTTATGGCAACGTCACATTAATCAGTGTCATTTTAAAAGAAAATCATGTTACCACAGAGTTATCATGCACGTCTAAAGAGTTTCCACTTGATTTTTATTTTTATTTTTTTGCAATATACAAGTTCCAGGGTTGACGGAACAAACGATTGTGCCAATGACAAAAGTGAGGAAACGGCGGAATTTAAAAGTTTTTTTTTTATACAACGAGGAAGGCAAGCGAGCAAGAGGGTCACCTGATGGTAAGTGATCACCACTGCCCATAGACACCCACAACTCCGGAGGCCTGCGGATGCGTTGCCAACCTAGAGGGCTAAGATGAAATGCCTCTTGTGCCCGTAATTACACCGGCTGTCTTACTCTCCACACCGGAACACAACAGTGCAAGCACTGCTGCTTAGCGGCAGGATTAACGAGTAAGATGGTGGTAGCGATCCGGACGGACATCGCATAAGGTCCTACCACCCGCACGAATACACGAAAACACTTGAAGATTGTTACTACAGCATTTCAAACTCTTCAAAAGAGATTGCATTAGTCCAATAAATGCGATTTAATTAACACAATGTAAATAGAGGGTGCTCCAAAGGCTAAAATTTTAAAACCTTTGTTTCTCGGTAAATACTAGACCGATTGTTTTAATACTTTGCATATTGGTCATAAAAACCCTAATAAACGTGTAGTGTTCATCTATGTCCATAGGCTGGGGACACGTTGTATAAAGTTGTACTTAAACATTTAATCTTAGGTACTCGGTAGATAATTTTTTTAAATATTATGTACCAATTACAATAACGTGTACCAAATTATCGTTATGTACCAAACTTTAAGTCAATGAGGTCTGTCGCGAGTCAAGAATCCGCTAGTATCGAGTGAAGTATCTCTGTTAATTTCCACCAATCATAAGCCAGTAGTTTGTCCCTCATTGGTGGAGAATGACCGTCACTCGACACTAGACTCTAGCGAATTCATGACTCGCGATAGCCCCATCACTCGAATACTGGAAACGGGCCATAATTCACTTGCAAGTTTTGAAGCAAATGAACAAATAGACAGGAGGAGCTATACAAAAGCTTATGAAAAACGGCACAAAATCTAACTTGAAAGCGAGTGCAGTGATGGGGCTGGTCCCCGAATCAAGCAGGGTCTTCATTTTGCCGGAGCGCTGCCGCGCGATGTCGCCGCGGTAGAGCGACACCGAGCCGTCCTGGAAACCCACCGCGAGGAGATTCTGTGGCAGAGAACAATGTGTTCATGTGAGAAAATTCATTTGGAACTTAACCATGAGCTTTTCAGTGAAGCAGCAAAGTAAATAGCTGCAAAGTAAATTGGTAGCATGTGTGAACTTACTATACTTTATTTATTTTAACTTTTCAATTAACTGTCGAACACAACACACACACAACACAACACAACAACAAGTTTTTCCAGGTACATTCAGCAGCATAAATAGCTAAGCAACTATAGCGTTTAAAATTACATTAAAGCTCTATTGCTAAAAACATAAGAGCTTGTGCAGATCATTGTGATCACTTCGGTTGCTTAGCTACTTCTGCTTCTGACTGTACATTCAAGTTAACACGATTTCAAATAGTGTCTCTGTTTTACTTAAAAACGTGTGCGAAATTTACTATTGAATTTCAAATGTTAAAATAAACCGAGTATAATCCGTACTGGGGCCTGCTAATATTAGCGAGAGGTAAAAATCGACGAAGTAGCCCAGTGAAATTAACTCTGCAATTGACGCATATTATTGTCTTTATATTCGCGAGCCTATTTAATTTATCCAGGTTATAATTTTGCTCGGGTGCGCTACAACAGAAGCCCTCCCATTTTAAATCCTCCCATCCCATACAATTATCACCTCATGCTTCATACAGGCTCATGGCATGGCGGTCTTACCTTGTTTTCGTGCACAGCAAGGGCGGTGGCGGGGGTAGGGCGCATATGCGAGGGTACTGCGCGGGACATGCGCACGCAGATCGGGTTGCCATGCCGGTCCTTACGCGCCCAGTCCCACACCTTTATCAGCGGGTTGGTGCCTGGCTCATCGTCCTGCAAAGACATGACATTTATAGCCAGCAGCAGAAATAGCTAAGCAACCGATGGGGTCACAATGATCTATGCAAGCTCTTAATAAGAGCTATATGTCTATAACAATAGAGTCGTGCTTAGATCATTGACTGCTTCGATTGCTTAGCTACTTCTGCTGCTAACTCTAAATTGCTTGATATATTTCCGTCATCCCATCATCTCCAATCTATTTATGTCCCACTGGACTAAAGTTCCCATGCAAGCCATGAATATTGAGATGGGAATTTTACATACAAACACCATGAGTGTACAAGTTCTCCAGATGTTTCCCTTAACTAAAGAGCTTTTGACAAATTACAAAATGTAACTATCGCACCTAAATTCCGAAAAAGCCAGAGCCAAAAAAAAAACTGTGCACTCTAAACTGCATTTAAGCAAATAAAATAAGCTGTGTGTGTGTGTGTGTGTGTGTGTGTGTGTGTGTGTGTGCGCGTGCGTGCGTGCGTGCGTGCGTGCGTGCGTGCGTGCGTGCGTGCGTGCGTGCGTGCGTGCGTGTGTGTGTGCTTCAATTAGACACTTGACTATTAGCTAGGTATTTGGTGTGAGAATGTTGGAAATGTACTACAGAACATGCTCCAACTTCAATAAAGTAAAGTAAAGTAGTATGTCTCGGAGCCAGCTAGTAGTCTAGGAGCCCGTAGTGTGCCTCTTGGCAATGGCCTCCTCTAACAATTTCCTTGGGGACTCGGCTGCATGTGACCTGCCCTCCAGCTTGATTCAAATGAATATCCTACTACACTATAAAATACTCACACCAATAGTAACCAGAAACGGGTCATGTGGAAGCTGCTGAGCAAGCGATATTGACAGCTCATAGGCCTTGAACGGTGTTATCTCCCAGGAGCGGGACACCAGGTATGCCCAGCCCGTGCTGTCACAGAGCACCACATGAGAGTTGCCACTTGTTGTGGCCGTTATAGTAGTGTCCTGAAAATACATTAATATGTAATAGTAATAGGTAATGTCAACTTCAAACATCCAATTTTGTTCATCAAACAACTTTTTTTTAAATTATGGCTTTGCCAAGAAAGCGAGGGTGAACCTTGCTTTTTTGGCAAAGAGTATATTGCCAATGCAATGTCAGCTTTAAGAGATTACACACATGAGAAGATTGTTTGGTTTAGGAATTATTAATTTTTTGGAAGGAACAGATGGGTGACCTAAAATAAATAACATTAAATTATGGACAGCACAGACAACAAAAAATGTTTGTACAAGTCATTATTTTTCTGGAGCAGTTTTTTTTAAAGCTGGTGATAATAGAAAGAAATAAGTAGAAAATAGAGCTCAAAATTTATTCAAATTTATCAAATCTATGGAACAAATGAGACTTACCAAGTGTATCTTGTGCTGATAGCAGCACATATTTAATTGAAATTAATAAAAGGGTGGAGTCAAAAAAGTTTGACATCTTAACTCAAGTAATTTTATTTTCTATGAAATTTTCTGTTGTGCGAGAAACAATTAACCATAAAACACTACAAATATTTTCATCACACAACAGAATGTTGTTCACTATGTTGTGTTTGTATGGTTAACTATGACTAATTGCTGTCCAACTTTTTTGTCTTCACCCAAAACTCATCTTTATATTATGCACTTCGTAACTAGTTTTTGTCTTGAACTAGGTTATACTGCATCTGATAATTGTGTCAAACCAAACAAACAATTATAATAATACTAGCTGTTGCCCGCGACTTCGCCCGCGTAGATTTCGATTATCGCTATCCCGTGGGAGCTACATAATTTTCCCAAATAAAAAGTAGCCTATGTTATTCCTCAATATTCAAATTATCTTCCTACCAAATTTCATCTAGATTGGTTTAGCGGTTTTCCCGTGAAGAGGTAACAAACAGACAGACAGAAAGACAGAGAGACAGAGTTACTTTCGCATTTATAATATTAGTTAGGAAGTTAGGATACACTGTGTATAAAACAAGATAATTTACACAAAAAACTGCTCCCAGCTCTAAATTCACACAAAACTAAACCATTACCTTGGATGCAAGTTGGCCAAGATTAATTTTATAGTGAGCAACAATACTAATAAGAATGTAAGTAAACTGTAATAATATGCTAGAATTCGCTAATTCAAATATTTTTTCATTACTTACTTGTAAACATTCTGCTACCTTCCCACCATCAACGTTCTGATGTATATCAAAAAATGAAAAACGACGCCACTGAAAATGTAAAAAGACTTTGTTAACGAACTGATTAGCAAGTTTTAATCAGCCATTTCGAAACCATATCCGATTCCCTTATAACTAAGTGAATACTGATTATTTTTACATCATTGTTAATTAGTGCCAGCGGGCGTAATCATTACCCAGAATTGGTCATGATTTCACCAACAAAAACTTGGCTTTACTAATTAGAAAACTGTTCACTTTACACTATAAGCCTTTCTAAAGACACTTCTCGTACCTCCAGGAACGCCATAGTTGTTCTTTATTACTAAATTCTGGACATTATTGGGTAAGTAAAGTATAATTATTTATTACAATAAAATAAATTTCTGTATATACTCCTCGAGCTACCCTTATCAACAAGCTGTCAACGGTGATCTGTCACTGTCATGCTGTCAAACTATGAAATGTCATGTTCCGAGCTATTTTCGTTACTGTAAAATCTGCCTGAATAAAAATATTTGTATTACTGCGGCGATAGGATACACTAAGTTACAGAGGGGTTCCAAGTCATTGTGATATTTCTGGTAATGTTATTGCTGATCGGCTTGCCAATGAAGCTATTAGGGATGGTGACGTTTTCCCCTACAGAAATTATAGCCATGATCTTGCTGCTCTCGCCGGATCTCTTATAGAGACCTGGAAAGAGATTTGGATTGAGAGTTGCCAGAACAAGGGTAAACATTATTATTCTATTCAGTCCAGTATTCCTTGCAAACCTTGGTTTTTCAGAATGAAATTTGGGAAAAGAGCCACCAGCTGCCTCATCCGAATGAGGCTGGGTCATGTATGATCTTCTGCCAATCTAGCTAGGTTTAATCTAGTGGATTCTGATGCTTGTGAGTGTGGTTTGGGGATTGCAGATACTAATCACATATTTCTCTCCTTTCCCCTCCATGACAACACCTTTCTTTATGATAATCTCATAAAAAATCATCAAAAATCATCTCATAAAATTTAGCCAACTATTTTAATATTTTAAGTAATTCTGTACGTACTTTATATATATTTATTTTATCATCAATACGTACTAAGCATGTTCCTACACAATCCCGTGTAATCCTATCCTGATAATTTATTCCAAATTCCGTATTTTTTCCTTTATTACGTTCCCCTAGCTTTACCCGTCTGTGGCAAATACGCAAACCGCGCGAGCCAAAAAAGAAAAAAAAAGTTACAGAGGCCCGAGTACGAATATTCGAATCCTGCGTAACGTAACGTTATCGTGTCGAAATCGAGAAACTTTATACTAAATTTTAGTTACAAATACGCTCACGGGCGGGCGCTGTTCCAAACATCATACAAATTTCTCGATAACGTTGCTAGTTTTATTTTACTACGCGATTACGTTACGCAGGATTCGAATTTCGAATATTCGTAGTCGGGCCTCCCCCTAGCACGCTAACGTTTATACACCATATTTTATCACAGTATAAAGAGCTTATACCTGCTAGTGGTCCGACGCCTTTGATGTTTGCGTAAATGCCGACACCGCAACCGCATGGCCAAAGCACCGAGGAGGGCGAAAGTTCCTAACTAATCGGGCAGTGGCGGCGGTATGCAAGGGTGCTCGCCCTGCCCCCCCCCCCCCCCCCCCCCCCCCCCGCACAATTGACCTGTTTAGAGGCCTTCGTCGGACGACTGTTTAGACTGTGATATTATAAAGTATTTGTCCCTCTCGCATTTACCTATTTCTTAGAAAGTGATGAATGCTTTGTCGTGGATAAAACTTACCGTGCTAGGGGAATAGGTTTACTTTTCTTTGCCTTTGAAATAGAGTTGTACTGATTGTCCACCTACCCAGAATTTGATTATTCTTTTCTTCATTATTTTTTAACATTAGGTATTTTGAGAGAGCCTATATAAATTCCAAGTCGGTACATATATTATAGAAGATGTTTTATAGGTAACCCAAAAGTTAAACCAAAATTTCGAAATCGCTTTTTATTACGCCGCCTCTCAATAAAATTCAATTGCGACATCTTTGTTAACATTTACAAGCTTTTACTTATGTGCTTTTTTACCTGTTCCGGGGTTCAACGGGTCCCATTGCCTGTCAAGTGGTTGGAGTGAGTGACTTCAATTCGCCATAAAAAAAGCTTGAAGTAGGTATTAAACAATATTTTTGTTGCTAAGAAAATGTATTAAGTTACTTATCGGAAAGGGTAGGTACTTACCAAGGAGGATAGTATACGGAGTGTCAAAGCCTATACTTCGAATCGTTCCCCGCAGTTATCTTAAAATTCAGGCAATTTTTAGATGGCGCCAAGGTCGTAGCCAGCGGGTCAAATTATAACAAAACAGCGGTTCTAATGTGTCACTCAAGCAAGGTAGATGGCGCTGAATGTAAATAAGAACGATTCAAAGTATGGGCTTTGTCAATCCGTTTACTTTCCATGATCCTTGGTACTTACCTAATAAAAAAAACAATGAACCAAATACACACAGCTTTATTAGCCTAGTAACAAACATAACAAAATATCTTCACGTTCACGGTTTTGGAGGTTTTGAATCAAAATTATTATGTAGTTTTGACTCGATCGGTTTGGGGGTATTTGATCCGGGTCATCGCAAGTCGAGAAACTGCGAGAAACCTATTGTCCGATTTGACACCTGACCTGTCACTCCCGTTAATTCAGACCGATTCAGACAAAGTTCATGCCAAGTTCAGACCCAAAATCTCAAATTTAGTTATCACTTTAAAATCAGACGTGCCAAATCTGACAGTATCTAAAAGGGTAGGAGGTGTGCACAAGACGATTTCGCTCTTACCGTTCCAAATATCAAAGTGGTAAGTAGGTACCTAGTGCATGTAAATTTATTTATACAGAAACAGAAACAATTCGCACGGGAACATAGGTGGTAGTTAGAGAGTCCGTAGTGGTGTCATAATCTGAGGCAGAAGACGAGCCTGTTGACAGGACTCTAGGCCCAGCATTTACTCCAGTCAGTTTGTTTAGCATTGTGCTTTCTGACTGCTTCTCTTCGCCGATTCTGAAGCGGATTATTGAAAACAGTTAAGCGTCTACCACATTGTGGCTCAGAGGCCCGAGTACGAACATTCGATACCTGACGTAATCGAGTAGCTAGGGCTATCGAGAAATTTGTATGACGTTTGGAACAGCGCCCGCTCGTGAGCGTATTTGGGACTATAATTTAGTATGAGGCTTCTCGATTTCGATACGGTCGATAACGTAACATTACGCAGGATTCGTAAACTTCGTGCTCGGCTTACTGAGCGTCCAGTGTAATCAACGGTTAAAAACACGTCTGAAACATGAAAATGATTTGTAGTATATTTAAGTATTACATACATTATTTACAACAACTTATTACTTATTACAACAACTGTCGAATCACTCGAGCTAACTAAAAACCCAACTTTAGTATGTTAAAAAATATTCGACGGCCGAATAGCCTAGTGGTTAGAGACCCTGACTATGAAGCTTGAGGTCCCGGATTCAAATCCCGGTCGGGGCAGATGTTTGTATGATGAATATGAATGTTTGTTCTTGGGTCTTAGGTGTTTAATATGTATATAAGTATGTATTTATCTATATAAGTATGTTTATCCGTTGTCTGGTACCCATAGTACAGGCTTTGCCTAGTTTGGGACTAGGTCAATTGGTGTCAAATTGTCCCATGATATTTATTTATTATTATTTATTTATTATTTATAATACAATAAGCTACAAATTCTGTTGTCTTATGCAAACCTGGTCAATCTCATATTCATATCCTTCTTCTCCAGTACAATAAATTTCTTCTCAACGTCCCTAACAGGGGCAGGTCGATGTCCCGAGTACAGGCTGCAGAAGAAGTAATTCATGGCATTCATTACCACTGCCGCTATGAACATCAGCAACATAATACGGAAGGTATTAGTATTCATCATGCTAGGAAAAACCAATTTGAAGTTAAATGTACCGAAATTATATTTTACAATTAACTAAGCACTACCTAACTAACTATATATCCCTATAATATTTTTCATCAGAAGTCATGTATCATGTATTCATGACAATGACATAATCTGCATGTCTGACATGTTCTGTTGAGGAAAAAACGCAGGGAAAAACACGGAAAATACATAAGTAGAAAACTTTTTTTTTAATAAATTAGATACTAGCAGGTTTGGACTAAAGGAAAAAAATACAGCCTACACTACACGCTGCTGCTTTCTTTGACGCTCAGCTTTGGTGACTTATTAATTTGATTCGATCCTGGTTTAGACTGATGGACCCAGATCAGTATCGACTTATACCTACTAAGCAAAGAGTCGAGCGTCCACTAGGCTAACGCAAACGCATTCGCCATCTATTTCCTCAAATGGTTCAAGACGACGCGAGAAAGAGATGGTGAGTGCTTGAAAAGGCCAAAGTTGTGCCTGAATACCCTGGAAGCCCGACGATGAAACTTTTAAACCTTACGCAGAAAACCTTTTTAGACATTCTCGTGTCAATAAAAACAATTTTTGGCATGCACAAGTGTGTACGTCCGTTTAATTTTTTTTACTAAATTTTTGATTAAATTATGCCGAAGTACTACAGGTTTAGAGCTACTACACCACCCCGAAAGGCAAATTCAATTGAGGAGAGAGATAAAGGAAGGGACTTATTTAGGTAAGATGGGTTCGTGGTCTTCGAGGGATTTATTTACTCTCGCCACTAACTTGATTGGTCTTGCTTGTTCGGTGTTGGTACCTACTAGCTCGCATTATGTGTTGGACAGGAGAACAGTGCCCTAAGCACGACTTGTCGAATCCTGCGTTACGTTACGGTTATCGTATCGAGATCGAGAAATCTCATACTAAATTTTAGTTCCAAATACGCTCACGGGCGGGCGCTGTTCCAAACGTCATACAAACTCGTTATAGTTTACTATTCGATTTTACGTGACGCAGGATTCGACAAGTCGTGCTTAGGGCACAGATATGATTGTACTCATTAAAAATATAGTATCAAAACTTTCTTGGCCGTGAGGCCGTAAGTCATCACACACGTGCTCCACTTATACGTCAGGACTATGAGATCCCTTATACTATGCACTACAGTTTTGTTGTTATTGGATATTTGTCAGGAAGTGGACTTTTGTACTTGTATTGTAACTGACCAATTCTCCCCTTAGAAACGAGAGGTCACACGAAAGGGACCTCACCCCGGCGCAGTTGTGGTACCTGCGGCGCACCGCGTGGCGAGAAGCCCCCTTGGAGCCGCTAGCGCGCACCGCACGGGCTGTCCCCGCCAAGCCGCTCAGCGCGGCGGCCGTCGCCCGCCTGACTGCCGCGGCCGCCGCCGGCCAGCCAATCTTCGTCGTCAAGCTACGATCCAAAATCGTCACGCAATATCTGTAAACACGCTTAGTAGAGACATGCTAGCGTTTATCGCGGAATTTTGGGAATACGTGGAAAAATTTAATTATTATTAGGTACAGGCTTGCCTTTTTCGCGGTCTAGCTTTGGATCAGATTTTACACAGTCAGCCTTCTCGATTCCATGTTTCGGGAAAGAAGCGACATTCTCCAAAATATATTTATTTAGACTCGTGATGGCGTGAAACTCCCTCACTAGCCTAAGGTTTTTGATATGATAACCTTATTTTAATCGGTACAAGGCAAGATTAAAGATATTATAGCATCTGTCGCTGCCGTCGACGGATATGTCGCGGGGACTGACTCTTCGAGGTAACCGGAACGGTTTATTTCAAAATTCAACGGTTGCTTGTCAAATTTTCCAGTTTGTACTGGCTTTAACGTATGCGCTGTCGGCAACGAATACCATTGAACCCATAAATGTGCGTTTACAGCATCTGTAAAAAAAGGGCCGGCAGAGAACGAAGGGGTTAATATTGAACTTTCGTTTTTAGTTTTATAAAGTACAGAGAGCTTTAACTTATTTTTGCTATAATTTAACCATGAAAATTTTAGTGCAGGTGAAGTTGTTGTTTTTGTTAAAGTAAATTTTGTTTAGTTTTTTTTTTATACACCTGTAATTAGGGACGTGCAATAAAATTTTTGAAATAGATACAGCTCTATCGTTAAAAAAAACTGGATACCCAATAATTTACTTAGTCCATTTAACTCACAACTTGAAACATACACGTCTCAGCATTTGGATGAGTGGTACAACCAAGGAAAATAAGTTTAGTCAAGTTTATTCTGAATCTTTCGGGCAAATCCGTAGTCATTCTGGGAGCGCACACATCGGTGGCGAGTCGAACAATGCGCCAATGCACTAATCGCTCGGCCGTTAGGCGCGGCCGACAATTGCGAACAACTACCCTCGTTTTCATCGTCAACTACCGTCGTTTTTGCTATTGAACTCGAGTTGCATACACTTGCTCATTAATTAATTATCATGGGACAATTGATGGTGTAGCGACCCTAGCGCCACACGCGAGTGACGTCACTGTTCTACGTCACTGTTCTACATCGCGCTAACGAAGTTTTTCAAGTCGGTTGTATAAATACAACTTCCAACTCTCTTCCTTCGGACTTCGGTCCCCAGGCATAACATCTGCCTGGAGAGAGATGTCTCTATTGGAGTCCTCCCCAAACTGGTGACCCCGACGTGATTTTAGAAGCAATTTACAAGCAATTGTTGCTTCGCAACCAAAAATGTCATTAGATGAAGTTGCAGAACTGGCCGATCGTATACAGGAGATGACAACATGTACTAGACAAGTGGCCAGCACCAGCACATCAGCAGAACCACATGGCATGGTTGCTACGCTATGTGAACGCGTCGATCACCTAACGCAGCAAGTTGAATCACTGCTAAAGGTGGGCCAACCACACCGCCGCAACGGTAACCCCATCAAACGCTCCAAGTCAAGGAACCGTTCAAAGTCCAGGCAGCGAGGCTCGCCCGCTTTTCAAGAAGTTCCTGAGGGTTTCACAATCTGCTGGTATCACTACCGATACGGAAACAAAGCAGATAATTGCATCCAACCCTGCACCTTCAAATCGGGAAACATGACGGGCAGGCAATAGTGGCCGAGACCGTCTGCCCTATATCATCAGGCCGCCTATTCATTACTGACCACATGACCAAAATACAATATTTAATTGACACGGGTTCGGACCTGTGCGTATTTCCGCGGTCATCTATCAACGAGCGTCGTACGAAAACAAAGTACGAGTTATATGCAGCTAACGGTACAGCTATAGCTACATACGGCTACATTACTATGCATCTGGACTTGGGATTGCGACGAAAGTTTGAATGGCGATTCACTGTAGCCGATGTATCTAAACCTATAATAGGTGTAGACTTTCTAGGGTTTTACGATTTGCTGGTAGATTGCCGGAATCAGAGACTGACCGACGGCACTACATCACTGTGCGTGGCAGTACCACGAGATGCTACTACAGAGACAATTTCGTCGGTACATACCTTTAGGACAATTGAAAAGCCCTACACCCGCATCCTTCGCAGGTATCCAGACATCACCCGTCCAGCTGGTAAGCCTGATGTTCCTAAGCACAATACAGTGCACCACATAAGGACAACACCAGGACCACCGGTCTCTAGCCGCCCTCGTCGTCTCGACCCAGAACGACTAAAAATAGCAAAAAAAGAGTTTGACGATATGCTTCGGGCTGGAACGGCACGTGCATCCGAGAGCCCATGGTCATCACCATTACACTTGGCGCGGAAAAAGAACGACGGCTGGCGTCCGTGCGGGGACTACCGAGCGTTGAACGCGCGATCTATCCCAGACCGTTATCCGGTGCGCCACATACACGACTTCGCTTACCAGCTGGCAGGTAAGAAAATTTTCTCCACCATAGATCTTATCAAAGCCTATAACCAAATACGAGTACACGAGCCCGACATTCCTAAAACTGCCATCACCACACCATTCGGCATGTTTGAGTTTCCGTTTATGACATTTGGGTTACGGAACGCTGCTCAGACATTCCAACGATTTATGGACGAAGTACTGCGTGGGCTCGATTTTGCGTATGGATACCTCGACGACATACTAATTTCTTCATCTTCACCTGCAGAGCACGAACTACACTTGCATGAGCTTTTCAGGCGTCTACAGGAATACGGAGTGCTGATCAACACCGCTAAATGCGTATTCGGGCAGACCAAAGTAACCTTCTTGGGCTACAGCGTGTCATCGAAAGGTATTAGCCCGCTGCAGTCCAAGGTGCAGACAATTAATGATTTTCCAGCTCCAAAAACAATCAAAGAATTGAGGAGATATCTAGGAATGCTTAATTTCTACCAGGAGAGATTGCCAAGTCGAAACTTCCCGGACTTTGCAAAATGTATGTAAGTGTATGGGTGACGTCACACTAAATCAATGCTAAGATTATCCCGAGCGGTAATTGACCCAGATCTTATTACATAATTATAATAGAAGTGAATTTACTCGGAGAACATTTTGTTCGCTACTGAGGAATTACTGCTGAACAACTGACGATTAATATTCATATTAGATAGCTTTATAAAATATGAACAATAATTCTGAACAAAATATTGAAAACCTATAAATATATTATCAAAAATCATTGGACAATATTTACTTGAAACAGATCGCAATCTCAACCGGATTGGATTTAAAAAGTCATGTATTAATTTTTATGACGTCATAGTTACCAATACTCTATTTGCTAATTCAATCTTTTTCTAACTATACCACTGCCCAAATTTTTTTCAATATTCTGAGCATAAATAGCTAAAGAAAACTGAGTATAAGTAGATGTCTTCGAAATCGAAATTTTGTACCCTCTTGAAACTTGAATAGATCCTCCATCAACCGGAGACTAATTCAATCACATTTTTATGATATACGGAAGTTTATGCTATAGTGCATGATAGAAAGAATCTTCAACTTACTGCCTGATTTCGATAAACATTGCGAAAACAAAATAAGTTACGAAAAGAAGCTTCGTTTTTTATGTTAATACTAGACACAGCTGACTCTTCCTTTCAATTCAGCATTAGGAATACTTTCTTATTTCTGGACAAAGAGTTTTATTGTTTTATTTTTAGACCAAGCATACAATGTTGTGCATACTTTCAGTAAATTATTTATCGAATTAAGATTATTTAACCAGAATTTTGCTACTGAGCCAATACAAGCAAACTATTTAAATATCATAGCTACCTAAAACTAAAATAAGTTTACGATAATCGATTAATAGCACACTGGTAGTAGTGTGACCTTCGAAAATCGGCATGAAAATTATTTTGGTATTATCTAAGTACTCTACTTAAAAAGCTGATATCTAGTCATTAGCCGAATTCTGTTCTATTGAAAAGTCTAAAATTATATTTGTTATTAATGAATGTAAACAAGATTTGTTAAGTATATTAATATTCATTATTTGTTACCAAAATAGAACGAGTTAGGGGCAAAGTGGGCACATTTGAATTAGTCTCATTTTAACTGCAGTGAGTTTGAAATTCTTGGAATTCAAGTTATATATCACCCTTTTCTTTTAATAGGAAATGTGGCTTAAAAAAATGAATGTTAAAATTTTGTAGATTTGATTTTTCTTAAATTTGTAGTTATATTTTCACATACAAAAATTTAAGGTTAGAGTAAATACTTTACGTGCAACAACAACGCACATTACCATCGAAACTGTAAAGTCGACGCAGCAGAGTGAGTTTGTGTAGAAGTTAGAGAACAAAGGAGTTATATAGAAAGCTTTAGGCCCACACATTGTTAGAATGTTTTGTTTTTGCGCTTGATTGGTGAATAATTTTTTTGGAAATAAAATCAACAGTCGAAGGAATGTCGAAAAAAGAACAAAATATGATACATACCCGATTAAAAAATATTTTATGTAATTATATAAAATTATGTATATGATTCTTTTAAAAAATCTTACATTATTGTAAATAATTGTAGCAAATTTTTTTTAATTGGAGACATAACTCAACCAAAGGTTATATCTGTAATATGTGATTTTTTTTTTAATTGTCACAATTTGCATAGTTGATTACCAAATGATTCAAACTGATCTCAATTGATAGAAAAATAACAAAATTTTATGTGATTACAATAAAGATTTTGTATTAAAATAAACTTTTATTTAAATTATTGTTCCATTGACTCGTTTTACGTATAGCCCCTACTTCCCTGTAAGATATTAATACACAGACTACGGTTTAATTGTACAGTTGTAGCGGTTAGTGATTATTTATTGCATAAAATGCTTTTAATAACTACTCAAGAACTGTAATGATTTTACAACAAATATTGTACATAAATTGGCGCAGTGAATGTAGTTACGGCTTAATTATTCGAGGTTCTAATTGCGAATCCCAATAATAGACATACATTTTTCATTTGATTCCATCATTTGAATGTAAAGTATCATTACCCATGTGGAAGGTCGGGTACTGAGCTGATATGGATGTATCAGTCTGACGTCAGGCCTTTCCAAATTCTTCAATACATCAGTTGCACGATCAGTCGGAGACCTATACTTATATTGGACTTGTATCGGGATGATTTGTTTTCCGAGTCTCAGTATACTGACAGATATTTGATCAGTCAGAGGTTGGAACTTGTATCAGACTGATATTGGAATGGTCTGATTTCTGAGTCTCGATATTGAGACAAATATTCGATAAGTCAGAGGTTCTTGGGCGAAGAAATTTTTTCTTGTTTCAAAATTATTTCAGATTTGTTTCAAACTTTCTTGGTTCAAGAATTTTTTTCTTGGTTCAAGTAAACCTTTTTTTCTGTGCATCCTTCCAGCCATAACTAACACTGAATTCGACATCCGATTGAATTGATCATTTCGTATACCCGTACGATACTGACTTCGAGAGCCATCCGATATCAGATCACGAATTGTACTGATACTGAAAAACGGTGTCCGCTTGACATCAGCTTTTAGTCTGGGACTGACGCTGAAAAGTCATGTCTATCCGTTGTCCAGTTATTGTATCGGTCTGATGCTAAATCCGACATCCGACTGATTTGATCATTTTGTATATCCGTACAACATCGACTCCGAGAGCAATCCGATATCGGATAATAAATCGGACTGACCTCCAACTGATCTAAAATTTCCACATGGGTATCATTAATTATGTAGTAATAACCAATGTAGATGGCAGAAGCACTAACATCGGTAGATATGGTTTCATGTTACTGATTTCTATTAAACGATTAATCAGATAAATATTTTAACAGCGTCCGAATTCAGGGAAAAGTCAAAAAATTGAATACCAACATTTCAGCCGTCAGTTTATAACTTAAACGCTTACTCAAACTTCAAAATTACACCCACGAACCTGATTCCCAACAGGTATTAGCATAGGTAAAGGCGTAGGATCGTCAGTAGTATATTATTGGGCATTCTGGACCACCATTCATTCGATCGGGCGAAAAATTTCGCCCTCACTCATTCGTGGTGATCCAGAAGCCCAATAATACAATGAATTGCACACAACCTACAATCAACCCAAACCCAACGGTAACCAACCTAACAGTAACCTATCAGCATTTGCGTTCAACATAACGCTCAACCTACACCTGAAATCGCATTGGACATTCTGTTTCACCTCGCGTTCAACGCAACAGCAACTCAAACCCAACGGAACCCAACCTAACAGTGACCTATCAGCATTTGCGTTCAACATAACGCTCAACCTACACCTGAAATCGCATTGGGCATTCTGTTTCACCTCTCGTTCAACGCAACGAATACATCAGCCCAACAGCAACTCAAACCTAACGGAACCCAACCTAACAGTAACCTATCAGAATTCACGTTCATCATAACGCTCAACCTACACCTGAAATCGCATTGGGCATCCACCTCTCGTTCGAATGAGCGAAGTTTTGACTCGAGGTTCAACGACAAGCCAACCCGACGGGAATTTATTCAATGTATTTAAATTTCAGTCCAACTCAAGTCTCAACTAATTGACAACCTAACATAGATATGTTTAATAATGTTTGAGCTTAGATAAAGTAAAAGCAAAAGTACACCATGCACACCGGGTTGATCAAGTCCGATATGCACGAGGCCGAAGCCACTGAGCGCTCCTCGGTCTCAAGCCGCAGCCTTTGACTCAGGTTAACTCAGGTGTTTGCACAACTTGTCTGCGAAGCTGATCAGACTCCACAGACAAGATCGGGTCACCCAGGACGCGTCTAGTTCCCGGCATCCACCTACGGATGTATCGCTATGACCGCTTTTTGTGTGCGTGGTGGTTTTGGATGCCTCCCACCGAGGCTTGTATACAACTCATCCGCAAAGCTGATCAGACTCCACAGACAAGGTCGGGTCACCCAGGACGCGTTAGTTCCCGGCATCCGTTTTCGGATGTATCGCTATGACCGCGTTTTACGTACACGGCAAATTGTATGTCGGATTTATTTATATCAACGAATCTCAAAACCATCGTTAGCGCGAGTTAGGTTTAAACTAATTTACGCTGGAATAAAGCACTAAGTAAACATTATTTAAATTACGAAAACATAAAAATGTGTAACTCACTACACTAGTGAAAACCGAAATATGATTTTAAATTGGTATCGCTAAAACTAAGTCAAATAGTGTGATTTAATTGATGTTAATGTAGAACAACTCCATCTGTGAGACCGCGATACTTTATCACACTTTCTAAATAACTTATATCACTTTATCATGTTGACGTAAAAATTGTCTTGCTGACTAGAATATAAAGTTTGATCAGAAACGAGTTGTAAAGTGATATACATGATTATGTACTTAAGTCATTTCAACTCGAAGACATTGTAGTGTAAGTTAGGTACTCGATCAAATTACGTAGCGAGCGCGCTCGCTAAGGTTTATTGTTCTTAACATGCAAATGGACATACGAGTAGGCGGTGATGACATCTATCGAAATTATTCGAAACCATTTGTATTCTATACGAAACCAGTACATCAAAGGTACTTACTTAAATCATTACTTACACCTACTTAGTTCAGTGCTTAACCCACAGACAGCGCTTATGTTAAACTTTGACATCGTGCGCTAGAATTTGTACCTAGATTTTTGTGTGTCTGTCTGTGGTACCATAGCTCCTAAATGAATGAGCCGATTTAAATGCGGTTTTTCATTTAACAGGTTTTCTAACAATGGTTCTTAGACTTGTTTTATCAAAATCGGTTCAACCGTTTTTAAGATATTGACCTTTGAAGCGAAAATGTCTATTGTTTTTCGACTTTTCTAAGTTGGTTAGGTTATCTTATCATAAATGTTAATAATATAGGAATTGTTTATTTTTGTGTTCAAATTGAAAAAGGTTTATACCTGTTTGTACCTGTAACAAGACAATGTTTGTTTTCGTATTAGGAAATAACAATTGTATGTGTATTTATAATTACGATGTAAAGTAGCAAACATTACAGTTAGAACACGTTTTTACCTAAGTTTAAATCTTCGTCTTAGTAGGTGAGGTAAGATGATATTTGGTTGTGTGAGCTAACCAATTACTAACCTTACCCATTAACTTAGTAATTAAGTCGGTTAATACTGAGGCTATTTGAACGATCTGAGGAGGTTTTTTTCCAGTTTCCGTTATAATTTTAACGTACAGAACTGAGCATGAAAATGTTACCAATTAGGTATTAGCCAATTTTATTGCGCAACGTTATCAAGTTGTAATGTGACACACAGTGCGATCGGCGTCTTTTTGCTGACATACAAATGCGGTGCATGTATGAAGCGTGGTTGCGAAATAATATTCATATTATAAAGGTGTAGGGTTGACAATGATCAATGGATAAATTTACAATTAATGGGTACCTCTATTAAATGCGAATATAAATGTTCTTAAAAGAAATAATGATTACTACAATTACTGAAATACTAATATTTAGGTAATTCCTTAATTTAGCTGGTGAGAAATAAATAAATAAAAAATAAATAAGTAAATTAAAAATTAAAAAAGTAAATTAAAAAAAGCTTACAACTCACTCTCGATTAGTTTTTTGGTATCTTGAATACATGCATATGTGGAATACGAAGTAGGCAGATTTACCAACAGACAGATAGACAAATTCATAACGTTCCTCTTTCCATCGCGTCGAGAATTAAATAATGTAAAATAAAGAACTGTTATGTGCACATAAGCATAATACACAATTGTGATTTGGAATGCGACAGCCCTAGTTCATTTAGTAAAATCAGCAAATAATTTCGTTTAAAACTTTTGCGCGGGGCTAATTTGTTCCTTTCCAATTTCGAACGTGACGTGCACAGTGCATCAAGTCTTCTACATCTTCAGCTCAGAGGTTAAGCTGTGCAGAGTTTCTACGTTAGTAAAGTTTATTTGCTTTATACATCGATTAAAATGTAAGTATGTATTTCAACGTACCTAACGCTTTACTTTCCTAACGAAATTAAAACATTTGGTTCATATTGTTTGTAGGGTTCCAACAGGCATTAATATTTTTAATTTCCTTTCAGGTCTGATTCCGAGTTTGAACCCATCACTGTTGCAAACAGCGGAACCGTTCGGTCAAAAGTGGGAAGGTCGGCTGAAAAACGAAAAGCTTCAGCTCCAAACAGGTAGCCATTTTATATTTATTTTCATATTTCATGTTTTTTATTTTGTCAGCTGGGTACATATTTACTTAAATATTGTTTGTCTACTTTTTTCATTTAAAAAAGGTATTTTTTTTTCTTTTTTTATCGATGTATATGGTTATTTTAAATGTCGAGTAATAAAAACATATTTTTTATTTCAGATCTGATTCAGAGGAGAGCGTTGCCGCTGCAGATGTCAGTATCCCAAAAATAAAAAAACCTGCTCAAAAAAGAAAGCCGTCAACCCCAAGGTATTTTTCTTGTAATTTGTTTAATGAATTTCGACGAACTAAGTACAACTGTCTTATTCATTGTTTAATGTCTGTTATGTTTCAGATCTGCTGCACCCAAGAAAAAAGAAACTAAAAACCCGTTTGACGTGTTCGGAATATTTCCTGAAGACGTTGCTGTTAACCATAAGCCTGCTGAGACTGATCCGCTTGATTCATCCATTATAAGCCGGGTACCGAACGGGTCAACAAAACGAGCTTGCACCCTCAACGGAGACTTTTTCTTGGAGCTGCGGGTGTACAACACTGCTGATATTCGCGGTGAGTTACGTCAGGAGCGTTGGAAAAAGGCTCTCGTTACTCTAAAGGCGCAAATCGATGATGAAACTGTTGAATGGGAGGCATTGCAAAAATTTATTAAAAAGATAAATGTACTTTTCAAGGACGCTAACGTCAAATTTTATTCTAACGATACTAAGTACTAATTTAGTAGGTACTTTTTTGATTTTAACAGATACTGCAGGTTGTCTCTTTTTATTACTTATTTGAATAAAATTTAAACTACATCAAATTGTGTATCAAGTAATTTTTAATAAATGTTTTTAATAAATGTTAACGATTTATTATGAAACCATAATTTAAACGCTTTTAACGATATTACTTTAAGGGCGCAAATCGATGATAAAACTGTTGAATGGAGGGCATAGCAAAAATTTGTTAAAAAGATAAATGTACTTTTCAAGGACGCTAACGTCAAATTTATTGTAACGATACTAAGTAAGTACTAATTTAGTACTTTTTATTTTTGCTTTTAACGGATACTGCAGGTTGTCTCTTTTTATTATTTGATTAAAATTGAAACTATCAAATTGTGTATTTAACATATAAAACCAGGATTACAGCTTAAGCAAAGTCGCTACATAAAACATGCCCTTTTGCACTCAGTGTTCAATTACAGTAGAAAGCAGGAAGTGGGTAGGGCACCTTAGAAGTAATAAGCATAGAAAAAATTCGGGTGTAAATTTAAACGATGAGGTTGTTGAAATTTCGTCTGCTTTTAAAGGTCGCATAGCATCTTATAGAATAATGGCAACTGATGAGCTGAAGTCTTGTTTACCTGAATCATTTTTGATTACAGTAAAACCTAAAATGCAAAAAATTTTGGAAAATTCGCTTAAAAAACATGTGTCCCTCAAAGTAAATTTCGAATATTTTGGCGATTTTCTTTTGTTTAAAGATGACAAGCAGGAAATGAAATCTTTTGCAACGAAAAATTTTCCTATACATCAAAATTATCAATTCGAAGAGCTTTTAAACACAATAATTATTAGTATACAGAAAAAAATCGAAGAATTTCAGGAGCGCGATTCTGGTTGGACTTTCTTATCTAATTTGTATTTAGAAGTTAACATAAATAAGTATGAACCATTGAAAGCGTCATCTTACATAGACTTACCTAAGATAATAAAAAATAAAAAAGCTTGCATTAATATTCAAAATCATGATAATTATTGTTTTCTCTGGTGTGTTGTTGCTGCTCTTTACCCATGTCAAAACCATCGCGAGCGTCTATCATCTTATCCTCATTTTAAAGACGTATTAAAACTTGATAATATGTGTTTCCCTGTCACTTTAGCCGATATCATTACGTTTGAGCATCACAATATTGATATCAGTATTAACGTATATTCTTTAAAAAACAACCGAACTCTTGTAGGACCTCTATACAGATCGCAATATAAAAGGAAACATCGAATCAATTTACTTTTAATCGAACGCGGTAATAAGTCGCATTATGTTTTGATTACTAATTTACCGCGTCTTGCTCGCGGTCAGATTACCAAACATCATGCTAAGCTTTATTTCTGCGAAGACTGTCTGATATTTTTTCAAACTGAACACGGTTTCAATAGTCACGTTTGTAGTGGGGTTGCTACGGTACTTCCGGAGAAAGGCACCTATCTCGAATTTAAGCATTTTGAACGAAAACAAGACGTTCCATTTGTCGTGTATGCTGACTTTGAGACAATCCTTAAACCCTATCAGAACTGTGAACCTAACACTGACAGTAGTTTTACTACAAATAAACAAATACATTTACCAGCCGCTTTCGCGTACCATATAATTTGCTCTTATGATGAGCAACTTAATCGTTTTGTTCAATACCGAGGGCCAGATTGTGCTCAGAAATTCGTAGATTATTTATATAGACATATTAAAGACATCCATAACGTTTTAGAAAAAGAAATTCCCATGATATTTACTGTAGAAGATTCTTTAGCTCATGAACGTGCCAAAAATTGTCATATGTGTAAAGGTTTATTGTTTGCAGACAAAGTAAGAGATCACTGTCATCTAACGGGCCGTTATCGCGGTGCCGCGCACCAGTACTGCAATCTGCGCTTTCGCGTTCCTAAATTGGTCCCTGTTTTCTTTCATAACTTAGCAGGTTACGATTGTCATTTGTTTATACAGGAACTTAGTAAATGTTCAGGGCCTGTGAAAGTAATCCCAAAAAATAAAGAAAATTATATTTCGTTCACTAAGTTTTTGTGGATTTCAGATCAAAAGTATGCACAAATTCGATTTGTAGACTCTTTTAAATTTTTAGGAACAAGCTTGGAAAAATTAGCGAATGGTTTACATAAAGATGATTTTATTCACTTGAACAAGTTTTATCCTGAAACTAAAAAAAATAAATTATTAACTCGCAAAGGTATTTATCCTTACGATTATATGTCGAGCTGGGATAAGTTTACAGAGACCGAGCTTCCATCACAGAACTTGTTTTTTGATTCTCTTTCCAACGAACAAATAAGCGATTCAGATTACGCACATGCGCAATCTGTATGGTCCGAATTTAAAATCAAAGATATGGGAGAATATACTGATCTTTACCTAAAAACTGATGTGTTGCTTTTATCAGATATTTTTGAGAACTTTCGGTTCATTTGCAAGTTAAATTATCATTTAGATCCGGCATTCTATTTAACTGCTCCAAGCTTATCGTTTGATGCTATGTTATTAAAAACCGGAGTTAAGCTTGAATTGATATCCGAATTAGAAATAATTCGACTCATACAAAAAGGAATAAGAGGTGGTATTTGCATGTGTTCGACCAGATATGCTCAGGCTAATAATAAGTACATGGAAACTTATGACATGAATAAACCAGACTCGTTTTTAGTATATATCGATTGCAATAACTTATATGGTTACAGTATGTGTCAATCGTTGCCCATGTCTAATTTTAGTTTTCTAGATCATCATGAAATTGCCCAACTAGATATTTTGTCTGTCGAAGATGATGCTCCATTTGGATTTATTCTGGAAGTTGACTTGCTATATCCGGAAAATTTACACCATAACCATAACGACTATCCATTTTGCGCACAAAAATTTATTCCTCCAGGAGGAAAAACGACCAAATTGATCCCAAATTTATATAACAAATACGAATACGTCATTCATTACGTCCATCTGAAAACATGTTTACGCAACGGCTTAACTCTTGATAAAATCCATCGCGTTATAAGGTTTCGTCAAAGTCCATTCTTAAAACAGTATATTCATTTAAATACAGAACTGAGAAAAAAAGCTACTACTCCTTTCCAACAAGACCTTTTTAAATTAATGAATAACTCAGTTTTTGGGAAAACTCTTGAAGACAGTGAGCGGCGAGTTGACGTCAAATTAGTAAATAAGTGGCACGACCGTCAAAACAAAACAAAAAAGTTTACTTGTGCTAACAAATTAATTGCCAAACCGAATTTCCATAGTGCAACAGTGTTGTCTGAAAATTTGGTTGTCGTACAAATGAAGCCTGAAAAAGTAATTTTAGATAAACCAATCTACGTAGGATTCTCTGTATTAGAACTTTCTAAAAGTCATATGTACCAATTTCACTACACGGTAATAAAAAAACACTACCAAGATCAAGTTACTCTGTGCTACACTGATACCGACAGTTTTATTTACAAAATCGAAACTGCAGACTTTTACAGCGATTTAAAAAATATTTTTTTAAACTTTTTTGACACAAGCAATTATAACCCTGTAAATGATTTGCAAATACCTTTACGTAACAAGAAGATTCCTGGGTTATTCAAAGATGAGTTAGGAGGAGAACTTATTACCGAGTTTATAGGGTTACGTTCTAAACTATACTGTATCAAAAGTGATAAATCTCTTATCAAAAAGGCTAAAGGAATAAAAAAACCAGCAGTTCAAGAGTTAACATTAAATGATTATCGGGATGTGTTATTCAATGATAAAATAGTTCGGAAAAAACACATATTATTTAAATCGATTAGGCACGAGATCTTCACTCAATCTGTCAATAAAGTTGCTTTATCTAACAAAGACGATAAACGACATATATTATCAGACAAAATTTCAACCAAATCTTGGGGACATGAGTCTATTTTCTAGTACAGTAGTTATCTAAGCGACCTTTCCTCGAGCTGTAATTTTATTTCGTAGGCACCCAATGGGTAATAAAAAATTAGAATGTGTTTAATAAAATAAAATACGTTGAGTACTTACGTTATTGTAAAATTATAATTATGTATGTTGTAGGGTCAGCGTCAAAAGCCGCTCATCACTTTTGTACCTTTTCGCTCTACGACCAGATGAGCGACTTTTGACGCTGACTATACCAAATAAGTAGATTATCATTAAGTACTTTATTTTTTATAATTACACATTGATTTGTAAATTGTATGGTTTGTTCTTTTTTTTTAATAAATAAATATGAAGTGTTATTAACATTTGTTTTCTTTTTTTCTTTCACCCACCTAAGTATATATAGACTGCGAGGATACCGACTGAAAACACATTTTACTTGAGTTGAAATTGAGTTTTCTCGCTTCGGAGGTTTCCTGACGATGTTTTCCGTCATCAAAAAGCTCAGGGCTCAGGCTTAATTTTAAATGTAATATTTTGATAATGGTAAGTAAAATCATGTTCTGTTGAACAGGCAAATAATACCTATCCTCGTTTATTGCATTGGGTATCAATTAAAACATGTCCTTACGTGTCTTAAGCAGCGCGGCGGCATGCAGCCCGTGCTAAGGTAATTTGCTGACACGTGAAATATACCTATTCACATTTATTGCATTTGGTACCAATTATAACAAGTCCTTACGTGTCGTTGTAATTTGATCGGCATTAAGCAGCGCGGCGGTATGCACCGCATGCTCCGAAGCGCGTGTTAATTTAATTTGCTGACGCATGAAATTACTGTAATTATAAATAGCGGCTGTTATAGTAAGTTATCATTCTGCACTCTACATTCATAACTGAGTAAAGTCGTTCCAAAGTTTTGAAAATTAAGACGAGCTGATCCATTCCCGATTCGGTAAGTAAAATTGGCATTATTTAATATTTATTCGTATTATTTTGTTGCTATTATTGTTTTGTAAGCGTATGAAAATGCTCATATGTGTTGCCAGATGCGTTTATTTATTTGATTTCTTTTGTTTCAGAATATGGAAGGAACGCAAGACACTCAAATCATGTTTTCGCAATATGCACAGGGTCCATTAGGATTCCGAGAAGATGAAGAAGAAGAAGAAGTCAGTGAATTTGTAAAAAAAATTGCAAGTGCCAAAACGAAAACCAAGTCTAGTAAACCAAAACTAAGGCTAAACAAAGTGGTAAAGAGAAGTGTACGAGGTCACCCGCCGTCGTTCGTTATAAACAATGAAGCAACTAAGGGGAACAGACTTGTCAAAATCCAAATAATTAACATAAGTGACTCCGCGCCGGATCAAAACGACGAAACCGGTGAAAACGTTATGCTCAGTGCGCAGTATGTGGCAAGTGACGGATACGATGAGATAATAGACAGTACAGAAAGTGTAATAAATAAGATATCCAAGAAGTTGTGCGGATATAGTGTTAGTTATTAATGTTTTTACTGTTTTTGTATATAATTTTGAAAATAAATATGGTCAACAATTTTCTTGTTTTATTCCTTTGATTAAGCGATACGTCAACAGGAAAGATTTTTTTTGTAAGTATGTCAATAAAGCAATAATTCAAACGAAAATAAAATTATCATGATTAAATGCACAAGAAAAATCTTTTCAGTAAATATCGCTTAAATAGATTAACACTATTATTAGCCACAGGTATGAATCGTTATCATTTATTTCATATTTTTAAACAAACAAATTCAATTATTTAAAAATGGGTTAATATAAAAAGTCTTCGTTCAAAATAAATGATAACTAATTTTGACTGGGTTAAAAAATAAAAAAATGATTAAACGTAAATATTTATTTTTGAAAATTAGGTATAATTTATTACAATGTTAAATATGCATAATATCGAAATAATATTTTTTAAGACATATAACGTTTTTTAAGGCACAAGCTTTTTTATGATGTAGACAATTATAAGAGCTGTTGTCGATACAATACTTTTTATACATTAATTGAAAATTAGAACAACCTTTCTCTCCCAAGTCTATTACAGTACAATCAGCACATAAATCATTAATCCACTTAATTTTTTCAAAACCTTTTACATATATTTTTTTGCCTTCCAAGAAATTATGAATCATTCTCTTAAATTCTCTGTGGTTGATATACCCCTCACGCCACATAATGCCAAGGTTTCTCTCTATCCATTTCACATGCCTTTTTTCGTTTTCTGATAACGTAGAAAATGAATATGGAGGTTTTATTAAATACGCCTGCGTGTGTTCATAGGTACTGTATGCAAATTCTTTAATAATAAATTCATTTTTAGATGATTTAAACCCCTGAACATCTACGAATAGATGGTCTAGTTTCATGATATCTTCTTTGTTATATTGGTCAACGGCTTATATTCTATAATACTATCATTCAAAATAAGACAATAAGCCGCGGTATTGTCAGGGATATCTGTGTCACACTCTAATTCAATCCGCACATCGACTGAACCCGTTTTTAAGGTTTCATTTTGACGAGAACAGTCGATAACAAACAGAGGTGCTTTATTTATAAAGTCTTGTGGATTCAACAACGGTGCTTGGCTGCGGTTATAATAAGACTGTTGGAATTTAGCGTACTGTTCATATAATATAGCAAATTTTTGAGCCGAGAAACTGACATTCAAGTTTTCATAAGGAAAATAATTTGAATTTAAAAAAACTTTAACGTCACGCAAATTACAATGATCAAAACGCGATATATCTTTATCAGCAACATTTTTCCTGTTTGTTTTTAATCCAATTATAACATGAATTAACTTGTGACCAAAGGGCTGGCAGTTTTCTCTCTCAAAGAATCAGCATCGCTATTCAGCGAGGCAACGCTGCCAGCCTTTTGGGCACTATGCCACGGGGGCCTTATTTAGATTTAATTTAGTTTTAAGTTGTAGTTTATTTAGTTTAAGCTTAGATTTAATGTCATTGTAAATTGCTTTTATTATGTTAATAAAGTAGAAAAAAAAAAACTTCGGAAATTATAACATATCGAGGTTTTTCAACTTGAGACGAAGTTTTGACGGCCCAAGAATGTTTTGATGTTTTAGGTAAAAGCGGGTATTCGTACAGATCCCAGTTCCTAAATGCTACCTGAATAGCTCGATCTCTTTCCAAATATTTAAGCAAACTTAATCTTTCACGATCAGAAACCTTAATGTGCGGCATGCGCCATACTATTTTAGATATAGTTATGTTACCTATATACTCATTTGTGTTCAGTTTTACGCTATTTAAATTAGTATTGGATCGTAAAAGAATAAGTTCATGCTTACAGTTAATAATAATTTTGTTATAATCCTCTGCGAAGCCAAGAATCTTATTTAAAGGAATTGACACAGAAAATGATCCATGCGTAATTTTTGTGCCATCAACATCCCAGCCCCATAACTTTGACATCGATGATTCAAGTTCATTCATCGACACAAGAGATTTTATTGTTGTTGTGACCCCAGCGTTTTTAATTTTATCTATTTCAATCCCATTCAGCTCATATCGAATATCTTGAAATAAATGAAGTATAGGGTTATTTGTAAAATGAACACTGGACACCTTCGCTTTTGTTTCTCTGTTGAATACTTCTATAGTACCCTCTATGTATAAAGTACTCGCTGATGGTAATACGTATAGATCTTGCTGGTTGATAGGTATACGGATTTCATCATTTAAATTGAAACTTGTTACGTACGGTTTATACGAATGATATTCGAAACTTTCAATCGTGCTATCAAAGCTAAAGGAGTCTGATAAGTTTAGTATACTCATTTTAATAATCCTATGTTTTTTAAAAACTGTTTGTTTTCCTTCGTTAGTTGTCCTTTAGGTCTTCTTTTCTTGATAGCACAATGAGCACTAACGGCTTTGCTGTTTGAGACCGTACATTTATTAAAGTCTATCATTTTTTTCTGAGATGTAAATATATCTGAATCTCTTCGCCACGTAAATTCACTAAATTATCGTTTATATCCAGTATTCTTATTATAAGAGCGTTTAAGCTGTTTTGAGTAACAGGAAAATATATAACATTTTTAGGTGTTTCTATAATCCGGTAACCAGGCGGTACATTTGGCACAAATTCATGAATTATATGACTAGGTTTTCCGTTTATAAATGACCCGCTCACGATGTCACATTCAACTCGTACTATAGTTGTAGACAGAATGGACACGGGAAAAGGGGACTCAGTTAATATATTCGCCTGAACTGTTTCTTCTCCAAAACCAAGTAACTTACCAATCGAATTTGGTTTTTTAAAATAGACGTTTTTGGAACACAATATAGATGTTTTTAGCGTATTATTATTGCATGTCAGTGTAAAGGTGCAACCTTGGAGATGTCTTTTAAGATAATCATCAAGATCTTGAAGTTCATATGACCCTTCAGGAATTTCTACTACTTCGTTATCACCATAATAAAACTTATTATTTCGGTTGTCAATATTAGGTATCGAGTTAAATGTCGACAAGTATAGCAACCCGCATTCATATTCACCATCTAGTTGAAGAGCTGGCGAGTGATTCGTAATCAGGGTAGAGGAGGATCCCGTTATGGACAAAGTGAAAGACATCGTGAGAATGAGAAGCTATTTATTGTTCAGAGATATTTAAACGGTTATTCCAATATTTTTTTAAATATTTTAAACATAAATGTCCGCAATTAACAGTATCGAATTTTTGATAAATATTATAATTGTATGAAATATTATAATTTTTCAAATATTTTATTAATTCTAGCGGCGGTTGAAGATCACCATAACTATTAAAATATTCACAATGATTATTATCTTTGACATAGGCTACCCAGTGAGTCCCTTGGTTTTTAGAACTATCTAAATTTACGATTGCACATTCTACTCTTTTTGGACGGTTTGGCAATTTGTCTCTCATGTAAACACCACGAAAATAAGGAATATCTGTTGAATGTTTTAAAATATCAACATTTGTAAGAGCACGTCTGGGTAGCCTTTTATTTAGTTTTTTAATCGTTTTAAACACAAACCCTTTCCATTTCTATACTGTTTAATGTACAACCCTTTACCTAATGCAATAGATTCCATTATTTTATTATGACGTTCTGATTCGGATAAGCTCTTTTTTGCAGCTTTGTAGTCACCAACAGCTTTAGCGATCCCAGCAGCTCCTCCTGCCAATGACCCTAACGCAGAAAGTCCCGCGAAAATAGGTATTAGTGGCAATATACCTCCAGTTTTAGGAATCGGTATTAATCGAGGAACTCTCATTTTACTCGTATTGTTATTAAGAAATACTTTACTCGCTGCAGCAAAAGCTCGACTGACTGCAGTGCCTTCTTTTTTAGATTTGTTTTTTTTCAATTCGGTACGTATCTTAGAAACAAAATGCTTAAATGATTTTATCCCTGCACCAGCTTTCATTTTAGATTTCATCACTTTGCTAACTATCCAAGACGCAAGTTTTTCTCCTTTTCCAACACCTTTTGACTTCAATCTTTGTTTAGCCATTTTATAGAGTTCAAAATCTGCACGATGTCGGTCTGTTAGGTCAGAATATTTATCGTATGCTATATCGTGTTGCATACACGCGTTGTCCAATTCATTAACTCCTTTATCACCTCTTTGCAATCGCTTATGCAATTTTGTGCCTGGTCCGCAATAATTGTAGCCAGGTAAGTGCAGTTCAAACGGTAAGTGATTAATAATACTGTTTAGAAGTCCTCTTCCTTTCATATCCCAAAAGTTAATGACTTAGCGCGAGAAAGTTTTTAAATATATTTATACAATGGCATTTCTGTCGATCCAGCTGTTTTCGCTATCGTTAAGTCCTAACCACTTAACATACAATTTTTTCCCTCTTTTTTTGATTACCTTTTCGATGAGGTAAACGTCTGGATACTTAGTTTTTTGCAGTTCTTGTTCATAAAATGTACCGAGTATTGAGTTTTTTCGTTGGTCTTCAATATGGTAAGTAACAGGACGAGTGTGATTCACCTTTTTAATAGTAAATAGCTCAGTTGACCAATTAGGCGTATAACCTTTATGAAAGACGCTTTTGTACTTGCTTATACGCACATGATCTCCTACATTAAAAATATTTAATTTAAAACGCCGATTGGATTGTGATTTATCTATGTTTTTCTTTACTTCGGCTTCATTATTAAAATTCACCTCATTTGGGCTAAATTTTGTTGTGCTATGCACAGTTTGATTATAAGATTGAACTATCTCATCTAAAGGTTTTCCAAGCCATTTGTAGTTCCCGATGAAACTGAAATATTTGTAAAGTTTGTTCTTGAGCGTTTTTATTACCCTTTCAACAATAGACGCCTTTTTAACTGAATACGTGGAATAATGATTTATTTTTAAGGATTTCACATAACAATCGAATTGATCATTGTAAAATTCTTTTCCAAAGTCTGTCTGTAAGTTTCTAGGTATTCGTTTGGTCGACTTGATAATTAGTTCAAATGCATTTTTTACTTCTGTTTTAGTTTTAGATTTCGTAGGAATACACCACGTGTACTTTGAAAATGTATCAATAACAACTAAAATGTATTTATATCCCTTATTTACAGTATGTAAATTCTGTAAGTCAATTAAATCTGCTTGCCACAAATCATCAATTCCTTTTAATATAACTGCGCGACGCTTGAAATTTTTTCGGGCCGATCTATGGATTTCATTCACGACTTGTTCTTTTGTCATCTTTGAAATTACTTAAAATATTGTCTATGTCCCTTTTTGTATAAAAGTTTATTTTCAACTGATTTGCAAGCTGATGAATTTGAGAATTTATAGTTTTAAATAAAGAATCTAGATGCTTCTTCTCGTAAGTGTCCTGGACGAGCTGATCGACATATTGCTTATTAGCTGCATCATTGGGTGTCAAAGGATCCGCTACCCCCTTTAATCGCGATGATTGTAGATCGAAATCGCCATCATCAGAACGCAGCAAAGTTTTATTGTTAAGTTCAAAAACTTCACATACACGCAAACGTTTATGAACATGATGACCGAATTTGTCTATGTTCATTTTCACTTCTTATTTTTATGCACTTATGTATCATCAAATTTCCGGCTTCGACTGATGGTAAAAGTAAAATACCAGTTTTATATATCATTGATTAACCAAGCCCGCTTCACGAAGTTCTTCTACAATTGATATTATTTCATTGTCTAATCCTGTGTTACCGGCATCACGGGAAGCAATGAGTAATTTCAATCTTTCAACTAATTCGTTTGGATTATCCCAATAGACATATGAAACATCTCTTTTAACTTTTTTCATTGTTGGTAGTCCTTTGCCGTAAGTACATAAATCTTCGCTTATTGAACGTTGTTTCGATAATTTGAAAAGCGGTTTTATAATGTATAAATATTTCTGACCTTTGTTACTTTTTATTGGTTTATTGGGATCAAAATCTCGTCTATGGACATTCGTTTCTAGTAGCAACATTTTATAATAACGTTTATCGTCTTCAGTTATGATACCTAAATCAGGCAACTTCTTAAATAACAAATCATATAAACCTGGTGTTAAATTGTAAGTACGTCCATTTACTTTGAGTTTTTCGCCACTAACGGAAACTAAACAAGATCCTAACATAAGCTTATCGCGTTCTGTTCGTATGCCAAAAGGAATGTCCAAGTCGGTGTTGTATTGTTTTTGCCATGCAGGGTCTTCGCGAGGAGATGCATATGAACCGGTAGTCTTAAATGAAGTATCATTTGTTGATTCCAAGACATCATTGTTGTCACTTTCACATAACATGTCATCATCACCATCTTGTCTGTTTTCGTCTCTATTTGATACCTCATCATCATTATTTGAAGTCGTTTCGGAAAAATTTCGTACGATTGTTTGATTATTAATACTACTTCTCTTCCCTTCATTAGGACTAAATTTTAATGTTTTTGGCGCCTTTTGCCACTTAAATATGTCTTCATCAAAATCGGTTTCATTAGTGTTATAGTATTTATTGTCGTTACTTTTAACCATTTCATTAAGCGGGTCTGTTATTGGTTTAAAGACTGATTCCAAAATCATATTGTTGTTATTTTTCATATCACGAAGTAGTTTAACCTTCTTTTTGACAGCATCGGCAGACTGAAGTACTTTTTCTTTTAAAGTTTTCTCGGTGTTTATTTTATGATTCATGTCTGATCTCGATGGATTCCCATGATGCAATAAAAGTTTCTTGAAAATGAAACTGGTTAAGTAACACGGTTAATCCAAAACGATAAATGTATCAAATCCCATTCTATAACATCCTGAATTTCTAGCACAGTCCTTGTTTACAACCAAGTAGCTAAAAGGTACGCTCCATATTTTTGCACACATTTCCCGAAACTGTGACCAAGACATATCAGTTCCAACGTGCTCGTCATAAACATGACGTAAATTAACTTCATCTTGTTTAAAAAGGATGATTAAGTTAGCATTGTCCCTTATTAATTGTTTAGGTATTTTACTGTAAGTTTGATTTAAGTAGAAGCTGTCAATATTTTTATGCCTTCCCATTGCAAAGTAATCCCTTATATTATTTTGATTTTCGCATGCAACATCATCAAATATGATAATTGAATTGTTCTCAGCTTCATGCGGGCTTAGTATTTCATCATTTTCGCGATATTTTTGAAATTTAACTGATGGAACCAACATCAATATTTTTTCTAAAAACTGGTACATCGGTTGGAAAAGTGTTTTTGAATATACGTAAATATTTTGAAAGCGTAGTCCTTGTTCATGTAGTAGAAGAGAGACAATTAAATTAGTTTTACCGCAATTAGAAGGACCGCAAATTATACAGCGAATTGTGTCGGGTAAAAGTTCACCGTGACGAAAACTACGATTGTTGCGATCTGAACAAACAACCTCCAACTGCAAGCTCTGAGCTTGTTTTACAAACTTCATATCTGTTCAAGATCAATTCAACCAATGCGCGCGTGTTGCAAGCATGGAATGCTTATTCAAAATGAGCAGAAGAGCAGATGGTTAACGTTAAACCTCGAGTGTGAGCAAATTCTGTTAGGTTGGGTTCCGTTGGGTTTGAGTTGCTGTTGGGCTGATGTATTCGTTGCGTTGATCGAGAGGTGAAACAGAATGCCCAATGCGATTTCAGGTGTAGGTTGAGCGTTATGTTGAACGCAAATGCTGATAGGTTACTGTTAGGTTGGTTACCGTTGGGTTTGGGTTGATTGTAGGTTGTGTGCAATTCATTGTATTATTGGGCTTCTGGATCACCACGAATGAGTGAGGGCGAAATTTTTCGCCCGATCGAATGAATGGTGGTCCAGAATGCCCAATAATATACTACTATCGTCATATAAATCTCGGAAGTAGCTACTGGACAACCATTTTCTTTCAAATCTCAGAGTAGATACTTTGACGTACTGTTAGGGTGTCTAGGATTACCCCAATCCTATTTCAGACTTTAAATTCAGAAATAGAAGGTTATCTCTTCATTGCAGTTAATTACTTTCTTTTACAGGCGAAGAAAAAATGGCTGGAACAAAAAATGTCTTAATGATTTTTGTCATTATGATTACTGTGGTGACGGTAGAGCCACAGTACTTACTTAAGCTTCCAAAAACTAGGTTGACAGAAAAACTTGAGATCTGCTTACCATTAGGGAGCCATGTAAGTAAATATTTACTACTGACACTGGTATATTCAAGACGCTCTATTAATGCACTATATTTTTAATCAATCACGCAAACCAATTTAAATAATGTTATTCTTTGTGATATTTCAGTGCCTGACATCGAAATATTCCTGCTGCAAGTTGATGTATCAAAATCATTCCATGGGACGGATTCTGATACCGGTAACGTGCTTCAAGTTTGGGAGTGGTAATTGCCGACTAACCCATGGTATCAAAAATTTCGAATTATATAACAAGCTGGTCCAGCAACTGAACAGTACCAACTTCCAAGAACTCAAGCAGAAATATTGGGATTCCGTTCCTAAAACGAAAACGTTTACCTTTCCTCAAAAAATTACGTTTGAAATAAAACGTGTTTAGAATGAATGTACGCGTTTTGTTTGTACAGGAAATTTCATGTGTATATCACATTCAAGATTACTCATACAAGAAATGAGGATAGGCCCAATATTAGGCCAAGACTGGCAGCTTATCTTCAAGCATCGGTCGAGAATCTTAATCCATGGTTGGGCCAAGACTGAGTGAGCAACAGATTTTAACACCGTGCCATGATTGGCAACTGAGCATCCGTCGAGTATTTCTAGATCGAATAAAAAAAATTAAGTTTTAAGCTGAAATAATACGAAATATTTCATTTATCTTCATTTAGATTAGTGATTTTCAATTAATTATCATTTATAAATTTAAATGAAAAGAAAGAAACTTTCAATAATTAATATTTTATATTATTTTAATGTTTTACATTAATTAGAAAATGATTATAACTATAAGGGTACAATTATATATTAATCATAAATAAATCAAAAAGTTAAGATATTTCTTCTGTAAAGATAAGTCAAGTAATAAAATAGTCTGAAAATATTTCGAAGAATTATTTCGTTTTGTATTAAGGTTCAAGCCTGGCCGTAGCTTGGGTTAAGCTTAGTATCCAAGACTTGATTTAAATTTATAAACTGAAATTGGGTCAACCATGGTAGCCAAAGCTTGGGCCAGGCTTGTTAACCAAGGCTTTTTTTTTTTAAATTATAAACTCAAATAAAGTTATAAAAAAAACTTTCTGTTTCAAAACATTTCATTTTATTTAATAAAAACTACATAAAAATAGGTTGTTATTTTTTACTTTAACTGTTTAAATAATTGTTTATAATTCAGTGCCTTGTTTATGAGTTATGAGATAATCAACAAAATTTTTTTGCAAATGTAATCGTTGACAAAAATAATTATTTAGAAAAATAATTAGATATTTATTTATACAATAAACAATTTAGTATAAGCTGTTAAGTTTTCGTATTATATTTTTTTAAATACTAAAAAAAAAAGAAAATAGCCATGTGTGATTGTTGAGGAAAAAATTTGTATATACTTTTGAATTTTCTCATGTCTTTAAACTTATGTTCTTTTAGTTTTTTATCATTGTAATAAAACTGAAATAATTTATAAACAATTAAAGATATGATGAAAACACTTCGAGAATTTTCTATTTTTCGGTAAACAATGAATACATTAAACTCTTAAACGATTTTTTTCATAGATAATCGGCCAAACATAGTAGCCGAGCATTGGCCGAGCAACGGCCAAGTGCGGTAATTACAAACAGCCTATTTGTGGTATGTAGAGTCACGTGGAGTAACGGAACGCATTTTTTAGTTGAATCCTTCTAAAACAAAACTCATGTAATTTAAAAAGAAATAACCTATATTCCTATTAACTTAAAATTTTGGAATAACAACAAAACATTAATTTTTTATTTTTATTATAATTATTATTGTTATTAAAGATTTTAATCAAAAAGCGAAATGTTGACACTTACCCGCATCGAGGGGTAAATGTCTGCATGGCTTCAATTAAGTGTACGCACGTTGGGATAAGTGTTCGCATGGATTTACTACTAGATTACTAGTCTTATAAACATATTATAGACATATATAAATAAATTATCAACATAAATCATATGTAAAAATGTCGGATAACTTAAGGGAAGAGCACTCGGTGCGATACCGAAGAAGTCTTGGTTCGATTCCCAATCTGAGCTATCAGATTTTTTTTTTCCGTTCATCTAGACGCATATTAATACTGCGGAGACTTACCCACCTACATTTGCCCCATCCTGTCAAAGTAAATAAAAAAATTAAAATAATAAATATGCGTTATCTCCGACAAAATATAAAGACTTGGATCAAACATCAATAAGTTCCTCTTATCAAAAATCACATTGTTGATTCCCTCAGTCTTATTGTATGTTTTTATCATGCTCAGGAATTGGGCAAAAAAAAAATAAAGAAAACGGTGCAAAAATAAAAGTGTTCGGTAACTAGTCACAGAATGGCGCAACGAACGCATGGCGCAGTGCGCATACTCGGTTCTCAAATACAAACTGAATGTATTATGATTTGGTCAGTAGTCAACAACAGGACTCACACAAAGCTCACTGCGTACACTTACCCGCTGCGTAGAGTTACCCCACATGTCTCTACCAAAGTATTTGCCGAGACTGTTAAATAAACAGCTACAGTTTCGATCATTAAATAATTAATATAATTATTATAATTTAAATGCTCCAAAGCGGGAAAGTACGAATACAATATATGTAAGCTATATCTCAGATAAATTATGAGATGCGTTCCAAGCTTACGTAGAAGGATGGGATTTAAGGAGAGAAGAGGGTAGGAAAATGAAGGAACCACCTTAATAGGAGTTTATATAGATGAATTGAAAAAAAATTCCCTGGTATAAACATAACCAATTACCTTTGATAGGTGCAAAATGATACGTATATTTAAAATGACATTTATGTCAAGTATGCCATTATTTATTGTGCGTTACCAAAATAGAACGCTTTACTTGCCTCCAAGATCATATGCAAAAGACTATAAATAATTGTCATGTTTGACTTAAGTAATAAGAAATGAAGCGAATCTGTTATTTGATTTTCAAAAAGTGAATCTCTTTAATTTGCAACACTGATTCTTTATTTTTGAAATTAAGTGGTTGAAGTAGCTGTACATATTTTGATACTTCACATCGATTTGTGGGATATCTTATCGATTAGGGACGCAATCTGAGTTGCAGGTGGCGGAAGTGGTATTGATTTGTACATTCATTTGTTAGTTAGTTAAATATCGCGTGCCTGATGCCAAAAAAGCATAAGCTGAACATGGATCTATCGTAAAAGCCAAAAAGGCATACGAAATTTTTTTTTATTTAATCACTTTGCAATTATTTGAAATTGATATTCTAAGATGAAAAATAATTAATAACAAAGAGGTATATACTTTTTGTTATAAGGTTTTTTGGCAGTAGTTATTTATTTTATTATTTTCATACTTCTGAAGAGATGAGCAACTCTAAAAAAAAATATTTGCCTTTTGGTTTTAAAAATCCAAAACATATATATAATATTTATAAGCTCTTTGGCATTAGGCACGCGATATATGAACATCGCCTAAACGCAGAGAAAAATCTAGAAATTTAATAGCAACACTTCAGTTATCAGTTTATGACTTAAACACCTACGTAATCTTATGATTTTGCTCACTCACCTGACTCTTGACAGGTATTAGCATATGTGAGGGCGTAAGCTTGGTATATAAATCTCGGTGATAGCTACCGGAAAATTATTTTCCTTCAAGCCTCAAAGCATAAACATTGACATCCTCTTACGGCAAACTATCTTTCTACATCTGACACGTAAGTGATTAATATAAAATTATATCGTAGATTTTAATGACATACCCACTCTTCTCCAGATATTTGATTTAGGAATATCGTTATGAAAGCCTGTAAGTAAATATAAGCTTTTCATTGTACTGACTACCTTTATTCTTGTTACAGGAAAAGCCTTAAAAAATGGTTCAAGTGAAAAATATTTTACTCATTGCCATCATTATAATTATTAATATAATCGTAAAGCATGTAGACTCATGGACTATAATTCTCGTACCAATATTTAAGTCGTCAAAAAAAAATAAAGTCTGCTTATTGTTAGGGCAGTCTGTAAGTAAATTTTTACTACTGCTAATAGAAACATTTTCTATACGTACTATTATGTTTAGAATGTTTCGAGTTAATTACATGCAAAGCCAATTAAATGAATTAATTGTGTTATTTTCTGTGATATTTCAGTGTCTGACGTCGGAATATTCTTGCTGTCCTCTGACTTATTACAAGAAGGTTGAGGGAGATGACCTAATCCCAGTAACATGCTTTAAATTTGGTAAGGGTGTTTGCCAAGTAAACCAGAGCATCGACAATTTCGACGAATATAATCGGCTGGCCCAGCAGTTAAATAGCACCAACTTCGAAGATCTCAAGAAAAAATATTGGGCCTCTGTTCCGGATGGATATATCTGCCCTCAAAAAGTTACGTTTGAAATAAAACGCGTTTAGAATGTGTGGACAACGTATTCTTTATACGCAAAATTTCATGTCACTTTGAAGATTAGTACTCTTCCCTTTTTTGTCTCGAGCACGATGGAAAATTATCGCTCTGCATGTAATTGGGTGAGAGGTTAAGGCATCTAGCTAAAGTTTGTCTGAATCATTGCAACGACATATGATTGTATGGCTAGTTGATTAAAATAAGTAGAATAGTTCATTACTTTTAGCAAAGAAGGAACAGAATAAACTTCTATTGGTATTCTCTTGTTTGATCCTAAACCCATTATGTTGCGCATTTAAAAGCAAAGTAAATTGGTATTAAAATCTAATAACGCATCTCTGATTAAGTTATAGTTCTACTAGAAGTAATTTGAATTGGGAACCTCATACTTTATTAATACTCGAGTCGAAGTTTTAATCACTTATTGCATATTACTTTATGAGATAATTTTACAAACCGAGCCCTAAATAATTTCTGACTCAGCCTTGATGAATATTTATTCGATGGGATCGGTTATGATCCCGAAATGGGTGAATAATATTATCGTTTCGCTAACAAGCTATATAAGTTCCGAATATCGCTACCCAGGAATCATTCTCACTCCAAACTCTAGTCACTACGACCGTAGTCTTTCTCTAAATGAGTAAGTGAGCTTTTGTTAAAATATTTTATCTGTGCATATCCTTTCTTAATATTTAGTCTTACTCCTTACATTTGTCTCAGAAATGGCAAAAAAATTTTTTCCTCTAGGCTAATCACTTTATTTCGTTATCGTTACAATTTAAAAATCGAATAAAATCAATATGTTTTAGATACCATGATTGTGTTGGCAACGATAGCTGCGATTGATAAAACGGACTTAACGGAAAATGAAATATCAGACAGTGATCCAGATTGTCTTGAACAATGGGCCGATGTAAGAAACCTTGATTATTGTTTTATTTATGTTCGCATTTCGATAAATTTGTCAATTTCTCATGTAGTGTAAAGTTGGTCAAATGAATATTTTTGGTTCGTTACATTTTAGTGCGTAAATTCCGATAAATCTTGCTGTCGAATGAGGACAGCACCAGGCGGTGTTAAGTATCGAGAAGAACTTATATGCTTCCAATTCGGCGATGGAGTGTGCAGACTACGCTCGCAAATTCGGAATGTTGATGCATACTTTAGGTTTAGCCAGCAGATCAATTCTACTAATTTTAGGAAGCTATCAAACGCACACTGGAGATATGTTGAGTCTTTTTGGCTTTTTTAAATGTGGGTAAAAATGAAATAAATCATTTTAATTGATTTTGATTGTTTCTTTCTCGTGTTCCATATACCTCCTTTGAGATTTAAAATACGTGCAATATTATCGTGAGATGGAGGAAGTCTTATGATGCAATCAGCAGACAGGAAGTTATAAAATGTTTCAAATGATGAGTTTTTTATCGGTTCTAATTAGAGCAATAGTGCACCCGTATGGAAATATATACATGCGAAACATATATTTGACATATATAAATATATTTTTAATTATATCAAGGATCTATGTTGTAATCTGTGTGCACATGTATGTCAAAATTGAATAAAAAAATACAACATGCGTATATGTTTGCATATATGTGTGCATATGAGGATGCGCTTTTAAATTATCAGGGCTTAAAATTAAAAATAAATTTCTATTATAAATACTCGATTTTAACAATTCCTATATATATAATCGCTTGAAGAAACATTTTTTGGAAAAGACAGAGTGGGGAAAAAAGGACATTTTTATTGAACGACATGGGACAAACTGAAACTAATAAGGTAATCCGGACAGGAAATCAAATTCGGATCTCTTCGACTGTAAGTCCGGTGCTTTAACTCATTGAGTTATTCAAGGCTTTATCACAGACTAATTCGAGTTATCTATATAAGCTACACCACGCCACATATACTATAGTTAATATTTGTCAAATATATTATACATATATGTTGAAATAAATTCTTGCACATATCTCGACATATATATAGATATTGATGTTGCATATATGTTGACACATTCTTGTTTTGATGTCGACGATGTGGATCCTGCGTAGTTACATGTTGCATCATCATAGATGTCGACGTTTAAATTAAATTAAATTTTCATAACACACGCATCATTTTATTTGCTGATAGTAATAAGGGAAATTCGTGACTATACGGAAAAAAAATTTCTTTAAAAAGTATCGTTAAATTCATGAGAAAAACTATCGGAGTCAAAACGATTTAAGAACATTTGAAAATTGTTTCATTTCAATGTGGTATGAAGCTGCGAGTTATCAATTTTTTTATTTGAGTTTGTTCGTGAGACTTCTATTCCAAGTGTTATGTCAAGGTTGATTCGGAAAGAGCGCTTCCCTTGAGTGTGCAACAGCAAAGTTTGCTTAGGATCAAATTTATTCCTGAGTTTGGAATTTTACACGCAACAAAACTTGCAGAAGATTTAATGTATATGAGTTTTTAAAGAATCATAATAAAAAACATAACGATACTAATAATAAATCTGTGCCGATCGTATCCGAAAGTTAATAAAATCAACATCATTAGTTTTTTTTTGCGTCCAATCAGAAGCACGGTTTCAAAAAATTACAGAGTGAATATAATTCAAATAGTGTTGATAATTTTGAGTTGTAATATTTTATAACTATGCTACCTACTCAGGAAAAAAAACACAAAAATTGACGTCGCGATAAAGAGAAGACAAGCAACTATTACAAACGTTTCATAGTTGTGTAGAAGAAGGACATAGGAGTTACTAGTCGACGATCGTAAACACTCTCATATTACAGCGTTTAGGTAGTTGATTAGTTAGTAGTTTTGCATGTAAAAAAAAAAAAAATAATTAATGACTTTTTTTCGCATTCAAAATTGTAAGTTTCGACCTGGAGAGCTACCCTGGCTACCGCCGTTTCATCCCAGCAGCTGCTGAAATACTAGCCCCTCTGAACGCTTTGCTTGCTGGTGACGCAAAAAGAGGCACTGCCAGTGGTACTCTTAGGCATCCGGAGTGCATGGAAAGAAGACTTACAGGCATCATCGGCAGAGTTAGTCTACGGTGAACCGCTGAGTTTACCCGGGCAGTTCTTCTCCTCAACTACACCAGAAGCCGAAATAGACGTCAGTGATTTTGTAAGCCGACTACGAGGCCTCGTTAGCAGACTATCCCCACAACCAACTTCATGGCACATGAGCCCCGGTCGCCCTTTTTACATTCCAAAGGACCTTAACACCACGCCCTACGTTTACCTCCGACAGGGGCCAGACCGGCGAGCGTTAGAGGCACCGTATTTAGGCCCATTTAAAGTACTAAGACGCGGCACCAAAACGTTTGACTTGGAGGTAAAAGGAAAACCCATGACAGTGACCATCGATCGCTTGAAACCAGCATATGGCATCAGAAAGGATTCGACAGTTACATCAGTTCCAGACGAAATCCCCGCTCAGGAACAGGGTACCGTCCGAAAGACACGATACGGACAACGTGTTAGATTCCCTGATTACTATCAACCGTAGCTACGATCTCGGTGGGGGAGTACTGTAGGAACCTTATAGTTTAGTATGAGGCAGCGCGCGCGGCGGGCGCCTGTGACGTCACGGCAATGGAATGCGGCCCGGCCGCTCGCAGCCGCCTGCCACTACGCCGGCGGTGTGTTTACGTTACTCAGTTCGCTCCGCACCCCCGCGACGCCTGGATGGTTGTGTCGAGATAATTGCACTCTGCTTGCTTGTGTTCGCGCTTACGAACTGTGCCATTCTAATTGTGTTACGTACTTTTACTTCTGAACTTTCTCCTTCCAATTCTATCTGCTGACTCTTGTGCTTATTGTGAACTATCGTATGTGCATATTATATCTAGACTTTCTTGCTATAAAGTAGTGGTTTAATTTGTCTCTTGGCGTGAACCCTAATGCCGTTGAACACGCATAGTAACGACAGATACCAATTGACCTAGTCCCAAAATAGGCAAAGCCTGTACTATGGCTACTAGACAACGGATAAACATACTTATATAGATAAATAGATACTTAAATACATATTAAACATCCAAGACCCGAGAACAAACATTCGTAGTCACCATACAAACATCTGCCCCGACCGGGTATCGAACCCGGGACCTCAAGCTTCATAGTCAGGGTCTTTAACCACTAGGCTATTCGGTCGTCCATTATATTACAACTTACTTATTTTTCACTATGTCAGTTCCACGGTAGATTCATGTAAAAAAATATGTACAACCAGGGTACGAAAACTTCGTCAGTTTTCGTAATGATTCCTCTGTCAATGTAGAATCCTAGTACCTTTTCAAACTAGCTTTAGGTAGGTACAGCAAATTAGAATCAAATCTATTAATGTGTCTGTCGTTTTCATTAACCAGGGTTCTGATTTTCATCGCACGCCAAGACGAAAGTGAGCTGTGAGTTGACATTAACTTTCGCCCTAAGCATTTAAAAACGAGGGCAAATAAATACAAGTAAATATAAAAAACGAACAATTTATTCATAAAAACCAATCTGAGAAAACAATATTCCACGAACTTATCACCTTTCTTAAGTATCTCAATGGTTGCTTACTTATAATTATAATTTTAGTTTGCTAGCATCTTCCATTTCTCATTTGGTGCTATCTACTTCTCTTTCTTACTAGCTTAGAAGGAAAGAGACGTATACAGAAACGAAAGAGAAATGATAATGCGAGCTAGCCGACTATATTGTAGGTAAACGACAATACAGGCGAGTGCCGTCTATCCCACTAGTCCCATTGAGTTGTCCCATTGAAGGACATCTGAAACGATTTCGTCCCAGTAGTCCCATGGGACAATTAGTGGTATTAATATATTTGTCCCAAAAGTCCCATTACTGTCTTCACCGTATTTATTCTATAGCCGTGTATTTTTTACTTATAATCGTCGAAATAAAACTAAAATAATAATAATTCGTTGTCGTTCGACGACTATGAGACAACGTCAACGGAGCTCCTATCTAATCTAACATAGTCTATTTACTTACTAAGCTAATCTAACTTTGCGACTTGCAGATTTTAAGACCTGCATTTTTTGAGAACTGTATCGGGTGAAGTTCAAAAAGTTGGCCACGTTGTGCGACAAGACAAGTGTTATTAACCATGCAACTGCATGGATATTGTCGTCGCACAACGAAACTTTTTCAATTTTGGTCATATTTGTGTGGTTAACTACGGTTCACGGTGGTCCAACTGTTCAAATTTCATTCATACGGTGATGACGGCAATGGGACTTTTGGGACAACTATTAATGTCGCTTGGATGGGACGAAAGTCTCAGGTGTCCGATTATGGGACACCTCAATGGGACTAGTGGGATAGACGGGGCGAATGATAGAGCGCTATGCACTCTTCACAATAGCCTTTCACATTGATAGGCCGATTATGTAGGCAACGATATATTATAATGATCAGCTTTTTCATACCATTTATAAAGTAATTCAGAAAACAAAGATACAATCTTACCCCGCTGAGTTGCGGCATCGAACGATATCACCTGTCTCTATCCATTACGCCCCAACTCTACGAGGGAATAACTACTTAGTACTTTGTTATTCTCATATTATTCATTGCTTTTTCAGCGTAGAAATGTTAAATTGATTGTCATTTAGAACTGAAAAAGGACTCTGGAGCTAGCACTCGAGGCTGCATTAGAGAATAACACGGAAGCAAAATTAGCAGGTTCAAAACCGACGAATTTATGAAAATAGCATTTTGATTGTAAAAAAAAACCCACGTTCCTTAATATCGAAATATATATTTATTATATATATATTTTTGAAGTACCTTTTTGCTTATTTTCTATCCAAGCATTTTATTTTATTTTTAGTCACTGCAAAAAGTGATAAAAACAAGCTAAGATTTGAATACATGGAAAAAATTCAGCCTTTCCTCTATGTCCAGCCGTGGTGTAGGGGAAAAGCACACGACCCGGAGTGTCGAGGATCTGGGTTCGATTCCCGGGGTTGGCATTTTTCTGGTTTTTTTCTGTGTATTCATGTTTCAGTGAGTTTATAAAAATTATCATTTTATAGATTTTGAAATCAACAGAGGCTCGTTCATTTCGGTAACATTTAGGGTTAAAAGAAACGGTATGAAAAGCCTGATCACTAATTATTGTTGTCTTTATGATACATTACTTAGCTTTGGGGCGGTCGTAAGGAATTTAATTTGTTGGCACATGTGCACATATCTGCGGTTGATTCCGTGATGTCCACTCCACTAGGATCAACTATTTTGATCCCCCCAGTAGGTACAAAATTTGTATGGAGGGGATCAAAATAGGTGAATTTACATAAATTTCGCTACAAAAGAAAACGCTAGAGAGTACTTCGTTGGACCCATTACGGCTAATACCATTTGTCAGGGCCGCATTTGTCACCATAATGCGTTTTTTAAAAACTATTTGAGTATGAAATGAATGAGACAATGTTAAGATAGGTAGTAATAGCAATGATAATGACAAATTGTTCTAACCGCTTTGCAAGTGGCGTATGTGGAAATTGCCAAACGTATTTAGCTTTATCCCATCGAATTGAACCATTAAATTCATCAATTTATTGGGATAGTGCAATAAACATCTAAATTAAAGAACTTTCACATTGCGAAATCGTACCTAACAAATAGCCTACGCCAGTGTGCAGCGTCCTTATTGAATGTTCATGTAGCTCTACCGAGATGATACAAAAGCTAGTGTTATAAGAAGTATTTAACAATTTCTTTTTTAAATCTATTTTGAATATTTCACATTTTAACCTGAAAAAGTTTGCCTGCTTTTCCCTCCCTCTCTTCCTCAATAAGATCTCAATACAAAACATTACTTAAGTGTCTTAGCGATCCATTCTCATATATATGTATATCACCGTCTTTTTAATAATCTAGGCCTAAGGTTATAATTTGAATAGCTAAGCGGAGAAATCCAGTAACTATTACTTCTTTGGGTACCTACAGAATAAAGAGTGTTGCCCTTTCAAAAATAACGCCAGCAACAGAGCAGGAATCAAGATTGAAAATAATTTAAAAAAATAAGTCTTAAATATCAAACAAAACTACACCCAAAATATTTTTGTACCCTTGAACTGAACATTAATATTTGGTAATAAAAATATAAAAAGTTCTACATTTACACATTATCATATTGACTTGAATCAGTACATAAGTTTGAGGCTAAATTATTAATTAGGTACTTCACAATTAATAATTATTTTTATTGAAATCATACTGGACGCAAATCATATCAACGATTATCAAGCTAGTTCTTAAAACGTGAACACGTCCTATGTTATTTTGTTCGCTTTAAATTGAATAATAAGATAAGAAAACAACGTGAACACCGAAATGCCAAACAAGTTATAGGTATATTGGGAACTACTTAAGTACCTAATTGTGAAAAAAATATATATTTTTGGCTTTAAATTTAGGCCTACAGACAGACTAGCAACTGTTTCAACATGGTACTAATTTTGCTATAAATTCTTGTCAGCATGACATTCTGCATTAAATTTTGGTGCAAAAGCATATTCGATCTGAGTAAATATTCAATATTATATCACATAAAGGTATGTATGCACCTTAGAACTAAAGAATTAAAACAAGTTTTTTTAGGTAAGGACACTGTAGCCTACATCTTTTCTATCACAAATTTAGAGCCATATGAATAGAAAAGTAATCAAAAAAGTCAGGAATAGGTTTTTTTTCTTTGACAAATAATTTAATAATTTAATTTGTGTTTCTATATATGTTAACTTGACATAATGAAAACGGGATATTGACCGCGATCACGCTATAGGTTGATGAGCTATTATGTCTAATGCAATTAACCGCGAATCATTTAAAACTGTTATGTGAACTTGATTTCAGCATTGTATTAACAGCAAGAACTTTAAAGGAGGATAAATATCTACCTACAAAAGCTATGTACACACTACACAGTCTATAAGAGTTATAATAATTCGTTTTAAATAATTTAGATTCGAGTTTCTTTACGACATTATGGGGCCGTGATGAAATATTTAGATTCTAATCTTAGAATGTATTTTATGCATTTTTTAACAATTGGACGCTCTGAGCGATTACTATATTTATACATCAAATACCGATTCAAGTATTGTATATTGTCATAATCTGTACTTGAGATGAGCCCTAAATACACCTGTACATTTTAAAATACTTTACAAATCAAAAGAAGCATACATAACAAATTAAAGAAATTAAGAAATAAACAACCAGACGTTTCAACTCGTCTAATTATTAAAAATAAATAGGTACCTTTAAAAATGTGACGTTTATCAATACGAATCTATAAAGCAATATGGTACTTATAAAGTTCATAAAATATTTTTTCTCAAACATTGTCGGAAATGTTGTCATTTTACTCGAAGTAACAGAACACGAAGGGCCTCGTTGACGGCCGCATTACATTGCAGGGCCGTGTTTTATAAAGCTACAAGTTACAATTTACAAGCGGAAGTCTCTTTCTAACATAAGGTGATAGACGAGACTTCCGCTTGTAAATTGTAACTTGTAGCTTTATAAAACACGGCCCAGGGGGACAATTACGAAATTCGAAAATCGAAGTTCGTATCGTATCGTTCCGCACACTCTCGTATTAAATAATATTAGCGTGAGCGGGACGCAGCGACACGAAGTTCGAATTTTGCACTTCGTAGTATAGGGGCAGGCTCGATTACCTGTTCATAAATCGGGTTGCTGGACTGTTTTTAATTTGTTTTTAACTTTTAAAAAGTAAAATAAACCGAGGAAACATTGAGTGACATGTCTCATTCAGCCAAACCGGTGGTTGTATGCAGGCGTTCTATTCGAAATTTAACATTTTTATCAATGTCTTAAATACCTTGGTAGTATTAAAAAGAAAAACTATACTTTTAATTAATAAAAAAAAATGGCGGGAATATGTCAATAACGTCAATAACAATAACGCAATAAGTTTCGATTTATTTAAAGTTATGTAAATGATATTAACAGTTTTTAGTACCATTGTCCACCTTGATGAAATTATAAGAACTATTAACAAAGGCAAACTTAGTACTTTGGTATTGCTTAAATTTCCATGGAAAATTTTTAGTCGTTGTGAAACTATTAAAATAAGGGTGAGCAAATTAATTAATTTAGTAAGTTATTGAGTATTTAATTAAATAAATTATATTAACAATGACACAGATATTGTAATGTTTAAGACACTGCTACATTTATAGTAACAACAATGGTAGTTTTGGCTCGCTGTATTATAAGAGTTAATAAAAAATAAAAAAATCCTTATTTCCTTTTATTGTTTGAGAAAAAATCTGTATCTGCCACGGCTGGAATAGCAATTGCTGGACTCGTACTTACTTATTAAAAACACTCACCTGCGGTTCGTGTTTTTAAACTAAGTTCTCGCTCCAGCAATTGCTCACTGCCTACGCCTGGGCATTAATCTACTAATAAAATGTTATCATAAGTAACCAACAATCGTATGTACAGATCGTTACGTTCATCACATACAAATTTCCGAAATAATACGTAACTGACACCAATTTTTACAAATTAGCTACATTACTTATGATATTTTGATTACTTCGTGCGTGATTTTTAAACGGCATAAGACTGAAAACACTATTCAGGCTTATGGCGTATGTATGTCCGGGACATTACTAGCTGGAGTAACTTCCACGCCGTCAACACTTAATTTTTTCCTTAGCAGGAGATCATAACATAACATTACGGGGTAACTGTGTCCTTAACACTTTTAATATCACACTTTCTATGACAGTTGGTTGCGTTACCGCTCATCGCCAAACAATAGTTTGGCGAAATACGTCCATCAGCTGTGCTCATCTATGTTCACTAGTATGTGTGTGTAGAGGTGGTGGTGCGTCACCTCGACTAACACATACTCGAGGGTCGACAGACCGTCCTTCTTGAATGTTTTACTCGTCTGCGAGAGAAGCTGGTACCTGAAAAAGATTTCGAATGTTTAACATAAAACTGCCGTGAGACTCGATCATAGACATCATAGTGAAATAAACGGATCACTCATGTATATGTCAGTCGAGTATAGTCCAACATGTTTCGGAGTAATCCCTAGTTTTTCCTCTAGAAGTTCCTCTTCCTCTTCGGCGGCAGCGGAAAGTATACACTGCGCGCCAACGCTCTGCTCGCGCGGCTACTCTGTGCAGCTGTCAGCGGCGCACATGTCTGGATGAGTATAGACTCGACCGACAAACATACGTGAGTGATCCGTTTATATACGAGTGATTTCGAAAGTTATATGTATAAGCTATAGGAAAGAAATGACTAGGTATAAAGATTATGTTATGACGTTTTGTTGTACTCTAAAATTTAATTAGAATATTTATATTATTTTGTTTTAAATCTAAGTAAATGTAGAAAGGGTCTATACCTTTTTGGGTTTGGTGAGGATTTCTTGTGATTTAACATAGCGTATCGAGCTATGGACATTTTGTAACGCGCGACATGGTAATTCAACTTTTTTAACCTGTAAGTAGAAAAATAGTACGTAAGCAAAGTAAATACATAATTAAATGCTTTACTGTACAGAAAATAAAACACGTTACAAACAATGAGACAAGTACAAAGAAGTGATCTCTACCAGTCAACCTTTGAACGGTAGAGAGGAGTAGGTACCCAAGCATGCGTAAGTAATAAAATAAGAAGTCAAGGGTACTTAACAAGGCACAATGAACGGGACAGAACATTAGCAAATTAAAGCTAAACATTTTTCAAATGGATGGATCAAGTGGAGCCTATGAGTTATTCTGACGTGTTAAGTATTACTGGGAATTTTCGTAAAAATTCGTTCATTACTTTTTGCGTGATAGAGTAACAAACACGCATCCGCACAAACTTTATGCGAAGCACGAGCGAAGCGTTTCCGTTTCAGCTTGGACAAAAATGCTTTCGTATGTCGCAAGTCGCATTTCTCAACCGACTTCCGTGAAATTTTGTGATCAGGCCCTATACTGCGAAGTGCTAAATTCGAACTTCGTATCGTGCCGTCCCGCTCACGCTAATATTATTTAATACGAGAGTGAGCGGGACGATATGATACGAACTTCGATTTTCGAATTTCGTAGTAGTCCCCCAGGTTCGATAATTTATACAGATTTATTTGTCGATTCCTTTTTCGGAATTTAAAAAAAAGTTCAAAGATGAGGTCGCGAGGTCTACGCTCACAGAGCCATTAGTACTGTTAGTAGAATTTACCTGTAAGCCATGTCGTCGTCTTCGCCGCCCCAGCCCCAGTACCGGTTGGAGAAACCGTTGACCTTCTGGAACTGCTCGAGTGTCATGGCCGACACTCCGCCAAATATATCCTCATACGGGAGCCTGGGATAAATATACATATTAGGATCACTTGTATTAGACAGACTTATTTTTGCACTACCTTTTTGGGACGGGGCTTACACACGTACTTACGGTAGATGACTACGCTTCTGATAAAATTGGACACGTTCCTTACAAAGTCATACTAAAACAAAACTTTCACACAAATGCCAAATACACACGAAATCAGCGCGATCCTGACCAAAAACCGGCTAAGAGCGAGTCGGACAAAGATTTTTCTCGCTTTTCCACAGTATTTTATGTTGTCCAGTGTTAGCAGAGCCCTGCTCCTAAGCAAAATGTACGCAGTGTGGGGTAATTTTGTATTGGTCTCTGTTATATATGTAACTATGCATGTGTGCGGGCTGCGCCCCGTATTAGCGATTACCCGCTTTGAATAAATCAGTGTGTAACTAACTGGCTTTGTCACTGGTCGCGTACCTCTCCCGTACACATATCTAACAGTCTGTGACATATACAGACAGATATAAAAATTTAAGACCTTCATACCAAATGTCAAGTCTGTAGGACAACTGGAAGTACCCTATAGTATGTTTAACACCTTTTGACTGTATCTTTCGTTGACTTAGAAGTTTTATTTTTACACTTTCAAGGAACTGCAATCTTGAGTACCTATTCGATGTTAATTTTAGCTTGCTACCTCCACGCGTTCCAGAGAAAAAGGGTCTTGACAGACAGACAGACGTCCAAAAAGGTGATCCAATAGCCGTTCCGTTTTTCCTTTTGAGGTACAGACAGAACCCTAGAAAAGCATGTACCTAAAGTTGAGCTTGTCGATGGAGGCGGACATGTGGCGCGGCTGCCGCGGGCAGGAGTAGAGGTTCCGCTGGTCCAGCGGCAGCAGGTCGATGTCGTGGAAGATGAAGCACTGCCAGCCGCCCGCCTTCTGCTTCTGGCTCTCCACGAAGCCCACGTTCATGAGCTTCGCGCGGTTGAAGTCTTGACTGCCTGCCGAACGTAAAAACCTCCCGTAATATCATAATTCATCATCATCACACAGTAGTCCACTGCTGGATATAGGCCTCTTTCATGGAGCTTCGCAATACTCTAGTCTTCGGTCGCTCGCATCCATCCGCCTCCATGGCATATGTTTACCAATGGAGTGGATATCGCATGTCGTGAGCCGGTTCTTTCATTTATAAAACTTGAAATTATTGCTTTCTGAGTAGTACAAGATTACTGTAAACTGAATCACGGATTGATTGATCCATTTATGATTCTTAAACCCATCATAACAGCCTCATTCAGCTGTAAAGTTTACAAACAAGACAGTTAAACATTACACAATAGTTGTTCAACTTACCTTCCTGTTCAACAATGAATATCCCATATTCAATCTGTTGCTTCATCAGGAAAGGGTGCAAGTGGTTCAGGAATATCGCCAAATGCTGCTGGCGATCTCTGTAAGAAATTTAAGTAGGTTTTTGTAAAGAAATCATTTTTAAAACAAGCATTTTTGGTGACTGTAAGTACTTGCTTTGTCATCGAAAACAGCAGGCTTATTGTCTGACTCGCTCGCAACCGTCATCGTGTTTATTTTGTCAGTTTTTATATGGGCTGACAATTGGTATCGGAAACAGCTAGCTGTCACAGTCGTACAAAAACTGTGATCTCGATTTTTCGATTCGTTAAAAATGACCCGATCTTCGGGAAATTTTGCAATCTGGTTCGATCATTATAATTATTTACGATTGTTTTCTGTCGAAATTTTTTCTGAATAAAAAAAAATAGAGGAATATGTTCAAAAATCTGGTCGTGAGGTCTATAGCTCACAGAGCCACTAGTTTACCTGTATGGTACGACAATGGCCACTTTGTGCCTGGCGGTGCAGTTTGGCGGCGAGTAGCGTCCGCCCCAATGCACTTCGGGGTACTTCTTTTCTACTACATCCAGCTCCATGTCAGTCTTGTTTACTGGTATTGGACCTGCGAAAATGTTGGTCATTATTAATCGTTTTCTTGACGACATAGTGATGTCGGTATTTAATTAGACTCGGATCGCACATAAAAAGAAGTTACTTAATTCGATTAAACGTGACTTAATCAAAAATAGTTAAAACAAACAGACTGGTACTTGTGTAGAGGTATAAGGGTAGAAAATCTTACACTCTAATGATTGATTGAGAGTTTCCACTAAGCTTAAACTTTCCACTAAACTTTCCTCTAATGGAGTCTTGCAACCACGCTCGCAGCCTCAATCACTTAGTGTCTCTTTACAATATTATGTAAGTGACAATCACTTTGACATTTCAACGCTAAAACAATTAAGAAACCCAACGCTAGCTGTCACAGAGAATAGCACCTCTTATCTTGTCGTAAAGTCTAATTTCTCACCTAAATCCGACGGCACATCGCACAACGGCAGTTCAGTCTCGTTTTTCCTCAACTCCACGCCTTCTGTGGTCACCAGATTCTTGATGCTCTCCATTAACCTCGTGATCAACAGCGTTGTGCTATCCTCTTCTCTCGTCATGTTTTGGGGAGGGCCAGTAGTGTTCTGGGACTCTGGTCTCTGTTTGCTTAATCTGATTTGCGTCGAGTTGATGCGAGCAGCGTTCGGTGGTGGCGGTGGCGTTCTTGTTCTGATGAAGTTTTTCGGAGACTTAGTTGTGTAAGGTTTCTTAGGCCAGGGCGGGTGATCACCGGATCTGGAGTGAGACAAAAACGGTCTGGTCATTCTTGCGCAACAACAGGGTCTGCAACTGGTCTCCATCAAGATGGAGCGACGACCTGGGGAGGAGCGCGGGATCGCGGTGGATGCGGAAAGCTCAAGACCGGTCTGAGTGGAGAGCCTTGGGGGAGGCCTATGTTCACCAGTGGACGTCTTTCGGCTGACACGATGATGATGATGATGAACAGGGTCTGCGTCTTATGCCTGGGCACAACTGGTGCCGTCCCAGTTACGACACTGCTGCCATCTGTCACGTTGTTGGGGTGATATGAGTATCATATAGAACGTAAAATCTACATTGCTTTTACTAACTTGATGGTAGGCTGCGTGGCGTTATAAAGCGGAGTGTACAGATAGGTCCGGAGCGGAGAGGCGTCCAGGATCGAGCCGAAGAGGTACTCGACCGCCGCGAGCGCCAGCACCAGCAGCAGCAGCAGCCGCAGCGCGCGCGCCGCCCGCCCGCCGCCCGCGGACCCGCTCGCGCCCGCGCCCATCAACGCATGCGCGCGACGCACACAGAGCCCTGGGGAAGAGAGCGTTGATGAATGATGAGTGCTGTTCTAGCAAACTGCTGCACTCAGGGTACTTAAATGAAGTTCTTTAATCATTACTGTATGCGAGAAAGATGGGGAACCTTTGAGTACGACTCTGTTGAAGTCCTCCCGAGGGAAGTGGAGAATCATAACTTTTATGGGAATACGAGCTCGTGACGAAGGCCTTACCTACCTGTTTGAAAGATAGTTTGACGCAATTTACTTATTCTTCTTATTACAGAATAGCCTTCGAGAAAAATTGTGTTTTGATGGCTGACGTGTTTCTTGGCGTTGCTCTTTGAACTTGACAAAAAATTAAAATTTAGACTTATTAGAAATTCATAGGTAGTCATAAATATTTCATTTTAAGTATTTCTTACTACTGTAACTATGATGATCCCTAGTGGAAACCAAAACTGAATTTTAATTATTTGATTGTTTTTACTAAATACTTACTATATGCAGTTTTGACATTCATTATTATTTAGGTATTTTATTTTCAAACTCCTAACGATTTCAATATACATTTTCTTAACTTGACATTGTACAATTTATGATGTAATTTTATATTGAATCCTCATTGAATGTAATATAGTCTAATCTACTAAAGTCAAGCGACTACTGCCCCGTCATTGGCGGATGTTTGACTTGTACCAAATGCAAATGGCGAAGGTTTGATAATCGCATGCAGCATTCTGGTTCGATTCCCGTGAACGGCAGACATTTGAATGACAAATACGCAGTTTTTACCTAAGTCATGGAGTCACAATAGTACTTTTTGATATAAGTGCGAAAGGTAAGCAGGTATGTCATTTTGCACCAGTCCCTTGGTGTTTACTTGTGACCCTTCCGCACGTGTAACGACGTTTTTTAATATATTTGCAAAGAACGGGTTGGCCCGGCATGAGGTGCTCCAACAGTACCCGCCGGCGCCGGCCCGAGGCGGAGGAAGGCGGCCCCGTGCCGCTGCGCCTTGGAAAAGTTAAAAGCACTAGTACGAAAATTACAACTTTCCGCATGATACGTAGCTACTAAAAGTACCACTTTTTGAGCAACTACTGAAAAAAGGTTTATTGCTATAAATTCGAAGTTAGCATAAGAAAAGTTATAAACAAGTACGAAGTAAAGCGGTAGATGCTCCGTCCAATCTACCCGGCTCTAATAATACCGCATTGGTTGGTATTGACCTCCGTTTATCATGTCAATAAATGGATGTTAAAGATGATTGACGGACCGTTTAAATATGGCAATTATAGTTAGTGGGTCTAGTGCTAAAATATTTATTGTATAGCGGGCATGCGGTACAATGTGAGCCCGCTTTTGTCAATCAGGCGAATTAGTCAACCAACTCGATCTTTGATTGCTTATGGCGTGAAAACATAAAAAGAAAAACAACTAATTAATCTATAAAGTTTTCTTGATCAAACGAAAACTGAAGATAGATGAACTCAGCACTTGCGACTCCAACTCTTGTGGGAGTTTAACTCTCGCACTCCTTGCAAGAGGCAGGCATTACTTGTTATCTGCACACTGCACATTCAATAATACACTCAGACGCGATTAACATTTTTTTATTTAAAAGAATACGTAAATACATTATTATTAATTCCCTATCACGTCCCGAGCAAGAATAAATCACCTGCTATTGTTCCAGATAGACCGTATATTTTTGAAGTTTAAATCAAGAACAACTGGATGGCCAGCATGCGGATGACCAGTCTAGAAACAAAGACGCCATCCACCCTTACAGTATGTTCTCAGTTTTTTATTACGGTGGGTTCATTGTCTCCTGTCGTTCAGAAATTATAGATACTGAAGGTGAACGCCCTAGTCTGAAAGCCTGAAACTTGAGGTAGGTATTCGTCATTTCGTAGTCGTGCAAACGAAACTGGTGAGTTCAGGCCAAGTTATACAAGGACTCCTTGTAATGTTCGCCGAACAGGAAATTACTGCTTCCCTTAAACTTGAACTAATGTAAGTTCACAACTTAACATGTTTGTAGTTACGTTCTTGCATTTGACATTGTGTAGATGTAGAACATAAAGTGAAATTGCTTACACTGCAGGACGTACATGGGAAGTTTGGTGAAGAATGACGCTATGCACTACAGCGAGTTGTAACATTCCGAAGTTATCCCGAATTTATAATAGTTGACTTTTTTTAACTTACATTACATTGCGAAGCAGAAAAGCGAAGAAGTTGGAAATAGTCGATCGAGCGCAGCAATAACAATGCAACTTACACGATTTTTCCTACTAGAGTAAGTACATAACTTGGGGGCAAATCACAGATTATGTATCTACGTAATTGTACCTACTGCGGAAAAAATGCCCACTATAGCATAGGTGTTTTTTGTTTTCTTAGTTTTCCATTTTATTATTTTTTTGTTATTAAGTAACTTTAATTATTTAGGTTTAATTTTAAGTTGTTACCTATCAGCATTGTAGGGATAGTGTAATGGGAATGGGCAGGGTGTCAGATCAGCTGAAAAACATAGCTGCGTGGCGTCGCAATTCGCGGCTGGCACCAGCAGCTGATGCAGATGCCGATTGATAACGCCTATTGTCACAAACGAATAAGTAGTATTGTTTTTTGTACGAATTCTTAAAATGTTTTGTAATAATAAACTATTCTTTATTTCTTCTTTACTACCGGCCCTCCACGTTGGCATTCTTCGTGCCGTTAGAGACGACCGAAAGTATTTTGGAAGCTACCTATAGAAACAGCACTGGCCCCCTAACTGTAGCCAAAGATTACGTCATGAGAATGTAGTTTTATACTATTAATCTGATAATAAAAAGACACTTACATAGGACATTGCCTAAACGTATGGCCTTCAGTTTGATGCTCACTGCACTACCGGTTACTCCAGCAAAATTACCACGCAAGCATTTTAGAACAGCGAAAACCTAGGGCTCTTATCGGTAATACGAGAACGATCAATTTACTCATTTAATGGTAATTACTTTACTGATACCTTAACTATATTGCATTTCTTAGAAATGCATCGGAGATGATAACTACATTATACAAGGTATTTGCCCTGGTACTTAATTAAGCATTAATGCAAAATAATACGCAATTTTAAGATGATTTTATACAGTCTTCGTGACAGGTCAAGAAAGTGGCAAAAAAAAAAATTAAAATTGTCGTTTATCGAAGGATGAAAAAGGGTCCAATACAAAGTCTTTATACGTTTGTCGGTAAGTGATATTGATATTACATACCACTCAAATGACGCCTCATTAAATTAATTATTATTATTATTATTACCTAATTTTATTATTAATTAAGTATCTTTTGTAGTCGATTATTACACGTATGCCCGTTTTCACCAACGACTCCTAAAATTTAAGGGATCCCTTAGCTCTTTTAAGGGACACCTAAGATCAATTTCCGTTTCACCAACGCTTAAGTAACACCTAACTGCTTAGGGGGTCCCGTAAGTTTAGGGGGTCGAATATTGACACCCTAGCGCTAAGTGACAGTTCGCGCAGTCGCAGATGCGTTTTAATTTTTATAGGTTATCGTGCATTTGTTATGCAATAATGAACTTTATTGATAATCACTACATAGTATAAAACAAAGTCGCTTTCTCTGTCCCTATGTCCCTTTGTATGCTTAAATCTTTGAAACTACGCAACGGATTTTGATGCGGGTTTTTTTAATAGATAGAGTGATTCAAGAGGAAGGTTTATATGTTTAATAACATCCATTAAATAGTGGAGAAGTACTGTTATTTTTGAGGTTTCTAATGTGATGTCGTAAATAATTAAATTTTTTCCGCTTACATTGCAAACGCAGGCTGAACCCTACGAGTTTTATCAAAATAATGTACTAAGTATTGTACACATTGAAAAGGTCTACAGAAAAGTCCGTGATGGTATATGTCTCTTATGGATAACCCACAATAACTTTTTTTTGTCATTTACTTTTTACGACAAATAATGGCTAATTTTCGAAGCGATTTTAACCAATACAGCATTAATCCTTAACCAATTACTCCAAATTTAACGCGTGCGGGCCACGGGCAGTAATGAATAAATCAAAACTACTGAATCGATTTTAATCACATAGGCTATATATTTTATACACGTGCGAAGCCGGAGCGGGCCGCTATGTTTTTATATACAACGTTCACAGTTTTTCTGTAGTGTATTTAGTATCAGCATTGCACCCGTGCGAAGCCGGGGCGGGTCGCTAGTATTTATATAAAATGGAAGGCTATTTGTAGAGTTTGGAAGCTGTTGAATCATTGGATTTAATATTCACATCAAATTTATTTAGATCAGACTGAAGATCAGATGATTTAACAAAGTATGATAGGTACTAAAGATTTTTCATAAGATATAATTATCTACTCGTAGAATATCGAAAGAAAGCGTGCTGTTCAGACTTAATTTTTTTTACATTATAGGTATTTGGAATATAAGGATAACTCAGAACAGAATAATAGTTCTGTATAAAGGAAGACCTCATCGCAGCTGGACGAATGCCTAATATTCATCATCAGTCTATTAATGACCCTCAGAAAACAAAACAAACCAGAAGCCGCGTTCAATCATAACAGCACGCCGCGCACTGTGTCAATTTTTTATTGATTTCGCTACTCGTTTACACTAAAACTATAATCTTATTCTGTTTTTTTATAAACCCAATGGCATTTCTGCATGTAAGAACCACACGAGAAGGAATTAATTAACATTGTCATTCGTAAAGGCCCGCTCGCGGGTTCTGGTCTGTTCTGTATTATACGGGTTTCAAAGAAATCGAAGCACAATACTTTGAAAATATGTGCAGTTCATTAATAAATTATCACATAAATAATCATTCCAGCTTTCAGTCAATAAATGCTCGCTAATAAACTACAATCATCGCACCGCACCGAAAGTTCGAAAAAAAAATAGAGAGTTATAAACTGTCACTGTAAGTTCTTATTTTTCTGGATGGCAAAGATAATGCCATACAGCCTAGTCAACATTTAAAAATAAAAAATAAGACGTCAACTTAGTATTAATAATACATTTGTCTACTTTTTCTATGTTCAATTCAAGTCCATGTTTCACCATCATTTTAAAGCCGTAATAAAAATTGTAAGTAGAAAATAGAACAAGTAGTAAATAACGTAAATATTACCTTCAGCAGAGAGTTGAGTAAAGAGGGAGCACGGTGGAAGTGGCCCATCCTCGTCAATTAAGGTTTTGACTTCGTACGAACATTCTTCTTTGCATAGTATTGTCTGAAACAAGAAAACAATAAATCTATTAAAGATTCGAGGCACTTGCGTAACTTGTTACGGTAAAAAATACAATAGATACTGTAATAATCAGTAGGAACGTAAAAAGTTTAGTGTAGCCTTTTCTGTTCGGACTTGTGATTTTCATACGTCCACCTGCCTTCGTTGTTGTTGAAGCACACAATTTATCGTCATCGTATTGCTTGTAATAAGCGTGTGCAAAAGGGACGACAGCTTAATGTGGACGATAAAACTGGTTAACACGATAATTTCACCACTAACCTAGATAGGAAATTATCGTGGTTACCAGTTTTATCCTAAAAAGTAAAAACTTAAAATACCGCGGAAACAGAGCAAGTTATATTGAACTTTTCCACGGGACGGGACTTGCTCGCTTTCGTCGCTAAATCATAAAACGACTTCATAAACACTAAATTTCAACCTCCCCCATCATGTTTTACCTTATTTATCACCCTTATTTACGTTGTCATAACACAAAACCTGCAGTTAATCTCGACTTCTAACTGTCTCATTAATTTTTTATGATCCCGACGACCCATTTTATTCATGTTTTCGCGTTTAGACACGGTCCAGCTGTTCTTAAGGGTAATCTGATATTGAGGTGCTTTTGCGCGTAAATTAGGACAGAAGAAATAACGATCCTGCTTATAAATTATAAACATACTTAAATGTGCGCTCATGTAATTTCCCAAGAAGTCATTGACCTGTTTTGCGGATTTATGCGGTTTTTTTAGCCTCATTAAGGTCCGGTATCAGAAGTTAGATAGCTACGAACAATACATGGTGTACTTATGGGTATGGGTTATTAACATTATTATTAGTATTGGACGCTACAACTTCATCAGATGGATCATACACAAAATTAGATATTTGTGCATTTTATTTTTAAAAGACAACGTAGGTAACGAAAAAGATAACATTAGGTGTAAGTATACCGCACAACACATGGCAGCCATGTGTTCCCGTTATTTTATTAAGTACAGGTGTTATATAAGTTATATTATAATTATATACACGATAAATTCGTCCTAGACATAACGATCTAAAATAACATGTTTTTTAAATGTCCAACGATGATATTGGCAACAGTTCAAATTGATCAAAAGCAGATTGTCGTGACGCTGCCATCTGCATTTTACTCTTGACTAAGTTATTTGGCGAGGCAAAATACGTAATAGAAGTCATATAAGATCGTGACGAATTTTATCTTTCACTAAATATTTTTATGAAGACAAGTACTAAATGTAGCGCAGGGTGTTAAAGTATGGCTTTTCGTATAGCCATCGGGTAATTGGGCTTTACTAAATACTAGAGGCGGCGTAAGAGAGGGGGGGGGGGGACGACGACACACACAACTCACTAGTACCTGCCTACAGCCAAATAATGCGCACAAAATCTCCCTCTAGGTGTTTTATTTTAAGTAGGGGTGCTCAATACAAAACCGCCCGGGGTGCCAATCTACCGTACGCCGCTTCTAAATTCAAACAGTTATTTTTATTAAGTAAGTATATTTTAACTAAAAACAACTAATTTGCTCACCTGCGACCAAATTAATTGCGGGTGAGCAAATTACTTGTTTTTAGTTCATGAACATGGACCTCCATAAAGTAACGCCTGATTCAACCAATTAAGTAATAACACTTCTTTCAAGTGTTAAACAGATTTCGCTCGTAATGTCGATCGCGGTAGTTGGTCCCGTTGGTCATGCCAAGATAGAATAGGACTATATGTGTGCTTACTGCTTACACATAGAAGAACTAAGATAATATTGATTACGTAATCGGCATATCGCACAGAGTATAGACAACAAAAGTAGATCTTGGGTCAAAGTTGGCCCCTGAGGAGTCAGCACGAATATTCGAATTCTGCGTAACGTAATCGAATAGTAATATTATCGAGAAAATTTGTACAACGTTTGGAACAGCGCCCGCCCGTGAGCGTATTTGGTACGATGGTGTGGCGATGCGATAACGTTGTCGCCGGCTAACCCAACACTTTACTTGAACTATGCTAGAATCCAAGCGAAATCACAATAATATTAACATAACTAGCTACCGATAGATTGGTATTGAAGAAGAAAGTATTGTTTCAATTCCTTATGTAAATAGAAGAAGTTATTTGTGTTACATTTCGTTACATAATGAATAATGAAGCAGATGGTCAGCGGGTATTCGGAACAAAAGGCAGATCGATGAAAGATATTATATGTGTGTCGGAGAAAAAACCGTGGAAAAGGGTAGCCCGTTGCCCTTCCGAAAAGGATCGGGCCTTTAATGCGTTAGGGAGTGCTCACATTTATCAGTATTAAATAAATAAAAGTGTGTATTTTCCTTATTTCTCAATGTTTTTTCAAGCTTTGCAAACATATGTTGAGATTAGCCCGGATTTGAATCGATTAAGCTGGGGAGATCCAACTGTATGTATATTCAGGAAAGCATTTTATCCCTGTTTATAAAAATGTCTACTATCACAGTATAAAAATGTCCACAAATTGCAGTATTTGAGAAATATGTGTTATGCTTCGAGTATCAAGTAGTATACTTCGAAAAATTTACTTTTTGGCAGTTTTTTGACAATTATATACTTATTTCACCACTTGTATATTAAGTGGACATATTTATACTGCGATATTTCGACATCTATATATTCTGGCAAATACAATTTTGGATTCAATAATTGTAATTCCTCAATTTCAAGTTTGGATGAAATTTTTAAAGTGAATTTTTAATAGGAATAATAATAATAATAATAACGAAATATGGGCTGGCACTCAACCTGTCAATCATGTTATTATGTATCGCTAGCACAAACAATGTGCAAGATTCCTAATAAACAAAAAAGGCTAATAGGTACCAACGCGCTAAATTAAAAATTTCCGCCTTAAAATGGGTTCTGTGTTATTTCCAAAAGGCTTCATTAAAATACGAGTATTTGTATCGATATCGCGAGGGTTCGTTCCCAGGCAACTTTTAACTGAATTAAACGAAGGTATGGATTGTTTCATTCAAATCTTTCAACTCATTTCTGAACGGTTATTTATTTATCTTCAAGATTGCTTTTAAAAAGTTACAATGGTACGGATAGGCAGTAAAAGTGAAACGAAATAAAAACTTTATTAAAGTATAATTATTATATTCCACTGCTATGTACAGTCAGCAGCAGAAGTAGCTAAGCAAGAGAAGCGGGCACAATGATCTACACAAGCTCTTATGTCTATACAATAGAGCCATGCTTAGATCATTGTGACCGCTTCGGTTGCTTAGCTACTTCTGCTGCTGACTGTATATAGATTGTTATGTAGGTACCTACGTACAGTTAAAGAAACTGATGCCCGTTTTCACCAACGACACCTAAGTCATCACCTAGTCACGGGACCCCTATCCTAAGTGGCCCCTTATATCTCTCCCTAACCTAATTTCATTTTCATCAACCTAGGTAACACCTTAATAAACGTCACTTAACTAAGTGACGGTTTGTTTTAGCTGTAGTGATTTCTAATACCGGTTTTGTATCGATATTTTTTTTTAAGAGGAATAACTTCAAAAATCGTCTATAAAAATTAAACCAACATTTTAAAACATAGAAAAACTAAACAAATGTATTATTAATACTAAGTTGACGTCTTATTTTTTATTTTTAAATGTTGACTAGGCTGTATGGCATTATCTTTGCCATCCAGAAAAATAAGAACTTACAGTGACAGTTTATAGCTCTCTATTTTTTTTCGAACTTTCGGTGCGGTGCGATAATTGTAGTTTATTAGCGAGCATTTATTGACTGAAAGCTGGAATGATTATTTATGTGATAATTTATTCATGAACTGCACATATTTTCAAAGTATTGTGCTTCGATTTCTTTGAAACCCGTATAATACAGAACAGACCAGAACCCGCGAGCGCGCCTTTACGAATGACAATGTTAATTAATTCCTTCTCGTGTGGTTCTTACATGCAGAAATGCCATTGGGTTTATAAAAAAACAGAATAAGATTATAATTTTAGTGTAAACGAGTAGCGAAATCAATAAAAAATTGACACAGTGCGCGGCGTGCTGTTATGATTGAACGCGGCTTCTGGTTTGTTTTGTTTTCTGAGGGTCATTAATAGACTGATGATGAATATTAGGCATTCGTCCAGCTGCGATGAGGTCTTCCTTTATACAGAACTATTATTCTGTTCTGAGTTATCCTTATATTCCAAATACCTATAATGTATGATCTCAGTAGGAGTATCTTTTTGTATTTTTTCTCCCAATTTTTTATTTTTACGGTTTTCCCGTGAATATCAATTATATAATATATTATAATTATATTGTTGAGCCTGGGTAAACTGATAAGTTTCGAAAGGGTGCGTTGTTTTCGGTTTACGAAGTAATCGCATAGATGGCGCTAGTCACTGCAAAAAGTGATAAAAACAAGCTAAGATTTGAATACATGGAAAAAATTCGGCCTTTCCTCTATGTCCAATCGTGGTGTAGGGGAAAAGCACACGACCCGGAGTGTCGAGGATCCGGGTTCGATTCCCGGGGTTGGCATTTTTCTGGTTTTTTTCTGTGTATTCATGTTTCAGTGAGTTTATAAAAAATATAACCTATAATGTAAAAAAAAATAAGTCTGAACAGCACGCTTTCTTTCGACATTCTACGAGTAGATAATTATATCTTATGAAAAATCTTTAGTACCTATCATACTTTGTTAAATCATCTGATTTTCAGTCTGATCTAAATAAATTTGATGTGAATATTAAATCCAATGCTTCAACAGCTTCCAAACTCTACAAATAGCCTTTTATTTTATATAAATATTATCAATCAAGTTAATTATTGCTTAACAAATGCACGATAACCTATAAAAATTAAATCGCATCTGCGACTGCGCGAACTGTCACTTAGCGCTAGGGGGTTCAATATTCGACCCCCTAAACTTACGGGACCCCCTAAGCAGTTAGGTGTTACTTAAGCGTTGGTGAAACGGAAATTGATCTTAGGTGTCCCCTAAAAGAGCTAAGGGATCCTTTAAATTTTAGGAGTCGTTGGTGAAAACGGGCATGATTCGCGTATACTCCCAACCCTTTCGCTGCAAATTTCACATTGACATACCTTTAATGAGGGCTATTGCGAGTCAAAAATCCGCTGGTGAGGTCTATCTGTCATTTTCCACTAATGAGAGACGAGCTACTGGCCTATGATTGGTGGAAATTGGCAGGTAGACCTCACTCGACACTAGCGATCCTAGCGGATATTTTGACTCGCGACAGCCCTCATTGTGAAACCTTTCCACAGAGGTAAGCGATTCAGTTTCTTCGACTGTAGAAGGTACAGTTAAAGAAACTAGCACTGATTCGATGGAACGTCTTCATATGCAGACTTGGCCTTGTTTGTGACTTTATTATGAAAAGCCACTAACGAGCTGTATGGGCGCATTTTACTTTTATTTTCTTTCCTCATTAAATGATAACGTGTTTCGAGAAAAAGTTTTTTCGGAAAGCAAAAGAGAGTCAAACTTTCTACTCAGTGGGGTTGAGGTCACAAATGCCTCTGTCACAGACTCTTAAGAGTCGTTCAACTGGGCCTCTAACGGGTCCCTTCAACGTGGCATTTCAGCCATTACAATGCGCCTCTTTCATGGGCGTCTCAATGGGCATCCTTGCAGCCCTACCGACTAATCGGCGACCTGTCACCGTGGGCTATCCATTCTCAGCACCTCCGGGACCACAATGAGTAGATTTAACGTAGTTCTACCCTTTACTACTACCTTACTGTGTAGAAACGGACTCCCCGATCCCAGACCGCAGCGAGCGTATATAAGCTAGCTGATTGCAAAACTTCGATAGTGCGATGTAGAACTCCCTATACTAAATACATAAAAACGAAAATAATTACATACCAAATTGATTAAAAACATTCTAGAAAGCCTATGTAAATATATTTAGTAGCCAATAATAGAAAAATCCGTATTTAAGTTGCAATTTTCTCGAGCGAGCGAAACAGACTTATACGTAAATAGGGACGTGCGACGGAAATAGCAACAGAATTGATAACGACGCCAGCGACGGTTGCGCCATCTGTTGGCAAATATTCGCAACGGTATTACAGATAACAATAAGTAGTCGCCATAATTATGTACGCACTACGCAGTATGTTTTATTAAATGTTAATCCTTTGTTTATACTTGACTTGATAATTTTATTTATTAATCGATTCATTTGACTGCTAATATTAAGTTAAGTTTACATACTAATTACTTCACATTAGATTACTCAGTTCTTACTATGAATAAAATGACAAAAAAATCTTTTTTCATACTAATCAAGCACTAATCTAAAGCCGACTTCAGACCTGCAAGAAAAATCATGCAGGTTGCTATACAATGCGAGGCCGTAAAGCAAACGAGTTTGGAGTGGGCGATCGAACGCCGCAATGTATTGCAAATTGCTCGTTTTTTATTGCAGGTCTAAACTCGGCTCTAGTCTAAAAGCGACTCTACCTGTCTCTACACTACTTTTTACGACTTTTTTGACAAAATATTGCAGTCAAGTACTATATTATCATAATAATATTATGAAGCCCGGAAATGATTAGTCTTGAGATTAAGAGTCTTGAGAAATAGTCAAAACAAACAGTGATGCTAAGCTTTGTTTAAAAAGTTTTGTAAGCATCAATATTATGTTATTTGATATGTATCACATGCGCGCGCATTACTTGGTATAGGTAGTGAAAATAAGTGTAAACACATTGCTTTCGTTCACCGGTGTACACGTGGTTTCTGAAAATCTTAACAGTTCTGTACTTAATGGAATGGTTTACTATAATTATACTTATAGGTTAATAAAATGAGTAGTTTATCGACCGCTAACTCATATACGTAACCCGTAGAACCTGTTATTTGGTTCCCTTGAACTAGCAAAAACGGGTTGTTTCATTGTGGTCTGACGCCGAGCGATTATATTATACTAAAATGGGGTCCAGATTTCGTTCCGTGGTGACATCTTTACCGTATTGTGATGTGTGTCATATCATAATAAACATTATCTCTGTAATTTAAGTGAATTATTGTCAACAATGTGTCGCCACAGGCAAGGTTCTATTCGTTTCATTTGCAAACAAGATGAGCACAATAAACAATTACATTGAAACTATAAATCAGTACAACGAGAATAAAGGGATTACAAAAATAGATAGGTTTATCGTTTAAAAGCGATACCTACCTAATGAACTTTATTTAGATCTCATTTTTAAAAGATAACCACGCCTTTAAGAGATTCCAGAAAATGATGACTATGAGGGTCAATGAGTGTGACTAGGTAGTAGAGTTGCCAACTTTCATGTCATGACTGCATTAATTATTTCTCTTTTTTGTGGTGCAAACGCTAAAGTAAAATTTGTTTTCGCAATTTATGTGCGTAATAATTTTATTAATCGTGAGCTTTTTGGTGAAAAAAAAAAACATCATGAGGAAACCTGCACGCTCCTGCGAAGTAATTCAATCGTGCGTGTGAAGTTCTCAATCCACACCCGCATGGGAATGATCTGAGAGTAACCACGACGACTTTCGCTCCACAAAAAAAGACCCCACAAAGAACACTATCACAGGTATAATCTACAATGGGGTCTAAAGGTACTTTAATTGAAAAGTATTCACATCAGTGCAGGTCTACGGGACCGTAAAAAACGATTTAAAATAGTTGACAAGTTTGGCAACCCTATCAAAGTTCATAATTGCTTGATGTGACAAGGTTGCTCATGTTACGCTTTAACTGTCGCTAAACGACCTTCTCTGATTCGCGCGCCGCTAATATTTTCAACACTTAAACACGTTTATTGTACCGTAAACAGCAGATTTTATGGGTTAAATGATGTAATGTGTATGTCTCGTTAACTATTATTATTGAGTTACAAAAGCGCTTAGTTGATGCAACTTGTGACCAAAGGGCTGGCAGTTTTCTCTCTCAAAGAATCAGCATCGCTATTCAGCGAGGCAACGCTGCCAGCCTTTTGGGCACTATGCCACGGGGGCCTTATTTAGATTTAATTTAGTTTTAAGTTGTAGTTTATATAGTTTAAGCTTAGATTTAATGTCATTGTAAATTGCTTTTATTATTGTGATTTTAGTGTGAAAATGATTTAGGTTAGGGCCGGCGTTAATTGCTGAGTTAGTATCACAGATGTTTGTCAGTAAAATTCAAGCTGTTAGTCCTATGGTAAGTTTCTTTAGTCTATTTAAGGTCTAAGGTTCAAAATCGGTTTAATAATGCCCGTATAGTATCGTTATACATATATAGTATTAGTCGTCGTTTAATAGAAATATAACATAGAAAAAAAAATCGAATCGGGAACCTCTTTTTCACGTTTTCAAAGGGTACTTTTATAAGTCTAATTTCGCTGGCAAGGCTGAAGGGATGGACCGTTTTAAATTGCTTTATTTTTAATGAATCATTGGGAGGCTGATTAATGTTGAGTGTGTCAACTGCCAGTCACACGTTGCGGCGGGATTCCCCGGAAAAATGGGGGTAATGGCGCGAAAATCGAACTTTTTAGAAGAGGGGAGACTTTTTAAAATTAGACACGATTTTTTTTCTGTTTTGAAGTAGGCGAATGCCGAGAAGTGTTGAAACTTACTATGTAGACGATTAAAAAAGTATTTCAAAGCTAAAACATTTCTAGCGTACAAAATTGATCGAACTAGTCACAATGCATCTATAATGTTAAGGTTATGAAGCTGACATACACAAAATCACGACATATTCGCGTAATGACTTAACGCAAGCACGATCACAATGAGGATTTTATGACAGACAAAATATAGCTCGATGACTTTTAGTATAGAGAAGTCCGTTTGACGTCTCATCGTCTGTATTTCTAGACAGACACATTATCGACGGTCCCCGCGAATAACCGTGTAAGAGCTATTACACATTTTTTTGTTTATTGCGTAATACAGTTCTTTTATCTATAACGCACGTCCTAATTTTTTTTCTTGCAAAAAAAATGATAAATAACCCATTTTAAGTTAACTTCAATGTTTGTTCTACGGAAAACACAAATGCGGAACACGCAGGAAAAAATACTAAACCACCGGTACACACAGTACCTCGTCCATTTTGAACAATAAGAATACGTGTCATCATACGGAGCATCCTGCGGCTTGCACATTTATTAGTGTAATTTGTTCTAACGTAAGTTTTCGTATTGTCTCATACAATATGCAAGCAAATCGAATTGCTCGTGTAATAGCCTATTATTGTTCCCTTTATGAAGTTTTACATTAGTGTATTGATCTAATACCTAGTCGAACGCTTATCGTTTTAACACGAATAACATTGTAAAGTTCTTTGACATTAAATTTACGAATTAAATTTGACAGGAATAAAAATATAATATGATTTTCCCACATTTTCTCGAAAACCCACATTACGTATTTTTTATTAAGAGCATAAATACATTTGATTATTAATTTCCATTGTTTTCTGTATACATTGTTTTAAATTTAATCTATCAGGTGAAGAATTATTCAACTATTTTCGTATTTTATTTTTCCTGTAAAGTTGGTGTTTTGATAATACACGTTTATTCGCGGGGACCGTCGTTATACAATCTAAGGGTGCGTCCACATTCCGGAGAACGCGCGGCGAATGCACGGCTCGCGAGCGACCCATAAACAACTACCTATTTTTTTTATGCAACCCCTGTAAGCCTGCATGATTTTTAAATAAGCATAGCTAAGGAAAAAAAACAACAAGTATATCAAAACACCCTAAATTAGAGTTATCAGTAGGTATCGATTTGTGAGTAAGCAAGTTAATTGGCGTTAGATTTATTGAATTAACAGCAAAACAGCTTACTCGTCCAATCGGCTTAACTAGTTAAGTACGCTATTAAAGTAGATAATTAGACTAATTGCCTGAGGGAACTCTAAACGTTTGAACGTTAAATAATTTCAGTCTGTTGAACTTTTTACAGTCTCGAGTCTGTAGCAAACTGGCGTGCGGTATGTTTAGTGGGAAGCAATTTCATTCGTCTGATGCTTAATACACGCGTTGCCAACCCTGTAACCTTTTTGGACCCTTACTGTTTTTCGATTTCGATTTTTAAAACCACACTCCACTTAGAAAATTATTCGTTTTTTTTTCTAAGTTATATTTTATACAGTTTAGTCGCAGCGATTATATTATCTCGTTGATTGTAATTATAAACGTAAAAGCTAGTTAAGATGGATGAATGTATATATTTTATTGTCTTCACAAAAAAACTACTAACAGGGTTTTTATTGAAATTTAACGATGATACATCAGTTACATCAGACACATCACACATTTACATTTCACTTGCAGCAATTTTTCGTTTGTTAGCGTATGGTTATTAATTGATAGGTAATAATCTAATTTTGTCCTTCAACTTAACCCCAACTGTAAACAGTTTTAGATACTATCAGGCTAAGCTATTAATCTTCAGCAACGCCATTATATCGGGATATCAAAGACCACCAAATTAGGGTCCATAACGTTAATCCAATACATCCACTACCGTTAACGATAGCTTAAAACTTATACACCCTCATTATCTCACCAAACTCGCGTTAAGCATGTGTCTCTCTCGCACCCGGGCTTATAAACCTGTTAGAGAGAGACCCTCAAAGTCGTTTAATAGAACTACAGATTACGCGAGATCTAGTATGCAAAAAACCGCAACCCTATAGTGTAGGAGCCTGCAGGATATTAAAGTTTGTGAGACGGAACTTGGGTGACAGTTGGCAATTGCCGAGTGTAACGTTTCTCTATTCGATGTGACATTCTGAAGTTTGGTTTATGATGAAGTAATACGAAATGTTTTAATTACTTACCCGGTGTAGATTTGATCAGATTATGTATATTTTTTTCTGGATTGCCATAATATTGTGCTAAACCATAAAGCGTGTTAATTTATATCAACAAATTTTATTGTTTCTATACACAATAAAGAGTGTTTAAAACCTTACTTCGGATCATAAAATTGGAATAATGTATCTATCAATAATTAGGTCTCTCGGCAGGTAACCACGATATCCTTCTCAAACATACGTGCACAAATCTCGTTGGAACGCACCCCCAAGCATTTCAAGCACTACATATTTCGCTATTTCCCAGCATCACTAACAACGAATGCGAATTGAAATTTGCATACCAAAACAGCACACTCAAGTGGCATTAGCTCTTAGTTTCCTAACTTTATCCGCCAGGTTGTAGTTTGTGCTGATGTAGACAACACATACGAATGTGGCTTAGTATGTATATATGACAGACATAATATATTGAAACAGCGAATCAAGATCAAAGGAATGAGCCGAAATTGTTCGCGGTAACATATTTGCAACAAAGTGCTCCGCTTAGAACGATAATGTAATTTGCATAATATATATGTTGTTAGTGTATTTCATAGAATGTTGAAGCCCTGTCGCGATTTAATTGTTAATTGTAGTAATGTATGTGATTATACGGAGTAAGATTGACGTTAACTTTGCTGTTTAAACTTTGAAGCAACGTGAAACGACTGTAAGACTCAATCATAGTGAAATAAACGGATCACTCACTTTTAGGTATAAGTCGAATTTAGTTAGTACTCATTTGTAGTCCTCCCTCGAAGTAGCGGTAGGACTACGAATGAGTCCGAAACATGTCGGGCTAAACTCAACTTATTCCCGTGAGTGATCCTTTTATTTCACTACAAGTGGTATCGGATTATTTTGTTAATAAGTCATCTAATGTGGAACTAATTTAAATTAGAAATAGAGCTACCGATGCGGATGCCTGTTGGTCCAAAACACAAAAATTCACTACGTTATGGACATTGAAAAAAAAAACATTCCGACGAACTGAAAACCTCCTATTTTGAAATGTTTTTTTAGCAACTGTTTAAACCCCCTTCCCCTGGTGATACGTGGTGAGGTTTTAGGCTTTTTTCTGCCCGTGATCATGATGCATGCAACTGCATCGAAATATCGGGAGCTCATCAAACCTGTAAGGTAATCGCGGCCAATATCCCGTTTTCAATGTCTAAGGACTTGCCCAAAATTGTACTATATTATAAATCAAAATAATGACTGTCCCCACCCCACCATCAGGTTCATTATATTATGGAATTCATAACAACTAAATAAGCATTAAATTAATTAAGTAGGTACCAAGCTTGCGATAATTTAAATTCTTAATCTTTCATGAAATAGAAATATTTATTACAACCAAACAAACAAATTAACAGACTCAGCTTCGCCTCGTTTTATAAAAGCACACCCGTGTTTTAACTTTTAAGGACCCTCATCGTGTAACAGTTGCATAAACTACTATTATCCGCGGACCCCCTACATGGACCTAAAGCAAAGAAAGTTGGCAAATTAAACGCCCGTCGACAAAACACTATCGAGGTACCATCGAGACATATTTCGCGTCCGTTTTTTTTATTGTTTTATTAACATCTTTAGAGTTCAGTGGTACTAAATTCCAGCGACTTGCTCGTACTATATCGCGACAAAAAACTTGGCTCCAGTAAAGGCAAGGGATTTATTGCGCTCGGTGCGAGTCTTTTCATTACACGGAGATAATATTTATCTTTATGAGTTCTTTAACGATACGACCAGAAGAAATAATGGCGCAAGGTAAAAAAATTGAGATCCTACCCTAAAGAACAGTCTTTTGTACGGCGTGATTGTATGCAGGTTTAGATTCTACGAAGTTACGACATTGCAGATCAGATGGCAAAACTGTATGCTTGATGACCTAACCAACTTAGGAAAGTTGAAAAACCCCCGACACTTTCGTTTCAAAGTTTCTATATTTAAAAAACGGATTAACCGATTTTAATAAAACTTAGCTAAGAACCATCTCGATTAAATTAGCAGTCCTATTAAGAAAAATCTTTTAACAAAAAAGTAAAACCGCCTTCAAAAAAAAACCTTAGAAAAAAAACGTAAAATAATCCTCTAAAATAATGATAAATAAATAAAATTAAATTAAATGCGTTTATTTCGGACAACAGAAACTAAAGCCTAAAGTTTTATGGCCTAGCACTAAGCAGCAGAAATATGAAGTCGGTGCGGTGCGAGCAGAATATTCTTTGAATGAACATACAGTGGAACGTAGAACCTCCTCCTTTTTTTGAAGTCGGTTAAAAACCGCATCGAAATCGGTAAATCCGTTTGGGAGCTAGGATGCCACAGACAAATACACAGATACACTGATACTGATACACAGATTTTTCGTCGGGGTAAAAAAAACTTTGCGGTAACATACATGTTGATGTTAATGCAACATTCTTTCTCTATAATCGATGCAATATGTTCATATGTCCTCTTTTGTTGTAATTGAACGAGCGAGCGCGGACCGCATCCGTTTCAGCCTGGGCAAAAATATTTTCGTATGTCCTGTGCCCTAAGCACGACTTGTCGAATCCTGCGTTACGTTACGGTTATCGTATCGAGATCGAGAAATCTCATACTAAATTTTAGTTCCAAATACGCTCACGGGCGGACGCTGTTCCAAACCTCATAAAAACTCGTTATAGTTTACTATTCGACTTTACGTGACGCAGGATTCGACAAGTCGTGCTTAGGGCACTGATATTCTCCTCTACAGGTTCCAGGTACATTTCACAACTGCTTCTCGTAAAGTTTTATCAGCAAGTTCGATAATTATACACATCTTATTATCGATTTAGTTTTGGTCAACTATTAAAAAAATTATATAGAAAAATGTCAAAAAATTACACAAACATGTTACCTTACCCTTCTTTATAAATTTTTTTTTCATGAATGTTTCCACTATTCGAAACAGAGACTTTTCTAACAATGTAAGGTCTAACTGACAAGACTTTCTCTGAATACATAGATTAAGCAAAGGTATGATTAATTATTAATAAAAAAAAAAACATTTTCACGTAAAAGACTAGGTTACACTTAACGTGTATGAAAATCTTTACGAATTCATCAAATGAATTTCACGTCAAAGCATCCCAAGAGCAAACGCTACATCAGTCCAAATAAGATTTAGGTCTAACGTACCTGATAATACTGAAAAATTTAACTTTATCGAATAGAATAAAATGAATACAAACAACTGAACCCTGGAACATCTCACAGGGAATTCGAGTACACAATAACTAACCTATCCTTTACCGTTATGAAAATGCGATCCCTAATAGGGGAATCGAAGGAAATATTTTTATTACAAAGTAAGTTATTACAATGTTAAGCCTGTACCGTTGTGGGATAGTGGTCGGATATCGGAAACGTAACTATTTTATTGGACCCGCGGGATTGATTCTGAAGCAAAGGATCTCTGTGATATGATAAACAGTTAAATGATAAATAGCAGTTTAATTGAGTTTTCTCATTCAAGGTAACCTAACCTTGTTTTGATACACAAACAACTCTATCGTGTCCAAGACTTCTCAAAAAGATCTGAATGATTTGGAAGATACGAGTAAGAAAATAGTAAGATTTAATCATAACATCATAAAGGAAAAGTCAAAGGCTGAAGGAGCCAGTTTAAAATATATTCGAAACAAATTTAAAGTCAAAACCCTAGCCTAAGCGTAATTACATTACAATACATACATAACAAATACATCTATTGACACACGATCTTGTGACCACGTGGCAATTTATATGTATAGTAAACAATCCAGTGCCCTAAGCACGACTTGTCGAATCCTGCGTCACGTAAAATCGAATAGTAAACTATAACGAGTTTGTATGACGTTTGGAACAGCGCCCGCCCGCGAGCGTATTTGGAACTAAAATTTAGTATGAGATTTCTCGATACGATAACCGTAACGTAACGCAAGATTCGACAAGTCGTGCTTAGGGCACAGATGGGTCGAAGTAATAGGCCAATTGGTTTTCGTTCATTTTGGGTTTTTCCTTTTCAACTTGTGGTCAAATACTTTAGTATTTACCCACTACTGACCAGCCTTTAGTAAGGAAATTTCGCTTGCGTTGAACATTTCTAACACGGAACATGAGTGTCTATTTTTGTTCCTTGTAAGTAAAAGTGTTTTAAGTATGCCGCGTAGATAAGATTATTTCTTCTTAAAATGACAGAAATCATTATTCTTTTATTTTTCATTAAGATCTCCATTTTTCAGTACTTTGGCTGTAGTAAATTTTCCTTGATAATGTGATCCAAAAACATGCCGCACTATAGCACTCCTTTGAATAAATTTCAGAGAGGGTCGACCTAATTAGGTGAGACCACACCCTTTTTATTGCTTTATCGCGTGTCTCAAATCAACTTACATCTTATTGCTTCTCTCAGAAGTATTGGCTCTGATAATAGCTTCTTTAATTTGATTGATAGCGACTAACAACGCGCACTTTCTATTTTCTTGGCCCCGTTTATCGTCTGTTCTTTCATTATCATTTTGTTACAAAATGCAAAAGATACAGTTCGACCTTGAATCTTTTACTACATATTTGCTTTCCGCAAATGCTAGCACAACAACTATCTTTAGTTGTTATGCAAACACGTCAAGCAGAAGGTAAAATATAGTTATAAATTGTCACTGGCTGAAATACGGATTCAGCGCTAACTGCGTTAAAGAAGATTATGATGATTAAAAAACTCATTTATCGTAATTCAGATATCTTTTGTTTCGCTGACGCTAATTAATAGCATTTTGCGTGTTACCCAACGCAACACACATTTAATATCTACGCGTTGTGAGGTGCAAACTCCTTTGTGTTTTCAGTAATTAAATTTGTTAAGATTGCTGTTGGTTTCGTGTAATTAAAGTGGCGAATCCGCATGTTGTGTTGCTTGTTTTCAACCCCAAAATTGCTACGAGCTTTTTACAGAGAGCAGCTTGAAATTCAGTTCGGCGAGGCGTGATTACGCAACGCTGAAACGTCTCCGATATTTTAAGGGCTTCGTTTTCTAGTTTAAGTTTTGACAGTAAGCATTTTCGCGTTGACGGGCATTTTATCATGACGTCGAGAGTAATTAGTCTCTTGCCTTTTCAGGAGCGAGTGGGTAGGTCGTGCCGTTTGATGTAATCTTAAAACCGAATCAAAATGCCGTCGCTCTCTGATGGAGCCGAGGCAGGACCGGGATGGAAAAAGGCCAATCATGGCTTTAGAGCTGTAGGATTTCGTGTAATCCCACCTGTCTGCGCTGGGGGATTTAGCGCAGATTAAAACCAGACAAAAACGTAACGGTTGAGCTTATCCTGGTCAAAATTACTCGTTAATTGGGGCGATTGTAATGTGTGGGATTACCGCGTGATTACGACAACGGAGCGGATTAGCGATGTTAAACGGATTCCCTTTGCTTTTGCTAAGCATTAGCGTCCGCGACTTCTATTGGAAAGACGGGAAGAAAAGATAATTTATCATGAACAAAAACTGATAGCGCGCTTGCTACATAATTCGCAGATTCTGCTTTAACGAAACATTACGCCTAGCAAAATGACCTTCTAAAGAAAGTGCATTACTGGTACTGTAAAAATCTAATTTATTCATTGTCTACGACTATTCAAGCGACAGGCGGGCATTGTTCAGCGTAGAATATTCATAACCTATCAGCCTGTATTTGCGAGATCAGTTTAATTTCCATCGATTGGGGCCTGATTTATGGCGCGCGCTAGAAATTGAGTTAGCTGCTGGGTACACCGCCGTACCTTAATGAAAGTTTGACATCGGGATTTACGACCCCCTGATGTTTGTAGAGATCAGGGCTCCACTGTTTATACAACACCAAACAAATAATGAGCTTGCGGCGGTGTTAAAAGTAATGTAACATCAAAACGGATCTTGGGAAATTATACTCAGCGTACACCACATGGCGGCGAAATATAATGCAAATAAAGCATAAATAATATCGCGTAAGTGTGGTTGACATTAAATAAATCGTTTCCCTCACATTAGGGTGAAAATACGTTTTCACTGATACACTGATATAGATCAGTAGCTTGGGAAAGAAATATCTCTTAGTTCGGATGCGCAAAATTTTTGACAATTCGTCATGAATCGATAAAGAAACCCTCGATCAAGTAAATTGATGAGCAGGTTCGGCCAGCCGGCTTTGTGACGGAGTGGAATTGACCGGCCGAGGTGATTTCCCCTGACGATAGATGGCGGTGCGTCCCGCCCGGCCCCACGATGGGCGCCAAATAAGAAATCATTGTAGGCAAATGCTTTACCTTTCAACATGTTTACGGCCTGATTTAGTTTACAGTGAATTGAGTGGTGCTTGTGAACTCACAGGTAACAAGTTGTTTTGTTGCTGGTAGATGTTCGACGAAAAGTAATTTAATGAAAATCACTTCACGGTATTGACAGTTTTTTTTCTGGTTAATCAACAAGTTAACTTTCTGTTTTCTGTAGGAATAATGCGTGGCTTTATTTTGAATTTATTACAATTCTGCCGTTTGCTTCAGACTCAGAGCAAGATAAAGTGGCACATCAGGGGCCAGCGGCCGAAAGCTGCACTTGATGGGACAAAGCGAGCGGAGCTCACGTAAATCTCCGAGCATCAGAGAAATGGTGCTAGTAAGCCGAATAAGCTAAAATATTTCTTCTATTTGGAAGATATATATATTTTGTCCGCTCGGACATGCTCAACTATTATACAAAAGCGTAAGTTATTATATCCTAAGATTTATTTAGTCACAAGGAGGAATAGGGGGATAACGATCGCATTTTGTAGCAAGCTGAGCTAGACCGTAATTGGAAACCTTTGGTGTACGCGGTGAGCCGATGAGGCCGGTGAGGCGATTAAGGTGAGCCTTACTACCTGTAGTAAGAAAAGCAGAAATCGTATTAACCACGACAGTTACAGAAATCCAATAAAGAAATAAAGAAATAAAGAAATCCGTTTAGGCCCGGGCAAGAACGAAAATTGAACCGTGATGTAAATCTCCTAATTTAAATAGAATCATTGTGAGCAAAAAAAGTTAAATTGGTCGGCGACAGATTTGAAATGAGGACGAAAAAAATAATGTGCAAACTTTTAAGCGGCAGTTTGGCTTAACTTCGCTTCTGGGGAGTTGCGGAGTTGGATTTAACCGCGTCTGGACGCAGGTAAGCATTTAACAAAGGATTTTAATGTCAGCCTGGCCATTTGGAGGCGGATGGGGGTTTCCCGGGACAGCCCGCGCGCCGCTAACGCACGCAGCTCGAGCTAAGCCAAATTGTCTGCTAATTCGCTACATTAAGCAAATTGTTCGCTATGAGTATGTCACGAAATGCGACGTGATGGAGACATTAATATTTCCCGGACTATTAGCGTTTTGTGGTATAAATGAAACTATTTAGCTTATGCATTAGTAAAATTACGTATATTTTCTTGTGTCTTAATTTTACTGAGTATACTACTTTAAGTTTACTAAGTAAATCTTTCAACTACTTAGCATTGTTAAAAAAAGATCACTAAGTGGCTGGTGTGATTTACTGACAAATTTATAGACACAGAAAACAGAGTCGTTGACCTCAACTTTAAACGGTTGTCTTCATGAATATCGAAAGGAGAAAAGCCAAGAAAATTCCTACTCAACTGCTAAAACCTTCAGTGCATGTTATTTGCAAATCTATTGTAGAGTTTGTCGGCTTTGGCACGTTATTATTACGCGAATAAATGCGTGCGGCGAAATGAACGTGTGCGCTAACCATGTTAAATTGCAGGGGTCCTCGCAGCGGGAACAAAGGGTTTAATTAAAACTATCTATCTATCCAGCGGCACGTATGAGCAATACAAACGTAGCTATACGTATAAGTGCATATTAATAGCCAACGCTATGCAGAAACAATCTGTAGCGATATTAACCTTTTGCTTTGTGCAGTTCTATAGGAAGTGGTTTTTATTATTCAAATTGTGTAAGCTTTGTTCAAATTTGGTACTTCTATTTAACTAATAATTAACCAAGATAGCTGCTCAACAATAATATACTTTAAAGTCAGACAGTAAAGAGAACATAACGGATGAGAAAAACTAAAAATTCACAAATAAAATTATTTCATTTTATAACTTTTTGCTGTCACTCTCTAATTAAGAAACTTTTAATAAATCATGTAGGTAACGACGTTATAGTCCCTAATTACTAATTACTTCTGTATATGTCTCTTTAACACACAAATATAATTGTTTCATTGTTTCAGTCAGTGATCTAACAATGCATAACACCGATTGATTGACATAGTCTACGGGTATCGCATAAATTGGAATTGAATTGATCCCTGGGCTACAGTAGTTCAGTATTGTAAGCATAATCATTTGCTCAAGCTAAATGTCCCAGTGGCCGACACAGGCCCTATAGTTGGCACGTACAATCTATATTAATTGCAATAAGGGTGACAAGTACCTAACAGTGTCAATTATTGGAATGGAGGTGTCTAACATTGAGACGTTTAGCTTATTTTTCCGAAATACGACATCGAATTCAAATTTAATTGCTTTTATTTCCAACTATGATTTATATTTAATCTTTCGTACCAGAAACTATATCGTAGCTTAGTAGTAAGTACCTCACTATTTTTTCACAAGACACCAACATACCTGAAAATAAAATAAAAATAATCAATTCAATTATAGGCAAGATAACAACAGGATAACAATAACAATCAACAAATGAAGCGAATGAAATATGAGGCAAAAGCCTGAAACCCGATGAAATATTAATAGTGCTTATAATAATTAGCCTTTTAAATGAGAAGACTTACTCAAATATACCATCCGAGTCTGAATCGATAGAAATCTTAAGAAGGAATTCAAAATAGAAATAGATTCCTTTTTACAAAAATCAGAATCCAGAGGCCCTTAGTCAATAAAACAATCAGGCCAGCATGAATTCAATTAATAATGCAAACTTCCGTCCCCCGAATATCAATTCTCTTCGTTCATCAAAAGTATCTTCAGCTCAGTCATCTGAGATTCATTTACATGAAGGGAACGTTTCGGAATTTACTCCGCTACGAAATCCGCCACCATGAAATCACAAAATACTCTGGAGGCTTGTGATTGTAGCTTCAAATCACCAGTACAAGTTCAAACAGATTGGGCCTTGATGAAAGCTAAATCCCTTGGCTCAACCTTTTTTCTGAGCTAATGACTGTCTGAATCTAGTGGGTGGACATTTATTTTCAGTCTAAAGAGAAGTTTCCTGAACCTGGTAAACGATGGAGGGGGATAATTGTCGGCCTACACCCACACCAGGAATGGCAAGCTCTAATTCGCTATGGTGCCAGTTTGCGAAATAAGAACCGAGTATAGCAAAGTGTGTGTTATCTGTTTGAACATCTGTCATTGCCATCATTATGATGGTTTCTTTATATGCTACATGTATATATATGCAATATAGGGACATTTATAAATACACAAAACACTAAAATAATATCCATACGCGGTCTCTTTAAAACAAAGTTAGAGTAAACAAAATTAAATCAAAGCAAACAAGAGACAATGGCAGGCATAAAATAAATTACGTTTTGTCTCTGTTTCTTCAAAGACAATTTCGCGGCTTCCACGCTTTATTTAATCCTGTCAAATGATTTATTTCCATTTGAAAAGGTCTTTATTGCGGTGAAATTTTTATTTAAAGAGAAAGGCGTTATATATTTTTTTAAATGTAAGTCGTCCATCATTTTAGCACCTCCTCAGCCTCAGGGGGAGAGTTGTGGGAAGCGCCAGTAAAAACTTCTGTGTAATCTCAAGAAGCTATCTACATACAAAGCCGAATTTACACATGGCGCGAATTAAAAGTAATCGAATGCTAAATTCGGCGGAAGTTACGTTAAGTTACGTTTGCGACGTAATTACAAAGTGTTTATAAGTCCCCCTGCGTTGTTAATTCGACAATTTACGCTCCTTTACCCAGACACATTTGTTTAGATAAGTTACTTACACAGCAATCCAATTTTAAAGGAACTGTTGTTGCCTGAAATTTTAAGCAACTGTTGTCACCTGAAACTTTATCATGACCTGGGTCTCATAAATTGATCAAGCTTCATCTCATCAGCCATTTTGAGGTTTAGAGCTCAGACCAACTTCTAACGCCGGCTCAGCTTTGTAACAGCAGAGAGAGATTACCGAGGCAGTGGCAGCCGCAAATCCAGGCCAATCCAATTTAAGTAGACAGGTGTGATGGAAGCGAGCCCGAAACGCGGCGCCTATTAGAAATCTGAAAGGCTTTAAACTCCTAAACTTTGCTTCTTTCGAATCGAAAAGTTATTAAGTTGCTAGTCCCGAATTCCATCCCAAGTTTTCAAACGGATTTTCTGTCGATTACTCATAAAGTAATATTCGCGACGAAAAGCCGATTTGTTTGATTTGTCCTGAAAAAGGCGGGATATTAAAATGGCGTTCTTTATCTACGGATGTACAGGCGAAAGAAAATTTGAATTGGCGAGGTCTGTGAGCGAGAAGCTATTCTCTGGGCGTTATTTGAACTATTTGATACAGGTTCGCCGAAATTCACGAATTGGAACTTGTGATGTGTAAGCTAACGCAAACCCGGGTAATCACACAGAGAGCATAAAGCTATATTGTATACTGTACGATCCGGCTAGACCGCACTCAAGTTTCCTCACGAACAATATCTTTTGTATGGGGCCAGTGCATATGACAAATTTCAACAGTAACGCATATCTATTGCTTTCCTCTTTTATTTTGCTGGGATTCAAAAGATTTGCAGTATTCAATTTCAGTCTGGGCCATTGCTCATTAGCAATTATATACGAGAAAAATTCCGACTGGTGGGCGTTTAGTGGCCGTATCGAAGTGAAGGTTAAAGTCAACAAAACATGTCGTTACGATACGGATACAACTTTTAATGTAAGTTGAATTCGGCCAAATCTTTCGTGAAATTGCTGTATTGTTCATTAGAAAGAGACGCGACTTGACCATGCCACTGACAATACAGAGTCGCATATATTATGTTGGAATCAATAGACAGTTGTGAATTTTTTCGGACGTTTTGCTGTTCAGCAAGGTTTTCTACTTATATTTTACTCCTGATTTGTACACGTGAACTATCGTAGTTAAAACCCATGTTGTCGAGAAGAAAAAAAAAACTATTGTATCATACAAAAATCCTAAAAGTGGCTCTGTAAGTTGTAGACCCGGCGAGCTCATTTTACACGTATATGTTATTCTTTAATCTCAAAAAAACGAATCGACAAAAAATCCATATAGCTATTAACCTGCTCACAAAATTTCACGAGAACCGGTTGAGAAATGCGACCTGTAGCGGAGAACAGCCGGAAATCCGGACTGACATCCGGTCGGGGCTGATATTTGAAAGCATTTTTGTACAAGCTAAAAAAAGTAAAACCGCCTTCGCATCGACTTCATATTTCTGCTAGGCCATAAAACTCATGGCTTTTTGGCGATTGTTTCATGTTTTTTCTCCGAGGTTTTTTTTGAAGGCGGTTTTACTTTTTTGTTAAAAGATTTTTTATTTCACAATTTTCAGTTACGTTAATATTTAAAATATTATTCTCCAACTCTTAACCGTTAAGGAGTTGTACCTTCCATCATCACCTCATCAACACGAGATGATGACTACCAGACGCAAGTACTTGAATAGCTTTCGAAAATATATGAAACACATAATACGTCCCTATAAAATTTGAGGGTTGCCCTCGATTTCCCTGGGATCCCATCATCAGATCCTGACTTGGTGACAATGGAACCAACTAGAAAGTATACCCTTTCAAACAAAAAAATATTTTTTGAAATCGGTATAGCCATCTTCGAGTAATCGGGAAACATACATTAAGAAAAACCGACGAATTGAGAACCTCCTCCTTTTTTTGAAGTCGGTTAAAAACGGAGACGATCCGCTCATTTCGATCACTCGGTTAATTAATAATACACAATCAATTAAGCAAAGCACGCAGCGGCTATATCGTACGCTTATGCAAAGTTGCTGCAAGCCGTATGGCTTTGGGATTAGTTTTGGCAGCTCTCCAGACTCAGGTGCGTGGGGCGTGCAATCCGCATTCTGCAATCTACATTTTGACGACCTCACCTAGTGTTTGGGTGAGTCTAACTATGGAAGTGGAAGTTGCAGATTTGATTCCAAGGGGGGGACGTTTATGTGATGGATGAGAATGTTTTTATGTTTTTAACGTTGTGGTTGTGACATGTATGAAAATATGCATCAACTGTCCAGTACCTACTCGCTTTAATTGCTTGCTTTTTGATTTGACTTGTCAGTAAAAACACTGTCTATAAGGCCCGTTAATTTAGTTATTTTCAGCTAACCTTGTCATTCCCGTAGCAAGAATCAGCAAGAATCTCCGACTTGCCGTGCGGGTTTGCGTAAGCCGATATTAAGTCAAGCTATATTCCATCAAAGTCGGTTCAGCATGGAGCTAGCCAATAAGCTAAAGAGATATTCAAATTCAATACATCGTTGAATATTTATCTTATCAAAACAGTCTGTGTTCTCTGTGTCCGACACTGTCCCAATCTTCCAACAGTTGGCACCTTCAATTTTAATACGTAGCAATAAAGGTGACAAGCAGGATGTCAATTATTGGTATTGACGTGTCAATCATTGGGACGTTTACCTTATATCTAGTAAATTTTACTTTAGCTTTACTTATAAACAGAAAAGTCAGTACCTATGTCTGATATTTGCGAATATTAGCGAAAAGGTAAAAGAAGTAGCCGAAATTTGGACCTTAAACATCGGTACAGTTCTTGCAATTAACTTAACTCCAAAGCGTCTCTAGTCCCCTTTTAACACTCCATAGTTACGGTTATGTTGGCACCAGTGTCCCAACGATCTGCAATATTGTACGAGTATGTTGGTAGCACTGTCTGGATTATTCAGAGTGGCAATACCAATGCCCGGCTAGCGCTTTGGAGCGTCAAAATATTCAAATTGTTGGCTAACGCGGTGAAGTTATTCGAATGGTGTTAGCCTTATAGTTAGTTCATTTTCATTGAATTTAAGTGCTTCCTTTTGTCATTAGTCCAAGTATTAAGCAGACAGACAGGAGGCGCCTTTGGCTTATTATATAAGCTCTACAATTTTTCTGCCACTTTTCGAGGGGGACGAGGTAGACACGTAAAGCACACGTCTGAATTTGTTGCGTTCCTACAAACTTATACTAAAACAAAACTGGGACATAAATATCAAAAACTCGCACGCAATCAACAGACTTTGCACAGACTTAATGTCAAATTCTTGCCAGAGGGGAAATCGCGCCTTAACATCTCCTATCCTTTCCTGCTCTAAGAAGTAAAACGTACATTCCTCTAAGCAACGCCTTGGCTACTGTTTTCGCTTTAGCTTTTAGATCACTTTAGTCACAAAAGACACATACGTCAATTAAATGTAATGGGTCGTGAACTCATTCCATAATTTAATTTTGTATGGAATATTATCAGTACTATACAAACTTATATTTCAACAATAAACAAGCTGGGCGATCGAGCTTCGCTTGGAGAAGACGATGTGGGTAAAAACTAGGTCTAGCTAGATCGATATTTAGTTTAGAATTAAGTAGGTATCTAAGGACGTATTTGTGTTTGTGGGTTAGTGCCTAACCCAGGTCGATGCAAGACGGCCTAAGTGAAAGAACTCGCATTGCAATCGAAAGCATGTTAATAAGGTTACAAACTAATTTTTATTTAAATAAATAAATAAATAAATAGATATCACGGGACAATTTGACACCAATTGACCTAGTCCCAAACTAGGCAAAGCCTGTACTATGGGTACTAGATAACGGATAAACATACATATATAGATAAATACATACTTATATACATATTAAACATCCAAGACCCGAGAACAAACATTCGTATTCATCATACAAACATCTGCCCCGACCGGGATTTGAACCCGGGACCTCAAGCTTCATAGTCAGGGTCTCTAACCACTAGGCTATCCGGTCGTCACATTTAACATGGAACTACCGTGAGACTCAATCATAATGAAATAAAAACGGATCACGGACGGTGTGCGACTCGCTGCCGCTGGGTCGTGCACTCCCAGAGGAAGGACTACGAATTAGTCCGAAACATGTCGGGCTAAACACGACTTATATACGTGAGTGATCCGTTTTTATTTCATTATATTTTTTTATTTCTTTCGATATTTTTGCGACTAAAATATTATAGGTTATTCAAGCTCAAAACTCACACCCCCTGTAACTGCAACCTGAACTAACAACTCTGACTTCACTTTTATATATTTATCACTTAGGGTAGGGTAGCTACCCTACTAATAATAATGGTTGTGGTGAAAATGGAACAATATCTAGATGCCAATGATTGAAATTAAAATGCCGCTAGTTTGGTAGTCTATCCTACTAACTTACTACAAAATGCACTTGACTATTGACTAATAATTAAAAAAAAAATAAAATATATATATATATATCATGGGACAATTGACACCAATTGACCTAGTCCCAAACTAGGCAAAGCCTGTACTACGGGTACTAGACAACGGAGTAACATACTTATATAGATAAATACATACTTATATGTATACGTAGGTATTAAACATTCAAGACCCGACAACATACATTCGTATTCATCATACAAACATCTGCCCGACCGGGGATCGAACCCGGGACTCCGGGACCTCAAGCTTCATAGTCAGGGTCTCTAACCGCTAGGCTATCCGGTCGTCAAACAATTGACCGTAAACTCACTCCAAGGTCAATTGGTCGTAAAACTCATTCCAAGGCCATTTTGTATGGAAAAATTTCACTAGTACACAAATAAATATGACGTACGTGGAAGAAACTGACCGGAACAGAAAACATTCTAATTAGAGTAGGTAAAAAAACATGTATATTTTCTACATTTTTCGAAGAAAAAATCAGCTGGTTAACCCGTCAAAAAATTATACCTTATGATTGCAAACCGAACTAACAAGCCAGACTTGCGGCAATGGCAGCCAGCCAACGCCCTGTTACCGGCTTGTAGAATTTCATTAAAACGATTGAAGTTAATGTGAAGGGGCACTATTCCACGACACACCTGCGCTAAAAGGTTTTATATATGATTGTGCGTTGCTGACGTTGTTTCAATAGGGGAAAAGTACCCCACCTTCAATATCCCTCGGAAGTAAGTGAAAGTTATCGGTATAAGGGAGGTTATGAGATGTCGAATGTAATAAAACACGAATACTAATAACAGTACTTTATTGTAACGGAAAGAAATAGTGGTATATTCGATAGTCTGACAGGTTATTATGATCAGTATCTAACCTAAAAGTTAACAATTTCACTGACGAACCTATAAAACAGAAAAGGAATGGTACTCGTACCTCAATAAATGTAATGCGTGTTACAAACAGTTGTCTGAAATGCTCATCTAACCTATGTATCATGACCTGAATCTAGTTTATTGTAATTTAACACGTCAAAATACTACACGACATCAAGAATGAATAATTGATTGATATACACACTGTATACACACGTTCCGTTGTACTAAGTTTTACGAGACCATTTCCCGATTTTGTACAATGAAGTATCCTGCACATAAGTACTTGGCCATGAACTTTTTAACCTACGAGTAACTAAACGTAACCCAGCCCGGCACGCACCTTCACAATCAACCGAGCAGAAAGCTCCGCAGCGCACTCAAACCCATTGATTGCGGCAACAACCCTTCGTCTGTCGGGATCAAAACACCATTACCTCGCCGCGCCCCTCCCACACAACTATTGTTGAAAAAATTGTTCCGTGAAAACCTGCGGGCAAGACATTATTGAATGTAAAAGCGGCATGCTATTGGTTTTTTCAGGCCGATAGCTCGATCGTACGTCACGAAATTTATTTTGGTGGCGTGCGGTCTCGCTTCGATGATAGTTTATTTTTTACACGTTTTACATGAAAGCGAGTAGAGCCTGTTACATGGTTTATAGAGTACGTGTTTGGAGCGTTTTAGTTTTATTGTTATCTATCTTCAGTTCGTGTTCATCTACATCTACTCGTACGTGAAGTGAAGACCGAGGCCTCTTCTTTGCTCCTATACTCGACCCGATTTTTCGTCAAGCGTATACAAGCATTGGCCGGCACTTTGATGATGTCTAGCAACTTTTGTGTGGTCGGTCCTCAGTGTCCACTCCACTCTAAGATCTTTTGTTACAGTAAACTTCAAATCCGGTGATGAGTCAGGAACAGTATCGCTTTGTTATCAAAATCTTGCTCGTATATGTTTGTTGGTAACATCCTGATTTCGCGGATCATGAGTGATGCTGCTGTAAAACAAACACGAGATTGAATAACAAAGGGTAATAATTCACTGTTTTTGTTTAAAAATTAAATCTCTAACAAAACATCCGAAGAATGTAACATCATTAAAAAAACTAATAATTACGATTTTTTTCTAAATAGGTATAATAATACCTTTGTCGGTTGTAAGTTTTCAGTACTTATTTAAATAGTTCAGTAGTTTCCCCTAAGACTGTTGATCCCGCTCATGTATCTGTAAAATTTATTACAATTCAGTATCTGTAACTTGCTTAGTTATATCACTGCTTCCACTCAATTCCATCACAGAACAGTAATCTCCTTTCAAAGATGGGTGAGTGAATGGCGAAAAAAGCCATGTCTCTAATTTATTAGTAAGCATTTTCAAGAGATGTCGGCAGATTGCCTCTCGCGTCAGGTAAATGATGAAGGGTTACACTTAATAAGGTATCCTTTTACCCTCTGACACTTCAGTGTAAGAGGTTTTTATTGCGCCAGCTCCAAGGGAGGAAATCTTGAGTGAAGCACGCGCGCTGATAGTGCGGTACTTATTACTGGTGTAGGGTTAGTTGAATTACTTTACTTGTATTCATGCCAAGTGGATATTTGAAACTGTTTTTTCCTGAGTTGGAGCCAAACGAGCGTAATTTTGTGAATAGTGGAGCGTAGTTTCTGCCGCAGGAGTTACATAAAGAAATTAGTCAGCTCAATTTTGCGTAGGCGTGTGAATCAGATAGGACTTGGATAATACCGAACAAAATAACGCTCGTTCAGCTTCGCCATAAATGAACTATATCTAAAAAACCGGCCAAGTGCAAGAAGGACTTGTATGTATGTAAATATTTTAGCAATTCTGTGTAAATATTGTGTTTTTTATCGTATTATGTGCAAAAAGTGTTTACATAAATACATACATTTTCGTACAAAAACCGGACGGATGGTGACCCAGGCCCCCGGGCAACTTGTGGAGCCATGAATACCCAAGTCATGGGGGGTCGGGTTAAACCGTTTTTGTCACACAGCAGTTTCCACTTGAAAAGGTTATAAATCAAGTTTGGATTAAGCCCTCAAAAGCCTTGTGGTCAATCTATAAACTTGAACGTTCCTTTGTTGTTCGTTTGTGCAGCCAATAATCTGTCGCCTTTCGCAACTAAAAGTATCTCTTCCGTTCTATCGTGCTTTAAAAAAGAATTTTTTAAAACGAATCACCTGATTGGTCAATTACCAAATCACCAAGCTACAGGCTTTTACGGATCATGTTTTACCTTTGAAGTGATAATGTTTAGTAATAATAAATTACAGATTAAAATAATAAATAAACAATGTAGCGCTAATAACGGGCTCCATAATGATCAGCTACACAATAATGCTCGATCGGTTAATTATTTGCACGGTTTAAATTAAGTAGGCCCAATTAGAGCGAATTTTACCTCGTAATTATTAATCGGTCGGCTTTTAATCGGTATCTGGTAAATAAACTATAGTTGGAAGGTCTGAAATATTTTGGGAAGTTAAAATTATCATGATAACATATGAACAGCGTGTCCTAGGATAACTGCACAAATAAGAACTTGAATGTCACTAGCTAGACGAAAAACCATTGGAAAAATAATGAAATAAAAAAAAATGGTACCTATTTAAAATACTCACACAAACAAAAATACTCGGAAAACCAGAAAAAGTGCGTATATTTTGTAAGTATTTAAATTATAATAATAGATTTTAACGGGAAAACCCTAAAACATTAAAAAAATTACAACGTCAATGTTATAAAAGGAATTGATTTCGAATCTCAATAGTCGCAATTGATCAGATTGGAATCGCGGGTGACGTTTAGAAGCACGCTCCTGTATGTTGATAGGTCTGTATCGGCAAATGGTCAACAACCAATTTATGTGATTTGGTTTTTTTTTTTTTTACTGTATAATTTTAATTTAAAAACTTAACTTCACATAATAAAAGCAATTTACAATGACATTAAATCTAAGCTTAAACTAAATAAACTACAACTTAAAACTAAATCAAATCTAAATAAGGCCCCCGTGGCATAGTGCCCAAAAGGCTGGCAGCATTGTCTCGCTGAATAGCGATGCTGATTCTTTGAGAGAGAAAACTGCCAGCCCTTTGGTCACAAGTTGCATCAACTAAGCGCTTTTGTAACTCAGAATTAATTGGAACAATTAGATTTGTATATACGCTGAATTAAACGCTGTAGTTTAAATAGCCAATTGGCGTGAAGCTGCGCAGAACAGGGAAAAGTGGCAACCTGTGTTTTGAACCTTGTTCTTTGTCAATGGGTCAATAATCGAGCGTTTCGTGGACACGTTTTTGATGAATAGGCTGTAGATTTTGGTGGCATTTCTGAGTTAGTTGGTAGCGGTTCCGTGCCTACTCCTACCAAATAATCGAAAACGTCATCAAAATCTTTATCCACTTCGACAAAATATTGACCACGAAAGTGATTCGGAACAAACGCCCAAATAATGATCCCAATCTAGCTAGTTCGTTCAAATAAGACCTATGTAGGTATAGCTTAATATAACCGACATGTAACATTCTAACATTCACGAGACGCGGCGCATCATCAGGTGTTATAATGCCAACACCTTTAAACATAATTAGCTCGACAACACAAACAATATGCTGGGTAACAGTTACGAGCCACATTTTAGGTTGGCTGTCTCGTTTTCAGTTAACCCAGCGCCTTGTACTCTTGTGTGCAGCGATGTAAAAATCATGCCGTGATTTTACGTCCTCTAGCTTTGGCAGTCATCGTAATTTGTTCATAAAAAATGTCATGAAACTTTATTATGGTTCGTTCCTTTCGCTTCCACGGTTTCACGGTTGGAAATCACGGCGTACTTGTAAAAGAGGTTACCTTTAGTATCGGGGAAACACAATCTGTCTGTACCGTCCAATAATTATTTTTAATGTTATTGGCTTATTTTTAGGCTCGGAATATGCCTAATTTGTTTTTCTTGCGACTTTATATTCATATTCACTCTGTTTTATCTCTCCCTTTCTAAAATGCTGCGCCCGTTAGGGCTTCATGTTGTTTTTATATACATACTATTAATATATTGTTTTGTATCTATGAAATGAGAATTGTTCACAATAAACATCGAAAAAACAGTTAAAAAACAGTTTTTGACAAAAGATACGCGCTTTCTGCTGACGATATTTGGAAATCCGACATTTGCATTTATCAACCATACGATACGCCTAACAGCTTGTGTAGTGTTGTCTAAACTTGACTGTAAAATACATGACATATCAAATAATGTACGTTTTGGGTTAGTAAATACCAATTTTCAATTATACGAGTAAAGGCACTTTTAGACACTTTTAAGTTTAGTAACAGTAGGTACTAAATCGCTCTGAATTTTGAAGGCAACGCTTTTACTGACAAAGCTGAGGAAATACCTTAATCATACTTAAGCACGTACACACAGGATTACCTTTTAAACCCAAGAATTACTAGTATAATTACCTACCCAGCTATATACAGGGTGTCAAATAATACTTTAACGATATTTTACCCACATATCAGGGTAGTTGGTCTGAACATCCCTAGTTGGTCTGAACATCCCTGCAAAGTTTCGACCTGCAGTTACAACTTAAAAAAAATGAATAAAATATCAAGGTAATAGAGTTGCTCAGTGTGCCACAGCCTACGCCATATCACTGCTACACACATACACACGTCGTATTTATTCGTAGCACTTCGGCAAAATTCTTTCATACTTCGGCAAGGTTTGCAAACAGTTCGGTAACTAATTTTATACCGGGAAAAAATAAATTATTGCCGTGAAAGCCTAAAAGTACTAGCATAGAGGCCAAATTGCTTACTCGCACGGAAATTTCGTCGCTGATTCGTAGTTTTGAATCTCGGTCCATAGGATAATTTGTTCGTTTTAATCACTTTCACCAATCGCACATCATATTACATTATTGTATCACTCGTCGTGAAGCAAACACGTATTCACAGTATCTAGCAAGTTCTCTGACCAACAACAATCAAACATGAATGGCTTTATTATTTTAGGTACTTTTAATGGGAAAAATAGAAACAAACTTAATAAAATAACCGCGCCGCGCTATAATTAATTGAAGAAGTCACTTTGAAGTATTTTAAAATTTGTTTAAAATCAACACTAATGGTTTGTATTTCTCCGCCACTCGTAAGGAAATTAAGTTCATACTGCCAAAGTCTTTCGCGTCATTATCCACATTTTTTGTCAAATTAGACTATCAACACATACAATAGAGTTTGGTAACATGAACTATGTAGAGAATTGCTATGTGACTTTTTTCGCTAAACCTTTTTTGGAAAGCGCGGGTGGTCACGTGGTTACCACTCAAATATTAGTATGTCAAAACTGTCAAAACATTCGTAATCATAATTTTCATTGTAAATATGAATTTTATTAGAAACAACCGTTTCCATGTGAAAAAGAATTAACTATTGTAAAAATCTCTGATTTCGGTGGTGAAGTTTTTACGTGTGTCATGTGGTTAGGTACTTGTTGTGTTATTTAACAAACTTCAAGTGTTTCGTGATAAGATACTGAATGATTGTAAGTAAGTAATTAAAATCTTTAGCAGGATTTAAGATATTATTTTAATTCTATCCCCTAACATCAATACCTATCTCATAAATGATTTCTACTACTTGTTTAAGGCACAAAGAGGAGCCTCTTTCTTTGGCCTTCTGCGTATTGAGCGAAATACACTGATTACGTTCACCTCACTATACGCTGTTAACGCGCTGTTATTGTCGTAAAATGGTAGGTATACCTTAATCCTAAATGCATCTTAAATAAATAGAGATAGGTATACAGAAAACGTACAAAGGTGTTTGACGTTTCAAAATAAAATAACGTACGTAACGAACTCTCGCTCGAGTGACTTTGTAACTAATGAATGAATGAGAGAGAGATAGGAAATGAGTACATAGATGGGAGCATGGACCGTAATTAATTTAAACATTCGTCAATTAAATGGTCATTAATTAACATAACAATAAAAAAAATTGCAGGGGTGTTCAGAATAATTAGCCCGACGAGCTAGTGAAATATCGTTAAAGCATTATTTGAGACCTTGTATAATCTCCTTATAGACGTCTAGAAAGTAATCCTCTTGCCTTTATAGGTTTTTATCCAACAAAAGGCCAGTCAGGAGATTCAATACGCATCAAAGCTAGCATAATTAATTTGGCCAATATCGGATCACGTACCAAGTACACGAGCAAACAAACTCATGTGACATCGTGACCACTTCACACGTAACGTCTACGCCTGCGCACACTAATTTGACAGGATCAAGTATATCTATACATTATGCTGTAGCTTCAGTCGAATTTAGTACAAGTCTCTGTGGAACTTTATTTCAATGACTGCCATAATGCTTAGAGCAGGAAAGGAAAGATGTTGACGCGCGATTTTCCCTCTGCCAAAAATTTGACATTAAGTCGGTGCAAAATGCACAGGGTCTGTTGATTGTTGTGAGTGATTTGGCATTTGTATGACAATTTTGCTATAGCATGAGTTTGTAATAACGTGACAAACTTTGACATGAGACGTGTGCTCTACGGACGTGTGTACCTCGTTCCCCTCGAAAATTGACAGAAAAATTGTAGTGCATAAGTCAAAGGCGCCTCCCGTCTGTCTGCTTTACGCCATAATGACATAAAAGAGTATTAAACATTTTGAACGCGGTGTATGGTTATTATGCAGAATTCTTCTTCTTTATGATGGTTGTAAAGTCCCAAATTTAATTGGGGTCAGCACAACAAGCGAAAAATGTGGCATATCGTGAATGCGCGTCACAGGAAACTTCAAGGATCCGGATAAGCTAACTTTTCTGATTTTCAGTGTACCTATTCGTGTCTTAGTAAGTATATTTAGTTTAATAATTAAGCATATTTAGTGATTAATACCTACAGGACATCTAAAACAAAGTTTTTGGGTGGCTCGATTTAGTCGTTTGTTATTGATATTTTTTATAGATTGACTCATAATTGCGGAATTGTAAGATTGAAACCTTTGAGACGAAAAATTACTGCATGAAGAAAACACATGGCACTTCTTTTTTCAAAATAATACGTCTACTCTTTAATATCGTTCAGATACGGGACACGGCTAGCCAAATTAGGAAATAGAAAATGAATGATGCGCTAATGTACTCATATAGTTGTATATGTTAGTAGCTAGACTCAGGAAGAGATTTAAAACACGTCCACATAGTGACAAACACTGAGTCGTGTTATTCTCAAAGCTTAAATAGCATTAAGCCTAAATAAAGCCTTTTACGATCCATATCACTTATTCTTATTCTTTATTGGAAAAAGCGAATGTGTATGTAGATGACTGAATCCGATTATCCTAAACGAACGACGAACTAGTTAAGTAGTTGTGTTGGATATAAACTATCAAGGTGCTCCACAGCCCACATAGGACTTCAGGGCATGTTTTAATCTTTAGAACTATTTCCATAATGTTTTTATGATGGATTTTTGAATAAGTGTCACATTTTTAACATGAAACTACCGTGAGATTCAACTTTAGTGAAATAATCTACAGAGCAGGCAGCAGGCAGCGTGTTCTCAGAGGGCTTTACTCGACTAACATACGTGAGTAATGTCGCGACGTCACGCGAATTCTCCTATGGCAACACTACGATGACGTCACCCGACGATGAAAACCCCGTAGCGACGCTGTCAGTAAAAGTAAGTCAGCTTAAAATAGTCAGTGCCAGTGATAAGTCATCATGTAAAGTAGTTCAAAACTTATTGCGACAGGAAATCCCATCGTACAATGAAAGCTAAGTATCTAAGTATCTAGTAAATTATCTAAGTATTTAGGTATAAAATCAAGTGTCCTAAATATCTGAACATCTACGTCCCCAAGTGTCCAAACACCCAAGTATAAAGTATCTGTTTCGAGTATTATTAAAGTCAAAGCTCTGGGAGAGCAAGTAAGTACGTATTCTGACGACCTATAGCTTCATCACTGTGCACAGTAGGTCCCTAGATTCACAGCGTGGCCAACGTAAACTCAGCGTGGTGTACGCCAAAGAGTTTCGGCCCTGTGACCAAGAGCTCCAGTTCCAGTACCAAGTGTAGATTGGCCAAGGTAAACTCAGCGTAGTGTACGCCAAAGAGTTTCGGCCCTGTAATCATAGCGCCCTAGCTCCAAGCGAGGTAGATAAGGCCAAGGTAAATTCGGCGCGTTGTACGTCAAGGAATTTCGGCCCTGAACCATAGCACCCTAGCTCTAAGCGAAGTAGATAAGGCCAAAGTAAATTCGGCGTGTTGTACGCCAAGGAATTTCGGCCTATGAAGTGTAGGAATAGCTTCCAGCCTTGCGAGGCTGTGAAGACCAAGTAGACCAACTGACTGATAATTCTTCCTCAAGTAAACTCATCCCTATATTAGTACTCAGATCTGGCATTGTCTTTCAGCATTGTTGGAGTCACCCCGGCTGTTGGCTGGCTGTGTGGCCCAAGGGCAGTGGCACCACAAGCAGTGGTGTCATCTGCCCATCTAAAATCTACAGATGGCGAAGCAGAGTATTCCGGACACAACGTGAGCAGTCCCAGAAAGCAGCGCAACTGTGGATTATGCTTCCGTGAGTCCAATTATTCAATTTTTAATTTGGCATAGCACATAGGAATCATTCAAAAAGGATTTGTCGCCTTGAATAAATTACAAACTAACTAAACCCAGGCATCCATAAGGTATGTGGCGACAAGTAATCCGTTTATTTCATGAAGTATTAAACTTAAATTATGAAGGGAACGGTTAAGTCCAAAATAAGTATCGAATTAATCCACCACAACAACAATACCACAGCCTTAATTCGCTGACATAAGAGCCATGGGACATATTTTTGATTTTGAGTAAGTTGTACGCACCCATATTTTTGCACTTGACTGTACATGTACTTCCGTGAATTTACAAGCAACGGTCAAATAGCCTACAAACATGAAACCCGTCCCCCACAAGGGTCCAAATGACGAATGACAGAACAATTTCCAAGAAACGGCAACGTTGAAGGCAACAGTATTAAAGTTGCGAGATCCCTTAATTTTGGTCCTTCGAGCTGATAAATCACATCCAACATGGCGGCTAAGAGAGACGTGTGATCACGAGTTTACGGCGTGCACGGCTCATAAACGCTGCTCGTATAAACAAAACAGGGCTATAAAGCAGGCTCGGGTAGGCTTCAGGACATGAGTTTGACTATGGCTACAGCCTTAATTAAATAAATAAAGTAATAACAAATTAATGATGCGCTGAACGGCTAGAAATTGAATTTGTAGGGCTAGGACTAACCAACACAGTCTACTTGTGGACGGCTATTAAAGTTCCGTCAAACTATGGTGTAAGGTTTTGGTAACTATTTCGGGTTTGAAACCTTGGGTCCATGGGGTCCCGGCGCTTACACGCTTATTTAAGAGTGCAAAATCGCTTGGTCGATGCAACTTGTGATCAAAGGGCTGGCAGTTTTCTCTCTCAAAGAATCAGCATCGCTATTCAGCGAGGCAACGCTGCCAGCCTTTTGGGCACTATGCTAAGGGAGCCTTATTTAGATTTAATTTAGTTTTAAGTTGTAGTTTATTTAGTTTAAGCTTAGATTTAATGTCATTGTAAATTGCTTTTATTATGTAAAGTTAAGTTTTTAAATTAAAATTGGTGCCCATGCTACGGGGACGTTATTTAGATTTAATTCACTTTTAAGTTTTCGTTTAATCAGTTTTAGCGTGGTGTAAAAGTCACGTAAAAAAAGGGTATGGATATGGACCTAATTCAGGATTAAATATGGATAGATTAAAAATTTAAATGCCATCTGCAATTGGCAACCATTAGCATAACAGTGTGATGACTATTTACGTTTAATGCCTCAAGACCTTTTAAGTTACTGATCACGAAATTAAACTGCAAGTAAAATATCGCTTGTGTAAAGTTAGTAAGACACGAAGCAAATAAACGCTATCGTAACAGCTGTCAACTCAATGTATACATACTTTATCGCATGTTAAGCTTAGTGAAAACGTCTTTCATATCACATCCTGAAACGACTAAACTTCAAGGTAAATAGAACATTTTCGTCTCAATATTACACAATCTTCATGTAAAAATAAGTTGCTTAAGTACTTTAAAAGTTACATGGCGATAAAACCAAACAACCACCAACTTGAATAGTTAAAACTGCGTTAAATTATGTAATTTACAAATCCCGACTGAAGTATTTTTCGAAATTCGGAAAAAATCTAAAAACGCATAACCATTACAACAGACTTGCACCGATATAGGTCAGACACTAGTTAACTAGGTGTTAACATTAGTCAGACGATACAAATCAGGTTAATCTCGAGTAAAGTGTCTGCCCTGTCCCTCCAAAGTGACTGTTATTTAATATATTAGCGCAGTGTCTTCAGTTTTCGCGCCGCAACCAAACGTTCCTCATTCGTTACCGCTATCAATTTTGCTAGGGTCACTGCTCGTCAATTATCCTTGATAGACTTAAGTTTAAGTTATGTTTTTTCCTTGTTGTTGCATAAAACATGGACGCTTTGTAAGTAAAATGGTGTAAAGTAAGCATATGTTTAAAACACGAGCGGTAAGAATCAACTGTCGTAGATGGAGTGATGGAAAAAGTGCGAGAGAGTTCTGTAAAAATTTGTAGGCATGTAAATAGTTCGTCTATCACGGGAATCGAGTGTCGAAGATTTTTCCCGCTATTCCCCAGTCCACTGTCCACTGTTAGCAGAGAGCTGCTCCCAAGCAAAATGTACCTCCGCAGTGTGGGGTCATTGTATAGTAGACAGACGAAAATAAATTAAATTTTACAATATTTTCTGATTTTTCTTTAGGCAAACTTTAAAAATATTTTAAATGTGCAGACAACGTTCGCTCCCATATTGGTACGGAACCCTAAAAAGAGAGGTTTAAATTAGATAAAGATAATAGTAGTTTTATACTAATAGCCAGCGATCAGCCCGGCCTTCCTACGTTTTTCTACACTGCTTTTAAATTTAATAAACATGTCTTATACGTAAGTGTAATACCGCCCGGCAAAGACTATTTCTATCTGACGGTGAAAATCGCATCAAAATCTAAATACAGCTAAAGTGAGAAAACCTTTCCCCTGTCAAAATGTTTATGACATTGTCATAAGAATAAGATTGATTTTCGCCTGGCTCGTGGGAAAGGTTTTTCTACTATATCTATACCAGATTTAATCTAGATAGGCATCAGAAAAATGTTTAAACGTTATTTTCCAAATGAGAAGATTTGTTTTTATTTATACTTTAGGTCTACATAATATGTACAATGTACATACCATTACATAAACACTTTCGAACTACCACACTTTACATAAAACTTTAGTAACTTTTAAAAAAATGTTGCCAGAAATCTTCTTTTAAGCTTTATTCACAGACCGCACAAACCAGCTTTAGTCACATTTCACATAAAGTTTTCTGGCGAACCAAAATTTATTCAAACTATAAATCAGGGTTGTTTGAGCGCTCGTTTTGAACGCGAGATTCTAAGGGAAGCGCGGCGCGGGCGGCCGCGGCGGCTTTCAGGCCCAGACTGCTCCAGTCGACCAACTTACAGATTACGCTACTACTTCAACAAATGTTTTGTTTATACAAAACAACATTTAAACTAAAAATTATATGTTTATACGTAAATTAATCAATTAGGATTTTTTTTTATTACAAAATGGAGATAAGAATATCTTAAGTGACAATTGTTATGAGTTACGAGCTGAGTATGCTGGTCGGCTATTGATAAATGTGTTTGTTGTATTTTAACTTTGATATTCGATAATGTTAAAGCATGCTGGGACACAGATGTTAAGAGCGCGCACAAAGCCAGCAAAATTCTCAATTTCACCCGCGCGTCCCGCACCGAGGGTAGAACGAGACATCACGACGACGTCACCGCTTGCTCGCTCGGTTGCGTACAGTATAACAAAGACAATCACATAAAACATTACTTTTTTAGTGCCGTGGATTTGTTAGATGAATTTTCCGATATTTTTATTTTCTTGTACAGGCAAGGAATTTAATTTCCCACCCATTTCGTTGAAATGTCGTTAGACATTCGCAATGCATTAAGGTCGAAAATGTCAACGTAAACGCGACATGTCAAAGCAACGTCGTGTTCTATCTAGCTCTTATGGTGACAGTTTGCTATACGATTATAAGCCTTAGGTGGGTTGGAAATTAAATTCCTTGACTGTATAAAAAATTCCGATGGCCTTCTTTCCCTATAGATAAATTTTCTGATATATTTATTTTCTTGTATAATAATTTCCGAAGGCGTTCTTTCCCTATAGACATATTTTCTGATATATTTATTTTCTTGTATAAACATTTCCGAATGCCTTCTTTCCCTGTAATTTTTTTCAACATACGCAAAATTTCGTAGTCGTTAATTTTACTAGGGCCAAAAATTATTATTCGCTTGTGACCCTGTTTGCAATTTTGAATGGAATATTTTTTTTTAGTACTAGGCGTTTCCAAGGCGCCGGTGGCTCTCCTCCTCGTTGTCATTTTTTCGCAAATGTATTAAAAAGCGTCGTTCGGTACACATGCGGAAGTGCCATTTTCACTCGTCCCGAGTCTCGACGGAGCCGTCCTTACCTAGGTGAATGGAAATTGATTTCGATTTACTAGGAGAAAACAAATTAATCAAATTTCGTTTTTTCCCGCTGCACTAACTTTTAAAAAGATGTAACATGTAAAATTAAGGGGATTAAAGAATCATCGCATACAGCCAAGCCATCCCGATTTACCGCAGTTCATCTGTAAGGTTTTTTTCAATCATAAATTGCAAATGACAGTTTGTAATTTTTGTTAATCACAGGGGTTTCGATTTCCTGTAATTTTGTTACGGTGAGCTCGAATTTGATATTACTTTTTGAACCCAAGATGGCGGAAGACCGTTTGAAATTTTTTGGCACTGAAAATGGTCATGGGTGTCTATTTCATGGTAATTTGGCAATTCATTCGATTATTTGATCTTTAAGTTATAGAAATAAACGTTTTAATAAATAAAAGCCTATTAAATAATTTATTGAATCAGGCGTTACTTTGCGGAGGTCCATATTTATGAACTAAAAACAATTACTTTGCTCACCCGCGACCACTACGCGACTGTGGTCGCGAGTGAGCAAAGTAATTGTTTTTAGTTCATAAAAGCATATTAATTTTATAAATGTTAAGATTAACAACCCTAATGCTCTAATGAAAACTAGCTTAATTATTGCCTCTAAGTATAGTTTAGTTACTTTTCTCTCTTTTAAATTTGCTTCGATGACGATAATTGCATTCCGTTGGTTATTTTTTTTTTATTTACATAATAAAATCAATTTACAATGCCATTAATCCAAGCTAAAATTAAATTAAATCTAAATAGGGCCACCGTGGCATGGAGCCCAAAAGGCTGACAGCGTTGCCTCGAGGACTAGCGATGCTGCTTCTTTGAGAGAGAAAACTGCCAGCCCTTTGGTCACAAGTTGCATCGACCAAGCGCTTTTGCAACTCTGATTAGGAAAAAAGAGACGACTGGGAATTTGTAATGTGCCCCTAGTAAAATGAACGACTGCGAAATTTTGCGTATGTTGAAAAAAAAATACAGGAAAAGAAGGCGATCGTAATTTTTTATACAAGAAAATAAATATATCAGAAAATGTCTATAGGAAAAGAAGGCCTTCGGAAATTATTATACATACAAGAAAATAAATACATATATATTATATAAGAGGGGGCAAACGAGCAGGCTGGTCACCTGATGTAAAGCAATCACCGCCGCCCATGGACACCTGCAACACGAAGGGAATCACGGGTGCATTGCCAGCCCTTTAAGGAATAGGTAGGCTCGTTTTTTAAAGATTCCTAAGTATCAGAAGATATGTCTACAGGGAAAAAAGGCTTTCGGAAATTTGTCTACAGGGAAAGAAGGCGATCGGAAATTTTTATACAAGAAAATAAAAATACACGTTGGTCAATATTTTCGCCAATTGAGGGATGCGGTTATATGTAGAGTGACATGGAAATACATTAACGGAACCCGTACCTCATCCGTACCTCAAACGGAGAAAACGGAACCCTCATAGGATCACTTTGTTGTCTGTCTGTCTGTCTGTAAGTCTCTGAAACGCGTGGAGGTAGCAGGCTGAAATTAATATCAAATATTCAAGCCTGCAGTCCCTTGAAGCTGTGAAAAAATTAAACTTCTCAGTCAACGCAATCAAAAGATACAGTCATTAAAAAGGTTGTTTCCATACAAATTGCCGTACTGTGAAAACCTGAAGGGTACTTCCAGTTGTCATAGAAACTTGAAATTTGGTATGAAGGTAGCTCTTATAGCACAACCACTCAAAAAAATCTCAAAATCTTTAATCTTTATGTCTGTCTGTACATATCACAGGCCATTATAAAATGATCCCACACTGCCTCAATTTTGCTTAGTAACAGGGGTCTGCTAATACTGGACAATTTAAAACACTGGGGAAAAGCAGGGGAATTTTTGTACGGAACCCTCGTGCGCAAGTCCGACTCGCACTTGTCCGGTTCTGTATCCGGCTCTAACGTTTAACGGCGTTGTTTAGTGAAGATCTTGGCCAACGTGGGAGATGGAAATATAATGATGTCCGTTCCTATTGTAATTTACATTGTGGTGACGTAACGCGACAATTTAACTAAATAAATGACGTTTAATGTAATAAACGTCTTTTTACGAATAAATGAGTATGACTTCACTTTAACGTTTAACCTCGTGTCTCAGTTGCAAAAGATATTGGCCAACGTCAATAATGGCTAAGGTAAGTATTTATAGGGTAAGTTTTAAGATAGTTATAAGGTAAGGTAAGGTTTTAAAGGTAAGTTTTAAGGAAGTTAAATGGTAAGGTTTATAAGGTAAGTTTTAAAGTAGCTTTATAAGGCAAGATAAGGTTTAAAAGGTAAGTTTTAAGGAAGTTAAAAGTTAAGGTTGACAAGGTAAGTTTTAAGGTTTATAAGGCAAGTTTCAAGGTAGTTTTATAAGGTAAGGGAAGTTTTAAGGTGGTTTTACAAGGTAAGGTAAGGTTTTAAGGAAGTTAAAAAGGTAAGGCTTATAAGGTAAGTTTTAAGGTAGTTTTATAAGGTAAGGTAAGGTTTATAAGACCAGTTGGATTTTAAGTTTTTAAGATAAGTTTTCAAGGCAAGGTAGGTATTTTGGTTACTATAAATTACAGTACGATTAATCTAAGTTTACCACTGACACATGTGTCACCCATCGGTAACCCATCGGTTACCTTCATTTCATTTTCAAATTTAATGTCGTATAAATGAAGTACATACAAAAATGTGTAACATTATTTGTACGATATTAAATTTGAAAATGCAATGAAGTCAACCCATCTGTCAGTGGTAAACTCCGACTACCTAATCGTACTGTATTACGCCTTACACCTGCCAAGTTACATGTTTTTTTTTACCTCTGGTGATGTATGTCATTGTGATCCTTATTTATCAGCAGCAAAAAGACATTAAAATATTTTGTTTGCAGTATTACGGGATATGGTACGTGGTGAAAAAATCACTGTTACTTTATTTACATCATTATATAATTATTTTCACTAAATAAATAATTATAAACAATGATTTTGTTTGTTTTAAGACAGTTTTATGTTTAATATTCAAAAACAGATAACACTTTGTTTGTTATTTTGGAAGATCCAGCTGAAGCTAAATCTGTGGATTATGAGCTTTCTAACTTCGATGGTCCTTGAACTGATTCACTTGCAACATGCTTTCACGTGCTTTTAAAGGTCTAGCCTCATTGAGCTCGTTGAGCTGGCGTTTTTTTGGAATTAATGGTTGTCGAAATTTCATATTAATTCTTGTTTGGCGTAGGTCAATCAATTCAGGCAATATATGTTTTATACTCTAAGTTTTCCGATCATTTTGTTGTCCCAGAAGGTCGGTCTGCTTCGCATTTCGTGTTGCAGCAATTCTGAAATACAAAATAATTATTGCAAGATTATCGATGTTAATTTCTGCGATTACGGATTATCGTTTTATTTTGCATATACACTTTTGCAGCCCGCACCGATTCAATGACAACATTGTATTTTGAGCCTTAAAATGTAAGACTTTAGGTTGACGTTTTTAGAAAAGATAGTACTCATCAAACAATAATATTAATCATAATAGGCACTATAGTTGTTGATCGTAAGTGGAAATAATAAAAATAAATAACGAACATACCTTCGACAATTAGCCATTCGTAAAATTTTAATTTATTTTAGGTTCTCTTTTTCATCACACTTGCTCGTAAAGCGTCGTATTGTACGCTGGCATACTGAAGGACAACGGCCTAAATTATTCCTACGGGAGTAATAGGTACTTTGTAATTTTCCCAAGAGAGTAATGAGTTTAGTTTTAAAAAATATGGCGTTCACTCGTAGGTAAGTAGGTATAATATGTCATTCCACACTAAGGAGGTTTTAAATCAAACATGTTTTTTTACGTTTTCTACAAATAAGTATTACTTAATTTAAACGTTATTATTGTGTTTTAAAACTATTTGAGTTTACTTCGCAATTATTTCAGTGAATTTTATTTTGAAAACGATAAAAACTGGCTGTATGGATGGGCTTTCGTCTTTCCAGTTTCTAAACGCGTTTTTTATCATTATCTGTGGAAGTACTGGAAGTCTGAAGTCTCCATTGAAAATAGTTGACAATCTCAAAACTATTATTTGTTGCCGACTGCTGAGTTTATATTTATAATCGTATATACTTAATCTAACATTTACGGAGGTACTGCCTATACTTAGTAAAATATATCTTTTGTATGTGAAGACCAAACTTTTAATAAATAGATTTTTTGCCTTTTGTTGCATGTATTTATTTCCTAGCAAATGTGATGAAAAACATTGTGTGTATCACGGGCAGTAAGGGTATTACAAACTCAAGTCATTAAAAGCCCTCCGCCTTCGGCGTCGGCCTTCTAATAGACTTTCGTTAGTAATACCTTTCTTACCGCCCTTCATGCACAATGTACTATTATCACTACTTTTCTTTCCACTTTTGTTTGCCATTTTTTACTACATTTTCAAACAGCAAATACAGTACAGTATACCTAAATTAATTATCTTCTTTTCGCGGGCGCACAGAAACAACCTTTCCGTCTCAGTGGAGCAATCGCGACTGGCTGTTGAAAAAAAATACTTCGGCGCCACGCGAAACATGCGACGAAAGAGTGCATTGCGCGCAATTAAAAACGTACTAAGCGCCGAAAGCATTTTACGTCGATAACTTATAAATTATTGCGTTTTTTTAAAAATCGCTTATAAATTGAGTAAAGCACGTGTCAGTTATTATACGTTTTTATTTTTGAGTTAATTGAACGCACAATGGTAACAAGGAATCGAAATTAGTTGAAATTAAGGGTTCACTTCGTGATTTTTTTCTATCGAGAAAATTTAATTACATTATGTTTTCGAGTAATAAAAAAGGCGCAATTATGACGTAATATCCGTACTAAAAAAAAACACTCCGTTTGCATTCGATTTAAATAGGTAAAATTTAAATCTGACACACGATTGGTCATTGTACCCGCTCTTAAGGTCCAGGAAATGACAAAGATTTATATAATTCATGCTTCAAGAATGATTTTTTCTTTTCAGTTTGACACATGTACCGCTTGTGCTTAGATACTCATGACGATAACAATTTATCACTTCTTAGTTTGGGTAATGTGGGAATAAATTCAGATGAAATTAGTCATTTGTAAGTTACAATTTTTGAGCAGTCGAGACCAAAGATAATGTAGAAAAACATGTATACGGACCTTATTAGCGCAGCAACAAGGTTAATGTATACATATTTTTGCAGCTTTATGCGGATATGATCTTGACTGTATATACGATGCGCATATCAGAAAACTCGTGAAAAATTAAGTTAAGATAATAAGTTCTTTTTGTTATCTATAAAACTTTTTTTTTTGACAGTACCTACTCGATTATTGCATTACCATTGAAGCTCTGCATTACGAACATTGAAAATTAAATTAAAACTGTATAAAAAGGTTTGCGAAAATTTAAGTGTATCATTACCATTGTTTTTGAGTATTTCATCAGCAGACAATCCATAATAATTATTATCAAAAACATTGCTTTTTCAATCGATGGCATTCGGCGTCGGCAGAAAATTGATCTTTCAACTTCCGAGACTCAACTCATGGCATGGAAGAAGTTTGTTATTTGTAACAACAACGAATCAATGTTGTAAGATAACATATATCACGTGCTTCCTGCTTGTTTATATGTGATTTGATCGGTTAATTAAAAACAATATTGGCACTCGAGACACCGGCGGGAGCTGTGTGTAATCTAATTTCATAGAGGAGCTGGAAAACGTTGGATGCTTAGAGCATTCAACCAACCGGAGCGATCAACGACGGAATTGCCTGTATGTATAAAATATAAGAAAAGTGTAAGACCAGGCTCTCTAGTGAGTGTGCGAGAGGATCTAGTTTAGGGTTTGAGAATTGCGTCGTTTGCGTGCAAAGTGATTTCGAGAAAGGAAAAGGTAAAATAAAGAGTAGAGATTAACCCTATTATTGATAAACCTATTTTAACTAAAATGCCGTTAAAGTTCGTTTGTCCTTTTTTGTCACATTGACATTTCCGTTTGTAAGAAGAAGGCAAAACCTATTTGAACTAATGGAGGCTGCTTGAGTGACGTTTATAAATAATGGCATAAATGGGCACGTTAGTTTCTTCGTAACTGGCAAATTTCGACCTTATGCTGCACTTTACTTGGCCGTATTTGGGTGGAGGATGGATGCAGATAATAATGGATCATCAGGCGTCTGAAAATGTAGAGGAGACCTATGCCCGAAGACAGATGAACTAAATGCTGGTGTGGATGGATGGATTTGGCGAATACCTATTCGTGTCGCATCACACGAATGACAAAGGTACTTATAGTAAAGTACTGGAATATGTATATGGTAACAACTTAATACCTATGCACACTTTTTGGTCCCCATTCAACCGTTTTCTACTATTTATTGTTAAACTCATAGTATTCTTATTTCTTAGGGTAGCGTCAATGTTGACAGTTTTTAATTTATTTAAATTAGAGTGCGCATGATGCCTCCGGTTGGCTTAATGCTCCAAGGCTGATATGATTAAACTTGCAGCACGAGTAACCTCAGCTGGATATAGGTATAGGGCATAGACACTAGTTTCCGAAGGCTGTGACTAGCTTTGTCGCTGTGTGTATCCCTTTCTTGCTTTGCTAAATTTGTTAAAATAGGAAAGAGATGTATGGAGCCACAAACGAGAAGTTTTCTGGATTACTAGACGCTTTGGCGGCTTAGTGCTTATTCGTGGTTCAAATCCTCTAGTTTATAATGTTTATTTTTTAGGGGCACGAAATCAAACACCGGTTCAGAACACTACTGTATTCAAAAATGAAAGTATATACAGCCTACATCAGGCCCTAACGGGCTCGGTAAATATGGTTGAGAGGATATGTATGGTATTTCGAATATTTTATAACGTTTTAAGTCAAGGGTTCTATCTAAACGCTTTGATCGATAACGCCTGAAGATGGGAACACAAAATTGAGTAATTTGGGTTCGACTCAGCTGTTGGCAGCGGAGCTCCCTGGATGTCTGGGGCTGCTGGTAGCCGGCGTCAACGCTGAGGTCGGACCGCGGTGAAGGCCTGAAGGGCAGAGCACGTCTGGGGCGACCAGGCGAGCTTACTGGGGTGTACCAAACACCTCCTGCAATGGGCAACTCAATGAATATGGTGAAGGTATAAAGCGACCTTCCGCAGGATGGGACATTACGGCAGGTGACAGGCTAGCAATCGTTCTATATGCTTAGCTGCCTTGGAGGCTTTGGCCATAGTGATAGGGGAAAACACAGCAGAAGGCTTGGGCCCTAAGCATGTCGCATAACCTCACTTGCGGGTCAAGTGGTAAGAATTGAAGTGAACTCACCTTTCGGAGGATAATTGTCCTGCCTGAGAAAGTGACAAATGTCAACTCCAGGGAAAGCTGGGACACTCTGGTCACTCAAGACTTCGGTGCGCTCGCTGAAATGACACGTTTAGGTTAACACTAGTACCACAGAATTTGTGAACATTCGTCTGTAGCCACTGTCGGAGATACTTACGATGCAGGGGAACGAATCCCTCGATTTAAGTCGGTACAGAGACGGACAAACGGAGGTACCAGCAGCACACCTCACCGGATTTGTAGGTTAGGCCACCAAATTAATTGTTAAATTATGCACAACTGAAATTGAACAAAATACAGGTCAAATAGACGAACTTCAATATTAATAACGCCATTAAACACCAATATAGAAGGAATCCTACAAGATTTTCCTCGATTTCGACTAAACTCCACTGCACTCGCCAAATAGTCAGAATAAAAAACCATGGATGACCAAAGTTGCCACCCGAAACAATTGAGTTTGACAGGTCCATGAAATGTCACAAGATAAGTGGAGGAATAGCCCTGGAATTACCAAAATAGCAAAACTTTTCAAAAGAAGACGATTGGGCGATAAAAGGAGGAAATCTAAATGATTTCGAAAATATTTTAATTATAATACTTACTTCCTGACAGCTATTCGGCTGCTTTAATGTCAACTAGCAACACTGCTTCTATAGACTAAATACAATAACAATCAACAATACTGTTCGAGTACTTGAAATAAACCCCGATAATGTGTCTTTCAAAAAATAACCATTACACACCCCCTCAACCAGGAGAATTTTACGCCGGAAGCAAGCTGAACAAGTAAAATTCAAGCTCGCCCTCGAGCTGCAACAAGGCCTACAAACAAGCAATAACAGAACTAACAAAACGCAGTTGTAGTTACTGCTGATGACGATGAAGCACCCTGGCATCCCGGCCCAGGACACACAGGTGCTGCAGCACCTTGGCATCGTTCGAGTCCGCGGGGCCGTCGCTGGAAACGAACGCATCGAGGCCTCCGGCACTGCAGCGTAAGGACAATCATGCAGCAGCCGGATGAATGCTAAAGAGAAAAAAAAAATCATGCAGTATTCAAATTACATTGCACCATGGCAATTGACTGGTAAAACGGAACCAATCTATAACAGTAAGTACTGTATAAAACAACGGAAGAGATAAATTGTCCAAGACAATAAAAATAATAAGAGGGTAGGTATATTATTGATGATACCTAACGCCCTAGAGACGTAAAGGTAATGGAACCCTAAGTTTATTCTCCTTTCACTAAGTTAGAGGACCGGACTAACATTAACGACTTATCTTAAATTTACTAACATGCCTTAATCAATAATTAATTTACTAACACTTACACAAGGAATTGAACGTGTTCTGTTTTGCGAGGTGCAAGCGGTAGCGTAAATATCACTATAATAATAATGGAGAAAAAAAAAAGTTAATGATTCCAGAGAAACCGTCGCAGAAAACTGGGTTACCAACCACTCAGTGATGTTCTAATCGAACCTTTGACGAATTCTACAGAGATCCAAAAAAGAGCTCCAAAGAAAAAAGGGTGGCAATCATTCAGATTTAAACCGGTTCCGGTGTTCCATACCGTCGGCGGATTCTGAAGAGACCCACAAGAGAGATCCAAAGAAACAGGAAAAAATAAATACCGGTTCCTCCCTTATCACAGCACTACTAGAGTCACCACCCGCTCTCAACAACGTGTGAACTACTTAAGACGATTAGTCCTGAGCCACACCGGTGTAGGCTTAACACTGGACAGGTTCACCTGAAGGAAGTAAGAACATCTATACATTCATACACAGGCAAGTCGATACCTAGCCAACGACAGCACAGCAAAACACGTTCAAGCCTGACCAACGAGTAAGAATTTAATTTAACCTAAAGGAAAATGAAACCGCTCAATGATCTAAATTGATCAAAGGGGACAACGCATAACCAACTTTAAAGACTTATCACACCAATATTGATCCAACACCCAGGACAAATGTTTATCATTCCAATATTATAATCTCCACGGTCCGGGGGAACCAAAGTCATAACCAGTTAAGTAGCATTAGTAGAAGGTGGCTTGCAGTCTTTTACGTGCCACTTTCCCAACGGCTTTCCGTTCATGTCCTCTAGCTCGTAAACTAGACGCGAGATCTTGCGAAGCACGCGACATTTTTCATACTTCGGTGCCAACTTCGCAGCGAAATATTTTCCAGCATTGCTCTGCTTAAAAGTTCGTTTCCACACCTCGTCGCCCACATTAAACTCGATGTCACGACGCTTGCTGTTATAGTGCTTAATGTTACGATCGTGAGCTTTTTGTAACGAGTCTTTCACCGTGGAGAAGATATCCTTGAGAACGACGATCTTATCCACGTAGTCTCGTCTCGAAGAGAAGATAATCTCCTCGACGGTTTCAGGATCACCATAAATCGTGCCGTCCGGCACCGCTTCGCGTCCATGCACTAATAGGAATGGAGAGAACGACGTTGATTCGTTAACTGACGTATTCAGTGCGAACTGTATTTTTGAGATATTTACGTCCCACGTTCTGTGATCAGATTCCACGAAACTAGAAACGGCGGTAACGATAGTTTTATTGTATCTTTCAACTGTATTTACCTGTGGACAGTACACTGGGGTATAATGAAGCTGAGGTATGTTATACTTAGCAAATAACTGATGAACATCGCCCCCCGTGAAGTAAGATGCATTGTCCGCAATAATAGTTTGCGGGATACCGTGTACCATAAAGACGTGGTCCTCCATACGTTGTGAAATTACTTTACCGGTCGCTCGACGCATAGGAAACAGCATGCAGTATTTGGTGAAGATACACATAACCACTAGCAGATAGGTGTTTAGCTGTCTCGAAGGTGGAAGCGGACCAACCAAGTCCAGGCTGAGGCACTGAAAGGGACGAGAGCACTCCTTGGCATTGCCCATAAAACCGGGGGTGGGTTGCTGGCTATGTTTATATGCTGAACATACTGAGCAATTTGCGACGTAGCGGATCACATCTGAATACATACCGGGCCAGAAGTAACGCAATCTTAGCCTTTTGTACGTTTTCGCGGTACCCAGATGTGCGGCGGTGGGAACAGAGTGATTCGCATGCATGGTTTCTTCGCGAAAGTCAGCCGGTATAACCTCTTTCCACTCAAAGTCCTTCTTTAAGGAGTTATTCGATTTGGTATATCGGTAGAGACGACCGTCCGTAATTTGGAAGTTGGGGCACGATGCCGGGTTCTCCTCACACCGTTTACGAATGCCAAGGTACCATGTATCTAGTATAAAATTTGTATTTATAAGACAGACGGGTATAGTGTAGTCAGAGGAACTAGTTAGAGGAACGGACCTTGACAGAGCATCTGGCAAAATATTCTCTGAGCCTCGACGGTGCTCAATTACAAAATTGTAAGGGGAGAGACGACAACCCCAACGCTCGAGGCGTCCCGTAGGGTTTTTTAGATTTAGGAACCATTTTAGACTGGAATGGTCCGTGATAATTTTAAATTGTTTATCGCCTTCGAGGTAAGGCCTAAAATGCTCGACAACATTAACAACAGCTAGAGCCTCTCGTTCAGTAGCTGAATAGTTACGTTCTGGTGGTGACAATGACCTACTGTAGTATGCCAAAGGGTGTTCTTCGCCTTCAAAATCCTGGGTCAGTGTGCCTCCTACGCCGAAGTCGGACGCGTCACAATGGACCGTGAACGGCTTTGTGAAGTCAGGGCATGCAAGGACTGGGGCAGTAGTCATGGCCTGTTTAAGTTCGCAGAAGGCGTTGTCAGCTTCCGGTGACCAGCGGAAAGGTGGAGCCCCTTTTTTAGTTGTAGTAAGTTGATTAAGAGGCCCAGCTATGTTACTGAAATTTTTAATAAATCGCCTGTAGTATGACGCTGTGCCCAGGAATCGCTTAACGTCCTTACGGCTTGCCGGAATTGGAAAATCGATGATAGCCTTGACTTTGTCGGGATCAGTGCGTAGACCGAACTCATCCACGACAAAGCCCAGGTACTTAAGTTGTTTACGGAAAAAATTGCATTTAGATAAGTTAATGGTAAGGTTAGCAAAACGAAGGCGATCCAAAACGGTACGAAGTAAGGTAAGATGCTCGGTAAAGGTCTCGGAAACAATAATAATATCATCCAAGTAGATGAATATGCGACCACTATACTCGGGTCCAAAAAGTATGTCCATAAGTCGTTGTTGAGTCGCAGGCGCCGAAGTCAGTCCGAAGCACATGACTTTAAAATGAAACAAACCGCGGGACGGAACGGTAAATGCGGTTTTTTCTTTAGACTCCTGCGAATCGAGAGGGATTTGCCAAAAAGCGGATTTCAGATCGAGGGAGGATAAGAACTTAGCGTTACCAAGCTGATCTAATATTTGATTGATATACGGCAGTGGATAGGCATCGTGTTTCGAAATTTCGTTGAGCTTTCTGCTGTCGAGGCAAAATCGTAACGAACCGTCAGCCTTCGGAGCCATTGTGACGGGATTGTTCCATGGGCTGGAGCTAGGTTCAACAACGTCAAGCTCCAACATCTCATCCAGCTGCTTGTTCAACTCGGCTAACCTTGACGGGGATAGCATGTAGTACCGTTGTTTAATCGGTTTAGCGTCACCGGTGTCGATGGTGTGAGTCAGCAAGTGTGTACGACCTAAACCCTTTAGTTCCGAAGATATTTGCTCGAATTCTTTCAGTAAGTCCTCAGCCCGTGCTTGTTCCTCCGATGATAGAGATTCTAATCCTTGTATAAACCTAACCTCTGAAGTAATAGTTGAAATATGCTCCTCGTCCGAGAAAGAACACCCATTTTGCAGTAGACTAAGTACATCTGGAGCAATGTTGAATGACTTCCAAAAGTTGATACCAAGTAATATCTTTGTGGAAACCCCAGGAATTACATAAAATTTAATAATTGACGTCTTATCTCCCACCGTAACTGGTAAAAACACGTAACCCGATACTGGAGAAGAGGAACCGTTCGCTGTTATGATGTGATCAAGATCCGGAGATTTGTGAATAGTGACAGCGTCTTTGAAATACCGACAAGTGTCATCACCGATGATTGAAATCTCTGATCCCGAATCTAAGAGGCCGTTGTACCGAACGTCATAAATCTTCACTGCTAGGTATGGACGCAAATCCTGGCCTTCTATTAAACTATTTAATTTTGAATGTGGGTAATTCTCAAAAAAATTCCTAAGTGTCAACAACCAAGCCCGCCACTCGACCGGGCGGAGTGCAACCTTCTTAGATGTGTTAGTTGTATTTAATTGATGTCGTTGTATGTTATCATCATTCGGGGGTTGTTCCGCTGTGGTGAAAATAATTGGAGAAGTTGTTAACTTTTTAGGGGGTGATCTGTTGGGGTGTTTAGTATTTTCAACTTTTCCTGGGTAGGAAGTTTGGAGGTGTTTCAAAAGATTATTGGTTGTTGATATTTTATTGGGGGGTCCTTTAGGTATCATGTTGTTTGAAGATTTCACAATGTTGTTATTATTCGACGTAGTAGAAATTGGGTATTGGTAATTTAACGAGGACGGGTAATAAATTCTTGATTTAAAGTATTTTTTATTCGAGGTAGCGTTTAAGTAGTACTGGGGAGATTTTTGTAATCGGGTAGCATTAGTACTGTAGGTAGGGTAAGTAGTAATGTTAGTGTTAGGTTTGTTAGTGGGAAGCGATGCGTGTGTATGGGTAGCGGTACTAAATGGCGGTGGGGTATTTTTAAAGTTCGAGTAGGTATATGTATGCGCAGCGTGGACGGGAATGTTATTAGGGTCATAAGCGTTAATAAGCATTCGTGGGGTATTATATTTGTTAGTGGGAAAGGATGGGTAATTCCGAGTAGGTATATGTGGGAAAGTCATATCCGGTTGTGTATGGTTTGTGGTAAAATTGAATAATTTTCCTTTAAATGGAGTAACTTTAGGTATAGCATTTATTTTTAAATTTGGAGGTAATTTAGAATGATTAACCGGGCCAGCCATACTCTGGGACCGGTTTATTCATTCTAAATTACCTCCAAATTTAAAAATAAATGCTATCCCTGTTCGGGCGCCATATAATGTTTATTTTTTAGGGGCACGAAATCAAACACCGGTTCAGAACACTACTGTATTCAAAAATGAAAGTATATACAGCCTACATCAGGCCCTAACGGGCTCGGTAAATATGGTTGAGAGGATATGTATGGTATTTCGAATATTTTATAACGTTTTAAGTCAAGGGTTCTATCTAAACGCTTTGATCGATAACGCCTGAAGATGGGAACACAAAATTGAGTAATTTGGGTTCGACTCAGCTGTTGGCAGCGGAGCTCCCTGGATGTCTGGGGCTGCTGGTAGCCGGCGTCAACGCTGAGGTCGGACCGCGGTGAAGGCCTGAAGGGCAGAGCACGTCTGGGGCGACCAGGCGAGCTTACTGGGGTGTACCAAACACCTCCTGCAATGGGCAACTCAATGAATATGGTGAAGGTATAAAGCGACCTTCCGCAGGATGGGACATTACGGCAGGTGACAGGCTAGCAATCGTTCTATATGCTTAGCTGCCTTGGAGGCTTTGGCCATAGTGATAGGGGAAAACACAGCAGAAGGCTTGGGCCCTAAGCATGTCGCATAACCTCACTTGCGGGTCAAGTGGTAAGAATTGAAGTGAACTCACCTTTCGGAGGATAATTGTCCTGCCTGAGAAAGTGACAAATGTCAACTCCAGGGAAAGCTGGGACACTCTGGTCACTCAAGACTTCGGTGCGCTCGCTGAAATGACACGTTTAGGTTAACACTAGTACCACAGAATTTGTGAACATTCGTCTGTAGCCACTGTCGGAGATACTTACGATGCAGGGGAACGAATCCCTCGATTTAAGTCGGTACAGAGACGGACAAACGGAGGTACCAGCAGCACACCTCACCGGATTTGTAGGTTAGGCCACCAAATTAATTGTTAAATTATGCACAACTGAAATTGAACAAAATACAGGTCAAATAGACGAACTTCAATATTAATAACGCCATTAAACACCAATATAGAAGGAATCCTACAAGATTTTCCTCGATTTCGACTAAACTCCACTGCACTCGCCAAATAGTCAGAATAAAAAACCATGGATGACCAAAGTTGCCACCCGAAACAATTGAGTTTGACAGGTCCATGAAATGTCACAAGATAAGTGGAGGAATAGCCCTGGAATTACCAAAATAGCAAAACTTTTCAAAAGAAGACGATTGGGCGATAAAAGGAGGAAATCTAAATGATTTCGAAAATATTTTAATTATAATACTTACTTCCTGACAGCTATTCGGCTGCTTTAATGTCAACTAGCAACACTGCTTCTATAGACTAAATACAATAACAATCAACAATACTGTTCGAGTACTTGAAATAAACCCCGATAATGTGTCTTTCAAAAAATAACCATTACAAGTTACTAGAGGATTTGACCTTTGACTAGAGTCTAGTATATGGCTACCTCGTATGATCATGATCACAGATTACTTAATACCTTGAAGATCATAAATAAAGGGTAGTTTTATCGAAAGTTTCATAAAAGATGAAATGACACGTTATTTTTGATCGTCAATCTTTTTTTTTTCACGAGGCATTGTGTACTGTTGGCAACCACAACTGTGTCATAATATGCATCGACATCTGCTACTTTGTTTATTTCGGGAAAACCAATGAGTTTCGCATATAACGATGGAATTCAAACTAATAATTTCACAAATGCAAACTTATATTATAAATGCGAAAGTAGCATTGTGTCCTGTGTGTTTGTTACCTTTTCAAGGCAAATCGATGTATACGTAGCAAGGAGATAGTTTGATAATTGCAGAAAAACATACGACGAAGTTGCTGGAAAAAGCTAATACTATTAATAAAAGCTAGCACAGGATGTTGAAATAATTATTGCGCTTTACGCCAACAAAGTTTCAGAAGCAGGCAGTCGACAATTGTGAACGAGAAATGGGATTTCGTGGTATAATATAGCTGCCGTTTGCGACAGTTCATAGTTTCCGTTACGGCGCTTCGTAAAGAGGATACGTCAAGTGCAGCTGGCTTAGATAAATATCATATTTTAACATGAAACTACCGTGAGACTCAATCATAGTGAAATAAAAACGGATCACTCACTTATATAAGTCGAGTTTAGCCCGACATGTTTCGGACTATTCGTGTGCGTCTCGCCGCCGCTGGGTCGTGCGCTCCCAGAGGAAGGACTACGAATTAGTCCGAAACATGTCAGGCTAAACTCGACTTATATAAGTGAGTGATCCGTTTTTATTTCACTATAAATATCATAGATTAGTTCCACGATTTGTAAAAGAACGCGTTCAAGATAAGTTATCAATGAAGGACTGTTAGTTACTAACGCTTGTTATGTAAAAATATCAAAGGTTTTTTTATAGTTCACAGTGTACACAGTGACGCGCCATGTCACGGTTCGGGTTTCAACCCAGGGGTTAGTCATGTTTTTCCGGTTTTCGGTGTATTTTTGTTTCAGCTAGTATTTAAAATTTGATAATAGATTTTAAAGATGAAAAACCTCTTGACATTATCATTTCAAAAACAGCTGAACTGATTTTAGTGAAACGTAGCTGAGAACCATCTCAATTAAACTAGCTTTCAATTGAAAAAAGCCGCGTCCAAATCCGTCCATTCCTTTAGGGGCTACGATGCCACAAATAGATACAGATATACAATACCCATACACAAGTCAAACTTATAACATCCCCCATTAAAAATACACTCAATCGTCACCGGCGGGCCGCAAAGCTAAACCGATATTGGGCGGTTAGTTGTCATTCTTTATACAAAACAATTAGATAAAATCTATGTATGACATCGTACCTATACTTAACGTGGATAAATATAACGCACGCTCCTGTACTTTGCTAACATTCGTGCAAGTGGCTGGCTCTCTTACTTCGTATTTCAAACAAACCTGACAGAAAGCCAAAGCCACTTCAGCTAGAGTATGCAAGTGTCATGCGTATTCCCGGCTTTACGTTTGCAAAATGTTAAACTTGTAGTACTTTAAGTGACAAATTTGTGTGAAGGAAATGCTAGAGCTAGATGCACTGTTCCCGTTGGTTTTGAAACAGTTTTGATTTTTAGTTTTTAAGTTTAAATTAATCTGTATATTATTGCTTATTGACTGATCGTACTTATAAGGGATCGATATTTCGATTTTTCATACACAATAATAAAACTAAAGTAACTAGTTGAGTTCGGAAATATTGCACTACAAAAGTAATGACCACCCGAGTTCTCGGAATGGCATCGAGTAATTTGTAACATGAATAGAAATATTGGATAATTTTCAGGGTTTCCAAAGGACACGGAAAAGTAATTTCGAAGCGAATTACTTTTTTTTAAGTCACGTGCGTCAATTTTTTCAACAATGTTGCCACTCACTAACCTACCGACGGCGCGGCGCGCGACTGTTGGCGCTAATTTATCGGTCGGTGTTGCCATAAACCGGTGTGTTCCGGCCACTTTAATTACCGCCCGTGTCGCGTATCTGCGCCAAAATAAATTAACGTAATTGCACCACCAATTTTAATCTTAACGCATTATTAAAGGCTGCGTACGGTCGTGTGTATGTTAATGCAGCTTAATTGATGAGTATGTTTTTCTGCAGCATTTCGGGGTCCTAATTAAGATAGAGATAAATAATTGCTGTATCGCTGTAACGTTGTGATTCAAACCTAAAAATTCACACGCGTGTTCATACAGAGCACTTTGATTTAAGCAAAGTGAAACAGCAACGCAACGCAAGACGCAACGATGCTTACGCGGCGTCAAAAACGCTGCACTCACTCGAAATAGGCTTTATTAGCCGGCGTAGTCCGTATCGACCTGACCCCTCTTTCACCAACTTTGCAAATTGTCAGTTGTCAATGACAATTCGGAGTCAATTGCTGACTTGAAGAGCTTTTGTTTCACCGCACTTCATACTGGCAAAGAAATGTAGTTCGAATTGTCATTGAAAACAGACAATTGTAAAGTTGGTGAAATAGGGGCCTGGCCATAAGAATAAATAATAACATAGTAGAACGGAAACTCCCGCTCCGGACGGGCTCAAGGTCACGATATTAGAGTATTTGTTAAACAGACTACTCAGACTGTCGCCGCACGCGCAGTTGGTTGTTTATAATTTGGTTGTAATAGTTTTACGTGAGCCTGTATTATGTATTTTATTTTATATTTGTAGATAAGTAATACTTACTTAAATCACCTTAAATGGCTTCATTTGATATGGCACTTATAATAAATTCTTGTTTAGAAGTGTCTATAATATGTAGACCTTCGTAATGATTTATAAACCTCATATTTTGTAAAACTAGAATAAAAATAATGATTTCAAAGTAAAGAAAACTTATATTTTAGCGATATTATCTTTAGACGTAATCAACATTTAACAGCAATCAACCCTAGCAAGACGCCTTGAAGACAGAGGGGTGTAACGACGTGAAGGGGGAAGTAGGTATATAAACGGCGGCGTTTTGGACTCTGTCAAAAGAGATTCCATTCTACTATGTTATTATTTATTCTTATGGCCTGGCCGCCGACTCTTTCGCTAACAGCGACAAAGACTTGTTTACGCCTTGTGTTAGGTATTTAGTTGTATATTTTCATCGTTTAAGTACTTACATTAATATGGAGCTCTGTCGCGTCATCACATACGTCACTGGAGCCTGCTGCAAAAGTACGCGTAGCACAAAATGGCGTCCCAAATAGCTATTCAATAAAGTCATTAACAAAACAAAGTTGCCTGTCACTACAAGTCCGAGCCAATAAATTGAATCAGGCCAAAGTTGGGACAGGTGCTCCCAGCGCTGATAGCCAACTTTCAACCGGCTAGTTAAGGCAACTTCACGGACCGGCTCGATGAAAAGTGGAAAGCTGGAAATTTACGTGAAATAGAACGGAGATTGTAATGCGAATATTGAATTTGTTAAATGGTTGAAGTTAATATTACTCGCACATTGAAGATGGAGGACGTTTCTCGGAAATAATGTTTCCACGGTTAGGTGCAAATGCGAAAGCAAATACTTAATATGTTTACTCAATTATGTTACCATGGTAAGTACATAATTATGCAAGTGCTTTGGTAAGTTTCCTTTGAGTTTTCCCGTAGTCGGCTAAAAACATTTTCCATAATTTTCTGTAGAACATCGGATAGGAAAGAGTAATAAGTTAAGTCTTTCCCTGTACCACAAAGACTCCCGCTATTTTAATATCACTATGGATGTTACAGATTAATTTTAAACCAAAGACGAAAGCTCTTTAAAGTTGCCCGTAATACGCTACAAAAATCCCCCCCCCCCCCCTTCTCTTGTAATAATGCTTCCTGCCTGGTCCTAAGACAATATAGCCTCCCCTCCCCCGCTGTTCGAGCAACATTATTGGCTTGTAGGAAATCCTGATTACAGTTCACCGGGCACTAATTGACGACATTCGTTCGTAGTTCACTTCGATTTCCCGTTTATTTTTGTAATGTTAGCAACATTTCATTGGATATACTTTTAGGCTCGTAATCTCGTAAACTGTATTGGTAACTAGCAAAGCTACATTGACAACATTGACTGATTATTTCGAAGCTTTATCCGATTTCTTTGAGTTGTGCTAATAAAAAGTTGCTGAAGGTATAAATGCCAACGAGTCTTTCACAACACTTTTGACAGCTTGATTATGAGTCAAATATTATGTAGAATTACAATAAGTGAAATAAGGCCTGTGAATTTTATGCAGCGCACTTGTATGGCTGTATGGCTTGTAGGAACTCTTGGCGACTGGCTGGAGCTGATTGTTATCTATGGCTCAGTTCTAATTTTAAACCCTGCTCCTGACAGCGCACTGCCTTGGCTTGTTCAGTTGTGCTATAAGGCAATGGTCGTTTCATCTAGAGTTATTATACTGTTATTAATATATTTACAAATATTGTAAGCACGGACCAACCACCCTCTGGACACCGAATCTTCTATAATTTACTTGGAAAGTCATCACGAAAAAAGCCGCATTGAGCGGGCCGGGGAAATGCGTCGTGATTGGTTCATAGCTTGTCATCTGGTCAAAAATGAGCCGCGATTCGAGGCTAGAGAGATTTATAGGTGCAAATGAGCATATACGTTTCGAAAACGTTCGCCCTGACAATTGATGTCCAGGCTATATCTTTACAATTGTCAGTTTTATATGATAATGCGAACGACATTTCTTTGACAATATGAAGCGCGCTAAAACAAAAGCTCTTCAAGTCAGCAGTTGACACCGAACTGTCATTGAAGACTGGCAATCGTAAAGTTGGTGAAATAGAGGCGAGGGTGGTTGGTCCGTGATTGTAAGTAAATATATCCAGTTTTTAAACATAGTAGAAGTATTCACTCATTCGCTCGTCATCAGCTACTACACACAAAACATCAAACAGGGACCAAAGAGGGGTAGCTTAAAGCTTTGTGCCGGTTTGCTACAACGAAATGACCAATCGCACGTACTGGCTCATTTCGTTTGAGCTGTCGGATGGCACACTGGCGCGGGCACGTAGCGAGTCGACAAACGGATGCAGTGCAAAGAGAGATAAGTTAGTGTTTTGGAAATGGATGGCATTTCGTGAGACGTTTTTTTATGCAGCACTTTTAAGGCTAAAAGGGGGTTTTTATGTTTGATGGTGGAACAAAGGGAAAATTAAAGGGATTTTTTTATGTTTGATGGGAGAACAAGGGGAAAACTAAAGGGGGTTTTATGTTTGATGGGGGGCACAAAGGGAAAATTTTGTTAGTGCCAAGTCAAATGACATTAGGTTTTTCGTGCAAGTCGTTGTACAATGAAAACTTAAACTTTGTATGTGAGTAATTAAGACGAAGAAACTGTGACGTTAGGTACTATAACCAATAGATAGATATCATATTTGGATGTTTACTGTGACGACTGTGCCATGTAATTTTTTTGAAACAATACGTAACGTTAACACCGAAAATCTTGTTTTTTCTGCTTTTTCAGCGGTAATTTATGTTTTCCAAGGATAAGGAAATGAGAATCACATTTCGATAATGCTTTTGTCGGGTTTGGCGAGATGGATGTATAAATATACTTAAATACAAGGATATTTCTTTCACCCTCCTAATGACGACGAAGTCAGATGTTGCCAACATTTTTAAGCAATTGCAGACGTCTATTTTATACACAACATCAACCTACTCATGCGGGTTTTTAAAAAAAAATTTTTTGGTCTAACACAAACTGCTTAATGACGTTAAAATTACACGTCACCGTTCACAGGTACAAATTCAGTAACTAGATAAGTAAAACAAAAAATACCGTCGAAATGAAAACCTTTTTTGAAGTCGGTTAAAAATATCGTTGCTACACATACAAATACACTTGCTCAACCACCTAGGTACATACCGAAAGTTCACGCGTTCCCTTTGTACCTGCTCCTGCAAATAAATAAATAAAAGACAAGGACACGTCTTTGTGCGTTCAAAAGGCGCTTCAAAGTCAGATGTTGCCAACATTTTTAATCTATTGTTGTGGAAATCTATATAAAAAACGCCGGGGCGTGCGCCAGCCTTCGCAAACTGGCGGAAAGTAGGGTGACTCAAATGTTAAAAAATACTGCAACTTTTAAAGTGGCGGTGGGAAGTACTTTCTTACCGTCATTAGGTTTTTTAGTTATTCACTAATGCTAGTAATGGTTTTATTTCCGTTTCCGTAGCCGAAAAAGTCCTTGCGTATCTAATTTTACAGGTGATTTTCAGGGTACCGTAAACGCGGAGATATCTTTCATACAATAAGGCACATGAGATTGCAGAGAGAGAGGCAGATGAGAGGGACTAGTGTTTGCTTTCCCATACGAATTAACGATAGAGAGCAATCTCGATGAACCGGAGAATCATGGCCGAGGGAGGATCGAGTTTTTTGAATAAGGAATCTACAAAATGGCAGTTAGTTCTTTTTTTGAGTTAGAACCCCAACAGTCGCCATTTTCGCTCGTACGTCGGACGAGGGGCGAATAGTGAACAGACACGGCTACTGGTGGCAAAGTAAATAGACGAAACAGGCGCTACAATGGAATGGCAATGAGGCCCCAAAATGTACAGTTGATAAATCATAACAAGTTTGCAGAACAGTTTCGGCTGTGCCATGTGTTAGGGGGATGGAGGAGCGGGGACTATTAAGTCGACAAAACGGCAAGCAAGACGCACCGCGACCAACTTTGTCATTTATAGTGACAATGCTGGTCTGAGAAGGGCGGGGGGAGTAGTTTTTAACCCGCGACGAAAAAGAGAGGTGTTATAAGTTTGACCTGTGTATCTGTCTGTGGCATCAACGGATAGACCGATTTCGATGCGTTTTTTTCTAACCGAAAGCTAGTTTAATCGAGATGGTACTTAGCTAAGTTTCATTAAAATCGGTTCACCCGTTTTTGAACTATTGAATTTTTAAATGACAATGTCGAGGAGGTTTTTCAATTTTTCAAGTTGGTTAGGTTATTACTGTCTCCTCTGTAAGATAAATTAAGACTACTTATAGTACCATACCAAATTATCATTTAATATTGCATAGCAACAAAAACTGAATACAAATAAATCGTGTCAAAAATATTCTTTACTTTCCTTACAGTCTTGATGAAAAGCAAAGAGTTCAACTCGGGAAATACGCCAATTTCTTCTAGTTATTTACACATGATATTGAAATATCTCGTTGCAAGTTGGTCCTTTTCTTCGCTCGTTGAATTATCAACTATTCAAGCAGTGCCCTAAGCACGACTTGTCGAATCCTGAGTTACGTTACGGTTATCGTATCGAGATCGAGAAATCTCATACTAAATTTTTGTTCCAAATACGCTCACGGGCGGGCGCTGTTCCAAACGTCATACAAACTCGTTATAGTTTACTATTCGAGTTTACGTGACGCAGGATTCGACAAGTCGTGCTTAGGGCACAGGTGTCATTGACTTCAAAATGAGAACGTATTTATACGCTACAGAAGTCACAACCTCTACAACGTAGTGCTAGGAGTGCTACGCCGGATTTCCACGGCGCTACGGCGGCTACGAGCTCGTAGCACTCGCTACATTTTGTGTGACTTCACTTCGGCCTCGTAGCAAATTCGATTTGCAACGCTCAAATACTCTATAAGGATTTTCAACAGCTCTGCGTAATAAAAAGGTAGGTATAGTGCCTATAAATCTGCTAAGGAAGGATTTATTAGGGAACGGATACGTTCGTTTATATAAAAATCTGTCTTTAATCCAATCTTTAGTAATGTCAACGTAAGATGGGCGATCATTCGCTAGCGTACACTATTGGAGCGACTTTAGAAAAGTGCCCTAAGCACGACTTGTCGAATCCTGCGTTACGTTACGGTTATCGTATCGAGATCGAGAAATCTCATACTAAATTTTAGTTCCAAATACGCTCACGGGCGGGCGCTGTTCCAAACGTCATACAAACTCGTTATAGTTTACTATTCCAATTTACGTGACGCAGGATTCGACAAGTCGTGCTTGGGGCACAGGAGGGGACAACAAAAGTAGTTTCATAGCAAACTTAATAATTTACTTAATTATTTCTGCCGGTGGATGTTTTTATCGATCTACTTTTCATCTATCTTTGTGAATTTGATTAATGACAAAAAGTCATTTTCTAAAAATAAACTCAATTTTATATTGATTCGAAATCTATCTACATATATAAGTAAAACCAACTAGGTTCTTTGCCTTACTGCTGAAGATAAAACTGGTTTAAACTCATTGATATGAAACTTCACAACAAACATTCAATAAATCACGCATTTTTTTAAGTAATATGAGAAACTGAGAAACGCCAGTGCCAGTACACTTAATGCCCTAAAACTGTTGTTTTAAGCTTGTAAAAGAAATATACAATCTTTAAAAAACTAGTAGCTACTCAACAGTGTCTCGTGGAGGTTAAAAATACCTACTCTTTTTACATAACACAAAGTTGTGGGCCAACTTTTCCTCAGTAACTTCTCAATATTCGTGATGATCGCTGATCGCCTATTTTGTCTTCGACGCTTATTTGGATTACTTATTCTGGGAAAATTTTGAGAAATTGTACAGGACGTGATGTAAAATTTGGGCAATCTTTTATGGTAATTATTAAACACACTGTTGGTCCTCTCACTTAATTTATTATTTAATATAATGTACAAGATAGTGAAATAAACTCATCACTCACGTATACAGGGTTCGTTTGAACCGTCAAGAGTTCAGCCAGTAAACTAAAACTTAAAACTAAATTATATCAATGTAAGGCCCCCGTGGCATAATGGTGCCCAAAAGGTTGGCAGCGTTGCCTCGCCGAATAGCAATGCTGATTCTTTGAGAGAGAAAACTGCCAGCCCTTTGGTTACAAGTTGCATCGACTAAGCGCTTTTGCAGCTCTGAAATAAGCTTTTTTTAAAAATAACTTTATAAATAAGTTTTTTTTTTAATTCATATGTTTTAATAAAAACTTTACAGGGGTGTTCACTCAACCCCTGGCTGAATTCTTGACGGTTCATTAAAACGCACTTTTTAAAAGCCAAGTTTGAGTGTTTTTTGGGTAACTGTGCGCCGTGGACAACTGGACAACTACGCCTATAGATACCGCACTCGGGAAGATTTTCAAACTGGAGACCCCTGGTGTAATTTGTGTAGCACTTATTTCAATACGAAAATACGGCCACGCAAATTACACCAGGGGTCTCCAGTTTGTAAATCCACCCCCCCAAATATACATATTATTATAGTAGCCACACGAGCAGAGCATGCATTGGAGCGCAACTTCGGCAAGCGCTCCGTGCGATCTGCGATCCGTTTATTTCAATACATGTTTTAAATCATTCTACCCAGTTCTAACTTTTGTAAGTCAAAAGGTCCTATACACAGTCCATAGAAGATTCAGAAGTTAATATGTCACTTGTCATAGTGAAGGCTTAAAAGGTCCCACGGTATGTGTGGACTGTTTGCTTTTCGGCCCAAACTTTGTTTCGTTGGAGTTTATCTGAATTAATATATTTTAGACGACCCGAGAGCCCCACTGAACGCGATACCTGTCCTTTTGAGTATTAGGTACGGTATGTATCGGTCACATAAGTTTTTTATGCATTGTGAATTGTGACAGTTGGTCGAAAAAGTATTTTTTTAGCAACAACAATCACTTACTATAAAGTTTGTATGAATTATTCGCTTACGACTTAAAAGTCAAACAGCCTCCATTTAAATTTAAGATAAAATTAAATGTCGTATAAACCGCAATAATAAGTCGAGCAAAGTACGTCAAGTTTTTCGAACATACAACGTGTTACAAAATAACCCGTAAAAAATGAAGGATTAAGGTTTGCATACTGCATGATTTTTTAACAGACTTCAAAAAAGGAGGAGGTTCTACGTTTCACTGTATGTACATCGATTACTCCGTCAATTGTAGACCGATTTTCAAAATTCTGTTTTTATTCGAAAGGGTATACTCCTGAGGTGGTCTGAGATGATCTGATGATGGGATCCCAGGGAAATCGAGGGCAACCATCAAGTTTTACAGGCACGTACTATGCGTTTCATATATTTTCTAAGGTTATTCAAGTATTTGCGTCTGGTAGTCATCATCTCATGATGATGAGCTGATGATGGAAGGTACAACTCCTTAGCGGTTAGGAGTTGGAGGATAATTCTGAAAATGTTAAATCATTATTCGAAAGGGTATACTCCTGAGGTGGTCCCACTGTCACCAAGTCATGATCTGATGATGGAATCTCAGGGAAATCGAGGGTAACCCTCAAATTTTATAGGCACGTATCATGTGTTCCATATATTTTCTAAGGCTATTCAAGTATTTGCGTCCGGTAGTCATCATCTCATGTTGATGAGCTGATGATGGAAGGTACAACTCCTTAACGGTTAGGAGTTGGAGGATAATTCTGAAAATGTTGAATCATTATTCGAAAGGGTATACTCCTGAGGTGGTCCCACTGTCACCAAGTTAGAAAAAAAACGTAAAATAATCCTCTAAAATAATGATAACAGAAAGCAGAAATATGAAGTCGGTGCGGTGCGAGCGGAATACGAGGGCTGTTTGATAAGTACCCGTTTATGGAAAAAAAAAACTTTTTTTTTGTATATATGCATTTATTTTTCTACGTAGTCACCTTTTAACTCTATACATTTGTTCCACCTATACTCAAGCTTCAATAAACCATCCAAAAAGTATGATTTTGGAAAGTCATTAAAATAGGCCTCTGTGGCGGCAATGACGTCATTTGATCCAAATCGCTTGCCACCGAGCCATTTTTTTAGGTTGGGAAACAAAAAGAAATCGCATGGGGCCAAATCTGGAGAATACGGAGGGTGAGACTATAGTTCGTAGCGTAACTGTGCTAATTTAGCCGTCACAACTCTGGACGAATGAGCCGGGGCGTTGTCGTGATGAAACAGTACTTTTTTCTGTTTTAAATGGGGTCGTTTGTCCTTCAACACGGCGTCAAATTCACCCAATAAATTGGCATAGTACTGCCCTGTTATTGTTTTTCCCTTTTCTAAATAGTCAATATGTATAATACCCTGCGAATCCCAAAAAACGGTCGCCATGACCTTTCCAGCCGATGGGACGGTTTTTGCTTTCTTTGGAGCAGGTTCACCCGGTAAAATCCACTGCTTCGACTGCTCTTTCATTTCCGGGGTGTAGTGATGGACCCACGTTTCGTCCACGGTCACAAAACGACGCAGAAACTCCTTCGGGTTACGTTTGAACACGGCCAAACACTGCTCTGAAGTAGTCAGTCGGTTCCGTTTTTGCTCCTCCGTGAGTAAACGCGGCACCCACCTCGCCGATACTTTCTTCATACCCAATTTTTCTTCTAATATGTGTTGTACCCTCTCGATTGAAACGTTTACAGCATCAACGATTTCTCGAAGTTTAATTCGGCGGTCGGCTAAAACGATATTTTCAATTTTCTTAACCATATCGTCTGTAGTCACCTCAACTGGCCGGCCTGGGCGATCTTCATCAAAGACGGTTGTTCTCCCCCGCTTAAACTCGCTATACCAATATCTGACGGTTGTCATAGAAGGAGCACATTCATGGTAAACCGCTTGCATTCTTACTTTTATTTCATCACATGTTTTTCCTTCCAAAAATAAGAATCTAATTACAGACCGATACTGTTCTTTCTCCATTTTAACAATTTTAAGTTCACGCCTTCACTGAATCGTTGTCAAAGGAGAAAAAAAAAACAAAAGAATGCCATTTTTTTTTAATTTTCCCGCTTTTGAAAAATGGCTTAAAAAGGTGGTATACTTATTTGCGGCCAGTGATATTAATATATTTAGAAAACGGGTACTTATCAAACAGCCCTCGTATTCTTTGAATGAAGCACCGACTTCATATTTCTGCTGCTTAGTGCTAGGCCATTAAACTTTAGGCTTTAGTTTCTGTTGTCCGAAATAAACGCATTTTATTTTACTTTATTTATTTTTCATTATTTTAGAGGATTATTTTACGTTTTTTTATTTATTCCATACAGTGATTTAAATACTGTAAATGGACTCTTTATAATGGACCATTTAACCCCCTTTCGGCTTTACGAGTACGTGTATTTTTGTAACACCCTGTAAGTATTTATAACTTAATAAAGGTTGGTAGTAGTATAAAATTATTTTATTTTAGTAACATCAGTCGAATAACCAATTACTGTTAATTAGTGATTTACTTTACTGATCTGCATTATTCCTGCCAGCTATAAATCGCAAATGGGAGTTTCTTGAGCTATTACCGCGCGCCCAGTATTTTGTTTACCGTTCGTTCGCAAAAAGCAATATTTTTCTTTTATTATCTGCGAGAGTTACGAAGTGTTTTCATATTAGAAAAGTTCCAACAAACACCGTTGCTGCCAGTACCTGAAACAAATAAAAATATATTGAGTAAGTGTGCAACTTTCCCCTGCGGTCGCGCGCAGCTTTTAGCCAAACAATTGAGTAGAGTGTAAATAAATGAAAATAATCGATTTATTGATTATTTTTGTTTTTATTTTTATGAAACATTCATAGAATGAAATTCAACATACAATGACAATGCAAAGAAAAATTCGTTAAGCAGCTGGACTTGAACCAGCAACCTCGGTAATCCGTACCACGCTCCACCAATTAAGCTATACTTAACGATGGTGTACCTAACGAATTTTTCAATGCCTTGTGTCATATTTTATTTGGAAGATCTCTCCTCAGCGCCATCTATGAGTAGCTTAATCAAGCAGCGCACCCACTACGGAACTTCTACAGTTACGCATTAGTGGCAAGAGATGGAGCTATTTTCTGAATCAATGAAAATAATCGATTTATTGATTATTTTTGTTTTTATTTTTATGAAACATTCATAGAATGAAATTCAACATACAATGACAATGCAAAGAAAAATAATTTAAAAAAGAATAAGAATTTTTCTTTGCATTGTCATTGTATGTTGAGTAGAGTGTGTCAATGACTTTGATATGGTTTGACACCTTGATTCCAATTGCCACCCTGCTTGACACCTTTTATTGCTATGAATTATGATTGAAGGTGTCAATTATTGGAGCAGTGCCGGGATGTCGGGCTTTCATTTAATAACATTAAATAACATAAATTCAATATCAGAGAGTAAAGCATATTATTATTTATATTTTATATATATATATATATTTTTAATATTTTTATATTAACCGTAAAAATAAAAAATTGGGAGAAAAAATACAAAAAGATACTCCTACTGAGATCATATTATTATTTGCATTCCACTGTGTATTCAAAAAGGGTACAAAAGCCATCCGAAAACTGTTTTTTTTTATTGCTGGAGTTGAATGAGTCCATTGAATGTTAAAATAACGGGTTTGATAAAGAATGATAGCTTCCTGTGTATAGTGCAAGATAGAGTGATACCTATTCGAAAATAAATACATGTCATATTCGATTATTTCATATAATCCATTTGCTAATGAAATGACACAACATCCAACATACAAATAAAACATACAAACATGAAGAAGAAAAGTCCAAAATAATGTCAGCGTCAAATTCAAAATATATTTTACGTCGTGCGTTACGACTGATTCTCCTTTTCATGCGAACCGTACAACCGTTACAAATGAGATTCCAAGCTCTCGCTAATTCAAATATACTTAACATAGAATTCGTACCTACCTAATTTTGTTGCACCAATCTCGTTTGTCAAAATAAATTATTAATTGGGTCTCGGCAAACCGGAATTGCCGTTTAAAAAAGAAAACAATTTAATAACTTTCTATAGGCAGCGCGGGCGTACTACCTAACCCGACTACGAGCGATCGGCGATGCGACGAGCTATTTAATAATACATTGCGGGTGTCCCAGTTGACCCGCTATGATATTATCGTATCGACCGCGCAATGAACAGCTAATTCACTCTCAGCGGCGCTGCGCCGTATCAGTAGGCAGGTATACAGGTCAGGTGGTACGTACGGGCGCGAGTAAGTTGTTTACCTACCTTCCATTATACGCATTCAGGGCTGGAAAAACATCGCTAAAACAAATGAACGAGATATTTGGACAAAACATATTTGTTCGCGGGCATGACGGGAGCTCGATAGGCTGGATTATTAACGACGTAAAAACCAGAAATATACCAGTTTTAACGGTCTAAAATATATTTTTTATGACTGAAACAACAAATTAGGTGAAAAGTATAAACTTGAATATTATTATGAAAATATGTGTTGTTTCCTCCACGTCACAACGGAGCCATGAATTGTTGTGATTTGCCACCAAGAGTGTGCTGGGCTTCAACGTAACCTTATATTTAATCGGTAAAAATCCAACCATTTATTCTAAGATCTAAAAACGCATATAAAATGTACCCCGCAAACAACTATATCCCAGCCAATCAAACATTTCTCACGTGGTACAACAAAGATAGACCTATTCCAATAATGCTACTAACAATAACCATCAATCATGGGAACAATAAGCTCGGATACGGAATAATTCGCAAATAAATAACAAACAAAGCCAGGAACAAATCAATGGCACATAGAGAGATTAAGAGACCGCTTTTTATTGGAAATGTTTCAGGGAAATAGGAACAGCACAGAAATGCGGTTTTCTTTAGCTTTGTTAGCCGAGGCTTGGCTTAGAGTGCGTTAGAACATAAAGAACGTCGATGTGTGTTATTTTTCTGAAGCTAAAGAAAGACAATTAGCTTAGAGCGAACACAACAGTAATGAAATACTGCCTTAGAGGTACAGCCACTGACGATCCCCCTATTTCACCAACGTTACAATTGTCGGCTTATATTGAATCTAGCTTATGCCCCGCGGCTTTGCCCCCGTTAAATATTTCAAAATGCGTTAGTTCCCTATCCCGAGGGAATTTCGAAAAATTCCTTCTTAGTGCACCTCTAAGATACTCAAGCTCGTATATGTTTGCCAAATTTCAAGTCTCTAGGTCCAGAGGTTTAGGCTGTGCGTTGTCTGTCAGTCAGTCAGTCACGGTACTGTTTTAAAGGTATAGATGACCATTCGATCTACACTTTATTGTCAATATGAAACCAAAACAAAAACTCTTCAAGACAGCAATTTACACCGAATTGTCATTGTAAACTGACATTGTAATGTTGGTGAAATAGAGACCAGATTTCGTAGCCAGGCCGCATTTGGCCTGGTGGGAGCGTTTTCAGCGGGGAGCTTAAGGCCACGGGATACAGTGTGTGAAACCACGAATGCAGACAATTGCTGTTTCAGTTTATTTTCAGGGTTCCGTTCCGTACCCGAAAAACACGGGGCCCCCCATACAAGAAATGTTTAAAAAAATTAAAATAGTTGGTTAATGCTTTATGGTAGTACGGAACCCCTACCCCCCTTGTGCGAATCCGAGTAGCACTGCTCCGGTTTTTTTATCTTGCGGATTTTAGGATAGTTAATGTATACACTTGGAACAATAAATACCCCAGCGAGCACAGTACTAATCAAAACAAAAACAAATGGTGCAGCGTAACGAACAATACGAAATATCTCAAATTACCATTTGAATAATTTTAGGATAGTTAATGTATACACTTGGAACAATAAATACCCCAGCGAGCACAGTACTAATCAAAACAAAAACAAATGGTGCAGCGTAACGAACAATACGAAATATCTCAAATTACCATTTGAATAATTTTAGGATAGTTAATGTATACACTTGGAACAATAAATACCCCAGCGAGCACAGTACTAATGAAAACAAAAACAAATGGTGCAGCGTAACGAACAATACGAAATATCTCAAATTACCATTTGAATAATTTTAGGATAGTTAATGTATACACTTGGAACAATAAATACCCCAGCGAGCACAGTACTAATCAAAACAAAAACAAATGGTGCAGCGTAACGAACAATACGAAATATCTCAAATTACCATTTGAATAATTTCACAACTCAGCATTTCCATTTTAACAAAGCAACGCAGAAATAAGTAGCTGCCAGACGTCATAATAGTAAGATTGATGTCGCTTAATATCGTCGTGTGGAAGTTAATCCTATTTCCGGAATAAATTATTTATCCCCTGGGACATTTCCTTTAGTTGGGGTAATTAATATGGCATCTCATTTACGTCCACGCGTGTCGTTGCTCTAGCAGTGCCCTTGTTCTTATGAAATTAAAACCACATCAAAACACATTTAAGCTTGTTTTGCCAAACGAGTTTAGTGTCAAACTTGAGGAGAACAGTGCATTAATTCCTCAAGACAATCTCTACGTAATGAGTTTGAGCTTACTTACGCACATTAGAATAATTGCTGGCACGTTTGAGTTTTCACATGTACCTGCATCGGATGCTGCTACATTTATGGACTGTCCTACAAAAACCGTCTTGGAACTGCAAGTTAAAAAGCGGTTTCTATTACTACATCATTTGAGGCGAGCAATGGTGCAATTGTGTCTTCCCCTCCCCCCCCCCCTGAATTACGACCAATACAATACTTTTTTTTTTTTTTATGGAAAATTAAGCAGGTGACATGAGCTAAGATTGCACCCCCCTAAACCAAATCCTGGTTCGGCGCCAGTGACAGCCACCTCATGTAAGAGCACGGCGTAGTATAAAAGAGCCTATTATTAAAGAATCCAAAAAAAAAAAAACGGGAAAAACTTTTAATAACACAAAAAAGCGCGTGAAAGCGGCAACGAAGATCATAAACAGTCTTAATAAAGTGTAACGTGTTTTTTGATAAAACCAACTGAAAGCATCGTTTCGCAATGAATCCGGCGGCCCCGGGCGATGGCGAGGGAAGAAGTGTTTTGTCCGACCATTCCTACGTAGGTATATCGCAAGGAGTCTCTTTGTACCAGACGAAGAGTTTAGCCGGGATTTTTTTGTATCTTTGTGAACTGGAACACGGCTGTTGGTTGGTACGTTAAGCTTTCAACATTAATTTGGACTCGCGAATAAAGACTATAAGGGACTGGTACTGAGCAACCTTCTTTGAGGCGTTTGGGTGTTCCTAAATAACGTTAAACTTATTTATAACAGGATTTGGTGTTCGGTGGAACCTATTCCAGATAAGACAGTTAAATAATTAAACAAAAACAAATACACTACATAGTAAAAAAACGTGGCTACCTAATAATGAGAAGTCTGAGGATAGGCGTACTTTTTGTTTACCTATAAGTACTTGTATCTAAACAACATTTTCTTGTACAAATTGAACTTAATTTAAGATAATTAATCTTTTACGTTAAAGTAATACCTACAAAGCACGTTTTTACTAATACAAAATTATATTAAAACATGTCGGCCATAACTTCATAAACGTGGCCAGCCATCTCGATTTTTATACATTCTACTACTATTAGTAAACCCTAAAAAAAAAAACATTACTCTGAATAGAAAATACTAAGCTTGTAATAAACAGAACCATTCCAAGAATAAAGGGGCAATACAAGCCGGTGTAGACGGAAATAGGACTAATGGTATGGCAAATTGTGAGCCCCGCAGCGGAAATTTAGACGTTTTTATCTGTATTTAGCATCTTTGTAGCAGCGAGGCAGCGTAATTTTCTAAATGACGAATAATCCCTTATGACGTATAATTTTCGGTCGCGTACGTGAATAGAATACGTGAGGCTAATGCTACGCTAAAGTGGAAACAAAACATGTAAATCAAATTGTTTCTTTAAGGACCGACCACAGCGGTGCGTAAAAAGACGTTGACGAACCGATTACGCAGCAAAATAGGTAGGTACATAAATATGTATAGTATGGAATGAAAAACCGACGACACCGCCGAATATACGCGTGACGTGGCGTGGGTGTCACGTTTTTGACATCTAGACACGCGGTAGCGTGTCAATCCAAGTTCAAGAAAAAGCAACTGGCGACGCAGCAGCCGTGTGTTTTCACGAACCATTTGGAGCAACTTTTGATAAATATATTTATCAAAAGTTGCTCTCAGTATATTGAGAGTTGATCGCTATTGAAGTATGTTAGTTCGACTTTTATGCAAAGCACGATTATTCGAATGCTACGTAACGTAATCGATTAGAACGTTATGGAGAAAATTTGTTTGACTTTTGAGCGTATGTGGTACTAAAGTTTAATATGAAGTTTTTCGATGGCGATAGGATAACGATTATAATACGTAGGATTCGAATATTCGTGCTTTTGAAACGCATTTGACAGCTCAATCACGTAACTAACCCACTGACATATTAAAGACGCAACTCCACTTTTCTACTTCAAGAAGCTAATATAATATGTAAGGTAATTGGATTGTCGGTCGGCTTCGCTGCAAACGGACATGCAAAGGTTACGGGTTAACGTTAACTGATGTGCGAGAATACCTAATTTGATTAGAACGCAACCACTTCTATCAGTATTTATAGAAAGTGGGTCATTCGGTCGAAAGTTACTGATTCCGGGGTTCCTAATCTTGCCCAGAGATCCGATTGCCGTCGGACGAAATCGGACAAAGTATGACTCATCATTACATTACACAAACTGCGTGGCGTTAGATTGTGGTATTTGCAAAAATCGCCAAAATCACGTCACGTAATCTTAATGGATGTCTTTTGCACCTGACAGCTGATTAAATTTCATTTGGACAGGATCACCTGTAGCTTTCAACTTTGACGCTGGCAAAGAAATGACATCTGTTTTCTGCACATTATTGTCGTAATGAAATAAACTGTGCGCCTACACTGCTCACGCGGCTACTAGAAAACATTAAAACCCCGGGCGCACAAGCATCTCCGTTTTCATCGTGATTTTAAGAATTGTCAAAAGTGCACACCACACTAATCACATTACTTTGTAAATTATTCTGTGGTCGTACTCTAGTTGACTACGGGAAGCTAAAAAGGTGCGATGTTTACGCCTCTCCCCGAAAGCTATGCACCTCTTACCTCAGTAATTCAACCCGAAGACTTTCTTATTTGCGATTCAGATCGTCTATCGAACCGCGCTGAACATGCACGGAACACCCTCGAGGCTAGGGATAGGTTTGTTGAGGGAAAACAGGGAGTAATTAATCGAATTATCGAGACTAGCGCCAAATTAATAATTTACAAGTGGAGACTGGATTATAGGCAACGTAAAAAGCTTATTTTTTTTATTCAAAATTATATTACATACAATTAGTAAGTTATCGACAGTAAATGAACAATTTGTACCTACTCTTCTAGATATTAACAATCTTAGTGTTCTAAAGGTTCGGTAGGTACTGAGATTGTGCCTTCGATCACTGGAAATATATTTGTGGACAGTTTTATATCCACTAAATCCTAATTGTGAGCCGGTGTCTTATAAAATTCCATTCTTTGTTGACCAAATCAGTTTCTTCATTGTTCATTAATTACCTACTATTCTACCCAGAAATACGCAAAAATAGCGAAAACTTGCATCAGCAGATCATCACAAACTTGTAGGTAAAATAAATGCAAAAATTGTTGAAAACAGGCTGAAAGTGTTAGTATGCGATTGCATATAATTGGCTGCCGTGACAAAACGGGAATTTACAGGAAAAGATCCGAAGTCTTGACTACGGCGAATAGACCAAATTCTAGCAACTAAGTAAAAAAAGTCAAGTAAACTATCGTCGTCGCTTTGGGGTTGTTATTTATATGTGTGTATGTGTAACTAACATAGATAGAGGATTATTTTTGCTAACCATCTATTGTAATTTAATGTGTAACAATTCTGATTTGATTAGTACTAGGTTTAGTTAGTTTTAGCGTGGATTTAAGGACATTGTTTTTTAATATAAAATATATATAAGTAGATTAAAAAGTAAAAAAAAAAAGTAAACTATTGCATAAAATATCTAAACATAGGTAGGTAAGTAGCAAGTATTTGAACAGCAGTTCTTATCCATCAAAAATGTGTGTACCTTCACCTTACTCTGCGAATAATTGCTTGTAAGTTCATAATCCGCAGCAATGTATTTTAAATGGCTAAGGAGCGTTCAAATATATTTATTATTTACGCCAAGGAGTCTTAATAAGTATATTAATCATCAACTAAGTTTCCATATCAGGCATGTAAGTAATACCCTCCGAGAATAGGAGTTCTACAAGCAATTAACAAAGTAAACGTAACGTACAGATTGCGAAACTTCAATCAAACGGGTTTGCGTTAAGTAGGTATACTCGACTACTCGCTCAGTGTTTCCTAGATTTCTACCACAGACCTATAGAGATAGACCTTAAAATAAAATGGATCTCTTTTGCGTTCCCAAAAGCGTCATCATCATCATCATCACGCCATCTGGAAGGCGTCCATTACTTGGCCTGAACATAGACCTTCCCCAGACTAAGACCTAATTTCCGTTAAGAGACTAGTCGCTGCCGGTTAGCCGAGCGCGAACCCCATATTAGATTAGCTAATTTATTTATTTTAGTATATACAATTAGCTACTTATTAAATTTCATAATGTCAAGTCAGACTTGACAGAATTTATATTGAAATCGTCAAAAATTATGAGCAAATAATATTAATAAATAATGAATTAAATGAAAAAAAGGTCAAAATAGAAATAAGAAAAATTACTATTACAATCAAGTTGGATATCCACTAGGGTTCGTCATAATTACGATACTGAATCAACATTATAATTATAACATTACATTATGAATTTCTAATTATGTTATGGCAAAATTGGAAATTGAAAATATCATCAAATAACAAAGGCGAAGTCATGGCAAAGTCGGAAATTGAAAATAACCATTATTCACAGATCACGGCCGCGTCAATGGGTTTGGCCCATCTTCTTAATAAGTGAAGCGAAAAATTTGGATCACAGTTAATGTTCATAATATGGAGAAGTGCAGCAGAAAGCATTTTATTTCATTACTAAAACTCAATTGCTATTGAAACATGCAAGCACTAATAAAATTAATTCAGCCAGCAGTATGCGACCGCAGTTTTCCCTGCTAGGTTGAGGATATCGCGATGGCCGATCTAGAGGGCACCCTCTACAAACGGCCAGGCTTTTTTTACGATTCATAGCAACTGGAGTGACGTAACACTTTACGAACTTTCACGAAATAAAACTTGTCGGATCTAAATTTGGATCTTTTATATTTGGTTCGCGGTTAAGTCGAGGGTCTGCCCTTTTAGATGATTTAAAGGAGTTGGCAGTTGATAAAACCACGATAAAACGGTTGACGAAAGAGTCAAACAGTGTGTACAAATGTTGCCACCCACTTTTAGAATTTTCTGCTTTTAAAAGGTAGGTATTTTAGGTAGGTACGCTAATAAAACATTGAAAATAAAAACACTAGGGGATTACAATATCCGGCTGAAAATAAACTTGGCGAGCTTGATCGAGATCATATTACAGTTTCTAAGAAAAAACTAGGAATGTACTTCCACTCCCACGTTATGGGACCTTTGATGATATCAATTTAGTCGAATTTAGTTAACGTTCACGGTTTACACGTCAATTTATGCCGCAATGTCAGTTAGTGTTACCTCTTCAATAAAATTTTGAACGCTTACCTAGTTACTATTTTAGTAAATTTCCTCGAATATTTCCTAAGTATTTGATGACATCGTTGCTTTTAGGCTCCGAGGGTTTATCGCCCCTTAAAAGCCGAAAATCCATTTTCGGGGATCGTTCATAATATTCCTCTTAAAATTGTGGAATAAAATGTAGCTTTAACGTCTTTACGTTTATTTTCATTGAGCATTGAATGACGCGAACTTTACTTGTTCTTACTTATTTTGAGGGGTATTATTTCAGAAAATACCGGCCACATTGCAGGCAGAATAACGCACGCGACGAATGGGGAAGTCGAACCCTATTGTCAATTGTTTCAGTTGTGATATCACACAGCCAGACTATGACGCGAGTAAGCAACTGCACAGAGCAACACTGATCACAAGACGAAACACCGAAATCCTGTTTTGCAGTTGACATGACTTTTCTCATTAAATTCCGACTTCCGAGAGGACATTTTCATATTTCCTAGTTTTATCACCCGATCTTGATTAAATTTAACTTGAAATTAAACCATTTTGCACCCTCCGATCTACAAAAAAAATATACTGATGAAAAATAAACAAAAACACAAACGGGAAGAGAATGTCGTCTTTTTACTCAGACTCTTTGCGTGGGCATTAGAATATCTCAGAAAGCTTTGTCTCTTACTACTGAGATGTTTACTTTAGCAAAACAAGTTACCAGATTATCCACGTCTCCTGGATTGGTTAAGTTCCGTAATGATGTTTTTCCTTTGTCGATAAAACGTCGGCTAGCCGAACTTATAAACTACTTTTCGTAGAGACTGACCACTCGAAATTTAGAGGACATAATTATAATCTGTATTCTTATGATAAGGTATTATCTAAGCAAACGCAGTCACAGGCAAAGCTAGCTAACTATACGACTGAAATAACAATCACTCAGGCAATCTTCAATCTATTCAATTAAACTTTAACTGCTAATTGCTATTCAAAAATCGAACGTCAGATGCCTAAACAGCAAACGCTTGATAATGGTCTTGAACCAATCAGGGCTGAAAGAAAATGGGGCTTTGCTCGATTGATCTGTATTACGTATTACTCGTGGAGCGGGATTACCGTAATTGAAAGCGGAAGGGGGGGGGGGGGGGGGGGTGTAATAAGTGTGTAACCGCCGATGAGGCAAATGAGGTAGTATTATAATTTACATTGAATTTTGATTAATGGTTTACATGCGGCTGGTGACGATGAATGGTATAGGAATGATCTGGAAACTAAAAATAGATGGCACTACTGGTGGGCCGAAAATTAAATATAATAAAAACAGTACAGACAAAGATAGGTCTACTTATCTCGCCTCTATTGTCATTTCCAACTAGGTTTGTTTCGACAAGCCCTATCTTCAATATAGTCAGATTCCTTTACAATAAAGACCCATCTGAATTACCAACCGTACATTCACATCAAATACCTACACACACAATTACACAGAAATCACAAAATAAACATGTTTCCCAAAACACGTAGAAAGGGTTTTATTGGGTAGAAACACCGTAGTCCGGAACGGTGAGTGCGGTCCCTAACACACCGATAGCTATCGAGGATTCAAATCACTTATTGGGCTATTTCGAGGACAAGATGTGAGAGACAAGCGGAGAAAAACATAATAATTGTATACCTTCGAGAACAACATTAACTTCATTTTTAAATATGAAAAAGCGTCTCAATAAAACGTCTTAACATAATCTTCTATCTACACCTATAAAACAGTACCGAGACACACTGACTGACACAACGCACAGAAACCACTTTACATAGAAACTTAAAATTTGGCAAACGTGTACTTTGAGTATCCTAGAGGTAAGAAGGCATTTTCGAAAATTCCACGGGATAGGTAACTAGCCCATTTTGAAATATTTCACTAGTTATTTGTAGAAAATCAAAAAGAAAGCCTTAAAAATACTAATCAAATAATCCGGTGCACCAAGAACGAACCGGAGTGAGCGAAGAAAAATCATTACACTTCGACACTTAATCTGAGATCTGTGATCGATATTTTAGTCATATCCGAAATTTTATTTTTTAAACGGGAACGGAAAATGACACTTTCGGGTATCGCCTCCGCTTCTCCCCGGCGCCAGTTCACAAAGGCAAAGTTTCGTATTGATTGTAATACAGCATCGCGAAATGAGAAGTGAGTACTGTTTCCACATTGGTTTGAAACACGCAGGGTGGACCAAACAGCTCCATCCCAATAATTAGTAGTTTCAGCTCGTTCGCGCTGTTGCGGTATCGGGGTTACATTAGCCTTTTTGAGTGACAGAAGTTCGAAGTATTATATGCGCTTTCATATTCACCCGTGCAAGGGTATGTGCTCGTATTAGCTTAATTTCTCTATGGGGTGACAATATATGTATAGGCGTCTTTATTGTCAGTCCATTCCTATAATAACTTTTATAATAAAAATCCAAGATTTCCTCGGCGTAATAATTACAATATCTCTTTTCTTTATGTATTACTAGCAGCCCGTCCCGGCTTCGCACGGGGTAGACAATTATAAAATGAAAAAAGTTGTTGTAGTGACATAACTACAATAGTTGGACATATGCTACCGCGGAGTTTTTTGTAGACATTATGATGTTCTTCAATATTGTTGTACATTATTTTGTTCTATCGCTAATAGTTTCGGCAGCGCATTCGACGAAAGACATTTTAAGACTCATTTTTCTACACCTTCGGTTACATTGTTCAAATTTTACCAAGGATCCCTAATTTTTTTCAAAATGAAATGTAGCCTACGTCAAATTGGAAGAATGTAGAATTCTATTGGTGAAAGAATTTTTTAAATCGGCCCAGTACTTTTTGAGCCTATTCATTACAAACATACAAACATACCAAAATAGGTACAAATCTTTCCTCTTTATAATATTAGTGTAGATTTGCTTGAAGAGTCACTGAATCCACCAATTGCATTCTGTGCAATAACATTGAAAGGAATAAATAAGATACGTCAATGACTTTTAAAAGTGGATTCGTTGACTTTTGTTATCACGATAATACTGAATCTTTATCGTTCCTGGATCGAATCGTCCGGGGCAATTACCCGGGACCCGGACATCCGAGCTCGCAATGCCTGTCACGGGCCACTTCCCTGATGCGAGGATAGACACCAATTTACATGCTTTGCTGGCTTCGCCATCGAGTTTTTTTTTGCATGAAAATTCTTTTTTGGAGCCACCTAGCGACATCGCGTGTCAAGTAGAAGGTGATTTCCGAACAGCACCATCTTTTAAATAATTTATTGAATCAGGCGTTAGTTTGCGGAGGTCCATATTTATGAACTAAAAAACAATTACTTTGCTCACCCGCGACCACTAATGACAAATAGTTATATCTGTGTGGCAAATGTACGTTTCCATGCAACACCTCCGCCTCCACTGCTACACGAATCAACACATGCCACACAGACTCAACTATCACCACCACCACTATACTAAACGCTGACGCGTTTCGGCACTCTCCATGAGGCCATTTACGAAGCACAACAACAACCGCTCAACATGCCACCACTTCCACTACAGTACAGTACAGTACGGAGGTGTTGCATGGAAACATACATTTGCCGCACAGATATAACTATTTGTCATTAGTGGTCGCGGGTGAGCAAAGTAATTGTTTTTTAGTTCATGAGCACCATCTTTTGGTCACTAGAAGATTTACTTTCACGTGGAAATTATTGATTACCTACCTCTATTTAACATCGACCATCTAAATGGTATACAAATGGGGCGAAAATGACCCACTAAAGCTGAAAAAAAGTCTATTTAACACTTGTCGCACAACGGCTTGCTAAAAAATACTTCCACGTATTTTTCGCCTCCGAAATACCTGCTTCCTAGCCTACGAAGCGAAACATCTCCAAATTGAAACTCTGATTAAGTGCCTCGGATACCGTTCTAGTTACGACTCCATTTTCTTCAGTTCGTATTTATTGAGTTCCGCTGGAAGGTGAAATGGTCGCTCGCTACAGAACAATTTTATTGGGCAATACAGGGGACCATTGGACGAGGCAATAAATGTGTAAAATATGGATATTTTAGTGCTTTTCTTTACGCGTGGAACAGGTGTTGAGGCTCACTTATGATTATGACAACATTAGTAGGAGAATTGTAGACATATTTTATAGTTTTAGGGACAAGTCGTAGGTAGGCATGAGCATAAAGCAAATGAACGTACTCCTTTCTAATAAATAGGTGGATGCGACAGTGAAAGTCTTTAGGTCTGCGAAAAACGCTACTGTTCTATCTCTTCCTCTGTGTAGGTACTTTTATAACCGGCCAACTAAGGTAGAGAAGAAAAACAAATTCTGAATCTGCATTTGCTAAGCGCGCGCTTTGTCATTCGTTCCTCTAACTTAATTTCAAAACTGTGCAAACTGTGAAATTTCCAGTATGCCGCGTAGACAGCCAGCAGTTCACTTAGCACAGAATAATTTGTTTTCTCAACTGCCGGACTCGAGGGGCTGAAATGATGAAAAGCACGAGGTTAAGCCGCCAAGCGTTTTGTCGGACATTTTAACAATGGCTTCTGTTAAACTTTCTAGAAAAGTTAAAAGGCTCTAAAGGATAAGAATACAGGTAGGGCTGCATAATAGAATAGGGATACAATTATAAGTTGACAACTCGCCCTATGGAGGGGGGCTATTTATTATGCGTGAGGCTTTGGGATCTCTCCTCTGTACAAAATCAAGTGGATAAGTCTGGAGTCGTGTTTGTTTCAAGTCAATGCTGGAAATATTGAGTGTCGGTGAATTACATTTCCATTAATGAATGGATGAATGAATGGAACTACACCTTATTCTTGAGTCCTCGCTTACCCTTGACTATCCTTGAGCTTGAGATTATCCTTGGCAAACTTTCAACGAAATACAGTTCCGCAGGTAAGTAGTGTATAATAATACTACTGTCGATAATTGAGGTCAAAGTAGCTGTTAGCGTCATAAATCATAATAGTGAGCCGAACCCTACTTGCAATGACCAATTTTAATAGGGTACTCTTAAGTGTCACAAAATTTGAATATAATCAATTTCAAACGGCTTATAATCCCATCCGTTTAGGAAGTTCGATTAAATTTTCTCATCGAAAGCCGCTAAATATTTATAAATTTTGCCTTCCCGAGCGAAATATTAATGGAATATTATAGCAACAGGACTTGTATCCTTTGTTAACCGCCGGGATTTTCAATGCATTTAACAGCTCATCTCGTAACCTGAGACGGTGGAAAATGAGACCGCAGCGCGGTGCTGCCAACATTAGCCGCGCAACGACTAGTTCCTAGGGATTGCTTTAGGTTAAATAGGGGAATTTAAAAGTGGTTTAATTTGGTTTTATGCAAGCTAATACAGCTTGTTTTGTTAATTAGACGGGTTTTAAGATTGACGATAATTAGATGTGGTTAAAATTACGTATTTGATTCACAATAATTTGGGGGTTTTCAGTTACGCGTAGCATTTACTTACATTCTGTTTTATTAGGTATTTGTATGTTGGCTGTCTTGAATGTCGTTATTCCATTATTTTAATCGGAATATTCATGTATTTTTTTTAAACTCGTCTTTTTGCCCGCGCACGACAAACATTTTATCCCCATTGGATGGATCAATCAATTTACGGTGTAACTGATGAACAAGTTAATTGGAGCAAATATTTGTACCCATTACCTGCAGGTCCGTGGGGGCTCAAGAGTTGTGAGTTTCACCTACAGACTACAGTTTGACAAAATTTAGAGCAAAGTTTTGATTATATACCTGTACCTGCGCATCATTGCCCGACACTGCCCTAGTAATTGGCCGCTTCCATCATAATTCATAGCAATAAAGGTAGGTATGGTGTCAAGGAATGAAGGTGTCAAACATTGGGACGCTTACCTAATTTCCTAAGTAAGTATGCTGGATTTATTCTGGCTTACCCTTGTATGTGATTCTGTTTCGCTAATTAGTATAGGTACCTAACAAGTGTTTTCGGAATACTTATTGGCTTGGCCGTTGTGAATCGACGCTACGTTTCGTTTGAGCTTCCTTCCATACGGGTTTTCCGTGGACAGCAAATACAAGATTGACTTTCAACAAATGCGACATGGTTCCCTGCAATAGTATATTTTATTACGCAAATAAATGGCCGCGACAACATCCAACATTTAATTTTCGATCAAAAACATCAGAACAGTATATGATTACATACAATATATGCATATAAAAGACTACACGTTCCCAAACAGATAGCAGCATGATTTGATTTCAGTGATGATTGCAAATTCGGAATATTTCAATGCGGATTGGACCGATTCGTTCGGAATGCTCTGCGATGCGACGTGCAGGAATATTGCATTGATTTGGTTTACTGATAAATTTCGTATTTGAATTTTAGCTCAAAGCAGATAGAAAGCGCATTGATGCTCACCAAAAATACACACTAACATTAGGTATAAACGTGAAAGTAGCTATCCGTCTGTTTGTTACTGCTGACTTAAATATGGTCGATCAAACCGCTGAAGCAACCTTGATGAGTGAGAAGCTATTTTGTATAATGAAGGAATAAAATAGGCTACATTTATCCGGGAAAATTGCAGAGTTCCCACGGCATAGCATTACACGAATTCCGCGCTGATTAAGTCGCTGTTATAATCCAGTAGCATAATATATACTTCTATTACTCGTGTATTAGGTCAAATATAAATGCGGTGTCATTGTACATTCTCGGTGAACGTGCCCTGTTTTTCTAGTTTTATTACCTGGTCACTTTAAGATGACATACATGACATAGTAAACTAGTCACCAATACCTGCAACAAAAAGTATTTTTAATGAGTTAATGCTAATCAAAGTAACGATTTCGTCAGTGCCGGCAATCAAATAAGATCCAATTTACGGAGTTTGTATTCGGGTCAAAATTTATGTTTCAACAACATTTGAAGATTCAATTTGAAGTGTAAGTATTATATTCTACAGTCTGCAGTCGCCCGTTTTCTCTAAGCCTTTCCCGTATCGAATTGGACAATCGAACACTGTTCACTGCCTTCATTATTTACAGCCCTTGCCAAACGTTGGTAACGCTTAAATAGCCTTCTATTTTCATGACAATACGGGCTATAGGCACTTGACACGGCCCGTTCCCGTGCTCGACCTTTTTAGAGGTCTGAAGGGGCATTTAATAGCTGAATTACCGCATACATCAGACAAACTGCCAGCTCCCCTAGTGATATGAATCATCGCTCGTCGATAATTTCCATATCTAGACGACCCATAAAAATATGCCGCTTTTACGGTGTGAAGTGCGAATGTTTGTATTGAAGAGAACTGGGCGAAGAGAGGAGTATCAGAAAAAACGAAATCGGGTACTCAATCTGTTTCAGGCTATTTTGGAATAGCTTGGATGTCTACGAAGATTTTGAACCGGAGATCTTTTTGATGAATAATCATGTTAGTGTATTAGTTGCTCATATAAGGTAAGTCAACCTAAGAAATTATTATGTGTCTATATTATCACGTCAAAAGCGACAAGTACGAATTCTCGGATTATTCGGGTTAAATTTCTTAACCATTTATGAGCAGCGTATGTTATCTTATCATCAATCTTACTTAATGCCCGTTACGTAATCTCGTATCAGTGTAGGTTAACCAAGACTTTCCCTATGAAGCCAACTGTGTTAATTTGCAAATTATTCTCGTTAACAAAGTAAGAAGTAACAAAATGTTTCGTGTTCATGGACAATAAACATTATGAACGATTTTATAGCGGTCCGTCATATAATTTATACGCAAAAATATTCCGGTATTCGGCGCAGGCACAGAAGAATTGTTTCGGAGTTCCGGCTCCGTATCAAAACATCCGGAACAAATAAATTATTTAAATGTGTGACTTCGATGCGGATTTGGTGTCGCCTGTGATCATGGCTACTTTTATAAACTTTCACGATTTTCATACGATTTCAAATACTTAGGACCAGACGGACGTTGCGATATACCAAAGACACAAAGCAAAAAACATGTTTTCCATTAATTAAATTAAAAATTAAGTAGGTACGTTTACATCGTCAGCAGTACCTGACCATCGAAGCTGAGTATGTAAATAAAGGGTACTGGTTAAAAAAAAAATTTAAGTTGGCAGATCGCCAACAATTAAAAATGTATTACTTTGTAGGTAGGTTCCGAAAATATTTAAACATCAACCTTGTTGCCGCGGTAATTAAAGTCTTAAAGTAAAGTAAATAAAGTAAAGTTGGAATCGTTAGAGTCATCTGTTGCAAATTCTATAACCAGTCCCTTGGGTTAGTAATTAATCCCAAAAGATAAATAACCAAGTTTCCATTAAACACAACACTGATTGACTGGTACCTGTACAGTACCTAAACTCGTTCACGAAACAAGAAAATAATGATGACGGCTATAAAGAAAACCCTTCAGTATGTTACTGACGTGGGCGAAAAATACAACATAAATTATGTTATTCCGGAAACGTCGATAATAGGGATGTTATTCGCTTTGGCGTTCGTGTTTATTCGCATTTGTAAAGCGAATATCTTCACAAATATAAAAAGGGTGTCTGGATTTGTGCTTCTTGCAGGAACGGAACAACGAGTCGATGTGAATTTTGTAAAGACAGTTTATGAGGTTCTGAGTGAAGTATAGGATAAAATCCTAAGCTTAGCCCGGAAAAATGCAGTTTCCGGTGGTTAATTTTATGCATGAAAAATGCTAGTATCGTCTTGCGGGTGTATTAAGCACAAAATGAACATTCAAGTTAAGTAAATATGTTAAGGGTTTGAAGTCACGAAATAAATTATGTGAACCACGCGATGGGCTCGGCTGAAACGACCCTTCGTTCGTTTGATTCCTTCGTTTTAGTTTGAGGTAAGTAAAAATTCTGGTACAGTTAGTTAAGAAACCGTGTTTTGGTGTCGATCGTAAGACTCGAACACAATCACTTACTTTTCTATTCACAAATGGTGTTTAAATCTGTGTCTATTGCTCGAAATATTTTTTTTACTGTGGTAATGAAGAGCGGTAAGTACTTTTCTCCTTCTGGTACCTATTTCAAATTTCGAAGGGTATTTTCACAGGTATCAGTGGTACAAGTATAGGTGTTACATCGGGCCCCTGCACGAATGTTACAAAAATTATATGCGTTACGTCACTACCCGATAATATAGCTTATTCTAACTAAACGTCGGGAGCTACGGAACGTACTTATTCCGTCGGAGAGTGGGAGGCTGAGAAACGATGGAATTATACGACGGAACCCTTCGGCTGGAGATATTAATCAATGCTCATTCGAAACAGACGCTAGGGTCGCCCTCAGCATTGAAAAGGTAGAATAAAATACAGAATTAGTTAGCTGACTCATGAACCGCCTTCCAAGCCAGATTGAACTCTAGACGAAGCATGATTTTGTGTAAAATGGTTCAATTAAAATCGCGCTGATGCTGAAAGTGGTTGCCTGGCGAGGAGGCTCATTCAGTAGAATTGGGGATGTTGGTTAAAATAGACTGAATGTTACTTAATGAGCCCGGAAAGTCTCATACTTGTACTGAAATGGGAAAATGATTCATTAATATTCGTTCTTCCGAAAAATTCTACATCTCACTTGGACTTGCTCATTCATCTAATAATATTTTCTTTTCATTTCCGTAACACCGTCTAAGGTCGCCAAGATGCATTACACATTGTATTGTACCTGATCGGTAAGTGGGGAGCTCGTAATTTTTCATGTTCTTTGATATGAACGTAAAACAACTCTTGAACACTTGTTACAGTCTGAATAAGACCTCAAAGTATAATAAACTTAGGCAACTATCCGGATTTCTCAGGTTAATTAACAGCGTCTAACAACCTTATAGCCAACCCTTTATTATTTGTGCTATTGTAGGTGTACAGTAGTTGACAGCGATTGTTTGTATCTAAATTGTGGTTAATTATCATGTCTGGTCACGACTTTAGTAGTTGTCAGTCACGTACTCATTTTAAGGGTCCCTAAACAATACACAAGGTCTTTGTCACAGCGAGGGCCTCGCGTTCATTTCATTACGAAGAGTCTCTAAAATTCAAGTAATTAAATTACACCCTTGCCATGCCTTTTATTTGACTCCAGGTTAACGGCGGATGGAGATGCTTGGGACCTCGGTTATTGCAATATGATCAAAAGGTATTTCATTAAATTATATGTATACATGTACATTATATGGTGTATATATGTATGCTCCACTTGTACTCTAATTTGATGTCCGTCAAGAATCTACCTGTCTTTAACCAAAACATACTAAACCCCTGTGAGCCTTTTGCGTAGTGGCCACAAAAATTACTCTAGCCTAAAATTATTTTTGTGTTTGCATTGAGTTGTGATGCAGTGAAATAAAACGGATCACTCACGTATAAATATGTCGAGTTTAGCCCGACATGTTTCGTGTTAATTGCCTCTCGCTGTAATTGTAGTGCGCGTCTCGCTGCTGCTGGGTCGTGCGCTCCCAGAGGAAGGACTACGAATTAAATAAATAAATATCATGTGACAAATTGTCACCAATTGACCTAGTCCCAAACTAGGCAAAGCCTGTCCTATGGATACTAGACAACGGATAAACATACTTATATAGATAAATATACATACTTATATACATATTAAACATCCAAGACCCGAGAACAAATATTCGTATTCATCATACAAAAATCTGCCCCGACCGGGATTCGAACCCGGGACCTCAAGCTTCATATTCAGGGTCTCTAACCACTAGGCTATTCGGTAGTTCGAAACATGTCGGGCTAAACTCAACTTATAATACGTGAGTGATTCATTTTTATTTTCACTATGATTTAGTCTCACGTTAGTTTCATGTAAGCGCTGTCATATGTTACCTTACCTAATTTATTTTTGTAATGTGTACATCCAAATTGTAAAAACCAAATTGAAACCGTTCAATTCAGTTCAGTCCAATTGAAAATATGTACCGCAAAAAGGCAGCTTTTGGGGACGCACGAATTTAAAAACATTGCTTGCTTGTTAATGATACATTCATGTTTAATTTGGCTTGTTTTCATTAAAAATAATAATTGTTTAATTTTAAGGTTTACTTTTGAACCCCCCGAGCCAAAAAAGGGGTGTTATAAGTTCAAAGAGTGTATCTGTGTCTGTCTGTGGCATCGTAGCTCCTAAGGATGTGCCGAATTGAACTTGGCTTTTTTAATCGAAAGCTAGTTTAATCGAGAACCTAATGCCAGTGCATGTGGCATAAGGTAAAAACGGGTAAAATCATAAAATAATCGGAAATGGAACGGGATTTGGACAGCACAGATTTTGCGATATCACAGTACAGTACGGTAATAAATAAGAAAACGGACGAAAGAGTAACTAAAAATTTCCATAGTAAACTGTTGCCGTAAGCAAACATTCTTTCAGAAATGTGAATTACGAAGAAAGTGGCGCCCCACATATCTTTATTGTCATATCGAAGGTCGGACCCTACTAATCCAGTTATCAGTATAACCTTCTTGGTATCACTCACAACAGGCCGTTGTCTATGATTCATTCCGAAAATTAATAATCAAAACGCCATTTCCGGTTTCTGGAAGCAACAATGTTGGCGGAAGTTGCTCCATTGTCTGCCGAGCCGCATGTCAAATGCTGCTGCTGGCTGATCAATATGACAGTTGCTAGGGATGTTATGGATATGAAATTTAGGATCTGGATACGAATACGACCGGATGGCCTAGTGGTTCCTCCTGACTATGAAACTTGAGGCCCCGGGTTCGAATCCCGGTCGGGGCAGATATTTGTACGATGAATATGAATGTTTGTTCTCGGGTCTTGGATGTTTATATATGTATTTATTTAAGTATGCATTTATCTATATAAGTATGTTTATCCGTTGTCTAGTACCCATAGTACAGGCTTTGCCTAGTTTGGGACTAGGTTGATTGGTGTCAATTGTCCCGTGATATTTATTTATTTATTTATTTATACGGATATAGAAATAATACCGGTATCGGTACCCCGGACAATAATAATATTATACCGGTTTTGGATACAGTTACGGTTACGAAATTATTTCGGATTATCCGTTAGTTTGGGATAGTTTCAGTTATGGATATTAGATTTTTAAGAAATTGTAAGAACAAAACACAAATTTATAACAAAATTAATAAGATTTTGACTTTATTTTTAAGTTGTCATTTGGTACATCGGGTTTCAGAACTCTATTTTCTAATAAAGAATCACAAACAAATTCACTTACTTGAGAACATCAAATACAGAAAAAAAACGAAACGAACGTGCAGCAACAGATGTTGACTTAATAAATACATCAATCAATAATTTAAGTATTTACTAGTTTACTAAGAAAAACTTGTCATAGTGTTTCATTTGGTCTCCACCCCTATCCAATATTATACAAAACCTTTAATTCCGAATTCGGTTACGGTTACTAATAGATTTTTATTTCGGATATCCAATAGTTTCGGTTTCGGTTACGGAGCTCCTTCACATCCCTGACTTGCTATTGATAACTTTAATGAATAACCATATTACCACGACTCGATACAGAGGGTCGAGCACGACTTTACGGATCCTGCGTAACGTTACGGTTATCGTATCGAGATCGAGAAACCTCATACTAAATTTTAGTTCCAAATACGCTCACGGGCGGGCGATGTTCCAAACGTCATACAAACTCGACAACGTTTACTATTCGATTTTACGTGATGCAGGATTCGAAAAGTCGAGCTCGACCCTTTGTGGCTCGAGTTTACTGTAGGCCGAGCACGAAGTTTACAAATCCGTATCGAAATCGAGAAACCTCACACTACATTTTAGTTCAACATACGCTCACGGGCGGGCGTTGCTCCAAACGGCATACAAATTTCTCGATAACGTTTACTACTCGATTACGTTACACAGGTTTCGAATATTCGTACTCGGGCCTCTGGTGTCAATTTCCTCTAGGAAGGTGAGAGTAATGTCGACGACGCAAAAATAGGGCTGTTTTAAGTTCGACGTGTGTCTGCGTTTCAGTGTATGTTTGTCTGTCTGTGGCACCGTAGCTACTAAACGGGTACGGGTAGTTAATCGTTAGTTTGAGAATAATCAAGTCATCTTTGACGTGGGTATCTAAAAGGTTCACAATTTCACTATGGTTTAGAGCGTAATTGTATACAGTGGAAGGACTACGGATTAGTCCGAAACATGTCGGGCTATAGCCGACTGACATACGTGAGTGATCCGTTTATTTCACTATGATTGAATCTCACGGTAGTTTCATACTAAAAACCTAACCAACTTAGAAAAGTTGAAAAACCCTCGACATTTTCATTTCAAAGTACGATATTTCAAAAACGGGTAAACCGATTTTAATGAAACTTGGCTAAGAACCTTCTCGATTAAACTAGCTTTCGATTGAAAAAAAAAACCCTATCGAAATCGGTAAATCGGTGATGCCACAGACAGATAGATAGATACATATGTCAAACTTATAACACCCCTCTTTTTCGTCGGGGGTTAAAAACGATGGTGCTTGTGAGCGAGCTAGACAATAAGCGTGCCGGTCTCTATCAACATTTAATTAAACAGTTACTAGCTAAACACATTTGTTCAAATTAACAACCTCATATTCATTTAAAACAAGTCGGTATAAGTACTCTAATTACTGAAGCAATTTTATAAAAGAGCGTACCTATAACAATTTGCTAAAGCAAGTCTTCATAATAATTTCAACCCTCGGGAGTCTGCTCTACAGATCATAAATTATTCCTTTCTATTGTGTTCTCAACCTTTGGCTCAATGGAAGGGTCTGTGTGTAACTACCCCTGCATTTCGGTTCAGCCGACGTGGAAAATTTTAAGAGGCAGCAAGTGTGTACTGCGCTGAATGGGGAAACAGGCCATAATATGCAAGCCTTGATTTTTCGATACATAAGACGCATTAGGCTCTAAGCATGTTATACTTTTGTCATCGCGCAGTTGTTTTTTTACAGTAAAAGGAAGGCAAACGAGCAAGTGAGTCAACTGTCGCTACCTATACACACTGGCAACATCAGAGAGATTGCAAATGAGTTGAGGACATACGAAGGCTAAAATGATTTCATGCAAGCACTACTGCTCAGCGGCAGGATTAGTAAGCAAGATGCTGGTTTGTCCAGTCGGAAGTCGCAAGAGGTCCTTCCACCAGCAAAAACATACGGACATCCTATAATATGGGCTTTCATTTTTTTTTCCCTCGCTTCCAACCTTGCGAAATTCAGGTCACACTTGAACTTCTTGGATTAGTGCAAATCAGAGTAACACATTTGAGTGCGAGCGTTCAAAATAATTTCTTATTCACAGAAAAGAGCTTGGAAAAAGGGCAACAGATCTACAGCGCTCACGAGGCATAAATGTAATACTATGTCAAATCAAAAGAGACTTCACTCCGCGCTATTTTGCAGTGGGTTGCACTGATTTTCAGCCATATTTACTTTTGAATTTTCGAATGTATGTACCTTCATAATACCAATACAAATTTCTTATTATTTTTACTGCTTACTGCTAACCAGAATAGTCGTAATTATTTATACCTATTTCATTTTGATTTTTGATCGACTTTTGTATAGGGTTCGGTCCAGGAATGACTATAACTCAAGTAACCCAGCCAACTTACGAGTATACGTATGTATATTAGAAAAGTTGAAAAACCAAAGTAATTTCAAAGTTCAATATTTCCAAAACGGGTGAACCGTTTTTAATGAAACTTAGCTGGGAACTATCGTGATTAAGTTAGCTTTCCATAAAAAAATACCGCATCAAAATCGGTAAATCAGTTTCGGAGCTATGGTGCCACAGACAGATACACAGATACAGAAACACCCCTCTTTTTCGACGGGGTAAAAACAAATACTCATGTAGCCCGCCATTTTTATCAAATTGTCATTGTTAGCAGATATTACTAAACGTTGGTGAAAAACTGTGGTGAAAAGAGGCCTGGTAAATTGAGCCCAGTCGGTCGTTTGCCTCGTTATTGTCGTACAACTATTGAACGCGACTTACGAATGTTGTACGAACTAATTGAATTGGATAGACGCAATACCCAAACTAGTTCAGCGGCAACGTTATCTTATGCGTTTAGCTTTGCCAGTTAATGAACAAAGACAATAACTCATGTTTATTGTGTTCCTTGTTCTTGGGTTCTTCCGCTCCGGTCAAATTTATTCTTTCTTTTTTTCTTTCTTTCTTTATTCTTAACCAGCCAGTCGCGTGACACGGAAATCACGGTCAATGTCAGTCACACTTTAAAATTTTGGTTCGAAGGCCACTATACGACTTTTAAAATAGGTCTTGCTTTTATCACGTTTTGTTTCAGTTTAATTAGAGCTGACACACCACTGTACGGGCAAAAGAGTACTAGGAATGAGCCTTGTGGTTACAAAGTTACATATATTAGCTGTGTAGGTACTTATTTGACGATAAACAGAGTTACCTAATGTAAAAATGCTGCTGACTGTACGTACGTAGGTTTATTTTCTTCAATTTCTACACCATAAAATCAACTAAGCATTGCTTAACGTTACACTTGCGACAGTTTTCAACAAGTAAATCCTACATTTAACTTCCGTTTAACGGTAATTCCGAGAAAACTACTCAAAATCCAATATTAGTTGAACCTGGATATTTCGCAACTTAAACTCTTACTTTAATTTCGAATTGTTGCTAGTTTACTGCAAATAAACGGAAACAAACTAGAATGCTTACTGGAAAAGCTTCCAGTTGGGAAAGGTGCCGCTTTAACTGCTGAGCAACTTCTCTTAAATGCATTTAATTAGACAGTGAAGTAAGAGAGGTTTTGCAATTTTACTTTTTAATTCCTATTTAAAACTAGTGTGGTGGTGAGATGGTCAACGTAGCGTTATCGCTTCCGCGTATCAAATAAGTTATAAAATACAGACTTAGCGCCCATAAATTTCAAATAACGCAGACAGCAACGTTCACGTGTAGAAAGTTTTACCCAGAATTCAAGGGAACAAAAAATTATCTTAAACAAAACTTAAGATTTATAGAGTCGACCAACGCGCAACATAAAATTAAATTAGACAAAAGAAACCTGACTCGCTTTCTTAAAACTAAGTCGTAAAAATGACGCTTGACAAGTCGATACTTAAGAACCCATTATAGACAAAGGACCTTGTGCAATCTTTCAATTGCTAGGATACGTAAATTGCTTCCACGTGTTGCTTTAGACTCGAGTGAAACCAGTCAAAAAAATCATAGCAAGCAAAAACATCATGATGCTGATGATGATGTTTTAAGGGCGGAGCTTACGCTCTAGCATGACTATCGTCCAATCGCAAGGATCGGTCATAGTCATTAACCAATCATATGTACGGAATTACTCGTGGGAATATTTTAAAATTACAGAGACAGGCCCACAGCTCCCGGAGAGAGGTGGAGACCCGAGGGATGACGCTGACGGGAGTGGAGGAGGAAGTTGGGGCAGTGGGATCTTGGCTCGCTTCACGACAAGAACCTAGAAAAATCTTAGCGATTCTCTCTGTTAGAACCTATGAGCTAGGGTTGTTGAAGGTCCTAACATATCGAACTAAAATCTAAATAAATAAGTTAGTTTGTAATTTAGCTAGGGAGTGAAAAGTGCATCCAGGAGTTATTCGGTAAAGTACCCGATTTCAGTTATTAATACAGGTTATCAAATGAATCCACTACTTGTTTATTACTGTTCTGTATTATAGTAAAAAATGAATCTAGACGAACTATATGAGTCTTGTTATCGCCTGATTCAGGTTGAATATAAGGGTTGGAACTCAATAGAGGTCATAATGTTGATATTGTTCGGATTAATGATCATGGTTCTATTGATCTTAATGTGTGAGAAATGTGGGAGTATTTGGAGGTGTTTGGGCTTGATTGTAGTAGAGAAGTCACACCTAGAGTTCGAGAGATTGAGATGACCGACGTTGGAAATTGAACTTATAAGGGGTCATGGATTTATTTGACAATACTGGAAAGAGTAAATTGTAAAACGTAATTTTATGTGTACTAAGTTAATCTGTGTGAAATGAATAAGAAATCTTGTAATTCCCTTGATTCATAGCTTTAGATTTACTTGCCGATCTTTGATACTGTTTTCCTAATTGTTTTAAACCTTGATAACGAATAAAGAGCGAACTTCATTGTCGCACAACAGATAATAAGTGTGCAGTCACAAGGGCAACCCGTTGCAAGCTATGTAAATATAGCACCATTCACCAATGTAATAAGGTGGAGAGTTGAGGCTAACGTACATTAGACCCTCAATTAAAGCTCCTTTTCACACCAACTAAAAGCGAACCTAAAATCTTAAGTCTATTCATTGTACTCAGATGAACTAATTGTGTATATATTTTATTGTGTGATTATTTGTGTTTATTGTTGTGTGATATGTTTATTAGCCACTGTGTGCATGTGTGTTAGTGTGTAAATAGCCAAAAGGGTTTTTTATTTGGGGGTTCGTTTTCCCTTTATTAGTATGGCTCTGTAGGAACAGAATCCTCGATTTTCATTGAAATGATATCATCAATGAAGATCTAAATAATTGAAATAGTTTCTTTTGCTTCCTCAAATGTATTATAAGGTAGATCTTCCTATTGAATAAATTAATTGATCTACTAAATTTCATGGTTTTCGTTATATTCTAGATAAGTTCCCTAACTCGGAACTATTTAATAATGTAGATTTCTCATTAATAAATTGAGCGGATTAAGCTACAATGAGATTTCTAAATCAAGAGCAAGTAAAGTACACTTCATGTAATAATTAATCTCCACTATTGAAGATTTCCACACTACATCTCGATCACAGATTTTCTATACAGTTCGATCTCGATGGCATTTTACAGATAAATTATTAACCACGTAATAAATACGGGTTAATAAATTAAATTGATTGATGAGACTTTATATTGTTAAAATTATGCCGATACACTAGTAATTTTGCTTCAAATTGGTAATTTAAGCTTCTTCCAAGCAAACTGAGAGTTAACGTAAGGTCCATATTTTGATTAAACAGACCAAATATGCATTTCTGAGACCAGAGTTGAGAACAAGAGTCACAAGTTATTTGAGTAATAAAATCCTGCGTACAAACGCTAGGCGATGTCCTAACGGATTTTAGTGGCTAAATGTCACGTGTACCGGGAGACACAAATGGCAGTGGACCGAGAGCGGCGGAACCAGTGGGTATTGTTCGCATCGGTAGATGCAGTAAAGGTAACGACCCTGCAAGTCACAGCTGGGCTTGTGAGGCTGAGTTAATTGAGTTTGAGACATTGAAGTAACGGAGGTTTCAGCCAATAAGCTGATTTGGGAAGGTTGACCCTATATACTCATGTACATGATTCGGTGGCGATCTGATAGCAATCCTGGGAACCCAATACACGCCATGTCTTACAGATTGACCTCCGACCTTGGTTTGGCCAAACCATATCAAATATTATTGAATTTCATAAATCCATGGTAAAAGGGGTAGGGGCCCGCTGGGCCCCAACATTGAAAGTACGCATCCTCGGATGTTGGAAATGTAAACGCTTCGCAGCGCAAAGGAGGTCAACTGTCACCCCAATAACCTGACGACAGGGCCAGTTACTGGCGTAGGGATCCCCGTACCAGAATGAGATTGGTCATTTGGTTCAGGCATACCTGTTTCTAGTATTTTCACTGTCTATCACGCTATCCGAGCACTTACTTTATTCCATACAGCCAACAATAGTACAAGCGAGCTTCACTAACTTGTATTGAATGAGGCTCGCCTCATTACAATAAACCCTTTGTCTACCCCGGAACATAAAGGTTCCAGGTAAGCGGGTGGAATGAATGACAGTCGGGGTACTAGACCACTCAATCCAATGTACTGTATAAAGCCTTGAAATTGACAAATAAGCTGCCTCCTTGTTACCGAGATGTGCTCTAACTCTACGATGTTTTCCTGAATAAAGTCTAAATACATTCGATACACTAAATAAATAAATATATAGACGATCATAGCCGTACCATCACAGTGGCATGCGACTTTGCTAGCGCAGAAATCGGCTATCGCTGTACAGCCGGAATTATTGTGATTGTGGGGAAACGCAAGCCTATAGCGTATTAAAAAACTGGCCAAGTGCGAGTCGGACTCGCGCACGAGGGTTCCGTAGAAAGATTTTAACGCTTTTCCCCAGTGTTTTAAGAAGTCCAGTGTAAGCAGAGCCCTGCTCCTAAGCAAAATGTACGCAGTGTGGAGTCAACTTATATTGGTACTCGAAATCTGGAGACAGACATAAAAATTTAAGATTTTGAGACTTTTCTGAGTAGTTGTACTATAAGAGCTACCTTCATACCAAATTTCAAGTTTCTAGGACAACTGGAAGTATCCTTTAGGTTTTCAAAAAACGGCAATTTGTATGGAAACGACTTTTTTAATGACTGTATCTTTTGATTGCGTTGACTTAGATGCTTGATTTTTTCACAGCTTCAAGGGACCGCATATTTGAGTATTTGATATTAATTTCAGCATCCTACCTCCACGCGTTCCAGAGAAAAAGGGTCTTGACAGACAGACAGACAGACAGACGGACAACAAAGTGATCCTATAAGGGTTCCGTTTTTTCCTTTTGAGGTACGGAGCCCTAAAAAAACAGCATTTTTCCGAGATAAAAATATCCTACTTCCGTCTCCGTGTCAGGAAAACCTCCTCCGTCCCTTCAGCCGTTTAGTCGTGGTTGAACCACAAACCAACAAGCAAAGATTTACGTTAAGTTCACATTTTAGCTGGCGTCGTGGACTCATATATTTTCTGGACCCTAATTCGCCATTCACGGCAAAACAAACGGCACAGTGAAAGTGTGTAGTTATATAAAAGCATTATAATGTACAACCCCATAGATTTTGCTCCCCCATTCAGCCGTGGCGGTCGCCCCACTTTTCATGTTGAACGTGCTAAGAAAATTAAAAGAAGTGGAAGACTGTACTAGATCGATCTACACTGACCTGGTTTAGCCACTAACCCGGGGTTAACGTAACGTCAGATGATATAAATACGTCATCGGCCTAGCAAATAGGTGAAAACTGCTTTCGAACTAAGTACATTCAAAGTTACCGCCGTTAATTTTCAAGCAAAACCGAGCCTTGATCACAATTTATTAAACTTGCACAAGCAAAGAGAAACCCCCAGAATAATGTTGCCTCAACAAATATGAGCAAGCAAGTAAATGAACGCGTCCGTAGCTATTTATCACAGTACGAACGTGGCGCAAACTGACAGCTCCGCGATTTTCCCGCGCTCGCCAGTTCGTTGCGTTCCAAATTCAAAACGCTGAGTGCGGATTAGGGGAAACGTTTGAATTTCGCATAAAGAATGATGTAAGTGATTTCTACATCTTTGTCGATTTTCTACCTTATGGGTACAAGACAAGGTGTAAAATTAAAAGAGATATTATCATGACTAACAGCAATCTATGTCTGATTTAGTGCTGCAGCAGTGATGTTCATTTGTAGTGCTTTCGGAAACTGCGAATTTTGCAATGCAGTGAGAATGCAGATTGATTACATTCGACTCACCCGACTCGACGGTGAAGACTGAATAATGACCGCATTTTGTTGGCACGAATTGAAAAATGTTTTGTGGGAAAAGGTTTAATGTACCTAGAGTTCGTTGAATTAACAAAAAGAGCTTTTTCTCGTATTATTATTTGACGGCCGGATAGCCTAGTTTTTAGAGACCCTGACTATGAAGCTTGAGGTCCCGGGTTCGAATCCCGGTCGGGGCAGATGTTTGTATGATGAATACGAATGTTTGTTCTCGGGTCTTGGATGTTTAATATGTATTTAAGTATGTATATTTATCTATATAAGTATGTTTATCCGTTGTCTAGTACCCATAACACAAGCTCTGCTTAATTTGGGACTAGGTCAATTGGTGTCAATTGTCTCATGATATTTATTATTTATTATTATTATATTAACTGTGTGTTATGTTAATTGTATTAAGTTGTATTTTGTTATTTTAAACAGATAAAATACTCAGCTGTAAAAAATGTGGCCTCATATGTACCTTATCTACCCATCCATGTACACGTAAGTAAATGATCGAAGTAGGGTATCGGTAATTTTGTATCTAGACTGGGACTTTTGTGCCGCTGAGTAAATGCATACGTTATCCCTAAAACAACTACAGTATATATCTGCGGTACAAATATAATTTAATAAAAAACTTCGAAACGCAGGGATAAACAAAATTTTAGGTAAAACAAATTTATAAAAGAAAGTGCTATTTAAAAGAAACTCCTATTCAAAAGTTCACATATGCACAAGATCTAGCACACAATCACACAATATTTTATCGCAGACGTAAAACAGATGTCCCATTCTAACTAATAAGCTGTATGGAAGGTCTGCTTTATCTCCACGATAAACGTACTAATTTGTTACTTACCTATCACCGCGTTGCATAAAATTACATTTATTTTTATATTGAAAAAGAACAGAATAATGGTAGTTTATGCAACTGCTACATAATGAGTGTTTTAAGGCCTAATTATGTGGAGTTGCATACATTACTTTATCTACACACATATTATAAGTACTCTAAGATGGGTTCAGAAGCCGAAGGCATATCATACCCATACCTGTCACGAATTTGATTGTTTTTTTTAAACCATAGACAAACATACCGAGCTGACGTTTCGTAAATTGTTTTTTTTTTGTAAAAAAAAAATACATTTATCACATTATTAATTATACATGTCGGACTGAACTCGACTTATATACGTGAGTGATCCGTTTTATTTCACTATTATTGTAAATTACGTTGGTTTTCAAATTTGAAACATCGAATTCGATATCGAAAAGTCATATAATGACTATTACTTTACTGCTGATGGTGGTTGGTGGGGCTGGCGGCTAGCAGTCGACGGCATACTGCAATGCTGGTCATTTTCTACGGTTTCTGAACGCATTATATGTATAGGACTTATGGTATGTGTGTAGATAAAATGTTATATAAATACATACATACTGTTAGTGTAAGAAAATTCACGAATAACCACTTGGTTAATAGCACAATTTTGAACCTTGGGAGAACGTGATTAAGAGTTATTATTCCTGCTGAGCTGGCAACGTTGCATTTTTTAGTTTTTCTCGCTAAGGTATTTCAATTTTAGAATGTGATCTGTCCAATGCAAATTAATCGTTATGTACTTCTATTTTCGTACTAAGCGAATTCGAATTTGAAAGAAGTAAGTATAATGAAATAATCGAGAAAAATAAAATAATGCAAAGTTGCCAGTTCAGTAGAAATGAACGTTCTTAAACCTACTGATTACTTTACTTAGCAAAGAAAATAATAAAAGTTCTCGTTACGACCTTTTGGTTTGACAACAGAGCACGACTTTTCGAATCCTGTGCAACGTTACGGTTATCGTATCGAGATCGAGAAACCTTATACTAAATTTTAGTTCTAAATACGCTCACTGGCGGGCGCTGTTTCAAACGTCATACAAACTCGATAATTTTTACTATTCGATAATTTTACGTGACGCAGGTTTCGAATATTCGTACTCGGGCCTCTGATACTCACCTAACTATTATTGGATTTTTATCGGCTCTAACACAAAAATCCAAATCAACCCGTCCACGGGTGGCTGAAAATAAACGGAACAAAGTATTTTAAAAAGTTAATCGCCAGATGAAAGGTCAAACGCCATTACTCATGACTCATACATTAGCCTAAAAATTCGTAGCCTAAGTAGCGTAGTTATGACTCATAATTCTTCAGGATTCCTGACTTTCGCTGAAAAAAGGCCCAAATGCTCACACTTATCAGCATCCAAGGACGCAATAAATCCATGCGGCCAAGGGCTGAATAAAACAGACCCGCCTTAATATTTATGCTCCGGGTTCACTTTATACGTTGCCGATTTCCTTAACTAGGGTTAGCAGTAACTTTAGCAAAGGTTTTTGGATACGACAACTGTCTCGAACAAGTGATTTAAACGTCAGGTTATTAAAGAACATTTATTGTGATGGTGTCCGCAGTACACGCTTTAAAAAGACAGCATAGTATCGCAATAAGACAAGGTACTTAATTAATAAGTAACTGCAAAGTACTAGCACTTGTGTTAAATGATTAATTAAGTGCAAAAGTGTCAAGTGCAAAAATGCGGCTTTTATGGCCTCAGTTGTCCATTTGTTTGTATCTACTGCGGAAGCTTTCATGAGAAGAGTCAAGACAACAATTGTTGCCAGCCACATATTGCAGACAAACGTCGCCATTCACTACAGTTTGAGAGCATTTGTCAATGGCGCTTCTTATGTCAAAGAAAGATGTCAACACGAATTCACTCGAACCCGAATCCTATTTTAAACGCTCACTGACTGTACATCAGGTTTACAGGTCCGCACGAAATGAAAAACTCTTTTCATGTTGTTTGTAGCTCAATAAAGCGCTTACAAAGACGCCGACATTATTTACATGTCACATCAATTGATCTCATAAAGTCTAAATTCCATATTCGATTCGAATGTATTTAGAATGGAGTGACACTAATGGATTAAACTTCAAAAGAACCCATAAAACGTTAACAACTACATAATATGTTAACTCGTTTAAGATTTCACGAAAATTCTTGTTTCCAAACGTACGACGAATTTGGTAAATTGTATATTTCTCTCTGAATAAAATAAGAATTCATAATGAAGGCGAATTTGTTGAAAGCCTGAACACGTCTTTGATTTGCGATGAGAATAAAATTCGCTACGTTTGTGCCGGTGAATGTACTAAATGTACTTACATACAGTAGGTACGCTATCGCTACAATTTTAAATGCACCTCTGACGTTGTCCACTCTTCTTCTTCGTCTTGTACAGTATCTTGCCTTCCCTACAAGTGACTGACTTCTCTCCAGGTGCATTTAAGTTTGACACGAACTGTAATTTGGGTATACATGTTATCAGATAGTGAACCGTAAATATATCAGCAAATGATTAAGAAATCTTTGTGAAAATCTCTGAAGTTTTTTCGAAAAAAAAAAACTCAACTAGTACCTGTCTACTGTCAACACGCAGAGGCAATTAATGTACTTACCTAGGTTTAACCTTTTCAACTGTACTTCAATATATTTTAATATTCCAGTGTACCAAATTCCAACTGTAAATATGTATATTAATAGTAGTTCATGCAACTGCTACATAATGAGGGTCCTTAAAACACGAGTGTGTTTTTATGAAACGAGGCGGAGCTGAGTTTCATAATAGGATCGCACGAGTGTTTTAAGGCCAATTATGTGGAGTTGCATACATTACTTTATCTACACACATATTATAAGTACTCTAAGATGGGTTCAGAAGCCGAAGGCATATATCATACCCATACCTGTCACGAATTTGACTGATTTTTTTTTATCATAGACAAACATACTGAGCTGACGTTTCATGAACTGTTTTTTTTTGTAAAAAAAAATAAAAAATATCGCATTATTAATTATACATGTCGGACTGAACTCGACTTATATACGTGAGTGATCCGTTTTATTTCACTATGATTGTAAATTACGTTGGTTGTCAAATTCGGTACATCGAATTCGATATCGAAAAGTCATTATGCCATCGTATTCGATATCGTAATGACTATTACTTTACTGCTGGTGGTGGAGGAGGTGCTGGGGCTGGCGCTGTCGGCGAGAAGGCGACGGCGTTCTGAAATGCTGGTCATTTTCAACGGTTTCTGAACGCATTATAGAGGACTTACGATATGTGTGTAGATAAATGATATTTATAGTATTGCCTCGCTTGGCTTGATGACCTGTCACAAAAGTTCCCCCTCTAGTTCAGTCAGGCACCTCCTCTTAACTTCCACTTACACTTTTTACGTTGACTAACACCATGTATTTGACTTACGCACTAGGCCCACAGCTAGCGAGTAGCGAGTGTTTTTTTTGGTATGAGCATTTGTCGCTCAGCAACAAGAGCGACAGAATTTTCAAGCCAAAAAACTCTCGCTTCTCTCTACTCGCCGGCGGTGGGACTACTGAGGGTCAAGCACGACTTTACGTATGATGCGTAAAGTTACGGTTATCGTATCGAGATCGAGGAACCTCATACTAAATTATAGTTCCAAAGACGCTCACGGGCGGGCTCCAAACGTCATACAAACTCGACAACGTTTACTATTCGATTTTACGTTACGCAGCATTCGTAAAGTCGTGCTCGACCCTCTGCCATAGTTACCACTAATTTAATTAAAATACCACAACAATGTAATGTAACCTATTATGTTAGGTTAATTCTAAACAGCCGAGGCCAGCCCGACGTCCGCAGGCGGGCTGACTGGCGCACTGCATTAGCATATCTCGACATGACGCCGTCCCTTCGGCATGTCGCGATGCTAATGAATTGCCGATGTTGGTACACTGTCGGATTATAAGATGGATACGCCAGTGCCAAGTGGCTCTATGGGCATCTACTGACGATTTAAGCAGTTAATTAATACACGTTACATAAGAGAGAGGTACGATTTCATATTGTAATTCTTTGACCTCTTCTTACCTAGAATTCGTTGGTGGAATGAGATCCTCACATTTCATATGTTTTTCCTTCTAGTGTCCGCCCTAAGAGATGGATTGAACCGGCAATGAATATAGGCACGACGCAAACATGGCGCTTAAGAGTCACAGTGTCAATAATAAGGAGACTATTTGGGCTAAAAATTGAAAGAGTAGAGCTACGTTTCTGTAATCCTTCCTTATTTCATTTGCGCCAGAAACGTTCTACCTGCCCATACAGTTTAATAAGACAATATTTTCTACCGATGCCATTCTCACAAGTACAAGCATAACCGATCTCGGATAATCGTAAAATTCGCCAAGGACATCGCAAATACAGCTCAGATTGCCTAATTTGGGCAAATTGTTCCGCAGAGGGGTAATATAGGAGTATGGAGCCGAATCGGCTAGCATTGCCCTCCAACCTATAGGGAAGGTAAATACGCCGTTCAAGTAATGACTTGAGCTCCGAGCTTGTACACACAAACACACATGAAGATAGTGTGTAAGTTGTATAAGATGAATTGGAATACTTAACTGGGAATTGGAATAAAATCTATTGTCGGAATGTAGATGCGAAAGTGTTTTGTTTATTCTTTAGTATTTTATCACGTAAAGCGGACAGCGTTTTGGACGAGAAAAATGTATTCTATGACCGTTTTCTTGATACCTTATTCCAATAAAAATGTAGAGAAACTTGTTCACGGACGAGATTTCTTTTAAAACTTCAACAATATTAATTACCTACCTGTAGATCACGTTTCTGTGTTAAAACAGAATTACTTATCGTCAATATTGAGGATTACGGGCCGTTTATTTGGTAAATTCTGCCCACGGAATAAACATTTGAAACAAACTTAATGATACAACAAATCAAGTGTAGGCGGTCACAAATTGAATTCGGGAACAACAAGGGTTTTATAAAAATGTCACCCACGCGACTAAGTCGCTATCACATTGCCAATTTTATTTTATTTATTATCAGCCTGTTTTTTCGTCTCTCATATTTTTTATTTCATAGGTTTTTATTACCGGCACATGTTTGTAAGTTAATCGCTAGTTTTGGTCAATGAGCGGACACTCCATAGCACTTCCTAAAGACGCGCTGGTATAATACACTCGACACTCCGATGTGTGTGTGCATGTTGACTAGCAAAACTCAATATGAATGGTACATGGAAAGAACATGTGTCACCTTAGCAGCTTTTTGAGTTATCGCAATTTGAAAGTTTGGAACGATGTAATTATCCATATAATTTTCGTTTACATCTTTTTGAAAGGGATAAAAAAGACAAGTACGTAAATGTTTGTACCTGTAACTGAGTGGTAACGTAGTCCATTGAGTGTTCTATATTTTGAGATTAAAAACTCGTTTTAAAATTCTTTGCTTGCGGTGAGTTAGAATTTAGTTCGGGTGGGGGGCGGATAGTGGCTATTCTACACAGTAAATAAATAAATAAATAAATAAAAGATCATTTATTCACAAAAAAATAATGTAAATAGACCAAGTAACAACACATGAAAAGCCATTACAATTTTGTGAAAAGGCGAGGACTCAGTACTGTTATACACTATGAATAAGTGGGTTACAAATTAGTTTCAATGCGGTTCGATTCTGGTCGCAGTATTAGTTGGTAGTTGAGTTTCAAGTTTCAGTTGCCACTTGAAGTTGCGCCCAAGTTTGGGTCATACGTGATTGAGTTACAAATGAGCTGGAACACTCAAGTTCAATCAAATAACGTCAAGTTTGTGGTTACGGAGTTCCTTCATATCCTGATCTGCAGCTCTTGTGTTTAAAATTTAATTTAACTCTGTTGAACTGTTTATCACATAAGATGTCGACTGTCAGCCTGGAGATTTCTTTAAACCGCAAATGCGAATCTGCGTTCAAATGTGTGCAATTGTGACAGCTACACTGGACGAAAATCACGAAAACGCACTTGCCTATGCCTATGTGTTGACAACAGTATATGCACCGTCAGCCATAAGGTCGTTGGCGCACTTTTGCCTTAACTAGTTTAAATTCCAGCCAGTCGCAGTATATTTGAAGCTTGCAGGGCACTAAATTAAACTGTGCATCTACTTGTTACAAACTGTTTTAAGTACCTATGTGCTTATTAAGTAATCCAATTAGCAATATAATCTTTCCATAAAGTATATTTATGACTACAACAACTTTACTGGCCGTAATTAATTTAAGCCTATATTTAACTTTTCTGTGTTAGGTTGACTGTTAAATTTGTAAATTTATTTACTTGTATGTGCGGATTATAAAGCCAGATTGGCTTGTAATTTGATTTTTTCGAAGAATACGTATCATTGGCGGGTGATGGTATAGGGAAACAGTAAAACCCCAGCCTTCGAATACGGAATACATTTAAAACAAGTTTAAATCCATCTCTATACATTTAACGCCAAGCAACCTAACTATGCGGTTAAGGACTTAAGGAAATAGGCGCGTCGGCCAACTCCTGATAAACTTTCATCACTCAAGATTAATCAGGGTCCCTATTCGACCCCGGCAGAGCTATAAAGTCTCCCACGAGCGAGATCGCACCTCTCTTACAGGAATTAAGCAACGAATAAAGCCATATATTTGAGTGCGAGAAAAACTTTGAGTTTCTTTACATTGCAGGGCCTAGAGACTACGGGTTTATACGTTATCGATCGACCACGTCACCACGGCAATGTAAGGGAAACCAAGGCATGGCATGACATTTCTAACACCACGTAAAGAAGCTCTTGGAGACATGGTGTGAAAAATATCGTGCGAGTTGCCTTCCATTGCTGTGTTTATTCGATAATTTTCCAATTCATAGGCGCAGTATAACGCAACTCACATCATATTTATTATTTATTACACCGCGTTGACTAAGGTTCAAAGAGCTCACGAATCTCGACAAGATATCGCTATCCCGTCACTACGGTATCGAATAGACTTGGCTGCGAAGCCAAACTTGCGTCAGCGGTTTGCGGGATTGATGATTATCGAGGAGCTACTTAATCTAAGTCTTTAAATCTTAATAAATGGTTAGAGATCCGCCTGTTTCAAAGTTTAGTTTAAGGCCGCGTACCACTCGCCGGAAGCTTGCTGAAATGCTCAGTTTCATACGTTGGGTGTTGCCCAATGTAAGATTTGTAAGTTCGAAGTTTTGCTGTTTACATTTCCCTGAAAACATCACGATGCTCTTTAAATTAAATAACTGGACACGCCGCCGTCCCCATGGGACGCAACGAAAACCCTTTAAATTAACTCCCATCTACTCAACGGGCCATTCCGGTCATTCTACATTTGTCGTAGGTAAGTACTTTCATATTCAATTAGGTACATGAGCTAAAACAATCTTGCTACTTCGCGAACGCGGTTGGTTTCATTAGTTCATCGATACCTTCGAAAAATACCGCCTGGTTCAAGAAATTATTCACATTTACATATGACGTTTAGATATTCCTATCTTGACAACTAATAAAAATTCACCAAATTTTCAAGCCCAAAAGTCGAAACAGCAATCTCTCAGAAAGTTTTCATTGTACGACAGTTCGCGACTGTATGGTAATAAGGTTCCCTCGGCTTGCGTATTTCCAGAGATAGGTACGAATATGAAGGGTTAAGAGATTCTGCATGCAAATGTTGTAGTTAAAACATTCGTGTGACGTCGGGATTAGTGTTCTAGTTAAAACATTCGTGTGACGTCGGGATTAGAGTTCTAGTTAAAACATTCGTGTGACGTCGTGATTAGTATTCTAGTTAAAAACATTCGTGTGACGTTGGGATTAGTGTTCTAGTTAAAACATTCGTGTGACGTCGGGATTAGTGTTCTAGTTTAAACATTCGTGTGACGTCGGGATTAGTGTTCTAGTTAGGCGTGCTGCCAGGGATATGTGCTTGTGCGTTAAGTTAAGACGCGCCGCGTAAATTGAAACGTTTGGCTTCAGTGAGTATTGTAACGGAATTTGCCTAATATTGCATCAGCTTTGTTTATATCAATTGACATCGATGTTATGTTTTTGATAACAGTCAGTTCCTGATCAAGTTTTACTTAATCCTAATACAGGGAGGCGTAGCTTCGCCTATAAAAACTGTTTTTATTTTATATAAGAGGGGGTAAACGAGCAGGCGAGTCACCTGCAACTCGAGAGGAATCACAGATGAGCTCATGTACGATTTTACATCTAACGCGTTCTAGTTGTCTTGCGGCCAGTTCCACAGTCGCTTGAAAAAGGCCGTGATAGTAAAGTTGTTTAAAAAAAACAGCACATTTTTATTTTCTAAATTGCGTTGTAAAAAAAAGCTGACCACAGCCACAACATCGCTCAGAGTTATTAAACGCAATGCTCGACGGGACGATAAATTCAAACCCATTCCCGCGTTCGGCTTTGTTATTCAGTACTCGTATACCTACTGTATCACCCATGATTTCTGATTGGATGCCATTTGTATCTTAGTGGAGGATTTTCAGATTATAAACTAATTTAATATTTAATAAAATTAACGAAAGCTAAAAGCAATCACAATTTCATGACAATCGGATTATTCCATTTGATTAAAAGCTAATGTTAATGTATGTAGTATGTATGTATGTTCTTGTATGTAGGCAATCATCACATGACATTGCTTCTGTTTAGTCGCTCGCTGTCCAATAACCATTACTGTACTTGTTGTATTTGTAACGGAATTACGGTATGTATGAAATGACTGTAGTGGCGAATGAACGATGTCCCATTTTCGACAGACTTGGTGTTCAGGGATAAAAGGCACTACTAACATAATTTAGGTTTCTTACTTGTCAAAATGGACCTCATTGTTGTCTAAATAAATACTATTTTATTATTATATTAATATTATTATTATTGATTATTATAGATGCAGAGGGCGACAGAGGAGGAGATGGCGGGATGACTTCGACGCTTTTAAAACTGGTTGGAAGGAACTTGCCGTTGATAGGGACGAATAGAGAGGGGAGGGGGAGGCCTTTGCTCAACAGTGGGATACTTTACCAGGCTAATAAAAAAAAACATTATAATTATTTATAAGTAAGTACCAAAATATAAATAAGAGGTAAATAAGAGTTACTTAGCAGTTTTATAAAATTGATTTTTGTTATTACTTAGTTGTTATGCAAAACCTGCCAGTCTTCGAGCCAGGGTCTTTTAGTCGCAATTACTTCTGATTTGTACCTGAAACAATTATAAAGGTAATGTAATGTATTTCTAATTAGTATAATTTACAAATACTAAAACACCTACTGTAGTAAAAGACACGTCAGTTAGTTTAACACTGTTTATTGTATAGGTGGGTAGACCTTATATTAAAACATACCTACCCCCAGATTCCAATATACTACACCTACGTACCTAAGTATCATGCAAGAGTAAACTGGATGTTTCGTATAGTATAACATTCGAATTTAAACTAAAAATAGTGATAGTATGAGAAATCTTATCTATCAGGGTCGGAGGCGTGACCAGGTCAACGAACCATTACTGTCATAAATGGAGATTATAATTATATACATGAATTAAAAGTAATGCTGATATCAATCAACGAACACAAAAACAATGATTATTAGATAGAAGTTGTGTAATGATAATGGTAACTGATTTTGATTTTGATTTTGATGAATATTTTGAGCAGATCATTGTTATCAAATCAGCTACCAAGCTTTGCTTTGGGTCCCATTGATATATAAAACGCGATGCGGTGGCGTATGTCTATTTTTAACCCCCGACAAAGGGGTGTATCTATCTGTGGCATCATAGCTCCCAAACGGGTGGATCGATTTCGTAGCGGTTTTTTTCAGTCGAAAGCTAATTTAATCGAGATGGTTCTTAACTAAGTTTCATTAAAATCGGTTCACCCGTTTTTGAAATATTGAACTTTGAAATGATAATGTCGGGGGTTTTTTGTATATCAATGTTGGTTCCGCATGGGGACTAAAGCCCAAGCTCTTTCATTTTGAGATCTGAGACCAGCAGTCGAAGGTATTTTGACCGGAAATGGTGATGATGATGATAAGGAAGTTAAATCGAAGATCAGTGCTGTTCGATGAGGTTATCGAATGACACAATTATTTTCAGACATTTTTTTTTCACATAACCCGGATAACCCTGAAAACATATTACATTTATACATACAAATGGCCTGTAACATGCATGTAACCTCGCATTACTTATTTCAGATATAATCAAATCGCGGAATAAGGTCCCATATTCATTCGGGGTTTATTGTGCCCTGGTGAAAGCAGGAAAGACAATTATTGTCATAAATAAATAATGGAGAAACGTTTGTCGAGATAACGCACTTTTCCTCGAGGAGATGTAAAAATATTATCGACAGTTTAATTCGTTTTTAATGTTATTATACTTCTCTTGTATGCATATACTTACTATAGGCATACTACGAGTACTGCAAACATTATATTATTATGTAGTTATATGCATAGTTAGGTTCTGCTTTTTTCCAGCTAGTGAGAATGTTTAATGATAACTAACTATATCTACTTACTGTTTTTGACAATATTTTATTTATCTTCACTTAGTACAATATTTGTTTTGCCTCAAATGACGAAAGTGAATTTTGACCCACTTTCAGTGGTCGATTAACTTGGAATTTGCTTCAATGAAAAATACAGTAATAATAAAACAAAGAACATTTTGCCATACAAACTTTACTTCCAAACGTCTTCTTTTAACGGATAGTGCACTCTTAATTAAACCACCCAACACCGCACACAGCTTAGAAAACAGAGGACTCGATACAGCCCCATCCGTCGCTGTCTGCCCCCATTTGTCACGAGATAAAAACATTGTTAGCGAGTAATGAGCTGGCTGGGGATTCATTCGCTGCGTTTACGTTTTTCGCGGAATAAACATAACCGCTCCCGAAATAGTAAGTTTTATTTGTAATCTGTGTCTTGTGTTAAGAGAATTGGTAAATGGGATAGCCTTCAAAAAAATCTCGTAGTAGATCTTAAGAGCCACGTTATGTTGACACATTTTAGTAAAGTGTATCTGTAACAATTACGAACCGTGTAGGCGTTCATGATACTCTCTGTACTAATATTCACTACTTCGTATGATTTTTTAATTGATGTGATAAACCTAATAATGATAATGTCCTTGACCTTAATACGTTTCTTCTTATCATTTCGGTCATCGACCTCATGACCGCTAAGTTTATGATAAACGCGTTGCATGAGTTGAGTGCTCGAGTGATAAGGGCGTGTAACTTTTTATTACTTTTAGCGACCAGCTGCGGTTTCAGTCTAAATGTCATGTACGTATTGTATAAATGGGCCATCAGGAAGAAGTGATAGATAATAGCCACATTTATGTGGCTTTACATCGAGTTAAATACGTTGAGCTGAGAAGTATATAAAAGGCTATTTATTAGATTAAATTAATGTCTGTACACCTGCAAAGGTAGAGTTATGGTGAATCCAATTGTGAAATTGTTTAATATGTACCAGCAATGTAACCCATTTCTCACAAATAATAAAGACTTAGACTTTGACTGAAAATGGAATACCTACCTACATTTAGAAATAAATAATAAGTAGGACAGAAAAAATATTTCAAATGAACACATATTTTTTTTACAATTACATTTGACATTTGATCTTCTAAAAATACAGCGCCATCTAGCGATTTATTCAAGATCAATTCAAGTCTCTTAAAATGCAAACAATAAGTGGAACAAACAACGCCGTCTATGTATTATTATACGTTACATAAATAACGTTTGTCAACTCGTAATAAAATGCGAGGGCAGACGAGAAGTTTCTTATAAGTCATTTATTTATGCTCTTTGCTATACAGGAGTCGGAAAACTTCGGAGAGCTAAGTAAAGGCAAAGTAATTTCGTTTTTTCGAGTTAACGTGCTCGTGACATAGGACAAATACGATCAGAAGATAGACAAAAGGAAATATGGTGTCCTCCAAAAGTTAGTTGCCCTCGACTACTTACGTATTATTTATAGTTTTCAATCCATAGAGGTGAAGACTTACGGCCGTTCCCAATATTCAATCCACGGATAGTTTTCCCTGCCAACAGTTACATTTTGACAGATTACCCATAGAAAATGTGTCAAAATGTAACTATTGGTAAGGAAAACCCTCGGTGGATTGAATATTGGGAACGGCCGTTAATCATGAAACATAGTTAACTGTCATGACGACCGGATAGCTTAGTGGTTAGAGAATCTGACTCTGAAGGTCCTGGGTTCCTGGGTTCGATCCCCGGTCGGGCAGATAGGTATTTGTATATTGGATGTTTAGTATATTTATAAGTGTATTATGTGTTACATAAGTCTTAACGCAGATAACTTATTGCTCTATGAAGTAAAGTTCTATATGTACAAGAGCTGCCAATTGCTCCACAAAATGGCAACGCGTTTTCCAAGTAATACTCGTAGTAGGCAGTCGCGTTATCTGCAACAACAGAGCGACTGGGGCGGGCAGAGATAAAACTTAATCCGACACTGTTTTACTACAGATTTGCAGTGAATGCGCTGTTATTTAGTGTTAATACATCTACCTACCTACATTTACTTTATTCTCTAAAGCCTTTGTACAGATGCGGTCGCGCTCAAGATTTTGTGTGTGGCTGTCACAGTAAGATTTGGGGCTGGTGGAGGAGCACATGTTAATTTTTTTCTAGTACTTCACGAGTATTCACAAAGAATCTAGTAGAACCACTGCCTGCTTGCATTGTTGCGTTTTGGTGTGGAGAGTAAGGCACCCGGTGTAATTACGGGCACAAGAGGCATTCCATCTTAGCTCTCTATGGGCAGTGGTGATCACTTACCATCATGTGACCCACTTGCTCGTTTGCCTTCCTTGTCGTATAAAAAAAACGTTAATATATCGCCATCGAGAAAATTTATATGACGTTTAGACCATCGCCCCCGTGAGCGTATTGGGTACTTAAGTTCGTGCTCGGAAATTTTAGTATACTTTCGCGATGGCTATACGATAACGTTACTAGTCGATTCTTGGTGAAAACTCGTTCTAGCTACTGTACCTTACAACTTTAGTTCTGCGACTATATTGTACGAACACGTCTCAGTACCAATCGGACCTTATCCTGGTACTTTATACTATATTTGTTATCTCGAAAACAGCTGTAAAAATATAGATGGAATTTGCTATTAAATGGTTATTGGAGACGAAAAATACATCTAGCTATCAGGTTTTATACATGGGAAAACGCGTTTTTCCGAGTTTGCACACACATCATCTTTTCCGAGCAATGTACTTGTACGGTCGCCCAGGTATCTCACTAATACAGCGTAATTACGACGTTTTGTCAACAATTAACGTCAGTAACCCCGAATTAGTCTTGATATAGCTATTCTTATCTAAAACCCTAAGACCTGTGAATGTACTAATCCTCGCTTTGCAGTCTGTCGGCTTCTGGTTTACGAACAGAATAGGTCTAAACAAAGCCACAACTTCAGAGCTGCGGTTAAGCTCCTAGAAAAGAAAGTTAGATCGATATTTTTAACAAGAAATACCGTGCGACTCAATCATAATGAAATAAACTCATTCCGAGTTTAGCCCGACACGTTGACACGGGCGATTTACATGCAACAATATACTATTCAATTCACCCCAAAAATTTTGATCTAATTCGACCGTAACCGAAATTCAACCGTAATGTAGACTTCCACAAAACCCAAGCATAAACAAAAGTGCCAAAAATGGCACAAAATCCTCGCGATTTCTCTTTTTTCTGACCGCCATACCCAGTGAGCTGTTGCAGCTCAATAGTTATTTCAATGGGGCTTACGTATCAAACCGTGCGCTATTGTTTCTAAGTCAGTAACTTTTGCATCCTATATGGCTTCCATATGAGGCAGCATCATCCTCTTGGAAATCTTGGAATAGCGCCAGTCAAAAGCGTAAAATTTTATGTGGATCATAATCTAGGGTTTGGAGAACGTTAGGTATGCCTATTATAATTGACGTGTGCGAATATGCTTCGGTTGAGAGAATACGATAAGAGTGGTGATTTTCTACATCACAATCACACTAATCTTTAGATACCTAAATACTTTTATTTTCATTGCATGTTGTTACACTCAATCAATATAACAAGGAGACTGCCGCAGAAAAATTATATAAAAGATTAAATTATCCGTGCCTCTTGGTTGGTTTTTGGGGAAAAAAAACAGATTTTGGTTTAATACGTCAGTTAGACTAATCTCGTCAAATATACCCAAAAGACCATTCTTGTTGTTCTTAAGTTCCTAAAATTCACAGCGGAAAACAATAATACTTACAGCATCGAACATTTGGCGCCCACGCATCCCCTTATTAGACGTACTGGCGCTAATTATAACTTGCTGAAATGTAATGACAGTGCGGTTACAGCATAATGATAGGAATTAGATTTTAGGGTTATAGTCATGTCAGATAATAGGGAACGGTGGCGCTGTATGGGACAATTAACGGAGTTAAAGCCCGGATCGATGTTAACTCGAGGTTATATTTGCATCATTTTAACGCGTAATAGCTTATGCCCTCGGCATCGCTACAGTGGAATAATTAAAGTTACCTATCCCATTCTTATTTCAAGAATCCCTTATTAGAGCACCTCTATGACACTCAAGGTATTTTATGCCCGCCAAATTTCAACCCTCTTACAAGAGATAAGAGATACACGACAGAAAGAGAGGCAACTTGTAGGTGAATATAATTGTAGGCAATTAGCGCTGTGCGACCTGAATTACACTTTATTGTGTCATAGCAAGAGTCGCTCTTTATTTAAATGATTTTGCGAAGTCGGTCTTCTGTACTTGTACCTACTATTATGTATTCTGTGATACTGTGTAAATGTAACTTCCAACTCCCTTCGGACTTCGGTCCTCAGGTATAATATCTGCCAAAATAGAGATCTCACGCTCACCACTGGAAGTTAGTAATAATGCGGAGAATAAATAGATGCGCATTGAAATAAAAATCATTACATGTGACGTCAAGCGTATCGTGAAACTGTTTTATTTTATTTTGTACATGTACAACGCATGTTTTATTTACGCGATGTTTCGGGCTTTACGGAAGGGGTCGCGGTTTTGCGTTTAACCCGCGTTTTACACGAACAACCATTTTAATAAAATACAAATGAGTTTAAACCGCGAATGAGTATGACTTCAGGATCAAATAAGTAATAATATCCTAACAAACCTTTGCGATATGCATTTCATGTATTATACTTTGTCTATGTAGCTATGATAGCTCCATGAATTACATGAACCTGAAAACAATGCACTCTTTTTCTTTGGGCAGTCGTGTAAAAAGTAACATGTCATCATCATAATGGTATTCACTATTCAACAACTATACAAGGTGTATTTGAATTGAGGAATGTTTGACTTTGACATAAGATTTTTTTTTCTGATCTGTGGAAGATCTTTTTCCACTATATCTATACGAGTCTCTCTCGGCCCGTCAGACAAATGTGCCACGGAGCTGCAGCTTAACGTTGACGCTGGTTTTTACCCACAAATTTTACTAACGTCCCACTTTATTCTCCCACTAATATTTCACAAAAATGGCACATCACTAAACTACGCTGACAGCTAATTATTTGCAAAGGGTCGTCGAACGTCACTCGATTGTTATCGATGTCATTACTGTAAGTGCAAACTAAGACCCTTTGGCCAAATATCGCCTCCCCAATAAACATAAAAGTGACCGTGAGACGTGGCCTTATTACGTCACTGGGATTGCTAACGCCGTCTTAATAAGGCCGGAGGCGCCAGAGAAAGTCACGTTTTATTTAAACGGTTTTGGTAGAAAACGTCTACGGTAAGCAAGTACCTTTTTTTGATGATTAATTCACTATGTCTAAAAGTATATAAAGGTATAGCATAGACAATAGACATAATCAACTTTTAAGGAAGTATAATACGGTTAGTTAAAGTATTCCATTCCATGACAATAGTAGTCGATAACTTTGATTAAATTATTTATCACAAAAATTTTGAAAAATCTTTGAACCACACACTTCCGCTATTCGTTCTTAAAACTAAAACTTAAACTGTTAAACTGTTCATCTGACAGTTTATTTCTGCTCAAACTATAAATTTACGTGTTTATTTACCTATCGTGTCTTTAACAAAATAGGCATTTGAAATCTTTATTTTTACTTGAAACCGGTAGTCATAATGTTCCATCGATTTTTTCCTCCCGATGGCGATTAACACACACAATAAGGCCCCTTGCTTACTCGACGTCACTTCGGACCTTAACGAGGTCCGATACGGTCTTAATTACTCTGACGCCAGGGAGCGATAATAAAGTAATAATAAAGTAAGTTATGATATCGCTTTTAAATCGACGTGTCTGCAGCCATTCTTTTTTATTTGCGACTGCTTTTAACATTTTATCGGAAAAAATAGAAATAAGCCCATAGCTTTTTGGCGACTGTTTAAAAACATTGAGCCTATTGTGTGGAATAATTCATTAGAGCTGCCTGAATGCATCGCATTAGTGAATGAAAGCACCAGTGTTTCTTATTTGAATACACCTTGAACAGAAAATAAAATGAGAGGCTTATGTAAAACCCTAAAATTTTTTTTAGTTTCGTTCCATTCTTATTAGTTCTGTAGTGAGTTCATCTTCTAGTACTGGGCACACGTGGATGCAAAGTGTGTAGGGGATACGGTTTCCAAAGTTTGTATCTTTTCACGGCGTGGACTTATGTAGAAACTTTTTTTTTTTTCAGATTAAAAGAGACTTAGCCCTTAACATTTGACATTATTTTTAGCTTGCTATCTCCACGCGTTAAAGAGAAAAAAGGTCTCGACAGACAGACAGACAGACGGACAACAAAGTGGGGGCTACAAGGGTTCTATTTTTTCCTTTTGAGGTGCGGAACCCCAAAAATTACACAAAAAACGTTTTAGTTCATTTATTTGGTGCTCAGGAATAAACCAGTTCGAGTGAACATAAAAATAACTGAACTTCCAATTCACACAAATATTTTCCTTAGACGAGTTTCCGTATTGGAAAGATGATTCAGCACTTAACGAGAAGGAAAACACCTATTCAAAAAGAAAGCAAAATAAGAGAGAAATTTGTAATATCACACTTGTCGTGAGAAATTAATATGATAAATATTTTAAAATAATGTAATCAATCAAAAGTAGGTATTTAAAATGCCATAATGAGTGCGAATAACATGTATCGGAAAGAAGAAATTGAAAAAATGCCTGTAGATTTGGAAAATTTGAGAAAAAGTGATGTGCTTTTTTGATGTGTCCCTGTGATCCCTTTTCCCCCTTAAAGGCAGGCAACGGACTAGTGCCTCTCTTGGGGTTGCTGGTTCTCATGGAAGTAAAATTTAGTACTTATGAGGTTTCTCGATTTCGATACGATAACCGTAACGTTACGCAGGATTCGAAAAGTCGTGCTCGACCCTCAGTCGTTTACCCCTACGATACCTTTGGGTCGCCTCTACCATACATATTTAAACCGTTCGTGTAGTGTTAACCTACTTACGTAGGTATTTAGGTAGGTAGGCGTTTACTTACTTACTTATTTCTGGCGTGTACTTAGTTGACTAACTGTACAAAACTGTTTTCTGATATAAATCTTGTTCCAGGTTTTTCTAGGCATACAGTCCGATGGTTATAAATTATTCATTGTAAACTTTTTTAACTTACTTCAATCCAGTAAAATGTTTACTTACATCAACGCAATTACATACAGCGTCATTTAATAGAGCAGTTATTATTTCAATTTAAAGCCCGAACACAGCCGATTGTTTCTGAAGGTCGAGTACGACTTTACGAATGCTGCGTAACGTAAAATCGAATAGTAAACGTTGTCGAGTTTGTATGACGTTTGGAACAGCGTCCGCCCGTGAGCGTATTTGGAACTAAAATTTAGTATGAGATTTCTCGATCTCGATACGATAACCGTAACGTAACGCAGGATTCGACAAGTCGTGCTTAGGGCACAGTCTCTGACTACAGTAAGATAGATAAGACAACCAAATAATCATACTCGTATGTTAATATTGTAATCGGTGCCATGCGGGCACTAATTGTGGCATTGCGGTCCGTTTAGCAGTTAACTTTTGATAGCAGATTAAGGATTAAGTACTAAAAAAAGTCTAAAAGCGGAATAGTCCTTTTTAAATGTCAGCTTAGAGACAGAAGCTCGTTGCGCGAGATTACTTATTCAGCCCGCCGGCGAGATTCCGTAGATGAAAGCATAAATTAACAATGCATACTGTATTTGAGCCGAATTAACCTTCATTAGACAATAGAGTGCCTCGTAGTGCTGAATTAGGTTGTGCATTTAAAAATCCCACTGCCATTTTTACCCATGAATTATTAAGAGTCAGTGTCCCATGAAAACATTGCGGGACTTAATCGAGTAGACGAGGTAGTCATCGTGACGTCTCTACATCGTCTCTACGTTGTCTCTAGTCGTCTACTCGTGACCACGGCGGTGGCAGTGTCGTCGAAACGTCGAGGTAATTTTCAAAACATTTTATGTCTTGATTAAGTCCCAAAATGTTATTCATTGATCATTTTGCCATTTGCTTTAGTAGTTAGAAAGAGGCGAAAAATATTGTTAGATGTATGTTTATATTTATAAATGTGCTTACGTATAGAACACGGGCTTCAATCGTATAATACCCCTTTCTATGGGGTTGCAAACACATTTTAAGATAAGAACGCTACGCATATAGGAAATGAGCAAGCAGGCCATTCAGCGATATTCTAAAGCTTTTAAGCAGATGAAATCTGCATTCTGCATTCGCCGCAACGCATTGAATCTGCCCTGGGAACAAGTGGGGCTTGCGGCAGCGCACACGCCAGTTCCCACGCCAAATTAGAGGCTTCGTGTGTGTGTTAAAATGGCCACTTGAAAGGACATTATGTTAATTCTAAGACAAAGCCACATACAACTGCGCTACATCGCGTCACACTTCACTGCTATAGTCGCCAGACATATCAGTGCGACTCGTCGATGCTTATAAAAACTCTTCTATTGAAAAGTGAGTTAGTACGTGGGTTTTGTTTTCTGCACCTGGCCAGACTTGGGAAATGGTGAGACAGGCCTGAGAATTGTGCACTGACCGCGGGTGTAAACTGGCTGTACATCCAAAAAATTCTGTAACATATACAAAACAAAATGAAAATCCGTCAAGTTTACTTCTAAAAACATATAGTACATATATCGTAGAACTCGACGTTTTCATGAATCACCCCCTATAATTTCACTTCTCCTTATCACAGCGGCCACGTAGTCTACCCCACTACACGCTTTCTAGATAAGAAACCATACAAATTTGCTAGAACAGTCGGCCCCGCCAACATTGTAAGTGCTCTCAAGAGCGGCCAGGCATTACAGAAGGACATAAGAGCTATCGAATTACTAAAAGGAAGAGGTAAGTTGGGTATTCAGGTGCTTTATTTGGGCTCGGGTTTAGGTGGGGTTCGGTGCCGTATACATACATACATTAATTAATTAGACGCACTTAAAGCACTTTTGACCTTACTCGCGGACTTCATCGCGGTCAATATCCCGTTTTAATTATGTCTAAAAGAGAAAGTGTCTGTCCTTTTTATAGGTAATATCACTTTTAATATACTCAAAATACCAACAAGAAAATACACTAGAGTAAATTTAACTTGTCACCAATAGCCGTAGTGCAAATTAGATCTCTTGCAAAGTCTCTCATTTAGCTTAAGTAAAAACTCTAATTCCAGAGCAAATAATTACGCGAAAAGGAAAGGGCATTCGTTAAGAAAAGTTATACGGACTTTTAAATGCCTTTTTTCTTGTAAAGTCTGACTCATTATACCTAAAATGGGGGGTGTGCTGTGACGTTAGCAAAATAATCTCAGTGGCTTTTACGTTAGTAAAACTTGTTGCCTTTTAAAATTATCACATGCCAACTGTATTTTATTTGGAATACAAGGTGACATTCGATTTTTAAGTGTTATTGTTTTGTTACCTCACTATCTTTCCACTTATACAAAAGATAAAAATATAACAGAGAACGCCCTAAAACTTCACTTCCATTGCAATTTTGCTTTCGAACGTGTCGTGTGTGAAAAATGTGAATATGTTTATACACAAACGCTTTGCCTAAACGGCTACAGGTACTAAAGAAAGCGCTTAATACAAAACGGTAAAGTGGTCATGTTTTGCATACATTGGTCTTGCATTTGACTGCAATCATGCCTCAATCAATTATTATTATTATGCCTGATAGTAAGCTAAGATGCGGTCGAAAATAGAGCATGTTTACTATGTCCACTCCTTAGCTGTACGGATAGTGAAAGACGATCGAAAACGCTTTACAACGCGTACATAAAAATTAAATCCACACATAAAAAATACACGCTTTAATTACTCATAAACCGTACTTAAAGCACATTAAAAATGTACGAGCTAAAACAGCCCTAATTTCTGAAAGCAGCCCCAACTAAGACGTTCAAGCCGTCAAGTCTCGAGTGGCTAATAAGCATTCGGAGATTTGATGGAAATCCTTTCTGAGGACAGCATGAAAGCCGAAAGTCGCGGCATGAGAAGTTCGCAACAATAAAAGCATTGCACCTCAAACACACCTTGCACCACGCAGAGGTTTGAAGAGGCTTTAAAGTTCCATTTTCGTACTTGGAAAGGGCAAGGGTAACCTATACAGTAATGAAACTATCACAAAGAGTAACAACCCACGTAAACCTATTTCAGATTAACGTCAGGCCGCTTAAATCGTATTTCAATGCCCTAATACTATTTCTGCCCTTATTCAAAATTCACTCCGGCTATGGGTCGGTTAATCCTCTTTACACGTTATTTAAGTCAATGGATTACTCAACAATCGACCCTGTGTTAACGTAATAGGGTCTCAATGAATACAATTTAGCAAGATAAATATACGAACGATGAAATATACAGTCATACGCCGGCTGCCATAAAATTAGAAATAACAAAATAATGGCGAAAGCAGTGATAAAGATAGCAAGAAATCTGCGTTCTTTACGTGCCAAATCAGTTATTGCTGACGGCATGTCAGGTTGAGTCAAGTAACTTGCTTTCTGGTTATTCGACAATCATTTGGGCTAGTCTATTTACTATTTACTTCTATATGTACTCTCTCATATTGGATAGGATTTTATGAATAAGTGCACAAGTGAAGTTCATATATTTTGCCAGGCCTATTACGGGTACCTATGTGGTGGATTTTTGGGCTTATTTACAATTCCATAGATATTATTATTCGTAGTCTCCAAGTCAGCAATTTAGATCGAATTGTCATTGTAAACTGACATTAGCAAAGTTGCTGAAATAGGGCCCAGGTTTTTTGTTGATGATGACGATCGGGGTTTGCCAGCGGGCCATGGAGCGCAGCCTGCTAGGCGTAAAACTAGTGGACCGAATCCGCAACACAGCCCTGCGCGCCATGACTCAAGTTGCAGACGCAGGTCAAAGAGCATCTAGGCTGAAGTTGGACTGGGCTGGTCATGTTTGCCGCATGTCGGACGAGTTGTGGGCCAAGGTAGCCACCGAGTGGAGTCCCACAAACTCGAAGAGGCGACCCGGAAGACCTAGACGGCGATGGTGGGATGAACTGGACTCCTTCTTGAAGGACTGGCCGCTGATTGCTAAGGACCGAAAGCAGTGGAAGTATTGGGGGGAGGCCTTTGCTCAGCAGTGGGACAGATCAGGCTAATAATAATAATAATAATGACGACGAGGACAACTAAGACAAGCTTCGTCCACTTCTGTCCGGAAACCTGAGTCTTTGGACACCGAAGCCATTGTAATATTGTGTGGAGCAGCGGCAACCGCACCGCATAGTCGGTAAGGCCGTTCACGTTTGGGCCATGGCCATCTCAAAATCCTTTTAAAATTTAGCTTAGCTGCGGTTCCCTAACCACAGGATATTATTTCATTACTTATACTTGTCTTTGTATTAGTGAAGGTGAAGCCACGTTCTGGCGCGGCTGCGAAGGCCATGTTTATGAATTTAGAATTTAGATATTCATCTCATACGTGAAACGTTGAGTGTTTATACACCAGCTATTTTTATCCTCGACTATTAGTGTACTTCGTTTTTTTTCAGCATTCGAAAGAAGGTAAACAATCTTGACGTGTCTTTTTATTGAAAAACGGTTTTTAAAAATAAGGCACAGCAAATAACAAATAAATAACAATGAGATTACTTTTAAAGTGGTTACTTATTTTTAAAAAGCGTTTTTCAATAAAAATAGATGTCAATATTATTTAATTTCTCATGCTAAAAAAACGAAGGTGAGTTCGAAGGCACGATAGATAAGTATGCAATATTCAGCATATGTTTCGGACTAATTCGTAGTTTGTTAGTTGCGCATAATATGGTAGAGGATCGGCATCAGTATCCGTTTCGCTGCCACCGAAGCGTGTACTCTTAGAGGAAGGATTATGTATTAGTCCGAAACAAGTCGGGCTAAAATCGACTTACATACATAGTGTCCGGATCCGTATATTTCAAAATGACTAAATCTCACGATAGTTTCAGGTTAAAAATACAAGAGCTACTTGTAGGTAAAACCATTGCAGTAATGTCTAACGTCTTCCATAATATCCATGCAGGACAGAGGTTTTTATTTCCATGCTTATTTTCTTGTTTTACACCCGTTATTTCCATTATCAAGTATTTTTCGCTATGCGGGCTTCGTGCCTTTTGTTACCACATGATAAATGGAGTTCACACTTTTACATAGAAATTACATTGTAATACGGGACCATTAACAAAGTTCCTGCTCGCCGTTAAATGAGACCATTGTAACAAAGGCCATATCGAGGTAATTTGATTTTTATATGAATAAGGTTCTTAACAAAAGACGAAATTGAGTTAATCTGATCGTGAGATTAATTCAGTGACAAATGGTTTCAAAATTGTACCTACCTACGTTAAAATAATAAAAAGGTTAGATATGCTCGCGAAATTTGTAAACTTACAGAATATTTTTTATCTTTTCCGCTGCAAATTCCAGTTTCAAAATGTCTCGAACGTACAGTTTTAAAACACTCTTCCAAGGGTTTTATTATTTTACGACCTACTGTGTGGAACAATGGAAGCAGCAGCCATAAGCCATAACTATAACACTTTACAGTTCAAATTGTAAAAATAACGAAGCGATGGAACTTTCCAGAAAGTCATTGCCGCAAACTTTTGCCGCACTACAAGCAATAGTGCTTACAAGATGGGTTTTCATCGATCGACACAGCGGTTGGGGCACGAGGGCTATTTATATTATTCGTTGGTTTGCGATGAGAGAATTTTTAAACATACCTACCAAATTCCTTAGCACGCTGGTTCATATCAATGCAAGTTAGCCGGTCACCTCTCGTTTTAAATAAATAAATAAATAAATATCATGGCACAATTGACACCAATTGACCTCGTCCCAAACTAGGCATAGCCTTGTACTATGGGTACTAGACAACGGATAAACATACTTATGTAGATAAGTACATACTTATGCACGTTTTGCACGGCTCAAAGTACGAGGTCGAATATTTGGTCTCTACCGCTTAATACCCCTCACATGATTCAGAAGAAACACAACATTCTTAGTTATAAGACATAAATAAAGGTAAAGGACTTGCAATAATTGATACACACGAAACATAAAGTATATTTAGCAAAATCGCACATTATATCCTCGGAACCTCATCAAAATTCAGGACCCAAATCATTTTGCACCAGTGTTAGCGTCATAAAGCAAAATATATATTCAGTTCGCAACGAATGACGTCGTATGTATACAGCGGGAGCCACATTCCGTGTCGAAATCGCCTCGGATAATGTAAACAGGTCGCACGGAACATCCAATATTACCCACAATATATCAAGTTAAAGCGGCTATAATATTGAGGGGGTATTCCTAAAAATTAAAGAAAAATAATAAAACTACTGCTCTAAGCAAAAATACGTTGCAATGCATTGCGATTTATACACATTCCAAACAAAAAAAATCTTTGTATAGAGCAAAAATTACACAGCACAATTTTTGGTGGTCTTGCAGTCTTTTTTGCCCTTTGGGAAATGAGAGTTTCGGTGCTTCTTTACCAAGGAAAATAATATAGTCCTCATAATATAAGCAACGAAGGTGTATAACCCGGACTTTGAATTGTTTGTACCAATGATACCAATCTATTCTATGTATATGTACATTTATATTGAATAATACGCTAAGCAAAAATGTTGGATTCCTTTTTAAGGCGCTACCTTTGCCAGCGGAGTTTATTCACACAAGCGGGACAACGTTATCCAGTAACCCGTGTCTTAATTATGGTTTGAAATATTAAACCTTTATTTCAAATATTCAAAGAGATATTTAGAATCCAAAAAGAGCATAGATATCCCAGGTAGCGCCTTAAGAATACTGCGCGAAAGCAAGTAAAGAGTAAAATTTGGGAAAAGTGCAAAGGCTGCTGATTAATTGATGATTGTATTTGAATCGAATTCGAATCATCATCTTATTTAAGACTCTTGTCGATGCAGTTGTCTCCAGTCCGTTCTTTCCAATGTAAGTTCTTTCACCTCCTGATACGACACAACGTCTATCTTGTTTTTTATTTGATCTAAATACTCTATCCTCGGCCTTCCCCTTCCTCTCTTTCCTTCTATAATTTTCAGTATCAGATCGTCGTGTCGTATCAAATGGCCCACCATTTTTCCTCTCCTAGTCTCTACCACATTCAAAATACTTCTTCCCTTCCCAACTCTTTCCAAGACCCTCTAATTGGTGAATCTCTCGGTCCGACTAATCCCCTTCCACCCTTCGCCAGCACCACATCTCGAACGCCTCCAGTCTCTCCCTACCTCTTTGCGTCACTAACTCGAATACTAAAGAGATTTTCTACCGCAATGCGCTGGCGACAAAACTCTTGTGTCAAAAGACCCTGATAATTAAATTGGAATTAACTAAAACCTGCCTGATCAAATACGCCCCTATACTACTGCATACATCTAACAGATTTACTTGCACAACTCAAGTGGGGTTCGAATTCTGTCAACAACGTTTGAGCGGTCAACTCTCAAAGCACGATAGTGCAAATATAACACGATGTGAGGAATTTATGAGTAATGAGATAGATACGTAAGTTGTTTTATTTTATAATAGAAATAGTTACACCATTGTCTTAGGCTTAGTACCTGTAAAAATTGTTGTAAGTGTGTTGATTACACTAGAGGCTCTGAAAGAAACAAAAGCCGGTTGACGAGAAGAGTAATTACAGTGTATCTTCCCCTGACGCTTCACAAATGACGTAATCCCCAATCGCCCACGCGATAAATAAGCGGGAAACCTTATCGCACGGATTCCAGCAGTGTTGCCAATGCTATCGTAGATAGCAGCAGTGTAGCAAATGCCGTGTGCTGCCTATGGCAATGAGGCCATGAAAGACAATAATCGCTTGATGAGTTGTGAATCGCGTGAAATCCGATAGAAATGGTGTTAAGTACGTTTGAGATTTTGGGTCATTCTCATTCCTAAACGAGACAGAATTAAATATCAACCGTACTCGTATATCAACCATAAGTATGGCGATTTGTACGTTACCAGCTAAAAGCTAAATATTTTTATACGTTAGGTTAGGATTACGCGTTGAGGATGTGTCGAATCATACTAAGCCATATTTATTGGTCGTATAAACTCCAAACCTCAGTGAACGCCTGTTAAAGCAAGCTGCAGACAAGACAGTGACATCTCACTCTAACATTATCCAGCAATTAATTTATTTTATTTCTGCGGTACGGCAGAAAACATTTTCCTTAAAACACCTTGAAAATCCCGCGCTGGCAACACGACTTTCGTGTACAAAATATTTCTTGAGATTACATCATCCCCCATTGATCTTGATTACCTGCTGGTCTGCGCAGATTGACGCTGGTTTACCTGAAAAAAAAAAAAGGGAGAACGTTAACAGATTGCTTTACGGGTCAAATGTGGCACGTACGTTAAGGGGTCAATTGGAGTTAACAGCTTTCGTTAGATGTGACACTTGCGGAACGGTTTCAGTCAGAATGCACACAGTGCGTATCAGGCGGCCAATTTTAGATATCGGATATGGTGAAAATCTGTGTATTCCTTCCAAATTACCAAGTTTATTAAAATTTGGACTAGATTCATAGGTTTTTACTGGTCTACAGGTGTAAGGTAAGGTCCCTGTGCCCGACACTGTTTAAATACCTTCAATCTTAATACGTAGCAATAAAGGTGACAAGCACGATGTCAATTATTGGAATTAACGTGACGTTACTTTAGATATCAAATGCAAGTATTTTTTTCTTTGTTTTCGAGTGTTTTTTTTTTGTAAAATCGCCCCCATTGATTTCTTTGACAAACAGTGTTTTTTTCATAAACTTGTCTGTCAAAGAACAGTAAGTATGAACATAAGGACCAAAACTTTGTATTATCTCTGGCATTGCTCTATCACTCGCGTGTGCTACTTGTACACAACTTCACGATGTGAAGGACTAACATTTGAAAGCTTAGCTCTAAATGTACTCTATTGAACTCTCCACTCTATTGAAGTAGGTTCTTATCGACTTATAAAGCGGTAATAAACACTTGAAAACCCTATAAGTAGTACTACATACAATATTTTAATCTTTCCGATCTATGACATTCTAAATCGTCAAAATTTTCGCATGCCATTATTAGTACCTACTCCTAAACACAATCATATGAAATTATGCCCAACGCCAACGCAATTACGAAAGGCCTTAAATTCACACGAGACGCATAAAAATTGAATTTTGCGCCAGCAAAGCCAGTCGTCAGGACATGACAGGGGCAAGTGCGAGCTGTCAGGCAGCCATCTTGGAAAGATAAGATTAAGCTTCCTTTTTGCGCCCGTTTTTTTGGGAGGCTATGATGGAGACACAGGAAAATAGTAACACTCGAGGTGCGTGGTGAGCTATCAAAATTACAAATTTAGAATTGGTTGTTATAAAATAAAACAATAACTAAGTTCTACTATCTTTTAAAGTAGTTTCTGCGGGATAGCGATAACAGTATTTTAGGCAGACGAAGTCGCAAGCAATGTCTAGCACGAGTGTAAAAGTAATTTTGAACATGCTGTATTTTTATTTTATTACATTATTTTACTATCTGAGTGTGGCATTTTAACTTACTTACAGGTTTTGTTCACTAGAAAGTCAGATTTACATCCATTCCAAGAGATTATACACTGTGCCTACTGGCTGGCAAAACTCAGGTAACGTCTGTTTAGCTTAGTAATAGGATTATTCAGTGGCATTAGGGGAACCTTGGTTTAACTTCCCAAATAAACAGATTATTATGGCAGCGTAATAAATTGCCAGCAATGGTATTTACTACGCCAAGCCTCCGTAATTTCGTCCCGTTTCTCTCAATTTAGAGTTATACAGCTTGTTTTTCCTGTAATCATGGGTCTGAAGCCATCATATACTGGAGGTGACACGCTTAGAGAGTTTACGCCTCTGCATGTGTTTATTAAGGGGCACAGCACGCCGCTAATAGAGTGCGTGAGAGAAAAGCTTAGCTGCGAAATCCGATTTCACTAGCGCTAAGCTAAGCTGGCAAGACCGGCAGCGCGCAATTTGTATTTCCGGACTTGCGTGTAGCTATATCCTATGGGATTACCCATCATCCCTGCCAGCCTCATCGTCATCATCATCAATTAGGCTACCGGCTGGTGTGCCTCACGTTTTTTTCCTACGAAAGTTGGTAAAATAAAAATAATGCCGCAACGAGCCATAAAGGCAAAAACTATAGCCGTCAAGCGAATTTCGTGTTTTATACACGAAAAATTGAATAAAGCGAAACAAAACGTAAACAAGATGGAAACGCGAGCTGGGATGCGCTATTTACACAGCAAGGGTGTGCTCCATTTATTTAGGGCCGTTCCCCAACACTTTTACGATAGACTATTTTATTCCAACACTTATTTTCAAAAATATTGCTCGTTTCCGCCTTGTTTCTATGGCTGCCAACGTTTTGTTCCATTCAGCGGATTCACCCTTTCACTTGATACCGAATCTGGTCTGCTGGTTATTCATACAGCCGAATTTAAAATAAATGTGGACAGGATTTTCGATAACATGTTATTGATTGAGGTATTCGGTTTCAGTTGATCAGTTCATCGCTTTCGAATAACAGGGAGTTTTTGAATCCCTAATGATTTTTCTAGTCTAATTAGTAAATTTTCTAGACGCGTGTTTCTGTATGGCCTTGACCTCCATTGAATAATAGACTGTCAAATAACAACGCTTGCGTACCAAAACTGACAAGCCTATGCCTAAATACATTCAGAATTCAGTCTCAGACACATGAACGTCTTTGCGCTAAATTATATACAGCCCGATTCTAAGTGTACGTATGAGGACATAAGCACGAAATAATATCTTGGATACTGTATACTGTTGATCAGTAACAAATGTTTTAGGAATTATTTTTAAAGAAGACCAATTCGCGGTACTAGCGGTAGAAAAAATTTCCTCAATGCTACGTAACTCGGAAAATCTTTCATCGGTTAGAGCACAAAACTTCACGCAGGTTTAAGTACACTGACAGCCATATTATCCGGTACAACGATTTCTCAAAGAGCATGTCATTTATTTAGTTACGCTACGATAATGTATTAATGCCAAAAACAGTACCATAGTTTCATAGTTCATAATAATATCAGGCGAAAACGTACCAACTGACGCGTAAGCGAAACATGTTGTGAGCAACTTTTGCGGGGCTATGTTTCAAATACAAAAGAAATATATCTTAGCAAGCAATTAGGGTGCGACATGGAAAAATAATTGCGAAGCAAGGGAGCTGTTGTGAGGAAATTTTTCTTAACCTTAGCGGGAAAACGGCAAGGCGGCGTTTTTTAACTTTTTAAACTCGCAAAAAATGTTCTAAATTTTTAACAGTTTCTTTTGTTTGTGTTTGAAACGGGAGGGGTTATATTTCAAAAAGTTGTAAGAACTTTACAAGTTTAACGAGGCAATATATCTATGCTTCCTCGTTATTGTTAGTTCAAGCACTTACCTACTTGTATGACTTTTGAGTCGTTTCTATATTTGTAAGCTGCTTTCTTATATAGAGATTGTCGTCGAGCAACATACATAACATTATATTACGTATTACGTATGGGAGCGACCTAGGTGTTCAAATATACTTGAACTTGCTACGCGTATGTAATAAGCGTCGTCTAGCTCTACAAAATATAGAGTACCTACCGTGATCGCTCGGGATACATCTGGCCTGAATGAAATAAGACTGGTCCAGGACTAAACTACAAGAACCCAGAAAACAATACACTCTTTTTCTTTGGGCAGTCGTGTAAAAAATAGGTGTGATGAAAAAGTAACACATTTAGCTAACTTTTACTTCTATGAATCCTTGCCATAGTTTCTTCACGTAGAACTCTACCGATCGATAAACGCAAGTCACCGCTATTTAATTAATCAAGTAATTATTACTTTCCCGCCTCATTTGCTTGAGGGCCGAAGGTTGTGCCGGCAACCCTGACCCTCAGTGAAATTAATGTTGCAGTAGCGAACACGCAAATTGTGATCTGATTGTTTTATAATTATCAGATTTCAGTCATATTTTTACAAAACAGTGTTTTAGTGTAACGATTTGTAATGAAAATAACATTAGAAAAATGACATACAAATTCAAACGTTACAGATTTTTGCAATGTGGTTCAAATTCATGGTTTTGTGTTTGAGCCCTACATTTACTACGGTAGGCCAGGTATGTCTACAACCAGTTCGACTGACACGGAGTTTGCATATTGATAGCTCTTTACATAATTAGACTTGATATTTCTCATTAGAGCATCCGAAATAATTGTAATGACTATCTCAAAGGCTACCATCTAACAAAGATAATTGATGGTTATCGGATACTAGAGTTTACCAGAAGCGAAGTTTAATTGAGATAAAGTTCCTTGAGCTGCACTGCCCTCCTCGTACCAAAAGACGTAACTGCCACGAGTTTCCTATGGCGATACACTGTTTTGTATAAGGCTTGAAGTGCAGCGATTTATAAACAATCCATCTTGCAAGCTGCCCGCTTCGGTATTATGCTAAGAGATAGTGATTAAAATGTTTTGTAGAATAGCTGCATTTGCATGCTAGCATCTCGCCAAGGCGCGAGGGCTTTCCTTGTATAAGAGTTGTAACCATCCACGTTTTATAGTGTGCGTGTCTATCGGAACGATTGGTTCGACGCTGCAAGGCGAAAGGCGACCGTGCACACATTTGAAGGACTTTCACATAAATGAGGACCTAAATAATGAAAACGGGTAAGGAAAGAAAGATCTATCTTAGATCTATCTAGGTATTCTAGATATTCCGTGCGGAGGTATTTATATTTCATAATAGGCATGAAAATAGGGGAAGGCAGGCCTTTGTTCAGCAGTAGAATACTGATACAATTAGCTAGGATTACAAAAAATAATGCTGCATCATAAACAGTAAAATCCATCATAAACATTCAAAACAGTAAAATCCGATAACTCGTAAAAGCAACGATCACGCGCACTCAAGCATGCAATCAATTTAGTTGTAGAGTGACCGGATAGTTTGCAAACAATTTTGCAATTTTGAAATGCTTAACTAAATTTCATATTCGCTCTTAGCAAACTTGGACGCTGTTTAATTTTAAGCAAATAGATACTCGTCCATCACGAAACTCGTGAGATTCATGAGTTAGATTAGAGGAGCTTAATCTCCAAAACATCGGACACATACTGAGATACCGAAATCTACTTCAAATTTCAATCTTCTGTTGACGGATTAAGAGTCAAAGGGCAGTGGCGACACCAGGAGTTAGGTCACTTTTTATTAAGCGCGCGATTTAGTTGTTGAAACGGATGATGAAGATTAATTGCAGGGAGGTTGCCACAGCCACAGTATAAAGCAGTATAGCAACCAAAAACAACGCGCAGAGTTACTTACTTGCTTAGCGACTAATACGATGTATCCACTAAAGCTAAGCGAAGAATTAATGTACTTTAATGTAATTAATTTACGTAACTCCCCTCATGTCCGCATCCGCAGGCCTCCGGAGTTGCGGGTGTCTATGGGCAGTGGTGACCACTTACCATCAGGTGACCCACTTGCTCGCTTGCCTTCCCCGTTGTATAAAAAAAAATGTCGTCTGTTTTTCACAGTCCGGGCGTCATTGAGACGCATAACAGCGGCGCGGCGGGTTCCGAAAATTTCAAATTCGGTGCGTTCTTTGTTTTCTTACTGTTTTGTACTATGCCTGCTCTTATCCTCCCTCTTGGTTGGAAATAGTTACCTTTGTTATCCACACACCATTAGGTTATAGCCGATCAATTTGATGACGCATTAACTGGTTCAGTGTGGCCAGCCTAACGGCCGACGTTAGCAGTTTTAACCTATGGTAATCTTAATTACAGAGTGAGATCACAATGGGGGCTGTTTCTGGGTTAAGGAAGTTTCTGACAGTGAAAATGATCCCCAGTTTGGTTAAGTTGATGGGTAACCCAAACTTCAATGTTAGCACACGCCGGGTGGTTGATTTGATGTTGGGGTGATTTTAACTCTAAAATAAAATACAAAAACGGCTGTTTCTACTGTGCATTTTGAATAGTTACTTAGTTAACTAAAACCGCATTTAAAATCAATTTTCTGACGTGCGTAAGCGCTTCCGCTTCAACCAAGACTCAGGGTATGTTATGTACCATACCTACGGTACAACAATATGTCACAAAGTCATAGCACAAAGCTGTACATTTACCTGTATGGCATGACGTGATAATTGTATTACATTGCGTGGCCGCGGCACTATGTACTTATAACTCATCGATTGACAACAGCAATGAAACGCAACCCGCACGATTTCCACACTGCAAATAAGTCTCTACTCAATGCCTTAGTAATCAACCGAATGGACACAGTATCTGCCATGAAGAGACTCTCAGTATCGGAGTCGCGTTTCGGGGCCGCCTCAAGAGCCCTTCGCGTGAATTAGGGCAGAAATACATACCTACGCATGGGTTTGACAGGTTGGTATCGAGTGTGACAATGGGGGATTGAACAGCATAATGCCTTTATAATGATATCCAATGCGTAGAAGTTCTCTGTCCCATATATTGATCAACTTGAGAACATCTTTATTTCGGGAAGCGTTTTTAGTCACGGAAGAAGTACCAGTTAGATCCGAGTCTTGCATAGTTGTATCTATTTTGCCGCATAAATGAAAGAAATTAGTGTAAATTGTGTTAAAGAATTGTTTAATACCGACTACAGCAAACTAGCTGTGACACAGTGACTACCCTACACTTCTAATTTGATTATCATCTATTAATCACTTTCCAACACGCTATTTCCAGCAACAATTAATAATTTTATTTAACAACCTAACCCGTTTAAAAAGTGGGCGTTCAAACATTTTACATGTAATCAAATTAGATTAACACTCCACGAGCGATCGAATATCTTTACAACATTGTCTGGCATGTAATGCGATGAGTCACGGCTATTAAAATGATAAAGCGATACCTACTAACATGGGTGTGATGAGCCTAATGGATAACAGACACTCGATAGCGGTTTCAAATGACATTTGATGTAAATTGCGTTGATCAATTCTGTTGTGAATTCGTCGTGTTGATTACGAGGGGGTTTATCCGGAGACTTAAAAGTACCTATCCTTTATAGCATGGTTGGATGGCATGGTCGGTATCGCGATACGATACATCTGTATATGTAGGCGAAAATTTACTCGTAAAAGATGGGCGGGTCAAGCTCTTGTATACGCTATGAAATAATCGCTGAATCATCAAACATGTACGCTAACTATAAACGATACTTTGATGAATCTCAAAAACAACAGAGGCACGAATAGGGAAATAGATATCTGAATAGCAATTAGGTATGTCTAGAAAATTCACAAGCTCGCCATTTACATTCAGAGCGCATTGGTGAAAGTGCAATGACAAGACGCGAAGTTCGCACCTGCCTACGCCGCTGACCGGAGGGCAGCAGTAGAATTGGATTCGAAGGCCGAAAGATAAGCCTTAAAAGGAATGAAATCCACTTTCACTAGAAAATGCAAATAGCATCTTGTAAAACCACGAAAGTTTTTACTCCTGAAACGTGCAGAGACGCAACGCAGTTCTGAATTACGGCACATTCTGTGTGAAAGTTAGCGCGAACTTCCTTCCTCGCAGGCCGGAAATATGAAAAGTTATACACCGTAAAACCTCCCATCTCACTACTCTGTTATGAACCCTTGGGGACGCGTACTCTGGAATCCATGAGGTAACTCGGGATTACAGGGAGTGATTTTTGAGTGTTAACGGTCAAAAGTATCTTTTGAAATGAATTCAAGAGCGGAAGAATCACAGCTTCCGATAGCACATTGTTTCTGAAGCGTCTTTTCGTGTCATGGTTTTGCTTCGATTTCGATCTCGAAATAGTTTAGTTACAAGACACTAATACGCAGTAAACTTACATTTATGTAGTGGCTTCGCTTCCGTGGCAGAACTCCCTATCCCGTGAGTATTTCGTAAAATACCTCTCTGTCCCTTGTTTAAGTTTTATAATCGTAACTTTATAAAAAAACGGTTCCCTACAAACTTCCACCCCACACTTCATTAGGGGTAGAATTTTAAAAACTGGTTAAACATTGTGTCTTTTTATTTTGCTTGATGAGTATAAGTATTATAATCGTACTTTCCACCCTCAGTATCACCCTAAGGGTGGAATTTTCAAAAATAAAAAATACGTGTTGTTTCATTTCTTTTGTAGTTTCGTAATAAAAAATGTCTCCGTACCTACACCAACTTCCACGTGCCTTTTCACCCCCTTAGAGCTAGAATTTTGCAAAATCTCTAGTATTATCATCATAAAGTGAACATCTACCTATGCAAAATTTAACATTTCTAGGTCCAAGGGCGGCTGCAAGGGCAGGGAGGGGGGGGGGGGGGGCAAGGGGGGCTGGGCGTTGATGAGTCAATCAGTCAGACTTTTCTTTTTTATATCAGTTACCCTAGCCTAGGTAGGTAGGTACGTATTCTATCATAGGCCCGTAGATGGTGGATTGACAACTCTATCACGGGATTGTGGGAAAGTCCATAAATCAAAGCGGCAACGACACTGTCACCGACGCGTCATCATTTTTCTACTGAGGAGCGTCTCCCGAGGATAGATAGATAGATATATATATATATACAGGTATGTATATCCATATCTGAGTATCCGTCTGAAAGACGGACCTTGAATCTACGACAAACGGCTCAGGGTACAAGCGACAAGCGGTTGGAAAAAACGGTCTTTCTCTACCCTTGCAAGTCAAAATAAGCAGGGGTGTAGATAAAATCGAAGCAAAAACTTAACCGCAAGTTATCGTGTTTTTGGATGGAAGGGTTAGTCTGCTAGGTAGTTAATGTAGTTGTAGTAATTTCTGTGCCTGCAAAACATCCTTCATGTTTTTTGAAAAAAAAAACTGTCATTTTCATCTGTCATTTATCTTGTTCTTTCGAAGGCTCGTTTCAAAATTACAGTTAAAGTTAAGAAAAACATCTTAAGTAATTCGGTTTACGCTCTAATAAATAACAGTAACAATTACTTATAATAAATTTGCCTCGAGAAGGGGTCTTTCGAATATTACTTAGTTCAATCGCTTTATCATAACACTTGTCCCGCACAAGCCGATTTGGTAAAACTCCCACGCTCCATAACAATATTGGATGCCGCGTAGAAGCCAAACTTCGAGGAATGTGACACTTGACGCGAGACGTGACGCCGCTGACGTGAAACGTGACGCTACTGACGCTGTTTAGCGGCATGCGATCAGTGTGACAGGCAAAATCGAAACTGTTACTGGAATTTAAAACGTTGTGTCGATTATCAATAGGGAGCAATAGCTGGCAAGTACTATTGTGTGAATATCAAATTTCATATTTTGCACTTGTCCACTAGTGTTAATTTCGCATCTGTTACACATTAAGGACTTAGTTTTTTTTTAGAATTAGATTGTTATATGAATCATCTTTTTCAGTAGGAATAATGACACTTTTTCATAGGGATCACATTTTAAAATAATTACAAAACCCAAAAATCTAAGCTCTTTGGCGCGTCCACAACCGACTTTTTATTTTGAATGGCCTAAAATTTTACAATTCTTTGCAAAATTTTCATCTAATATAATATTTCCATTATTTATGAATACTGAATTATCTGTTAGTACTATGCGTTTTTTTTTTCGTTCATTTTATAAAAAGTTACAACTTGAACAATTTTGTCCAACCAAAAAATACATAATTTCTTTGGCGCTTTTGTTCAGTCTCGCATTGCGCTAGTTTTATTATCCAGTAAATGCCCCCCTCAGCCCCCGCTCCCTTTCGTCACCGTCTAGCAGGCGGCGAGTGTGGACCTGGGCAAAGGCAACCGTGTTTCGGAAGATTAATTTTTATATCGCTGTTTTCGGATTTTCTGCCTTCATGTGCCTAATTTCTTCAACGGTCGAATTGGTTGTTAAGCGTGTATTAAAAAACTTTATAATTTTTAAGTGAATGTATACTATAAATTCCTACATCTGTAGTAGTAAAGTGAAATTGAGCGTTATACAGTAACCGGAAAAAAAAACATTTTGTGTCCATTTCTAATTTCTTCGGATTTCTTTGGCATCCGCTACCAAAGAAATTAGAATTTCACAAGGAAATTAGATTATTATTGAAGTTTTTGCTAAAATTGATTCCAAATTACATTTTATTCTGAGTTTGAAGTGGTTCTATATTTGGTTACGGATTCATAAGCTAAATGGCACTTCGAAAAAAAAATCTGCTATTAAAAACGATAATAATCCTTTGTGGATTTGTTAACAAAATTATTTTTCCAACAATAATCGTTTCATTTCATTCAAAATAAATTAAAATTGAAACAAAGTCAACTTTTGCCTATTCTCAGCTGTCCCCACCCCTTAGCTTCAAGTGTAGTATTTATTCTCGCTAAAAAAACCCATCCGTCTTTGGGAGAGGAAACAATCTCACTATACCAAAAAGGTTAACTAAATTTAAAGGAAACTATTTGGGTTTAATGAAAAAGTATACACTGGTTTCGCTCAAAACAAAATTGTAACATACAATAAAAAATATAGAAGTCTAAATAGGTCCAAAAAGTAAAAGGTTGTGCAATCTTGCACACAAACTAAGCCACGTGACTCAGCGAAACAGTCAATCAAGACGGACCAAAGGTACAACATACCAGTGTACTGGTATACTCAGTCACGTAGCTTAGTTGGTTTAAATTTAGTTAAGCAAACTAAGCCTTTTTGGTGTAAAAAAAGGATTTGGGAGAGGAAAAAAAAATTTTTTTTCTCCCAAAGTTTATGGATGTTTTTTTTTTTTAACTGAGATACTGGACACTTGAAACTACGGGACAGAAAAGCTGACATTAGGTCAATGTTACTTTGTTTTGAATTTAATTTATTTTGAATTAAATGAAACAATTATTGTTGGAAAAACCACATTTCATAAAAAAATATTAGTTGGTCTATCTTGATACCTCACTGAAAAGGCTTAAAAAGATCAAAATAAACCACATGACTCAGTGAAGCAGCCAATCGAGTTGGACCACAAATACATAATACCAGTATACCGGTACTAAGTGACTTTTTACTTACATAATCCAGTAGAAACAAACGGGAAGCATTTAGTACAGGGTTTGCAGGGTAGGGACACCTGGGAATAGCTCCGAAACCTAGTATAAGTTCTAAAATTTTTATGATTATCTAATTTACATGGCGCATTATTCTAACTTCTGTGGCGCAAGATTTGAATATTTCTAATTTCTCTGCCATATTTCCTAATTTCTTTGGCCATTTATTTTTTAAACTGCTAAAACTTCAAAAATCCTTGAGTGATTTCAAGCAGAATAACATATTTTTACATGAATTTGAGTCCTTTACAAGGTATGTTGTTTCATATAACGAAAATATGAAAACTAAAATTCGCCATAGAAATTAGAACATTTTAGCCGAAATTTGATATTCACCCTATTACAATGACACTATCGGAGCTATAAAAGTTTCTGACCAAAATTTCATAGATAAGTTGATAGTTCTACAATGTATGGAAAACTATACGCTAGCTTTTGCTCGCTCAATGTGATCTATGTTTAAAGTAAGTACAGTATACCTTTGTGTAAAACTCGATATATGCAGATTAGGTAAGTTTAGTAGATAAGAATTATTTTTGTCTCCATTTAATTCTCCAGTAACTTGTAGATCCCAGGAAACTACTATCGAATCACAACGCAATGAAAATGTTAATTAATGTAACGTTAATACGTAAATTAAAATCTGGCTTGCTTCTGGTAGCAGGTTTGATTGCAGTTTCCAGTCTACTTGCTCTACCAATTAGTATTTGTATGAAAAATCGGGAGAAAAACACGATGAAAACAGTAATCAAGCCCCGTAAAAATTCCGGTCACGGAGCGAAAATCAAATTTTGAGAAATTAAACCCAAGTATTTCAACAAAACGGGACCTTTCAAATTAATGATAAAATTAACTTTCCAAATTATTTTACACAAAAAGGAAAATGCTCATGAAATATTCATGTTGAAATAATATTGCCGGGGAAAAGTTGCCGACAAGTCTTCGACGGCAGGGGTTGTAAAGCGCGGTTCGGTTGAACATTCAATCTGGAACTAGAAGGTTTCAAGTTTCAGTCGGTCGAGAGCGGCTTACGAATTGAGAATCCTCTGTTGAAAGTCAAGGAACTGTAGGCGGGCAACTGATAGCATAAGAGACAGATTATGTATAGCTCCCCATACATAGCAAAGGTGACGGTTGGAGATCAACATACAAATGGTTATCTTGAAGTCTATATTGTCTTGCTCTTGCATACATACCTATCGATTGTGCCAATGCCAATGTTAAGTTTCGTCGAATGATTGTTTGTCATAATTCAAATTGTGTTAAATAAAATTATCCACTTTGTATGTTTCATTTGTTTACTATACTTCGGTAATAAAAAAATATTGGGACAAGTCATTCAGGATTACGGGTTAAAGATTCCTCATTAAAAAACAATAATTTAGCTTACACCATCATTAACGTAGTTTATTTAATTGTTATGAGATTAAGTGGATATACCGCAGAAATTGTTCGTTATCACTTATCAGGTGCGGTTCCGGTGCTTCAGAATTTCTCATAAGCCTCGCTATAATCCGTCATCATCACTCAAATAAGAAGTAGCGGCCAACCCGAGTATGTTATCCATTTTGCTTATATGTAACTCGAGTAGCTAGAAAATAACTACATATTTTATACAAGTTATCATGAAACTTCACTACCACTTGTTTACAGTTTATTATATGTTTATATAGTTTATGTCTTAGAGCAGGAAAGGAATGGAGATATTAACGCGCGATTTCCCTCTGCCAAAACTCTAATATTAAGTCTAACCAAAATGATCAGGGTCAGTTGATTGTGTGCGTGTTTTTGGCATTTGTGTCACAGTTTTGTTTTAGTGTGAGTTTGTAGGAACGTAACAAATTTTGACATGCGCGCAGACGTGTGCTGTACGTGTGTGTTCCTCGTCCTCCTCAAAAAGTGGCAGAAAAATTGTAGCGCATAGATAAGCCAAAGGCGCCTCCTGTCTGTCTCCTTTATAAGTATAGTGGATTAGAATATGTTAATGAAGCAAGAGTTTCATGACATGACAGACTAAATGTCGCTAGATGCCATTAGTACCTTCCGCGTCCGTTCAGTACCTATTAATGAGATCCGTTAGACGTTTCTGACAAGTTAGCAAAGTACCTAAGTTTGTTAAGCAAACCCTAAACTTAATTAGAAGGACTTGGAATTTGGTATTTGCAGTTTCGATTCGACAAAGCGACGGCAAGTACTATCAGCTAAAGCTATATTTAACGCAACTACAGCGCAATTCATATCCCTTATCCAAATTAAAACATCAGCGAATTTTACGTATTTATAAGAGAAAGGTAAACCAGTTAAAAAATATTGGTTGCTTTCATTAGCATTTTGTTCATTAGGCTTTAGTCTCCGTACCCTCACATTTTTACACGCAAAGATACTTAATTATATTTTTTTAACAAAGCGCGTTCACACGGTCCGATAAATTTGAATTATCTCTCTGCCGCAGGGCCTGTATTTTTTATCCATAGATAATTCTAACTAATGACGTTCCGAGGTGAGCGAGTTTAAATTTGAATAATACGTTTAGTTAGCGCCTTGCAATAATAGAACTTACGATAGACTGCTTCTACTAGGCTAAAGCCACACTGGAGTGTACCGCTTAGAAGCAATGTACGTAGTGGCGCGAATTTTTCTGATGAACGCGTCTAATTAGGTCACCGCCCTCGCGTTGGAACTCTAGGAAATGTCATCCAAATATCTAGCGCAGTGCTAATAGCTAAACGTTTCGTTGAGGCTAGACTATGGGCACAATCACGACAAAAAGAAAAGTGGATGAAAGAGACATAAAAACCGAACCGAAGAGCCGGTCCATACGATATACCGACATATAGACATGTACATGTGTAAAAGTAAAAACTTTGGGTCCGTAGCTAGTCTCACTACAGACCGACGCTCATATTTAATTTACTTCGTAAGCTAGAAGTCTTAAGGCAGTATTTGTGTGACGTAGTCTTGATAGTCGCAGACAGCGTCTAACGTACAAGCTTGTCACAACTTGTGGGGCCTTAGCCTTATAGTTGGCGGTAAATCGAAATTTTCCTCACATTCGACCGTCTATAAATTGTCGACAAGGGGGCGATTCTAAAGTGTTTTTCTTAAGTGTGTGACACTTGAAAGTTATCGATAGGAACTATTGGAGCACGTCGTTTTAATGTATCAGTCCTATGCAGATGTCTGCGTGACAGACACAAATAATTTATCGTTTTGAAATTTAACAAACATTAAAGCTTTATTTACGAGACGCGAGAAACGTCGTGCAAATTATGCATGGAACGTGCGAAATTAAATTTGTAGGTAATTATCATGAGCTTTTTTTAAGGAAAACATCGTGAAGAATCCTGCGCACTCCTGCGAAGCAATTCAATGGTACGTGTGAAGTTCCTAATCCGCATTGGGCGTGGGAACAATAGCCCGAGCCCTCTCATTCATAGAGGCCTGTGCCCAGCTGTGGGATGTTACTATAGGCTAGTGATCAGGATGATATTCAAAACTAATGAAAGCCGTGTTTTTGTGTGATTGTGTTATACTTACTCTACAGAATACCTCTACTAGTACTACAGTAGTTGCAGGAAGCTTATAAACTTAGTTCATTGTAATGATAATAGCCGTATAACGCTTAATTATTTTGATTTGTAGGTATTCAAGAGCCTGTTCTGGGCTGTCAGCATCCAGTTCTTCCCTGCCACTTTTCCGATGTCCGAGGAGACTTACATCAAATCAGTTGAGGAAGGCTTAAGATGATGATGAGTCACGAGCATATTTTACCCCCGACAAAAAAAGAGGAGTGTTATAAATTTAATCTGTGGAATAACGGATGGAGCGATTTCAATGTGGTTTTTTTTTTCAATCGAATGCTAGTTTAATCGAGATGGTTCTTAGATAAGTTTCATTAAAACCGGCTCACCCGTTTTTGAAATACTGAACTTTGAAATGACAATGTCGGGGGTTTTTCAACTTTTCTAAGTTGGTTAGGTTATTAAAAGTCTAAACCAAAGCCACGACATCACCACAACAAAAATTTTGTGTTATCGAATATTATCGGCATTGTTCTTGTGTTGTTCATGTTTTCAAATAATCATCATCATCATCACCAGCCTTTTTTACGTCCCACTGCTGGGCACAGGCCTCCTCTCAGAATGAAATCATATTTAATTTTATTTCGCCATTTTTCTTTCAGTTAGGTACTTTGTTTCCTGTTCTAGTGGACAGCATTGGTTTTAATTGTATTTTGTTCAACAAGTTAAACCACAATGTATGAATAATTAAGTCACTGTGGGTTTCAATTCGTTTCATACAAATGGTTAGCTTTATTCGTTTTCAATTGCAGATTTTAACATGCAATCGTGCTTTAGTAATTCGATAAAACCAATTAACGTAAAATAATGGTATCAATGTATTCAATTGCTATGGGAATAAAGGATAAAACAATGAGAGTACAATTGTACGTTCAAAAGGAAAAAAAAGCATTTGAACAACATTTCTGCTCCCGGTATTTCATAGCAGAGGGTCGAGCACGACTTTACGAATGCCGCGTCACGTAAAATCGAATAGTAAACGTTGTCGAGTTTGTATGACGTTTAGAACAGCGCCCGCCCGTGAGCGTATTTGGAACTAAAATTTAGTATGAGGTTTCTCGATCTCGATACGATAACCGTAACGTTACGCAGCATTCGTAAAGCCGTGCTCGACCCTCTGCGTTATTGAATTTCACACCGTCAAAACCAATTTATAAGATTTCACACTGCATAGCTTGTTTCTTTTGCATAGCTGGTGGCTGTCACATAACACGTTACTTTATTCTAAAAAGTTAAGCAGAAAAGCTTTTAGCAAAATAATAAATATCCAAAAAGACGTTTGCATTAATAGCACTTTATATTCCCAGCTTTTTCCTGCAATAATTTCAAATAATACAGCGCAATACCGTTTGAATGGAGCCTGCACTGGAAGGCTGACAATAGCGCTTTCATGCGCTGCCGTGTAACTCCACAATATGAGGGCAGACTTAATAACCAACTAAGAAAAGTTGAAAAACCCCCGACATTGTCATTTCAAAGTTTGATATTTCAAAAACGGATGAACCGATTTAAATGAACCTTAGCTAAGAACCGTCTTGATTAAACTAGCTTTCGATTAAAAAAAACCGCATTGAAATCGGTCCACCCGTTTGGGAGCTATGATGCCACAGACAGATACACAGATACACAGACACACAGATACACATGTCAAACTTATAACACCCCTCTTTTTTGTCGGGGGTTAAAAATCAGCTGGCATTCAGGAGGAATCGGATAAGAGGCTCCTAGCCTAGCTCTACGTGGAGTACTAAATTGATAACATTATTATTACGAGCACCTTATTTGACCTTTGGGGACATACATGTCCAGTTTATATATTATTATAGTTCTTTATTATTTGACCGTGGAGGCGTCTTAGTCTTATACGGTACAGTCGGTACATCTCTGGCTCTGTCGATCGTAAAAGAAAAACAAAATCACCATTTTTTTCTATAAAACCACAGCAATAACTTAGAAAGGTTGAAAACCGACGACATGTTTATTTAATAGTCCAATATCTCAATAACGGCTAAGAACCATCTCGATGAAACTAGCTCTCTTTTATTATCTCAAAGGGGTTTTCTTTTTGTGTTTCCAACTTTTTAGTTTGACGGTTTCCCCGTTAAACTCTATTATTATACTTTAAATACTTACTGAAAAAGGAAAAATATGACTAACCCCCGGGAATCGAACTCCTCGGGTTGACATTCTAAAATTTATTGACTTTGAAGTTCTAACTTAGGTGTAATGGTACGGCACGTGACACGGAATGTGAAGGACCCAGGCTCCATACCCTGAGGTTAGTCATATATTTCTGGGTTTTCTTGTTTCAGTGAGTATTTAAAGTACATAATAAAATTATTTTCTTTTAAAATAAAACGCATCCCAAGGGCAGATTCATACACACATATACCCTCATGTCAAAATGACAACACTCCTCTGTTTTGCGTCGGGAATAGGAAGTTAAAAAGGGTCTGTTATAACAAGTTAGCGCTTCTATGGTAAGGCAAGGCAATGAGGGGGCGCGGAGGTCAAAGTACGCTCCTGCCCCAGCTATTATAGCTGAAGGCATGTTTGCCCCGCCTTTCAGATGAACTTACAGGTTTCAGCAGCCTTTAGAAGGCATAGTAAACAAAGTACGTTTTACGTTGACATTTCCTTTTCGCAGTTGAACAGTTTCGCTTGAAACCAACAAGAGTGGAGTGGCCTAAGCTAAGAATTGACCTATCCGTTTACGAGGTGTGATGCCAGGATGCCACAGACATGAGACAAATTCGGTACTTGTATCTCAATTATTGCATAGTAAACCAACAATAATCTCAAATCGGAATTGCATCGAACTGTGGTAAATCGAACATAATACAAAATAAATACTGCACCGTTTTTGGACATGACCGCAGCTTATGTAAAACTAAATTGTTACAGAAATTGTGGTTCGTGTAATCGTGTTCAATGTTCTCCATTTTGCTCGTTCAGTATCAACAATAGTTAAATTACACATTGCGTATTACAATGTTTCTTGAAATATTTTATACAACGATATCTGGGTAATAATATTAAGTAAGTAAGTAAATAGCCCTTTATTGTACAGAAAATACAGAAATAAATACAGGTTACAAACAGTGAGATGCAGTACAAAGGCGGACTTATCCCTATAAGGGATCTCTACCAGTCAACCTTTGAGCGGTAGAGAGGAGTAGTTAATAGTGCACTGAAACTTGATAATAATGTTCAGGGGGGCAAGCACGCGCGTCTTTAAGTCGGTTGTCACTCACTGCGTCGTGCGTCCTTCACTAATTCTATCACTAAGAAAGGGACGAGTGATAACCGCACGTGCTGTGTATGTGCCGCTTATGTAGCTGGTATCATTTTGCAATCTATTTTAGTATGTGAGGGAAAACTGCCAGCCCTTTGGTCACAAGTTGCATAGACTAAGCGCTTTATTAACTCTGAAATAAGCTTGTAACATGGCAACGCTGCCAGCCTTTTGGGCACCATGCCACGGGGGCCTTATTTATATTTAATTTAGTTTCATGTTTTAGTTTACTTAGTTTTAGTTTAGATTTAATTTCATTGTAAATTGCTTTTATTATGTTATTAAATGTATCACCTTTTAGTATGTTCATGAATCTAATGAAGGCTAACGCGAGTCAAATATCCGCTAGGATCGCTGGTGTCGAGTGGGGTCTGTCTGTCAATTTCCACCAATCATAGGCCAGTAGCTTGTCTCTCATTGGTGGAGAACTACAGATAGACCTCACTCGAGATTAAGCGATCCTAGCGGATTTTTGACTGGCGCTCATTGGATAAGTGTATAACACGTTGTCGCCATAAAGCCAGGGTGTAATTAGGGGACAAATGTAATAGCACATCATCATGTCAGCCGAAAGACGTCCACTGCTGGACATAGGCCTCCCCCAAGGCTCTCCACTCAGACCGGTTTTGTGCTTTCCGCATCCACCGCGGTCCCGCAATCCCTACTAGGTCGTAATAACACATACAAATGCAATAATGACAATTCGGTGTCAACTGCTGACTTGAAGAGCTTTTGTTTAAGCGCGCTTTATATTGTCAAAGAAATGTAGTTCGAATTGTCGTATAAAACTGACAATTGTAGAGATGGTGAAATAGGGGCCAGAACTATATCGAGGTATGCGACACGTGTCGCTAGTCCAACTTTTCCTGACATTTTGTCTCTAGTGAAGCTCTGGGTTAACGTAAGTATCAGAGTAGTTTTCCTGGGCCCTATTTCACTAACTTTACAAATGTCAGATTAATTTATTAATATAAAATTACATTATTAATTGTAGGTAAGTATGTATTGATTTAAACTTTCGCGATTTTCACACATTATTATGATAGTCGAGACTTAATCGCGTAAAAAACGCACAACGCCAACGACGCAACGTCGCGTCCGAAACGTCGAGGTATTTAAATTAAAATTTAAATATATGTTTTTTACGCGATTAAGTTCCGAGTATCATAATAATGTAGGTAAGTAGGTATAATGTCACGTTAAGTGAATGTACATTGAAATACATCAGCAACAGGCCTAGGCAACTCAGATGATGATGATGAATGTCAGATTACAATAACAATTCGGTGTCAGTTGCTGCCTTGAATAGCTTTTGTTTCAAGCTAGGGTTTCCTAGGAAAGCGGCGCCTTTACCTTACTTACGGCAGTAAAAGCGATGATGATGTCACTAGAACATTTTTTGTTGACGTTATAGTGCTTTCTAGGAAACCGCGCCATTCTGTTTACATAGGTACCTACATAGCGTTCTAGTGAAGTCATTACCGCTTTATTACGGCCGTATTAAAACCTAGCTTTAGCGCACTTCATATTAGCAATGAAATGTAGATTGAAATGTCATTGTAAACTGATATCTGTAAAGTCAGTCAGATGGGGGCCTGACCGGTTGAAGGTTTGTGTTGCAACAGATCTCTTTAAGAACTCACTAAATCGTACAGTTAGTGTGTTAGAAACAAACGGCAGTAAAAGACATCCTGATTTATTTCCCGTTTAAATAGCGAGCCCCAATTGAGGCACACCGGGAAAAAATCTCAAGATTTGCTAGTATAAACAGCAACCATTTATAACTAAGCGAATTAATAAAGTTCACATTACACAGAACAATGCGAGACAACAGATAATGTCAAGGCCCGGCCTCGATGCTATCTCAATTTGGCCATTCGTAATTTGCAGTAACTCACCATTATTACATAAATATAAATAACAATGTGTTTCCGCCCTTATTTGTTGTTTTACCGGTGAGGTTTGAGGTTATAATTTATAATTATACCTACGTTTTGTGTGTTGTCTTTGTCATCGTAACACAGTAGGTTCAAAGGTTGCTATATAAAATTAAGTACCTTTACGTCCGTTGCCCAGGATACAGTGCCCTAAGCACGACTTGTCGAATCCTGCGTTACGTTACGGTTATTGTATCGAGATCGAGAAATCATACTAAATTTTAGTCCCAAATACGCTCACGGGCGGGCGCTGTTCCAAACGTCATACAAACTCGTTATAGTTTACTATTCGATTTTACGTGACGCAGGATTCGACAAGTCGTGCTTAGGGCACTGTACACTAACAAAAACAAGTGCTCAACGAATGTATAAAGAAGAGAATAGCTCGTGCAAATATAGAGCCTTTTTTAGCGTTCATTGGCAGAAGAAGCTATTTGTACAAAAAACATAGAAAGGTCTTCATTCATGCTTTTCCATTAGCATTATGTAGTAGGATAAACACATTCGAACTTCAAATTGCAAAGAAATCCAATAACGGCACTGTCGGTAGACTTGTAAGATAAATGAGTGGCAGTTGAAGCTATACCCAGTTTGCACATGTGAGAACCTTACGTTTCAAATTGCGAGGCCATGGCCGTGGAGCTAACGAGACACAAGCGTTCCCTTCGGGCGTCACAATGCAATTCAACTTGCACGGTCGTTCTTGTGAATGTGCAAACCGGGCTTTATAATGAAAGCTCGTAGCGATGGCCCGTAGACGTTGTAGACTGTAGAGGGTCTACGACGTAGCACTATCGTCGTAGATTTCACGGCTTGTATACTTTCTTTTACTAAAACTCCTAACAAATTTCCTACTGGAAACTTTAAATTAGCCACATTTATAAGTTTATAACGTTATCCTACTTAGAGTCATAGTCCTTCAGACCCAAAACCCACATTACAAAGAAATATCTAAAATCGGCAAACTTCTCTCGGGTTCACTTTTACCAAGAACCCGAGACAAATAACCCCATGAGCCACCATATGACCCCCCCCCTCCCCCCGCTCCTCCATTATACTTAAAGAGAAATGGCCGAGCACAAATCTTACACGATATTTTCGGTCCGAGCCTGAATAATTCCGGACTAGGGGGAATGAACCTCTAAAGCGGATGTCGGCGATGCTGGCTGACATACAATGGAATTATAAAAATTACATGCATACATACACTTGAGCTAAAATCATTTTCCGTCTGACTAAAAGCAATGCGTTTGATCATCATTCAAATTAAATACGTTACAATCATGTTACAATCGGTCCAGTTGTGTGTGACCTGCGATGACATTATTAGTGACATTATTTGTAATATTAAGGTAGTGGAATTCTGTGGAATCTCAGCTTTCGTTGTTTAGCTTTAAAGTATAAATAGGCAACCTTTTATAACACGCCATTACGAGCCTTTTGCGGATCGTACGTCCCCAGAAAAACAGATCTCATTTTAAAATAGTTTCACTTCCACTTTTCTTTTCCATTGTCTGAGGTAGCGGAGACGGCAGCGGAGCCCTAAGCCGTGAAGCCCCTCGACTCGCCTCCCGTCTATTGTTCGTGGACTGCACTACACGGCGCAATATCGCCGAGTATGCGCTCTGTGAGAGCTCGCCGCCGTGACAAATTGAAACACAGCTCAGAATTATCTCTCTAAAATTTATTTTAGATTTTCAGCACGAAAAATATTACAGCTACAAGTATGTAAAATACATAAAAATGTAATATTAACATTAATATTTTATGTCCTCAACATAATTGCACTGAACGATACGTAATGTAATTCAATAAACTCAATCCATCTGTACGCATTTTCCCGCCCAATTACCGTTTGACAGCCGTCAATTTCACTTGGGAGGGCGGTGTTTTGTTCTTTAATAATCAACGTTTTAAACTTTTAACATTACTAAAAGCGTTACCGAAATACACTCAGAATTTATAAGGGAGGTATATCATGCTATAATGCCATGGTAATTTAGTAAAAAAAAGTTCTAAAATATTCCACAGATGCGCACATGTTTCAGAACTAAACAGTGTGTGCAGTTTTTTCGGCAAAGGATAAAGCAAATAAACTGCCGCTTTCGAAGAGGAATAAATAATGCAGGGGAAGCACTTTGTTGCTGTGGTTTTATGTTATGAATGTGCCAGGCGTGTAAGCAAGTCTTTTTATTTTAGCAAATAGAAAGTAGAAATTTAGTATCGCAAGAGAAATGTTAAATATTGGACGGCACGGCAATCTAAGTTTCTTGGGAAAATAAAATACTGATGTCGATAATACGAGATAGAAAATGGATCGTATATTTCAAAGTTTCTTAGGCTTGAAATTTAAAGTCACTACCTGATAAAATTTAATAAAATAATAAACAGCCTAATACATATAAGTGTAAATACTTACATTTCATCAGGTGTTAATTTAGGATAAAACGACACCTAATAAAATATCTTTCACTAGTAAGTAGGCGCTACAAAAAAAACAAACGTTGAAGCATGCAAACTATTATCTGTAAATTATTATACTTTATGACTTTTTAGGCAATCTCTAGTTTTCATCAATTGAGAACGTTACATCGAAAACGCTGAACAAATTTCGTTCGGTATTCTCACTCTTTGGAGCCTAAACAAGACAAGCGTAACAACGAGTAAAAATAACTCGCGTCGTGCGGTGATTTTGCTTGTGCTTGTGTTTTGTTGTGCGGTGTTTTGTGTGCTGTGTTTTGTTGTGCGGTGTTTTGTGTGCTTGTGTTTTGTTGTGCGGTGTTTTGTGTGCTTGTGTTTTGCTGTGCGGTGTTTTGTGTGCTTGGACTCCACACAGGTAAGACGCTAACCTACTAAGTCATTCAATCGAGTAATAATTCAATTGGTGGCGAAGTTAGATTGCGTAGAGCCCTATCCTAACTCCCAGGTGGCTCCGAGGGACAGGATTATTCTTCGTATAATATTCAGGAGCACAGACAAAGAGTAAGGCTTTTCATGGGTCCACATTGATACTCTGGTCCAGGAAATTTTAACTTTTATCACACATTCACAGATTTCTGACGAAAAATGTTGAGGGCGTGGTTGAGCTCACGAAATGTTGTGTAAGTGGCTTATAAGAACGGGTACTATAATAATGAAGTGACGGAACATGAGAGAGAAGGCATTTCCTTACAATGTATACAGTTTTGTATTCTTATATAGTAATTATTACTCACGAATTCGAAAAGAGAGACAACATACACAGCCCATACACATACCTGTAAAATAAATGGGAGCTTTAAACGTTTAATATTCTAGAAAAAAAATGTGAAATAAGGAACCCCGCATTAATCAAAAGAGATTCGATTGATTTTTCTAAGCCGTCAGTTAGCAAAATGAAAAAACCGAGTTCATTCGGTGAGGTTGGTAAACGTTGCTGCACAGATTAAAACAGACAGAACAAAACTTTTCAATCTAAACGTTTCTCACGTCTCAGAACCATTTCCCTAAAAATCGAGTAACGTGTCGACGAGTAAGTATCTCAACTGTTGTGAAACAAAACATTCGCCTTGGGAGCACTTTACCACGAATTTTGGGATGTACATAGGGAAAACATCCTGTAAAATTTTGCTGCCTCAAGGAATTCGCGCCCACTTAAAGAAGAAACGACTGGTGACGAAGTATTTTGCATTACAGACACTCTACGTAATGCATTTTTACTTAAATGCAAATGCCTGCAAATAGACAATTTTCTGGCACAGTGAGGTTTTGTATATTTGCTAAATAAAGGAAGGCAGGTTTTCGGAATATGCGATGTAAGTAGGTAGCTCTCTATGAGCGAGTGTGTTTGCCGTAGCGGGGGATGAAAAAGTCACCCGTTAGTTCAAATAAACCTTCAACAAATAAAGGGAAGCTAATGCTAGTTCAAAAAATGCGTGTGCCACTGCATTTTTTAAAGTTTTTTAAGACAGTCGCTGGTTTTAAGCATAAAGCAGACAGACGGGAGGCACCTTTGCGCTACTATTTTTCTGCCACTTTTTGAGGGGGACGAAGAACACACACGTACAGCACACGTCTACGCTCCTGTACAAACGCACACTAAAACAAAACTGTGACACAAATGCCAAAACACGTACACAATCACCAGACCCTGATCATTTTGATCAGACTTAACGTTAGGGATTTGGCAGAGGATTCGCGCGTTAACATCTCCATTCTTTTCGTGCTCTAAGGTTTTCAGCCATGGTCATATTTAATTAAAGTAGGTGGAGCCATTTCCAGGAAATTTAACGAAGTCTACAAACAGTTTCGCAGAAAATCGGCGTGAAGCAACAGCATCCCTGATCCTACTCCCCCCCCCCCTTTCCTCTATCCATTTACCTCCTTAAAGGCCGGCAACGGACTAGTGACTCTTGGGGTAGCTGGTTCTCATGGGTAGCGGTGATCGCTTACCAACAGGTGACCTGCTTGATAGTTTGCCTCCCTCTTTCAATAAAAATAAAATAAAAGTTTACTACATACCACCTAACTGCGAATTTTTAATTAAAGTCTACTCCCTGGAAAAATATATACCACTTAGCAAAATGAGCAAAGAAACTCCTGCAAGGGGGTGCAATAGCTAAACAGTAGCAGGCATTTCATTTGCCTTAATGAAGACAATAGACCAGAGTAATGGTAATGGTGCGGCGTTTAAGAGCTTGTTAGAAAGGCAACCCTATTGCCTCACTCTTCGTATTTGAACAGGGAACGGGAAGAGGCAGGTCGTTTGCTATGTTGTTTGTCATTTCCAGGATCGTATGGTCGTACCAGGCATCTTATTGTTTACAAGCTTTTACGAACACTGAAATAAGACTTACGAGTTTTAATCTCATCCTGAAGAAACCTGGTGAAACAAAGACACTTGCTCGGGTAAGCGTGTTTTATCTTAGACCATAATAAACCACCGATTAGCCAAGTAGCTAGTGATTCCGATTAGAAGTTTTAGATTGGATTGGAGGGAAAACGTAACGAAAATCGTTTAGCGTCTCAATAGCTCTACGAAATCTACGAGATTCCATCTTTTCAGATTTCTTTACAATACAATGAAAATGCCTCGTGTGTCGGTATGTGGGCATACAAAGTGTTGTATGCCCACATACCGACACACGAGGCAAGAGGTCTAGTGAGACGTGCTGCTCTTGTTTCTAGCCGCGATTCAAAAGCGCTCGAATAAACGCAGCGCGATAAAGGCAGGGCGAAAAAAGAAACCTACGAGAACCATTTTCATTTAGAGGTCCCTCGGTTCGTTATTAGCCTCATAACTATGGGATTTACATAATAACGAGGGAAGAATGAGACCGCCGTCGACATCGCGCTAGAAATATATTTTATGCAATGAATACTAAGTGTGAATACGGGTGTATGACCTTATTTGGAATGTGTGGAATATTCGCTAGGTTTAGGCATTCAGTTGAAAGTTAGGGCTCGGAATACTGGAGTAGTAATTGTTGAGAAAATAATGAGTTATATTTCCAAAGGCGAGGGTTTCGTGATATCAAAAGGAAGGTAGAGGCGTCGCCTCGGAGTTAATTTTTTACTCATTAGTGCGGTATTAAGACTGTAAAGTCTCTCGTCCACTTTTATCATACTTTGTCTCCGGGTTTAAAAAAAATTTTTTTTTTGCAATTTTCTGCCGAGTAAGTGTTCCGTGTGAATCTCCGTAGACTGTTCTAGTGTTCACAGTTCGTTCCATATCTTAGATGCTGCAAATTTGAATTCACCTCTCTGCATCCTTTTGTATAACGCTCGGGGATCACTTCACTGCTTTGTTTGAAGCCCTTCCTCGAGTTTTCCGGTCGTGTATATTAAGAGGCAATCATAAAGAAAGACTTAGACATTTGTTGCTGAACTCTTACATTTTCGAGAATTTCATGAAACAAATCTTCAAGTATATAACAGTAATTTTTCAAAAAATACAAGGAGGTCGAGTGAAGGAATTTCATATTCAATCATACTTACCTACTCCTCTAAACACAGTCCTATTAAAAAAATGAAGTAAAGCAAAGTTGTGAGAATAAATGAGAAAAGTTTGCCAACATCATTAGCGGGCAGGGGCCGCCAAGACGCCACTTGATCTTCCGACAATCTGCAATTTAAAAAAGGAAATCACCAGTACACGTACCCCACCCACGTATACCCATTTTACTACACTAAACAACTCGTAAGAACATTTTAATTTACTGGTCGTGAAATTTTGAATGAATGCTTACCAAATTAATAATGCTTGGTTTCGTAACTAACCAGAATACTTGGGACCACCTTTGGATAAAAGCGTGGACTATTTAGACAGTCATCAGAAGATATGTATTGGACAGTTCGACGTGGTAAAACATAATATAGATTTTTTAAAGAAGTAGGGCGCTGTTTGCGTAAACGGGGCTTTAACTCTCGTTCCGAATCGTTCCTGGTCCAAAGGCTGTCCATTGCCGTTCAGCGCAGCAACGCAGCAAGCGTGTTGGGCACCTTTGCGCCAGGAATGTTGCGGGGTGGTTTATTTATATATATTCCTTATTTACATTCAGATATTTAAATTTAGGTTAGGTATTTGTTTTTATTATTCTTTATTACTCATTTAAGTTTTATGCAATAAAGTATACCATTGCTATATAGAATATAAAGTAAAGTCATCTACATATATGCAAAAAGGAAAGTCCTGACTGACTGACTCATCAACGCCCAGCTCTAGCCATTGAACCTAGAAAGCTGAAATTTTGCATAGAGGTTCACTTTATGATGTAGACCAGCAAAATGGTGTGATTTTGCGAAATTCTACCCCTACAAGGGTGAAAAGGGACCCCTCGGGTCGTGTCAGCTACGTCTAGTAGTCACGTGAGCAGAGGCCCAACGAGTATTCGAATCATACGTAACGTAAAATTATCGTATCGAAAGCCAGAGTAAAAACTACGAATTAGTCTGAAACATGTGAACCTACCACGTGATGAATATCCTCAGTGCGAACAAGCCAGGCCTCATCGAGGCGGAATTAAAAATTCATAACACAAAATGGCGTCGTGACGACGCCTTATCGACCCATCCTATTTCTAAACTTTAACACTTTTACAACATACATATTTCAAAGAAACTTCGGCTGCAGCTGCTCGACTTTGGAAATTGGTTTCGCTTTGATACAAGAGGTCGATGACATATATGTACGGCCGTGGAATCTACGTTTAGCAAGTTGACACATTACGTAAATTTGCAATAGGTATTATACTAAACTTCATATATACCTATTTTTCGTTATTGTAGCCGTGTAGCGTCGGGAATTATAATAGGTACTACAAATGTCAACTTGCTAAATCTAAAAATAAACCACTTCCAGCTCCAGCGGGAAAAGTTCCCAAAATGCTGGCGGCATTGCCACGTTGCGTGGCAATGCTAAGCCTTTGAGCCGAATACAGGCCAGCATTTTGGTTATGTGTTTCGTTGACCAGGCGCCCAGAAAGGCTTAGCATTGCCATTCAACGTGGCAATGCCGCCAGCAATTTGGGAACGTTGCCCGCTGGAAGTGGTTTATTTTTAGATGTATAATTTTTAAGTTAGTTTTAGATATTTCTTATATTTTAGTTTATAGCAGAACGTGTACTTAATACAACTATATTTTTCCCGATAATAAACTGTAAAATTTAAACTTGCTAAACATTCAGATTCCGCGATTGTACATTTTACATTTGTTTCACATTAACTGCGAACCACACTACCTACGAAATGTAGGTGAGCGAATGTATCGTCTTGCCCATTAGCTTATTGTGTGTGAAAGACGATGCACTTTCTTAACCACAGTCTCGGAAGATGCAAACATACACAGCGTAAGACATGGTGTAGGCATACAGCAAAACCATTCGCAGATTCATGCCAACAGAAAAGAGCATTTGATTATTAAATATTGCACTTAATAGGGTTGTTTTTTTACATTCTGCCTGGGTAAATTTTACACTAAGAGATCTCCGTAAGCCAAAACAACGCGACTCCCTAAACCGAATTAAACGAGAAGGGCATTCCAAATGTTTCCTCTGAATTACTATAGCGGCTATTTCGCTCCGTGGTCAGCCATCATTAGCAGGGTTGGGCTACTTCAAATTCAAATTTTGAAAACGCCAAAGGAATAAATAATTACGATCCGCCCTACGAGTTTTGCTAAAATAAAACCGACATTTGTACTTAAGGTTCAATTATGGGCAGAATAAAAAGTAAGGATGCTGTAATCTTTTAGAAAAACTAAACTAAAAAAAGAGCAAAAATTGTTACTTTGGCATTTTAACTTCCTTGTCTTTTCCCAAGACGACAGCCTCTTTACTTCACATTCCTTGGATGAACAGACATTCAGATCATTGAGCTGCACTGGATATACATATAAACGTCCATAACGCCCATTAAGCAATACTATTAGCTGATGATCTCTGAGACAACAATCAACGCTATGTACCGAAACTATTGGTAATCCACTTCGATAAATTGGATATTGTCAATGGTAACCGCGAAGTGGCTTGACATGACGAATCCACTGGACATGAACAACAAGGCTTTGTGTTTAAATCGCTAAGACGGGATTTTATCCTACAGAAATCTTTGCTTCTGTATTTGTTCCTATACATATGTACCGTACAAGCTTTTTTTCACAGTTTTGCCTCACTGAATATGTTCTCCTTTCTGCGGTGTTGTCTAACCGAACGCAACCCCCATCATGTGTGAGCGCTTGAGTTTCGTTTGACGTACGATTTGATGGTGCGGGGATGCGTAAAGAGGAAAGAAGTCAGTGCACAGAGCCCTTCCGTTATCCTACCGCCTAGACCCTAACCTAGACCATTGACCGCCATGTTGTGATGTCCACGTATGATCCCAACTGCTTTTGTTTTGGCCGGATTATACATAGAACGGAGGGCGCAATGAGTGAAAAAATTATTAAGCTTCATTACATAATATCAATACCAATACCTACATACATTCTCTTCCTAAACAGCTTATTAATTTTTACTAGCATATCATTAATTCAGGACTATTTGGTTGCTTACGCTTTTAAGGGTTATTCACTAGCAAATTATGTCAGCGGAGTGACCTAAATATTAAAATAAAATATTTCCGCCACGTCCCCGAGGCCTGCGTGCGAAATATTTCGACAAATTATGTTTCCCACCGTCTGCGGGCCAAATAAACATGACCGTAAAAAGTGAAGAGAAACCGTAACTCATTACATTTGGTTTCAATATTGCACATTCGTTTTCACCAAACTAGTTAATAATCTAATCAACTAATATGTTTGTCCACAAAGTACCTACATAGAGTTGATATGGTAGCACACCACCTACGAAAATGAATTACAAAGAAACGTTAAATGCTAAAGTAATACGTAACATAATGCAATGACGGCAAAGTTTGCATTATGCATTACGAGTGAGCATGAGTAATTTTATTGTACGTAAGCAAATGAGGTATTTAGTTTAAAAACCGTCGACATTATTTATTTAATCAGCCGGAAAAAGGTAAAGGCGCTAAGCCCACACTGCCAAGTCCTTATACCATAGACAATAATTGATTACCACAGACTTCTCTAATTAACAAGAAAAGGCCTTCGTTTCGTAATATTTGAAACTCTTCAATGGTTCCTAATTTGCGAGAAGATAGAATTATGTAAATAATTTACTGAGCTAGCTCCAAACAATTTCGACAGTGCCACGCGGTCTGTAGCGGACTTCGACAATCTCTTAGTTAATTACGGCACATCATTTTCAGCTAATTAATTTAACTCAGTAAGGGTTAGTTAATGAGTCACTTAAAAAGATGTCCTCAGATTTCAATAAAAGGCTTAATTGGGAGGAAACGGTTACACAGTATATTTTTAAGTATTCGCTTTTTTCATAATAATAAAAAACTACATTTAGTGTAGGCGTAACGAAGTTGTTTAAACTAATTAATTAAAAAAAAAACGACAAATAGTTCCCACGCGGGCCCAGTGCTGATTAGGAACTTCACACATATTAAACACTTGTCTGTACTTTAAAAAAAATAGTATCCCTAAGCCGAAATTATTTGAAACGAATTTATGGGAAACATCAGACCACCCATTACAATATGCTCCTTATCGCAAATACCAGCAAAAACGCTTAGCTCGGGAGGGTGATATAATTTTAAAATATAGAGATTACTCCCCACTGCTAAGTGGACAGCTTGCGGCGCCGCTAGTTAATCTAGTTTACGAGTCCGCCTTCAACGCCTCAAAAACTGGCATAATTATGGCTCTACTCCCCTTGTCCGTAGTTTAAAGGAACAAGTAGAAAAAACTTAGTTCCAGGGGTGATAGTTATACTTGCTTAGAGGCGATGTCGATGCTTAACATTGGATATGACGAACCATTCCGATCAATGTTTCACGATAGCTCTAGTTCTAGTTCATCCTTGTTAATTTAATAGGTAAGTAGTCTGTCAGTTGAGTGAGTTTGAAACTGATTTTGTTGAAGCGAAAAATCTCATTCATCAAGAAAGTGAGTAGTTTGGGATACAAAACAGTAAAGTTATAATTGTGGTTTCTAAGTGCGACGGCTAGTGGAACTTTATTATGTTAATACTTTGAAAAACGTATTTATTCAATGAGGTACAGAAATAAGTTATAATTTTACATTCCCAACTTCGTAGTTTGCTGGCATTTACATTTTATACTAGGTACCAAAAATATAAATAAAATAAATAAATATCATGGGACAATTTGACACCAATTGACCTAGTCCCAAACTAGGCAAAGCCTGTACTATGGGTACTAGACAACGGATAAACATACTTATATACATATTAAACATCCACAAGACCCGAGAACAAACATTCATATTCATCATACAAACATCTGCCCCGACCGGGATTTGAACCCGGGACCTCAAGCTTCATAGCCAGGGTCTCTAACCACTAGGCTATCCGGTCGTCAAAGAAAACCGGCCAAGTGCGAGTCGGACTAGCGCACGAGGGTTCCGTAGAAAGATTTTAACGCTTTTCCCCAGTGTTTTAAAGTCCAGTGTTAGCAGAGCCCTGCTCCTAAGCAAAATGTACGCAGTGTGGGGTCAACTTATATTGGTCTATGAAATCTACAGACCGACATAAAAGTTTAAGATTTTGAGACTTCGGAGTGGTTGTGCTATAAGAGCTCTACCTTCATACCAAATTTCCAAGTTTCTAGGACAGCTGGAAGTAACCTTTAAGTTTTCGGATTTCGGCAATTTGTATGGAAATAGATTTTTTAATGACTATTGATATTAATTTCAGCATGCTACCTCCAAGCGTTTCAGAGAAAAAGGGTCTTGACAGACAGACAGACGGACAACAAAGTGATCCTATAAGGGTTCCGTTTATTCCTTTTGAGGTACGGAACCCTAAAAATAGAGCCTACTAATCATTTTGATCGTTTCGTGAAAATTATTATTAAACAGTATGTATGCGGAGTGGTTTATTTACTTAAAATTCCAGTTTATGTTTAGATATTTATCATTTAAATTTAGGTTATTTGTTTTTATTGTGTTTTAGTACTTTGTCGGTTTTTTATTAACTCTTCAATTTAAATAGTAGGTAACAAAAACAAAACCAGAAATACAAGGCTTTTGTTTTTATTTAGGCTAATAATCATTTAATATAATAATTAAGTAGTAAATTGGTTCACTTATTTCAATATACTGTTTAATATAATTTTAAAGTAACAATGAAAAACCCTTGTGGCCCCTATTTTCTTTTGAGTAGTATACAAACATTGCAGATGCGTTGCCAACCTAGAGTGCTAAGATAAAATGCCACTTGTGCCCGTAATCACACCGGCTGTCTCACTCTCCACACCGGAGCACAACAGTGCAAGAACTGCTGCTTAGCGGTAGGATAAGCGAGTAAGATGGTGGTGGTAAGATCTTGATGGACCTCGCACAAGGTCCTACCACCCGCAGCGGAAGTTCCATGGAAATTCCGCATCATGGCCGGACTTCACAAATAAATGGATGGCTTTACTCGGGATTGTCCCTACTCACGTGGCTCGTGCCAGCCCCCTGTAAGACGCCTCTTTGTCACACGGACTGATATCCTTAGAACAATGCGTAAAGAATTTTTGAAGCCCGGAATTGGAAGAAAAGTTCCATCCCTCAGTTTTTCGACTTTCCTTTTGAATCGGCTTCTAACGAAAGCTTTTCGAATCGACGGTTTTTTTTGCCTCGCTGTTATCTTATACTCGTACCTATAATACAGGTAATAAATTATATTATGAGCATACTTTAAACAAAACCTACTTATTTTGTGTCACGAGAAAGAAAAGACAGAACTCTTCCAGATCATTTAAAAATATCTATCGAAGTTGTTAACAATCTTCAGAAGTTGAACAAAATTGTTTGTGTAAATGTACTTAAATCTTTTCTGACCAGTAACCAGTGGCAACAACTAGATTGAAAAGCATGTATTAGCTTTGCTCTTGAGTGTAGCATTATAGATGAATAGAATAGACACCGTAGAAAAAAAAAGTAAGTAATTAGGTACAAAGACCGGCCCGAACACTAAGGATTCTGTACCATCGATAAAGTATTTAACACTACACAATTCATAGCTTTTTAAGATGAAGAAAAAACACGGTTATTGTACGGGGCCCCTTTAATTTTGCCCTGTTATGGTTCTAAAGACACAGTCTGAACGCTTAGTAATGAATTAGTAATAGAATCCCACTGGTCCCTTTGGGCACGGAAACCTAAAAAATAACTACTTAATTTTTTGGACGATCTATACTCTATAAACTGTATTATTAAAATGTGTACTTCTTCTTTTTAACATTAAGCATAACATAAATTACCATGAGAGAAGAAAAAGTGACCGATTTGAAAATATACCGTCCTGTCCCTCTAGGGCTAGCAAGACTGGCCGCGACTTTGTTTGTCGCGCGAGATTATATTACTCGTCCCGTTGCATTCTGAGTATTTCTGAGTGACAGAAAATAACGGGTAGTTGTTCCCGCGCGAGATAAATAAATAAATATCATGGGACAATTGACACCAATTGACCTAGTCCCAAATTAAGCAGAGCTTGTGTTATGGGTACTAGACAACGGATAAACATACTTATATAGATAAATACACACTTAAATACATATTAAACATCCAATACCTAAGAACAAACATTCGTATTCATCATACAAACATCCGCCCCGACCGGGATTCGAACCCGGGACCTCAAGCTTCATAGTCAGGGTCTCTAACCACTAGGCTATCCGGCCGTCAAAATAGAAGATAGAAGTCGCACTGTGAGTTGTGCTAGACCTACTGTTGCGTTTTGTTCAGCCAGTGAGAGTGCCGGAGGCCTGATCCCCCCCCCCCCCCATTCCTCTATCCCTTTACCTCCTTAAAGGCCGCAACGGACTAGCGACTCTCTTGGGGTTGCTGGTTCTCATGGGTGGCGATGTTCGCTAACCATCAGGTGACCCGCTTGCTCTATTTGCCTCCCTCTTTCAATAAAAAATAAATGAATATAAATGTATTTACTAATTAAGCTTATACCATTTTAGGTAGGTAGGTTCATTAATTATTATTAAGTACGTAGGTACCTAATAATGTAGATAAAGCACGTCCGATTTCTTCAAATACTTACATAAGGAAAACTAAATCAACTTGCTGCTAAGGAAAACTAAGCAGATATTATGTAAATACGTTTCGAATTGAATATTAAATTGTATTAATCATACGGGTAGATGCCGAAAAACAAGTAATGACGTAAAATCAATATAATAGCAGTTTCTAGTTGAATTATACACGCGTAGGAGCGGACATGATGGATGGTCCACTTATGATATGAAATATAAATACGACGTCAACTAAATGTGTATAAAGATAGTTAGGTCAAGTAAAAGTGAAAAACGTCTTCAAGTTACAACATCAAGAACTCGACGAACAGTGTAACATCAACGTTTACAACGTTTTACAAAATATCTCGCTGGTTCGAAAACGGCCTGTTTACTCTAGCTTTGAAGAAACCTGCTACAATAAAATAGAAATTTTCTACCTTTGTCGGAGGCCTACCTACAGCGCGTCACCCGGTCCGCGGACGCCATCCGTGAACCTTCGGGCCCCATCGGCCATCAGTATCAATCAGTGTCAATTCACTAACAATATAATCCTCAGGGGGTTGCAATAACGTGAAATTTTGCGTGCAATTAAGTAAGATCCCGCTCAGCAAGCGAATCCATTGCCGGAGCCATTTTCGACCCTTTGAGCCGTCATCTAGCGAAAGCATCAAGGTATTAAAAAGAATTACCTTCTTCACCGCACGTGCTTTTGATTATGAAACAGCAAGGAGTCTTAGATTTTTGCATATTTCCGACGACAGATCAAGAAAACAAGCTAGTTATTTCTATGGCAAGATACGTGTTGCAGATAGGAATGCAACCACCGGGTTGGGTTCTGGGTTCTCATTTTCGTAGTCGAAATTTGTTGAGATAAGTGGCGCCACAGAGGAATGAGAATTCCCAAAAATTATCAACAATCTGCATCCTGCATGGTAGCCAAATGTTATACAGGAAAATGGGCGCAAATCGTGACTCAATGCGTCAGGAGCATGCGTTGAGCACTTGCACAACGAGTGACGGAAAACTCAACCCAACTACAGAAAAAACCATTTGTAGCCTTTGTCCCCCGACATAATTACTAAAGCGGCTGAAACAGCACGTCTTGAAAAAATGCCAAAACTATGAACATTGATGTATTTAAAATTACTCAAATTTTATTTTCAATGCTTAGATTTGGCATTGGTTTTACCTAAGAACGTTCAATATCTAAGTAGCATTTTACCCTGATTTCTCTCTAGGGGTCCTCAAAAGTGACAATTTACTTACTTAATGTTAAAAGCTACTCCGAAAAGAGCGCCGAGTTATTTAATTAAGCTTACTTTCACCCAAAAAATATAAAGTGTTTCTTTTAACGCCAAACAAATTTAATTCCAGCTTTAATGTCCACAGATTTCATAAGAGTAACACAGTGTAACTTTATTGTAATAAAAAAACATGGTCTCTTGACCATCATGATCTCGATTCAAAACGCGTCACATAATAAACTTCTAACCACACCCAAAATAATTTTTCAGTTTCCATAACTAGAGACAAAACTTTCCGCTCATAATAATGATTTTAAAACATTACAAAAAGCAATCATCTTTGATTGAAATTGATGAAGAAAGTTCAAATTGGCGAATCCTCGTGCCTTCAAGGCAATCAAATCATCGCATTCCATTCAAAGAATCGATAGGAAAACGATGCTATTGCAAATTCCTGAGAACCAATCGAATAGCTCCGAAATTGACGTCTGACAGTCGCATTTCAGTGTTGCCAGTTGATTTGAAGGCTAAATCTTATCTTAACTAAAAATACTACCTGTTCTGATAATATCGGACACTGAAATTACATATCAAAATAATTATAAGATAAAATTGAAGTACTCGTAATAAAACAGTTTCTTCAATCTTCATTATTATGACTCCAGTCATAATCATTAATAACGTGAGCACTTTCTCAAGAATTTTAATAAAACGCTCGACTAATTTATATAAGAAAACATATTAAATTTTTCAACCGTAATTCGCTTGTGAATAATGAATATTCAAGTAATTGTTACAACAGAAAGAAGATTATTTAATATTACTAGTTAACAAGTTACCTACACGTTTCTCAGTACTTAACGCTAATTTCAAAAGGGATCTTTTATTGTCGTTCTATGAAGTAAATTGGACTAGCCGGAAAGCGGGGCTTTGGAGAAGCGTTTCAAGAATCTATTTACTCTATTTACTGTGTCATTCTGCTGAAATTAGTGATGTTACGGCAAAGCATCGATGTTGTCTCGCGAAGTGATACATGTATCGTCTATCTCTATTCGTGTTGCATTGATGATCTTCCTATATTATATGTTTACTTTTTTATGTATCTTGTTGATTCACGGAACCTATAAAATCCGTCAAAATAAACTACAAACGGCAAAGCCAAGCAAAGGCAAGCGGCGGGTGAGCAAAGTAATTGTTTTGAGTTCATACATATGAACCTCCGCAAAGTAACGCCTGATTCAATAAATTATTTACAAACGGCAACACTAGCCATAAATGGGCTGAATAAGCACCACATTCACCTCGTAAAAAATCGTGCAAGAAATTGTAGGTGATCAATAAATTCCTCGAGTTGTAAGTAAAATGTCAACCTTGTCAATGTATTTGAACGATTCAGTTCACCGTAATGTAGGTACCTAAACATCGATGTTTTTCTCACCCCTATTCTGAATAGCTGATTCAGTCTCCCTCGTTTCCGGAACTACGTGACTGGCCCACGAAATAAGCGGACAGCGATACTATAACCGAAATTAGCCAAATTCTACAAGATTTCCCAATTTATACGAGCCTTTATTGTCCATTTGGGTTTAGCGTAAAGTGATCATCATTGTTACAAAAAAATTATGGGAAAATTGGAATTTGAATAACGTTGCTTGGAACAGTTAGCTAAAACAGCGCCTAGTGTAATCGCCGACCAGGCCAAGAAATACGTCTCGATCGCGTTCGCGTATAACAATTTTCAAAGTATTTGACAATTTAAGGCAAACGCGATCGAGACGTATTTTGTGCTTTTTGATTACACTAAGGACAAGGATCATGGAAAGTAAACGGATTGACAAAGCCCATACTTTGAATCGTTCTTATTTACATTCAGCGCCATCTACCTTGCTTGAGTGACACATTCGTACCGCTGTTTTGTTATTATTTGACCCGCTGGCTACGACCTTGACGCCATCTAGAAATTGCCTGAATTTTAACATGACTGCGGGGAACGATTCGAAGTATGGGCTTTGACACTCCGTATACTATCCTCCTTGACTAAGGGCATAGAATTTTAACATTTAGTAGATGGGTGTAGGTGTGACAGTAGAAAGGTGATTTGTTATCGTACTTATATGTTTTCTCTTTATCTCAATCAAAACGATTTTTGAAAGACTTACATATGAGTCATTGCTCTGTACGACTGTGAAACTAGAAACCATGGCCCAAAGAGATGGCGAAAGGCTGGAGGCGTTCGAGACGTGGTGCTGACGAAGAATAGAGGGGATTAGTTGAACCAAGAGTCACTCATGAGAAGGTCTTGGAAATAGATGGGAGATAAAACCTGAATTTGGTGGAGACCAGGAGAGGAAGAATGGTGGACCATCTGATATTAAAAATCATAGAGGGAAAGATAGAAGGAAAGTGAGGACGAGAAAGGCTGAGGATAGAGTAGATACTTAGATCAAAAAAGAAGATCGACACGGTGTGTCGTATCAGAAGGTGAAAGAACTACTTAGCACAGAAGAGAACGGACTAGAAGGACCTGCATCGACAAGAGTGAAATAGGACGATGAATTAACGCCTTACGTGTTAGCCTCGTTTATTTATTAAAATGGAGGGTAGATACGATTTAAATTAATTTAAAAATAACCGGCCAAGTGCGAGTCGGACTCAGAGCAGCAGAGTAGCAGAGCCCTGCTCCTAAGCAAAATGTACGCAGTGTGGAGTCAACTTATATTGGTCCTCGAAATCTAGAGACAGACATAAGAAATTAAGATTTTGAGACTTTTCTGAGTGGTTGTACTATAAGAGCTACCTTCATACCAAATTTCAAGTTTCTAGGACAACTGGAAGTACCCTTTAGGTTTTCTAAAAACGGCAATTTGTATGGAAACGACTTTTTTAATGACTGTATCTTTTGATTGCGTTGACTTAGATGCTTGATTTTTTCACAGCTTCAAGGGACCGCAGGTTTGAGTATTTGATATTAATTTCAGCATCCTACCTCCACGCGTTCCAGAGAAAAAGGGTCTTGACAGACAGACAGACAGACAGACAGACGGACAACAAAGTGATCCTACAAGGGTTCCGTTTTTTGCTTTTGGGGTACGGAACCCTAAAAAGAGTAAAATTACGACACGTCCGTGACGTCTAATCTAGGCCAGTTCTCGGGGGTTTATCAATGCAGACCTCCTTCGAATCACTTCTAATCTAGGTCAGAGTTTCTCCACCTCCATGCCTAGATTATTAATCTTTAAAACTTCAAACAAGTAGCTCAGTAACACGAACCGCAGCTCTGTCGAATACTGGCACTAAGTCGCTGAGCCAGATCTCCAGTAATAAGATTTTCCCTTGTCTAGAGCAACCGCGCTTGTTACGTTGAAGGATTAACGAACACGAAACAAACCTTTTTTATCTTTTGTCCGACGCGAAGTAAATTTGAGAGAGGAAAACCGGTCAAGAGCGAGTCGGACTCGCGCACCGAGCGTTCCGTGTCAACATATAGTTACGTACAGTTCTTAAATGTAGGATAAATAGACAGGCGCACAGCGCCATCTCTTGTCCTACAGTGGAACTAATGTAATTTTCGATGATTTCTGAAAAACTGTGGTATTTAGAGACATCGTATTATTTTTCCTGTTATGATATAGAATTATTTCAGATTTCTCTGTGAAAACTTCGGAGATAAGGGGGGTGCTAAACGGTATTTTTTTTTAATTTTTCATCAAAAGTCGAAAACGGATTCATAAAAAAAATGTTTTAGAATGTGCAAACAACGCTCTTTCATTTGGTACCCCACACGACCTTTTAAATTTTCCTTTTTATTTGCAAAATTGCTGAAAAAGCATCATCTAACACTATACCAAATTTCAAGCCGATAGCGTTTGTAGTTCCTCAGGTAACCAGCTGTGACTGACGGACGGACTGAGTCGCACCATAAGGGTTCCTTCATTTTGATACGGAACCCTGAAAATGGATAGCGCTTGGTAGGCTGAAAATGGTTCTACAAGGAAATTTAAAACAGTGCCCTAAGCACGACTTGTCGAATCCTGCGTTAACCGTAAGGTTATCGTATCGAGATCGAGAAATCTCATACTAAATTTTAGTTCCAAATACGCTCACGGGCGGGCGCTGTTCCAAACGTCATACAAACTCGTTATAGTTTACTATTCGATTTTACGTGACGCAGGATTCGCAAAGTCGTGCTTAGGGCACTGAATAACGTTTACTACATCAAAGCAAGGTCATAATCATAATTTTGTATTTCATCTTTTACGCCCGCGAATTTTCACTGCAGTCCATAAACCAGAACACAGGTTTGCTTCAAAGATTTCTGCGGTGCGACCGATTTCTGCATTCATCGGCATTCGGCGGTCTTAAACTTACTAGATACATAAGTACTTGGTTCTTAATTTTATCTTGTAGGGAGTAAACATACCATACGCTTCTTCCAGTCCATGGTCTCCACTCGAGAACCTTTGCCCCCATCGAACATCAGTTCTTGAGCTACGTGAGTACCTTCGTGGCTACTCCAACTTACTTAAAATTGGTGATTAAGCTGATGCTACTCTCACACTTACCTAAGTACATAATTATTTCTAGGCAATATCTTGTCTTGTCTGTTTTAAGTACATAATAACACATATCTTACTTTAAGAATTATTGCATATAATTTCCATAATTTATTAAACATAACGTTTGCTAACTCGTGTGACCAGCCAAGCCGTGTTCAAAGGCGGACACGCTATGGCCTTGGATAAAATATTAAATAACGACTTTCATGCTCCTGCCAATACAATACAATAACTCTTTATTGAACACCACATAACAGTCAAAACAAGAAATAAGGCACAAAGAAAATACATGGTAGCAATGGGCCAACAATTAAATAAATAAATAAATAAATATTATGGGACAAATGACACCAATTGACCTAGTCCCAAACTAGGCAAAGCCTGTACTATGGGTACTAGACAACGGATAAACATACCTACTTATATAGATAAATACATACTTATATACATATCAAACATCCAAGACCCGAGAACAAACATTCGTATTCATCATACAAACATCTGCCCCGACCGGGGATCGAACCCGGGACCTCAAGCTTCATAGCCAGGGTCTCTAACCACTAGAATATCCGGTCGTCAATCAAGTCAACTAATGCACTTTTACTGCACTGTCTTGCTCGGGGAGTGATTCGTTTTATGAATCAACTAGCTAATGCCCCGCGGCTTTGCCCTCGTGAATTATTTTCAAAATTGGCTAGTTCCCTACCCCGTGGGAATTTCAAAAATTCCCTTCTTAGTGCATCTCTAGGATAATCAAGGTACATGTTTGCCAAATTTTAATGCCCTTATTCATAAACGTCACTCAAGCCTCCATTAGACAGGTTTTGTCTTCTTACTAACGGAAATGTCAATGTGACAAAAAGGGACAAAAAGGGTTTATGAATAATAGGGTAAGTCTCTGGGTCCGATGGTTTAGCCTGTGCGTTGTCTGTCAGTCAGTCAGTCAGTCACGGTACTGTCTTATAGGTACAGATGAAGTAATTTAAAGAAGATTACAAAGAAGAAAAGTTAGGTTTAAAAGTTTACAAGTAAAATCAATTCGAAACGAGGATAAATGATAACCCTGACGTGCCAGAAGCCTAGGAGCAACTCCTGGCGCACGTTAACTCAATAACTCCAGCCTAGATCTAAACAGCGCCAGTCATCCAGCCACTTATCTCTAACAGGGTAAACCCGGTAAATTCAAGGAAATATTAAATGCGATCACAGTCCAGGGAAGCCAACAATGTTAGGATAATAAACCAGGAAACGGATGTGAGCGCAGTAACGGAAACTTAAACAATTCTGAACTTCAGATATATATTTAATGGAGAACTCGAAAAGTTTGGAGTTATATTGTAAATTCTTTATTAATAAGACATTCATGCTATTTCCTAAGGGTGGAATGGTGGAAACAAATCTTGCAAATAATTAATAACGCTCTTGTTGATTTAGAGTCGAGTTTTGGTTTGTCAAAAAAGAAACTGGGTTCTTTTTTGAACTCATTTAACATCAGTATTTGAACAAAATGAACTAGCTACATACTTGACAAGATAAATAAAACGTATCTTTGCTTAGTTAGGAATAAACAAACTTTTTGAATTTTATTTTTACATTCATCCCGTTCGAAATTATTCGGATTGCTCGGATGGCGTCGTTGGTAGCGCGACACCAAGGCATGGTTTAGGTCCAGCCCCCCGACTACGAAGTGCAAAATTCGAACTTCGTATCGTGCCGTCCCTCTCAAGCTAATATTATTTAACACGAGAGTGAGCGGGACGATACGATACGAACTTCGATTTTCGAATTTCGTAGTTTAGGGGCTGGGTTCGAGAATTTATTTTTCTGATATTTTTGTATATTTACGTTTCAGTTTGGAATTTGAGAAATAGCAATAGTTTTATACATTTCCTATTCCTAATCCGTATTGAGTCCGGTCACGTAAAAAGGAGCAGGCGTAGACGTCGACAAATGTATGGCTAACTGCGACCAGACAGGGCAGTGTGGGATCGATTTGTTAAAGTCGAGGCCCGTATGAAGACGAAGAATTCGGCAGGATAAATAAAGTCCTAAGCATCGACATAGGTTGACGGCGAGTTCGTTTACATGGAGCGGGAAGGTCCATTGATTAAATACGACTTACGAAAGTATACGTAAAGATATCAATTTCATCATCATCATCATCAGCCTATCTACGTCCCAATGCTGGGCACAGGCCTCCTCTCAGAATGAGAGGGCTTGGGCTATATAGTTCCCACGCGGGCCCAGTGCGGATTGGGAACTTCACATACACCATTGAATTGCTTCGCAGGAGGTGAAGATATCAATTGCAACGACTCAACAAGAACCCTTTGTGCTAGTAGTATTACCTAAGCTAGTTCCCTTCTGGTCTGGCGAGTTACATGTAGAGAATCGTATGTTTCTAAGACGAGAATTGATATCTTAAATCCTACCTAGCCGGCCGTTATCTTAAATATAGAGCAAAAATCCGTTTCTCAAAGGTAATTAGCGTAATTTATAAGTTTAGTGCGTATTATGTTGAACTAACAGCAGCCACACTACCATTTTTCACATACAAGTTGAGGACTGAAAACCAGCACTCTGCTGAGTCCTCGCCTTTTCACAAAATTGTAATGGCTTTTCATTTGTTGTTACTCGTTCACTTACGTTTTTGTTGTGAATAAATGATCTTTTTTTTAAGGCAAATAATTGAGAAATAATAAGGGTGAATATAAGTTCAAATGATGACAGCCGGTAGTAAACCTACATGGCAATCAAAGACATCAAGTCATCATCAAGTATATGTGTAGCTTTCCCATAAAACCTAAACCACAAATAATGCGATCCTTTTGACAAAGGACAAAGCCACCAAAATCGCTCGTCACACCATCAGTAAAGAATAAAGCTACACTAACTTCAGCGTTGTTAATTTGGAAAAAGATCCAATTACTTCAGAGACGCCAAAGCAGCAACAATAGATTTTCTATGTGCTAATAAATAAGCAGAAAGAAACCTTTATTAGTTAGACCAACTATCTCGGAGGAAAACTCCTTAAGACTTCGGGCCCTCGGAGACTTCCTTGTCTGAAAGGAACGTGACAGACTTTCCTAACAAATATAAGGGTCGGCAATGGATTTAGATTCTATTGTTAGCACATGAAAGTAATGATAAATTCAGCGTGGTTTTGTTCAATTTGGTGGGTGTAGTAAACGGAATACCGTAGCACACATTACCTTCGTATTTATATTGTTGTGTATAGGATCATATGAGACAGTTTATTCGTCACTCAGCACACTTCAAATGATACGATTAAATAGTACATAGTTATCTTGGCTATTCCCAAGGCTCTACTCGTGCGACTACTTGGCGCAGCTAACAGCGGCGCACAAATATACCCCCGTTGGGGGTTTTATAATAATAATAATAAATCATTTATTCAGACAACAAAGATCCAATTTTTGTTAGTAGTTTACTTAAGACTATGTTTTCATCGTAATTTTTAAAAGTTTTAAATGATTCGCGGTTAATTGCATAATATCGGGAGCTCATCAAACCAATAAGGTAATCGCGGTCAATATCCCGTTTTCGTTATGTCTATCGTAATTTTTATTTTATCAATGTCAAATGTAAAGTTCTAACCGTTGACGCAATAACACAGTCACAGGCATTGATTGTCCACTATCACGGTTGTTTCACGTAGGTCGGAACGAAAAACATTTTCTCTCGAAATTACTGACACCTTATCAAAACGAATGTAGTGCGGCGAATCAGAGTCCATTGAGTGTTCGGAAACAGCAAAATCCTTGTTGACCTGTTTTTCATACTGCGTATGTGCTCCGATTACCTTGTGGATAAATTCCGCCCAATCTCTCCGATGTAGTTTTTTCAAAGCAAGGAATCATATACGTATACCCCGGGAACATTTAGGGGATCCTTATCCTTTGGTTAACGCACTATTAGCTTTCTTAGCTACATTTGAGGACATTATAATATATTCCATTTTAAAAGCAGAACAGTTTTTATTTTATTAAAAAGTTCACGCCACGATTGATAGCTGTAACGCCACGTGGCTATTATCCCAGCGATGGAACCATATTGACCGACTAAGTTTTAATACGAGTTCAAGAATTCTGCACCGAAGATATGTAATGTAACCCGTAGTTTTAAAACTACGCTACGTTCAAACGAAACGAAATATTCAACACAGATTCGCTTTTAATGTCGTTCAATGAGATTTCAATATGAAACTTTTGCCGTGTTTGATCCATGTCTGGATAGCCGCAACGAACGCCCTGAACTATTAAACTGTCGTGGTAGCAACTGTGACAGTGAAACATCTGTTACGAACTTGTAATAAGAAGTTTCGGGAAGTACAACACTGGCCCTAGATTGTGAGAAATAATAAACAAGAGTAAAACACATCTGGTCAGATGTTGGGCAAAAGTTTAGGTCCGCATAAAGCAGCGGTTTTTTTTCATAAGGAATCTGAGTAAGTATATAAACTGTGTGTAGTGAATAGAAAAAATATGTATGATTCTCATTTTTCGCACACTGATTGTGATTACAGAGCACTATACTTTTCCAGCTCACTGTTCCAAAACGTTAACACATTTGTGTTTTATTTTAAGGGATTAAGTTATTAATGGGACCATAATTTACAAATTATTTGAAAACGTGGAAAAGTACATCGCACCATGTACTTTTCCATGTTAAACATATATTAATTAGTCTTAATAAAACTGGAAGTATAGCGCGCATAGAAATTACAATCATTATGTGAGCGGGTATCAATTTGCCGAGATGAGTGGGCGCGGCGGCAAGGTGGGCGTTACGTCACGCAGATATTTTCGTCGTGTTCCTTATCCAATTTCAGAATTTTAATAATTTATAGGTGATAATAATACCTAATCTCTTTCGCAGGGGCTCGCCTAATTCCCACTCTAGTCTAATGAGTATATGAAAGGAAATTCCAGTAGCAGAATAATCGGATAAGTACTCGTATTTAATACGCTGCTAGGCCCTACTTGGGCTAAGCATAAAATTACTATTTTCATTTTCTTCAAGAGCTAAGAAATTCTATTTTCCATCAAAAAACATAATATACTTTAAAATAATGTTTTGCAAAGGGACAAGAATACCTACTGGAGGGACAGCCTAACCAGGACATACTTTACTCTGTAGCTTGCTGTGCAAAAAGTATAATGTTATATTACTTGAATTGTGTGACGTAAACGAGTAGGTAGGTACATGTTGTCAAACAAAATCATTGTAATTAACATCAGATAACTCTAGAGGTCACTGGCACATGCCCATAAAGCCGTATTCATGAAAAGATTTGCATAATTTTGTTTCGGTTTTGGCCTTGGGTTTGTTTGAAATTGTTTTTTATTCTGAAGTAACAATCATAATGGACCAGTTTGAGGCACGCCTCAAAAGGCAGGTTTTGTCTACATATCCTTAGTCTGTGTTGTAGTGGTGTGATAATATTGGAGAAAGTGTAAACGGGAAATTAGAGATCCTGTTGATGTTTTCCGGACGAGTAGCAAATTTTATGAAGAATAGCATACGCCTACATGATGTTCACCACTGACGATGCATTTAAGATAGTTAGTATGGGTTTAGAAGGCTTGTATTTGAGGAGATTTGATTTCAGGAGAGGAGAGGCAGATAATTAAGAGCAATGAAGACTCTTCGTAATTAACCGACTTCAAAAAAGGAGGAGGTTCTACGTTCCACTGTATGTATTATTATTTTTTATGTATGTACATCGACTACTCTGTCAATTGTAGACCGATTTTCAATTATTTTTTTTCGAAAGGGTATACTCCTGAGGTGGTCCCATTGTCACCAAGTCATGATCTGACGATGGGATCCAAGGGAAATCGAGGGCAACCCTCAAATTTCATAGGCACGCATTATGTGTTTCATATATTTTCTAAGGTTATTCAAGTATTTGCGTCTGGTAATAATCATCTCATGTTGATGAGCTGATGATGGAAGGTACAACTCCTTAACGGCTAGGAGTTGGTGGATAATTCTGAAAATGTTAAATCAACATAAAATTGTGAAATAAAAATCTTTTAACAAAAAAGTAAAGCCGCCTTCACGGTTTTACTTTTTTATTAACTTAGGATCAACATTTGCGTACCTAGTCACAGATAATAGGTTTTATTAACACTTCCTAGAAATAACTAACATGCAAAATAGTTTTGGATCGGCTGCAATTGCTCGTTGCCAAACAAAACCACACGGACTCTAGCGAGCAATTCAGATTTCGGCAATGTTTTTCGCTTCATTAGTTACATTGCCGAATGCGTCGCTTGCGCGGCGTGGTTGACGAATTAGTTAATGTAATGTAAGTTATATTAGCATGCTTGCGCTCGGATCGGGCCCAAGGATATTTCAGTTTCAATATTTACCGCGTTTCGTAAACGGGTATTAATTAGACAGTCGGTTTGTACGTATAACAAAAGAAGCTGAATCTGATTTCAATGATGTTCCTCAGCAAAAGGTGTAAGTGCCAAGAACATAAGCTCTTTTGCTGGCGTAGTTTTCACATCTACATTTTGTAGAACTCAACTTTTTTATAATCGGTTACGGAACCCTACACTGAGCATGGTCCGACTTGACATTGGCCGGTTTTTTCCGTTTTGTATTGTATTTTACGAGTGTATAAAGTGCGCGCTTATTACAGGAAAAATAACACCATAAATTTCATTTCTGCTACAAATACAGGACAAAAAAATTTAGCGCGCGACTGACCTCGAAAATGTTTACAAATCGCGAGTTTCGCTAATGGGTCAATTTGCAAAATGTTCGGTATTGCATTTTACATAGTTAGCGCTTGTCAAATAAGGATAACGATAACGAATCCGTTTATTAAATTCCAGTCAGCCGCAAAAGTAGCTAAGCAATCGACGAGTTCACAATGACACGGCTCTAACAATTGCAGATCATTGTGACCGCTTCAGTTGTTTAGCTACTTCTGCTGCTGACTGTACCTAGGCTTTACAGATGTGTTAGTCTACAGATGGTAGCCTGCCTGACCCTCTAAAACTCGGAAATGTTCTTCAAAAACAATGTAAAGTTAGAAACTGCTATCGGAATAAACAATACGCCTCCGGGCATGTTCTCTTCATACTGTTTCGACAGTTTGCTGCATAGCTATTCTTGATTGCACGAATATGTACCTTCATTTGCACGTTTGCATGCAGGCTGAATGCACTGGATAACAATCGGCCAAGTGAGAGTCGGTCGCGCGCTCCGAGGGTTCAGTACAATTTTTAGGTAAGTATGTAAATATAGTTCGTCTGTCACGGGAATCGAGTTCAGAAGTTTTTTTTCCTTTTTTTCCCTGAATGTTTTAAGTTGTCCAGTGTTAGCTCAGGCCTGCTCCTAAGCAAAATGTAATTATGAAAAAAATTATTATATTGGTTTTATTTTTAGAGACATTGTATTATTTTTCCTGTAAACTTTACATAACATTCTATGATGTACAATTATTTCAAATTTTTTTTCTTTGCTAACTTCGGAGATAAGGAGGGGACGGTATTTTTTTTAATTTTTATCAAAAGTAGATAACGAAGCGGCCTAAAAAAAAGATGAACAATGCTCTTTCGTTTGATACCCCACACGACGTGGTAGCTCAACTTAATTTTCCCCCTATTTTTTTCAACCCCTATTGCAAAAAAGATAAAAATATTTTAAATTCTTTTTTATTAAAAAATTGCTGGGCATTCATCATCTAACACTATTCCAAATTTCAAGTCGATAGCATTAGTAGTTCTTGCGATAAAAAGCAGTGACAGATGCACTATACTTATACCATAAAAATTATGAATGTATTAAAATGATACGGAACCCTAAAAATTATGTAACATCTGTACAAAAAATTGTATTCTAGCAAATAAACATTTCTTTCCTTCAAGACCCAAGAAATGGACCATCATAGTTAAACTAATATTGCTTTGCGGTTTAGTGCCCGGCATCCTACAAGCACCCATGAAAAGACGTCGATCGTTCAATGAATAGAAAATTGGGAACGCTTAGACATGTCTACTGAAGGCCTTTCAGAACATGTTGATCGTCTGCTCGCCCAACGATGTGGACTTATGCGGAAACTTGCACAGCTTGCGACGCTGAGTTGAGCTAAACGGGCCGCGGCGGGCTGAAGCTAAACTGGCGTTCTGATGACAGCGTGGAAACTTAAGGAACTAGAAGTAAAAACCTAGGATGTAGGTGTTAGCTGGTTGAGCCACTATGGGAAAGCTGTCATATTAAAATATCAATTCCTAAACAACGCGTTTGTAAATAATACCTTACTAGCACTCCTGTCATTATGATAACCTTCAATAATAAGCTGCGAGATTCTTAGTCGAATTTTACAGCTGTCAATGACACACAATTTTTAAAGGTAGTTATCGTGTTATCAGTTAAATAAATATCATTGGACAATTGACACCCTTATGTATACACATATTAAACATCCAAGACCCCAGAACAAACATTCGTATTCATCATATAAACATCTGCCCTGACCTAGGATCGAACCTGGGAATTCGAGCTTCATAGCTTCGCGGAGTAGCCAGTTAATTCGTTCCAATTGACATTTGACTCCGCCAGAACAGGTATCGCCAGGAGAAAAGAGGCCATAAACTTACCTAATTCACCTGTAAACCACCCTCTTATCATGAAATTTAATCAGGTGGTGATAAGTTTCCACTTTCCAGTGTTTATTGAGTACTTAACGGCGATTGCATGATTAGATTAATCATTCAAGTTGGCAGCAACGCTGAGCTGGCAATCTAATTAGTGCAACCCTCTTTATCATAAACCTATTTTAACTAAAATGCCGTTAAAATTCGTTTGTCCTTTTTTGTCACATGGACATTTCCGTTTGTAAGAAGACAAAACATATTTTAACTGATGGAGGCTTGAGTGACGTATATGAATAAACTAGCTGTTGCCCACGACTTCGTCCGCGTAGATTTCGGTCATCGCTATCCCGCGGGAACTATATAATTTTCCCGAATAAAAAGCAGCCTATGTTATTCCTCAATATTCCAACTATCTTTTTACCAAATTTCACCTAGACTGGTGCAGCGGTTTTCCCGTGAAGAGGTAACAAACAGATAGACAGAAAGACAGACAGAGTTACTTTCGCATTTATAATATTAGTTATGATAATGGCATAAGGCACTATGCGGTTAAATTATGCGGTTTTTTTTTTATTAATGTACGTTTGTATTCCAAGAGTGTCAATAAAGTATTATTCTATTCAATTCTATTCTATTCACTAAGACAGTCACTATTATGTCCGGTGGTGGGGGTCAATATAAACCTTTCAGTTGGCTATTGTAGGAGCGGTCCAAGTTCTTAAAAGTAGGTATTTGACCACACCCTCTGCAAATAGTTGTGTTCACATAATTTAAGCACCGTGGGTGGCCACTACCTATGAAGATTTGATGACAGTCGCCAAATTTCGTAAGTTACTATAGGTATATGTACCCACCTAATACTATTTCGCTGTACATGCACTATATGTAAATGTATTTTTATGTTCCTTTGTACTAATACTATTAACAACTAGAAATATAAATCATGACAACGATTATTATCTATTGCACGTAATGTAAAAAAAAAAATTGAAAAAAAACGTAAAATAATCCTCTAAAATAATGATACGCAAATACTTGAATAACCTTAGAAAATATATGAAACACATAGTACGTGCCTGTAAAATTTGAGGGTTGCCCTCGATTTCCCTGGGATCCCATCATCAGATCATGACTTGGTAACAATGGGACCACCTCCGGAGTATACCCTTTCAAATTAAAAAAAAAATTGAAAATCGGTCTACAAAAACAGTGAACGTAGAACCTCGTCCTTTTTTTGAAGTCGGTTAATAAAAGGTTTTAACTTCCATATTTTTCATTATGTTTTCATAGCTTTTATTTATTGTACCTATTTAATTTACCAAAAAATAATAGAGCTAAGTAGCTTTAATAGGTACATGTTACGTAAATACGCCTAAAATATATAATTTGTTTGACTTATCAAATCTTTCATACACATGTAGGTAAACACTATAAGTAAAGAAACATGCTAGGAAAATTAAAAAAATCGAAATGATCTTCCATTTATAGCTGGCCATATAATTTGAGCATGCAGGAAGGAGTTCTTGGCAGGAGTGGTTCTGGGGAGGTCAAGTCTGGAAACAGAAGGCATTATTTAGTAAAAGAAAAGGGTGGACATAGGTACATGTATATGGATGCATAATTTTAAAAGTCAATGTTGCAGATTTACATTGTTAGTACATATTTCAGCCTTGTAACTCTTAAATCATCATTGGTAGTTGTTTGTATAGAATCTTTTGATGAATATGACTATGACTCATGTGGGGAAGTGTCAAATGCTTGAATAACATCCTGAGATAGGTACATTGCATAATAATGTAATGTAACACAGTAACAAAGATTCTTTCATAGTTGCTTCGTTCATATACCTATTAGCTTGTCGTTATGGAAAGCTACTCAATACTTTATGTACATTAGGTTTAAGGTTCAATTAAGCTATTTTATGTCAAGATATGACCAGAAAACTATAAATTTCTTCACTCTTAGTTGACCCGAAATAGTTTTTTATACAAATATGTCGGAGCAATCTATTTTAGCCACACAGTAATAAAAATAAAGATAAGATATTTATAGTACACAGCTGTAACTCTTTAAAAAGAAAACATCAAATCTGTTGTTCAATTCACGATTGTTAATCAAATTTGAGTTCTATTCTTAAAGCACTATAGTTCTCAGGCAACATGTATCAGTCTATTGAAGATATGGTATGGAGAATATAGTAGGCCTGTACTTAACACAATTTCTATTTGTACCTATATTCATACCGTGTCATATCATAAGTATAAATACATAAGCAGCTACTTGTAATGAAACAAATGCATGCTCGTTACACTGTTTATTATCTATGTGTTGTTATACCTACGCTTTAACAATATCCTTTTTGTCCATTTATATACACTGTTTAATTTGTAATACACAATTTGCATTATGATAATAATGCTAAATGAAATGACTATGTATATATAATTCGCTAAAAGGAACAATGGTACTGTGTATAATTGAACACATTATATGTAGGTTTGAGACATTATTTGACTAATTATGAAGAGAAAAATTTGTTAAAATTATATCAAAAAATAATTAGAATATTAATAAAACACATAAAATATGAGAAAAAAAGTGGGATTAAATGAGTATCTTTTCAATGTTGCTCCAATTTAAAACCTTAGGATCTTTAGGGTTTACTTGCTAATCCTACTGCTAAGCAGCAGTGCTTGCATTGTTGTGTTCCTGTGTGAAGAGTAAGACTGCCGGTGTAATTACGGGCACAAGAGACATTTCATCTTAGCTCTCTAGGTTGGCAATGCATCTGCAAACCCCCCGGGGTTGTGGGTGTCTATGGGCAGTGGTGATCACTTACCATCAGGTGACCCACTTGCTTGTTTCCCTTCCTTGTTGTATAAAAAAAAGAAGCAGCTTCTAACTTGTCGAGGTAGTTTGAATTTAAACAGCTGTTACTATGTTGATTTTAGTACAATTTACAAATCAATGAAAAATCTGAATGGTATCAAGGTCAGAGTGAATCACATATTATCTTAAACATAAAATAAATAATGATGGTTGGATTTTACTACAATTGGCATATTTTCAAACTAAGCAATGTTTGTTTTTCTTTGTACCTTTTTTCTGTTTTGTTTAAAATAAATTGATTTCAAGGAGATCATCGGATCTTGTTAAAACAATAGATTCATTGATAAAATAGACAGTGTAATAATACAGTTTAAACTAATACTCATCTCAACAAATTGAATACAGTGGGCTTGCAATTTTTATTTATAAAATGTAGTGGTCATTTTAACTGCATAATTGAGTATTTCAGTCTAACAGCTCTAATGGAATGCATCCTTACTAGTGTCTATTGGTGCTAAAGGTCATTTCAATGAGTACTGGACTTATGGAGTCTATAGCACTGAAGTCTTATCAGATTCTTCTTGTATTTAAGCTAAAGTTTAAACAGTTTTGCCTAAAATAATATTTGAAACCGCTGATGTAAAGAAAGCAATATTGCACACTCAAATTCCTAGTGTACTATGTGTGTGTGTGTATGTGTATGTGTATGTGTGTGTGTAGTGTACCATGTACCTATTATAAACTTTGCATGTTTAGAGTATGAAAAGTTGTTTCATAACATAAGATGTGATTAATTGTATACTTGTTTACATCAATGACCTCATAAGTACCTACTAGTTATTTTTCTTGAATCATTATTTTAGCGAATCTCCCGAGTTGGGAAATAGACGTTCCTATTACCCGCCTACGCTGATATTGTTTAAGCGACTTCCTTAAAACCTAAATAGCAAACACATGCCAAAATTAGAACAACGCTCGATTCACTTCGCGATCTACATTGATACGTTTACGTTAGACTAGATATCCTACATAAACACTCACCTTTAATGTATCTGCTGTTTTTCTTCACAACTTGCGCCAAAACGGGAACAAATTTGCACACAAAAAACAAGTCTGTCCAAAAAACTGCACTAGCGTAATTCAAAGAGTTGTCCGTAACAATTTCCAGCAATCTGGCTAAAATCTAAACACTTCGTGGTTAATTATTACACAATCAGCTAGTTAGCTGAAGATGAGGAAAAATTACGAATTACGACTGCAGTGGAATTAAAGATCGGTAAATTCCACACTGCGCTCTCCGTTTGCCGCAAACCGCAATATCCATTCAACTGAGGTGACGTATGTGTCAGATGGCAAAAATCAAAAGGCTAATAATGTTGCCAGCTTAGCGATCTCGTTATGCCGTATTGTTAAGTAATCGTCGATACAAAAACGTACATTTACTTGCACCTACCTAATAAAAAGACGTATAAATTTAAAAAAAAGATCAAACTTATATGCATGGAGTGAGAGCTGCCAAATCGGCCAAAACAAAAAGAATATCTATAGTACACAATAGGTTAGTACGTCATTTAAGGAAGTTGAACTTTTCAAATCAATGACATGGTCGAAATGTCAACTCCTTGCGAACCTGATAATTACTTCAGTAAGAAAACATAGAAAAAATTTAAGTTATGCACTTAACCATATTATAAAGCGTATTTGTTTTTGATAACATACTAAGGTAATTTATTATTCGGATGTTATCGAATCAATCAAATTAAGTAAACTACCTACTCAATTATAAATCCACATAGCGATGTATACCTATTTTTTCCCCTGAAAAAACGGGTAGTCTTTTTTATATGGCAACTTTGAGGAGTTGCGCTCCGTTTCAGGCACTGTACAGTTTGCCTTACATACTTCAGCAAGAAAAAAAGTAAATTGTAAATCCAAAACAACAACGTAAACAAAAATTTTAATTTAATCTACGCCATTTATTTTACCAAAGCTCCAGTTTACCAAAATAAACATGTATTCAACTCGTCGGGCAATGGCGCAATAGCAACGTGTAATTATTTGCAATGGCGAGTGGGCTTTAATGTGGACAAACACCTATGAGGACAAACGTATAAGCAAGTACATGCATGTCAAGGAGGATAGTATATGGAGTGTCAAAGCCCATACTTCGAATTGTTCCCCGCAGTCATGTTAAAATTCAGGCAATTTTTAGATGGCGCCAAGGTCGTAGCCAGCGGGTCAAATAATAACAAAACAGCGGTACGAATGTGTCACTCAAGCAAGGTAGATGGTGCTGAATGTAAATAAGAACGATTCAAAGTATGGGCTTTGTCAATCCGTTTACTTTCCATGATCCTTGATGCATGTATATGACACTCTATTCCCGGGCGCTCACATGTCAGCAAATATTCGTACAAATGTACATATAGGGTGAAATTTATAACGTGAATCGAAATATGTTTTTCGAAGTCTATACTTAATTAACAATTAATTGCGCTATTAGTTAACTCAAATAAAAAACAATTTTTCTTCGCTTTTAATTTAATTTATCCTGATTTGTTTAACATTTTTGGACACCCGATATTAAGTTTCATAGTTGTCTCAAAATTTAACAAAAAGATATCCAAACTCTTAGCAATTTACTGGCTGGATAGTTTTTATAATGCCAAAAAAAATCATTAACGTCAACATTGTCAGCACTGTTATTTTTCAAACAAAAATAAAGTATTCAATTTTATTAAAAGCTAAAGCTATAGAGATGCCTCCTTTGTATCATTACGCCAACATACAACGCAGTGATATGGTGTCTTTGTACGCACAGACTAGTAGAATTGCTCAAACACAAGAACTTACCATTAGGACCTGGATAGGGGTCAATCACTGGTCAGTTTATAGAAAAAAAAAAAAACTTTGTAATGAAAGATATCCGGAGTCGCCGGTACCGAGACGTAATTTGTTTATGAGGATGGTGCAAAACCTGTGTGATTTTGGTCAGTTTACCGTTCCGACGCACTCCCAGGCCCGCGGTCACCCATGACTCCATCCAGACAGGGTGTACAGGTACAGACGCATACGATTAGCTGCGTCAAAAATTGTGAGTGCGTTTGAAGCAGTACCTAAGAGCTGTGTTTTTGTGTTAAGACGTGTAAAAAATAATGTGAGGCGACGGGCGGATTTGTGTTTACCTGTTCAAGGAGAACACTTGAAACATTTGTTAAAATACGTGTAAGTTCTTAAATAAAAGTTGTGTTTCAATGTAAGCTGTATTTTCTTTTAAGGTAGGTCAAATTCTTTAAGGAAAATTATTCAAGAGTTTAAGGTTTTAGATCACATACAGGTGCATGGTACCTACTCATAACCTTTGCACTTATTTAGAAAAACATTGCATTGCTAGTCACGTGGTCCGAGTAGGGTGACCATGGATGAAGATAACGGGCACCGCGGTTTAAGTTGTGTGCGATGTGCTGGTAGATTTTCGAGGCATCATGCCATAAATGAAATCATTCGTCGGGCAATGGTAGCTGCGAATCTGCCTTGTGTGCTGGAGCCCCAGGGCCTAAGTCGTACCGATGGTAAAAGGCCGGATGGCTTGACCCTGGTCCCGTGGGCGAGGGGACGAAGTTTGCTATGGGATGCGACTTGTGTAAGCACCTATGCTCCCACTCATCTGGGCTGCACAACGCGTAGGGCCGGTGCTGCTGCAGAAAACGCGGCAAAGCATAAGTTTGCTAAGTACCATAACTTGACGCCTATGTATGATTTTGTTCCGGTCGCGGTGGAGACGGGGGGTCCTTGGTGTTTAGAGGCAAAGACCTTCGTGATGGCTTTAGGACAACGAATGCGGGAGAAGGGCTGTGATCCCAGGGCTGGTTCGTACCTGGTTAAACAGATATCACTGGCGGTACAGCGCGGGAATGCTGCGGGTATTTTCGGTACTTTTGAGCCGGGTACGGGTCGCGTTGGGACCTGACACGAACTTGCCGAGGTTTGGCTTTTGCATTTTTTTTTATTTTATTATTAGTTTGATTATAGGTTAAGTAGCGAAGCTTGTTGTGCAAGAATTTTGTTTTTTGTACCCTCTTGACGAAGCATGTATTGTGGATCTGATTTCTCTTGAAGATAAGTGTGGATCGATTTTCTCTTTTTATTGATAATTAATTAATTGACTGCGATTAGCACTAGTGCCTCGTGTTAGTCTTCAGCTGATTTATAGGAAAACATTGTTTCGATTCACGATTTAAAAATCACTCTGTATGTGAATAGCGGTCAAAAATTCATTTGCAAACCCGGTGTGTGCAAATGAATTTTCGCATACTCATATGCGAACCTATTTGTGTTTTCTTCACACACTTGTTTACGAATACGTGACGAACGTCTTCAGTCTTGCTTGCGATTTTGTCAAACATGGACAGTGAGGATAGTAATAAAATAATAGGTACTTTTTACTGATTATTAAATTCAATATTTTACACAGTAGACCAGAACAAGCAGACGAAACGAAATGAACAAATGGATTAACTTAACGTCAAACGTCATACCATATTCCATAAAAAATCGCATGTGTGGGAGACTACGCGAATTTTCAAGGCGCGTGCCCTTTGATGTGATGTGCGCCAAGAAACCGAATAAGCTAGGAAAAACGCAAATGCAGCGAAAACTCTGCGTAAGTATAATACATTCACATGTATACACATGTAGGTTCGCGTTAGTGCATATAATATTTATTATATGTACATTTGAGTAATCGGCATGAAACATTTGAAACAAACGCGTTCGAGGCGTATTTTTTGGTCGTCGACAGGTAGGTACACCAGGCGCTCGCTTTACCAAATCCTGGACACTGTGTAGTTCGGCGTGGGACCCAAGTCCACCAAAACGTGTGTGTACAGCAGGCGCTGTTGTATGTCCATTACTTCATAGCGGATGGTGGACAGACCGTCCGTTCGGAACTGCGACTGATGTTCTCCGGGGTGAGACAGTTCGTGTCTGAAAATAAAATGTATTCAATCAAGTAAGTAATTTAAAAAAAGCCCCAAACTAGGCAACGCCTGTAGTATGGGGACTAGACAATCACTTACCATCAGATGACCCATCACTTCCCCGTTTGCCTTCATTTCATATTATTATACAGTACACAGTACAGTACCTGGTTATTAGGTACGGTCGAAGAAATTAATTCCTGACCCACCATGGAACTTTTTCACAGTAAACGCCATAGTGACATCGCATAGCTTGACAAGGAAAATCGTTATGACGTTTACCTACAATGAAAAGGTTCTATGGTGGGTCAGGAATTAATTTCCTCGACTCTACAAGTACAGTGTACTTGCTCACCCTTTTTTATCCCCATCTGCATCACGACTTGTTGGTGACCGAAATTCCAATTTCGTGTAAACAGCTATCTTCTTGTCGTACCTCATCACTCGAAAACCCATTAATCGTATTCTGTAAATAAATAAAAATGAATGAATTAACAACCAAGTTATTACATTTAAATAAAAGCATACCTACATTTATGTACCTATGCTTTTATTTAACTTGCACTGTTGGTATAACATTTATGGTAGGTACTCATGTAAGTATGAAAGCTACCAATTTCAAAATCTTGCAACCCATTTTTCGACAGTGTTATGTTGGTATCCGGTTACTAAGTTGGATGACATACAAGTAGGTAATCAACAAATACAGTCGGTAAAAAAATGCATCAAAAATAGCCCTATGATCAACAGGTATGATCATAATTTTCATCATAAATATGAAACAATAAAATTTAAATTAGAACAGTAGGTATATTAAATTATGATCTATGATAAGGACGCTCAACGATTATTAGCTTTAGCAGTCGCTTGCCTAATATAAATAATCCAGTTTCCTAGCTTCCCAAACGTATCGGTAAAAACTTTAAAAATAGAATTCAACAAAAACAAAGGATTGTCGTAAATGACGAAGCAGGCCCCACAGCCCCCATACTACGAAATTCGAAAATCGAAGTTCGTATCGTATCGTCCCGCTCACTCTCGTGTTAAATAATATTAGCTTGAGAGGGTCGGCACGATACGAAGTTCGAATTTTGCACTTCGTAGTCGGGAGGCAGGATAAACCGAACTCTCTATGTTTTATTCATTCATTCCGATTTAAATTCAACAAACGATTTTGTGATCCCTTTCTGTACCTCGTGGTCCCTTTACGGTAACCCGTTAAAATCACTTGATGTAGGTTCAAAGCAAACGGATTACAGTTGAATATGTATTTTTTATAAAATTGTCTATTAAAAATGGGACTAAGAGAAATTTGTTTTGAGAAATTTGTTTTGAGAAATTATTTGTTCTGCATAAATACGTAAAGGTATAGCTAATAATAAATTCCATGAAATTGACATAACAATCCCTTACATCAGTAAATGGGAGGAGCGCTTTTTAACCGACTTCAAAAAAAGGAGGAGGTTGTACGTTCCACTGTAGTATTTTTTTTATTTTATTTTTATGTATGTTCATCGATTACTCCGTCAATTGCAGACCGATTTTCAATTATTTTTTATTTGAGAGGGTATAGTCCTGAGGTGGTCCCATTGTCACCAAGTCATGAGTTGGAGGATAATTCTGAAAATGTTAAATCACTATTCGAAAGGGTATACTTCTGAGGTGGTCCCATTATTACCCAGTCAGAATCTGATGATGAGATCCCAAGGAAATCGAGTGCAACCCTCAAATTTTACAGGCACGTACTATGTGTTTCATATATTATCTAAGGTTATTCAAGTATTTGCGTCAGGTAGTCATCATCTCATGATGATGAGCTGATGATAGAAGGTACAACTCCTTAGCGGTTAGGAGTTGGATGATAATTCTGAAAATGTTAAATCAACGTAAAATTGTGAAATAAAAATCTTTTAACAAAAAAGTAAAACCGCCTTAAAAAAAAAACCCTAGAAAAAAAACGTAAAATAAAACGCATTTATTTCGGACAACAGAAACTAAAGCCTAAAGTTTTATGGCCTAGCACCAAGCAGCAGAAATATGAAGTCGGTGCTTCATTCAAAGAATATTCCGCTCGCACCGCACCGACTTCATATTTCTGCTGCTTAGTGCTAGGCCATAAAACTTTAGGCTTTAGTTTCTGTTGTCAGAAATAAACGCATTTTATTTTATTTTTCCCTCATATTTTTTTAATTTAAGTCATATCATAATGTAATGCTATTTATAATCACCTCCATTCATATTTTTTCCCCCATCGCAACCGTAATTTTTCCAGAAAATTTTATATGGTCACCTGTAGAACTCTATATGTTTATAAGTGAGGTTAGGTTTATTTTGTAACAATTCTGAACAACTAATAGTTTCAGAGGAAAAAGAGATAAGTAACGATGATTATGGATAACATTTGGTACATTATGAAAACAATTAGTATTAGTCGATATGGACCCCTAAATGGGGCTTTACTCTAAAGTACTTTACTTACTGTTTTAGATTGCCGTTTTGTACCCCTATAATCGCTACCGTAATACATATAATAATATGATTTGAACAGGAAGGACCCCTATAGTATGAATTAAATGATTTATTATAGTAAGGTAGGTATAGGTAACAGTCAATGTCAAGGAATATTTACGATTCCCACAAACCTCCAGTACATGTCAGAGTCGGCTCCACGGACACCCCAGTAGGAGTTAGAGTACCCGTTGACTTGCAAAAAGTGCTTGTCAGTCATGGCCGCAACGCCGCCGAACAGTTTGTATTTTGCTCTGAAATTAAGAATTTGACGATTTTTTTATCGTCCATTTCCAAACTCCTAAACATGAGAATGAGACACAGGATAAACCACCGAAATCACGTCGGTGTCTTCATTGCGATGAATACACTGACACTTCAAAATTTAAAAAAATATTCAGCATATCGACGGTACTGTGACTCAACCTCGTTTAAAAACTTTGACGTAATGGGAATAACCAATTTAGGTTCACGGTCTAGAGTGGTTATTCCAATTTCGTCAAAGTTTATATACGAAGTTGAGTCACAGTACCGTCGATATCTAGGCAGTTCAATGCTCTTTTTAACCGACTTCAAAAAAGGAGGAGGTTCTACGTTCCACTGTATGTATTTTTTTTTTATGTATGTACATAGATTACTCCGTCAATTGTACACCGATTTTCAAAATTCTTTTTTTATTCAAAAGGGTATACTCCTGAGGTGGTCCCATTGTCATCAAGTCATGTTCTGATGATGGGATCCCAGGGAAATCGAGGGCAACCCTCAAATTTTATATGCGAGTATTATGTGTTTCATACATTTTCTAAAGCTATTCAAGTATTTGCGTCTGGTAGTCATCATCTCATGTTGATGAGCTGATGATGGAAGGTACAACTCCTTAACGGTTAGGAGTTGAAGGATAATTCTTAAAATGTTATATCATTATTCGAAAGGATATACTTTTGGGGTGGTCCCATTGTCACCAAGTCGTAATCTGATGATGGGATCCCAGGGAAATGAGGGCAACCCTCAAATTTTATAGGCACTTATTATGTGTTTCATATATTTTCTAAGGCTATTCAAGTATTTAGTCTGGTAGTCATCATCTCATGTTGATGAGCTGATGATGGAAGGTACAACTCCTTAACGGTTAGGAGTTAGAGGATAATTCCGAAAATGTTAAATCAACGTAAAATTGTGAAATAAAAATCTTTTAACAAAAAAGTAAAACCGCCTTCAAAAAAAAACCTTAGAAAAAAAACATAAAATAAAACGCATTTATTTCGGGCAACAGAAACTAAAGCCTAAAGTTTTATGGCCTAGCACCAAGCAGCAGAAATATGAAGTCGGTGCTTCATTCAAAGAAATAATATTCCGCTCGCACCGCACCGACTTCATATTTCTGCTGCTTCGTGCTAGGCCATAAAACATTAGGCTTTAGTTTCTGTTGTCCGAAATAAGTGCGTTTTATTTTACGTTTTTTTTCTTAGGTTTTTTTTTTGAAGGCGGTTTTACTTTTATAGGTCTAATGAAAAAAGTTTTTCTACAGGTAAGGCAAAAATAAATCTTATGTGGTAGGTATTTTAGGGTGGTAGGACCTTGTGCAAGGTCCGTCCGGATCTCTACCACCATCTTACTCGCTAATCCCGCCGCTAAGCAGCAGTGCTTGCACTGTTGTGTTCCGGTGTGGAGAGTAAGACAGCCGGTGTAATTACAGGCACAAGAGGCATTTCATCTTAGTTCTCTGGGTTGGCAACGCATCTGCAAACCCTCCGGGGTTGCGGTTGTATATGGGCAGTGGTGATCACTTACCATCAGGTGACCCACTTGCTCGTTCGCCTTCCTCGTTGCATAAAAAAAAACAATATCATAATAGTCATAAACACTTTGACATGTAAAACATTTCTCAATTCAAGTAAGCTATACACGTAATTTTTTTGAGCCTACCAGTGCTTTCGTAAAGCCCATGATTGCCGAGAATAATGCGCCGCAAGAAACTTTGGCAGTTGCAATCTTTATAACCCTGTCATATCTAATCTACACACACAGCAACGTTTGGTAACTATTAACTCCTCATCATCAACCTATTTACGTCCCACTGCTTGGCACAAACCTCCTCTCTATAGTTTCTACGCGGGTCCGTTGCGGATTGCGAGCTTCACACACATCATTCGATTGCTTCGCAGGAGTATATAGGTTTCCTCACGATGTTTTCCTTCACCGAAAAGCTCACGGTAAATTACAAATGTAATTTCGCACATAATTTCCGAAAAACTCAGAGGTGGGAACCTGGGCTGGAACCCCATGGTCCTGTGCTTGAGAGACCATTAGACCATGAGAAGCCTTTGTATTTAACTACTTTAGTTCCCTAAAGTTTTTTCAGGGTCAGAGGGTCGAGCACGGCTTTACGAATGCTGCGTAACGTTACGGTTATCGTATCGAGATCGAGATACCTCATACTAAATTTTAGTTCCTAATACGCTCACGGGCGGGCGCTGTTCCAAACGTCACACAAACTCGACAACGTTTACTATTCGATTTTACGTTACGCAGCATTCGTAAAGTCGTGCTCGACCCTCAGTGTGATGTGGATGGGGTAATCAGAAGCACTCAAGCACGTCACCCGTTCTCCTGTCCTATAGTAGGTATAGTAGCGCTCATGTGTAAAGTTCATTAAATGAAAAATCACAAAGAGTTACATAACAGGTTACTGTTACTAACGTAATTTGGTAAAGTAAACACAGCAAAAAAAAAAATTTGGGAAGCAAAGTTAATAAAAATATCTAAATACGTACAACTAAATAACTTATGTACATAGTCTCTCACATAAACACATACCTTTTGTGTAGCTGCCAGCTCCCGAAGCCAAGGACTTTCCTTGTAGCACAGTAGCAGGCTGCCTCAGTTCATACTATCCTGTTGCGTCAGGATGCGAAAGCAGTAGAGTTGTGCCTGCTCGGTCTTTAAAGGGAGCGCTCCGATCTCGTTCAATCGGTGAAAGGAATTAGTTCGGACTTTTAGTTCCCTTAGTTCAGTAGTTCAGTAAACGAGTTGGAACTGTTTTGATCTGTGAAGGACACGGAACGGAATGATAGTTGTTAATCTCACTCCCACTTGCTCTAGAGACACTTTGAACGAGCGCTATTTATCTCGCTCCTTGGTTTCGGTCACTCTCACCGCTCCGTTCCGCTCAAGCGATTCATCCACTCCACTCCTCTACCTACTGAACTAAAGGAGCGAAGACCGATTCAAATCGTGCGAAAGGATTTAGTTCCTTTCGGTCCGCGACGGGAATATATTCCTAACATTTCTTATATAGTTCCTGACCGACTCAAGCCTATAGAAAGCAGCAGTGTATCGCGTCTCTCTGATACTTACTGGTTCTCCTGTCCTAGTACAGTGGCGCTCATGTGCCGTGGGTAAGTAGGGCAGGTGTAGAGGATGCGTTCGTCCAGAGGAAGCAGGTCTGCATCATGGAAGACAAGGCACTGCCAGTTCCCGAAGCGAAGGGCTTGCTCGTAGCCCACGTTTAGCAGGCTGCCCTTGTTCAAATCATCTGGCCCTGGCGATAAATAAATATTAATAAACTAGCTTATGCCCCGCGGCTTTGCCCCCGTGAAATATTTCAAAATGGGCTAGTTCCCTATCCCGTGGGAATTTCGAAAAATCCCTTCTTAGCATACTCAAGGTACATTTTTGCCAAATTTCAAGTCACTAGGTCCAGTGGTTTAGGCTGAGCGTTTTCTGTCAGTCAGTCACGGTACAGAGGCCCGAGTACGAATATTCGAAACCCGCGTCACGTAAAATCGAATAGTAAACGTTATCGAATTTGTATGACGTTTAGAACAGCGCCCACCCGAGAGCGAATTTGGAACTAAAATTTAGTATGAGGTTTCTCGATCTCGATACGACAACCGTAACGTTACACAGGATTCGAAAGCTCGTGCTCGACCCTCTGTTTTAGAGTAAAATAAATAAACAAATAAATATCGTGAAACAATTTTATTGACACCAATTGACCTAGGCCCAAATTAAGGAGAGCCTGTGTCATTGGGTACTGACAACGGATAAACAAAGTACGGGTTCGTTTTAAAATACCGTCAAGACTTCAGACAGGGGTTGAGTAAGTCTAAATAAACACCCCTGTAAAGCTTTCACTTTGAAAAATATAATTAATATACCATTAGCATCCCATATATGGCCGTCACATTGTTAATCCAGCAATGATTGTAACCACTAAAGCGTACAATACGACGTGGGTTAGAAAATAAGAGTTGACTTACCTGTTTGTTCAATAACAAATATCCGGTACTCGATCTTCTGTCCCATAAGAAAAGGGTGAATGTTGTATAGGAAAACGTTCAGAGTTTTTTCGTTGTCTCTAAAAAAAATAAGTTAAAGTTTGCTCAAAATTGTTCTCTCAGCATCAAAAGTAGCTATTTCAACTGCTAAAAGAAAATTTAATGTACTTTATGCTTGTAAAGCAACAATGTGCAAAAGTGACAAGCTAAGAAACAGACGGCTGTAGATATACCGGTAACTTCATTTTATAATAATTAATCTACCCGATAATAGATTGCGCTAGTGCAACATACCTATAAGGCACTATGATGGCGACCTTGTGCCGTGATTGGCAATCGGCGGGCGTGTGATAGCCTCCCAGCCTGATGGTCGGATATTGAGATCGCGTTAGGTTCACTTTGGTTTCAGTGCCGTTCCATTGTATCCTTCCTGGTAACAAGAGACGCTGGTTAACAATCGCTGTCGGTTGTCAAACCCGAGACGTCTTTAGCTGCCTTGAACGCGTTAGTGCATTCAAATGCTAGCACGTCTCTCCAATCCGCACCTTCGAGTAGAACGTTATCGAGAAAATTTGTATGGCGTTTGGATCAGCGCCCCCTGTGAGCGTATTTGGTATTGGTACTAAAATTTAATATGAAGCAGAGACAAGTAATATGCAGACTGCCAATCTCCATACTAACTTGCGTAGCTCCGAAGTATAAGGTTCAGAGATGGCGTAGTTTAGCCGGGGTATTACTCCCATACATGCTAAACAACGCCATCTAGTGAACCTTATATTTTGGAGGTACGCAAGTTAGTATGGAGATTGGCAGTCTTCATATTACTTGTCTCTGATATGAAGTTACTCGATTGCGATAATAATGACGATTACGTTACGAGGATTCGAATATTACTGCTCGAGGCTCTGCAAAGTTACGACAGTGGCTGTAGGCGAAAGTCACGAAAATATGCGTTGCTGTCACTGAATGCGTTAATAAAAAACATCTTACGTAAAGCACGTAAAAGTACCTCACCACAACTTTCGACACTTGTGTCTTTATTTCTAAGTATATTTTTTTCTTCTCATCTTATTGCGCATAGGCATGAATAAGTGTACCTACATAAACTACTTGCTCAATTTATAACGATGAAAGGTCGCCTTTTGCGCTAGTAGAGCTGAATATTTGTATAGACGAAAATTCCCGTTGAAAATAAAGTACCATGGTAATGTTTAGTTAAATTTCATAGAAAGTAGGTAGGTAAAGATTTATTTATACTTACACTAGCTGTTGCCCGCGACTTCGTCCGTGTAGATTTCGGCTATCGCTATCCCGCGGGACTATATAATTTTCCCGAATAAAAAGTAGCCTATGTTATCCATGAATATTCAAACTATCTTCTTACTAAATTTCATCTAGATTGGTGCAGCGATTTTCCCGTGAAGAGGTAGCAAACAGACAGACAGAGAGTCAGAGTCACTTTCGCATTTATAATATTAGTTAGGATAAAAAAAGGTACAATTTGCTTACCACGTCCATCCAAATTAATGTAGCATGGCTTTTTGTTATCCGAATCTCTATAGAAATCTGAAACTAAACACAAGTGTTAGCTACCTAGTTAAAACCCTTACCTACCGTTAATTGTACAACTTTTATTTTTTATTTTAAGCTCTGATTGATTTTAGGGGTGACACCTACAATATGCGTACCAGGTGCCAGCCATACTACCTACGCAACTGTTCCACTGTAGATCTTTATACTGATCGGAAAGATACCAAAGAAGTTAATTAAATACGTAGTTTTTTATATACCTACCTATAGGGGCAAACGAGCAGGCGGGTCACCTAATGGAAAGCAATCACCACAATCACAGGTACGTTACCCCCTTAGGAATAGGTAGGCTTATAGTGAAATAATCTGATCACTCACGTATGACTCCCGACTGACATAGGTGAGTGATCCGTTTATTTCACTACGATTGAATCTCACCGTAGTTCCATATTAAAAATAGGTAAGTAGGCTCGTTTTTTAAAGACCCCTAAGTAAAAGCAAAAGGATCAAAGTAGATATTTCTCTGCTTGTTTCTTACCTTCAAGTCTTTTTTGCAGCTTGTAAACAGCTTGAATACCGCACCCGCCGATCCCACAAAGTGGTTTAGCTGTAAAAAAGAATTTAATAACCGCAAAGCAGGGATGTTATAAATAGAGCTCCGTAACCGTAACCAAAACTATCGGACATTTGAAATAAAAATCTATTCGAAACCGTAACGTAACACAATCAGTTTAGAGTCAAGGTGAGTTCGACAAAACTAAAGTAAGGCTTTATTGTTAAAAAGTATTACACTAATTATATGTTTTTTAATAAACTCACCGAAACATGAATACACAGAAAAATACCAACCCCGGGAATCGAACCCGGATCCTCGGCACTACGGGTCGCGTGCCATACCCTTACACCAATACCAATAAATATTTATTATTATTAATATTTATTAAAAAAATGTAATTGATATTCACGGAAAAACCGTAAAAATAAAAAAAATTAAAAAAATACAAAAAGATGTTCCAATTGAGATCAAGTATTATATTAGTCAAATTCCCAGGTACAGTTCAATATTAGGTATAGGTACTATTTTTCCATAAGATATTTTACAAAACAGAAAACAGTTTTACTTATTTATATTTTTATTCATGTCAATTATACCAAAATTTCATCAAAACAGTATGTTTATAAACATCTAAAGTAAATACAAAATAATTTGCAATTACAAATCGTCACTACTTTGAACAAAACTCGTACTTATAGCAAAACAATGCGTTTACTGAACTGAACTTTCAATAAGACTAATTAAATTTCACTTTTGAAGCTAATCGATTTCGAGATACGAGCTTTTTTAAAAGTAGTGACGAAATACTAAAATAAAACTACACATCTGTATGTATGTCTCGCATGTGATGTAAAATACATAACCATATTATGTAGACTATACATAAGTATCATTACGCTAAGTTTATATAGTTATTAAGTTCTATGAATTCAAGCACTGCAACAACAACGCTCCGGCCACCGGGAACGCAGACGCTGAATTGCATATCCGTCAGATAAGCGGACCACCGCTGGAGCGTCGATGCTGCCTGTGTTAGTCAGTTACAAATACGCGTTCGATTAAGGTGGAAGTAATTCCTTTGTATCACTGTTTAAGTGTTAAAATAAATGTATTGACTAAAGAACTCTATTTTATTTTACAAGTCCTACAAATTAACATAATTGGCGCAGTCTGTAGTTTTCACTGAGCTGGACAACCGAAAATAGTGTTCAGTGTCCGTTTTAACGGTTTACGGTGTGGACTACTTTCCCGGAAATTGACTTTACATTTTTTGTGGAAGCTGTGACGCCCTGAGGGACACAAATCGCCTTCGTGGGACTAATTACGATGATCAGTTTGCTGATAATACTGTAAGTACTCTCAGATTCTTATTCAGTTCATAACTTATCCTATCCTTGATTCCAAGAATTTTGTAAAGTGAAAAGTGATTATCAATAAAAATAAAATAAAATAATATACTCGTTAGTTTTAAAAGCACTACAAAAATAGATGTATCGTACATCATATTTCTGTTGAGTTTTATAATTATTGTTGCAAAATAATTAAATTTAATTGATAACAGTAGTTATACCTACTTGTTTCTAATAAAAATAAATAAAAACTTGTAAAATTGAACAATTACAACTTTTTGATTTAGCATTAAAAATAGTGCCAGAATATGATGGTAATTCTAATTCATTGCACAGATTTCTTAGCGCTGTCAATAAAGTAGTGGCACAGTATTATGATGCTAATGACGAAGGAAATTTTCAAAATGTTATTTTTGTTAACGGTATAATCGGAAAATTGCGCGTAAGAGCTCTAGAAATAATTGACGTTAACTCCGCAAATACCTGGGCAAGAATTAAAGAAGTGCTAATTATTTTTTTTTCTGACCAACTAACTAACTAAATAGATTGGCTCAGTGACCCAAAAAGAATCTTGGCCTCCGAAACGAGAGCTCGCCACCTAACTCGATCCTGCGCAGTCTCACGCCAATCACCGGCTTGGAGCTGGCGCAAATCTGCCTCCACAGCGTCAGCCCAGCGATACTTCGGCCGCCCAACCGGACGGCGTCCAGTCGGTCGTCCCAGATACGCCCCTCTAACTCCTCGATCCCCATCCATTCTCAGCAAATGGCCGAGCCAACGAAGTCTGTGGGACTTAAATTCGCCTATTATATTAGGCTCAGCCACCAGCTCCTCAATCTCGACATTCTTGCGGATCCTCCAGGTGCCATCATCTCTTCTGACAGGTCCCAGGATCTTCCGAAACACCTTCCGTTCAGTCACCAGGAGCTGGCACTCTTCCTTTTGGGTTAACGTCCAAGCCTCGCACCCGTATATGAGGATGGGTCTTATGACCGTCTTATAGATACGGAGTTTTGTTCCTTTGCTAAGGAGCTTGGACACTAGTACCTTGTGGAGAGCTGCACTACACCGCAGAGTATTTTGTATTCGTGTTTTTATTTCCTCCTCTCTGGTGTGTGTCTCGGTAATAGTGCAACCGAGATACCTAAACTTCTGGACCCCCCGGTAAACTGTACCCCCGACACGAAGACACTTGCGCTGGACACGCGTATCTTTGTACCGCTTCATGTGGAGATATTCCGTTTTGTCGTGGTTAATCCTGAGACCTATCTTTGCCGCTTCGAGGTCCAAAACTCCCGCAGCCTCCACAACCTGTTCCCGGCTTTCCCCTAACAAAGCCAGGTCATCCGCGTACCCTATCACCCTATGCCTCCCTCCCAGCTCCAAACCCACGTCCAACGCCAACACTTTCCGCACAACATGCTCTAGAGCCAGGTTGAAAAGCAAAGGCGACAAAGCATCACCCTGCCTAAGGCCAGTCATCACCGCAAATTCCTCAGATAGCTCACCCCCCACTCTGACTCTCATCCTGCTCTCCCTAGTCGCTGTAGTTACCACAGCAACCAGCTTTTTAGGGATGTTAAAATTTATTAAAATGGAATACAAGGCTCCCCGGTCCATGTTATCGTATGCTTTTGCAAAATCCACAAAAAATGAATGGATGCTCTGCGCGTATTCCCGCTTTTTTCCATTAGCTGTTTCAGCAGAAATATTTGGTCCATCGTGCCGCGACCTCTGCGAAAACCACACTGATAGTCTCCAAGGATTCTCTCAGCGTGTGGCTCCAACAGCTTCAACAACACATTAGACAAGACTTTGTACGCTGTACTCAGCAAAGCAATCCCTCGACAGTTTGAGCATCTTTTTTTGGAGCCTTTTTTTATGAACCGGGCAAATGACACCTACATTCCATTCCCGCGACTGTTCTTCGCGATCCCATATATTGAGCAAGAGCTGATACAGCTTGGACTGCGCCGGGCCTCCGCAGTGTTTCCATAGTTCCGATGGTAAACCATCAATGCCCGGTGCCTTGTTATTTTTCAGCCTAAGTATCGCTTGGTGAACCTCATCAAAAGTGGGAGGCAAGGTCTCAGAGTCATCAGAACCATCAGCACTGTCACTGGCAGAGGCCGGTACGTCAACAGGAGCACAGTTCAGTAGATCCTGGAAGTAGTCTCGCCACTTGTTTTTAATGTCAACCCCAGATGTTATGAGATTCCCATTATCTTCCAAAATCTGAGCAACGGGCTGATACCCCTTCTTAAAGGAACTAAGCTCTTTGTAAAAATTCCGAGTCCGATTTGCTCTTATTAGAGTTTCCACCCCCCTTACCAAACCGTCTAGGTGGGCCCTTTTGGCTTGTTTTATGAATAGTCTAGCCTTCGCCCGCTGGTGTTTGTATGCACCCTCCCACTGCCCATCCTGTCCTGCGAGAATTTTGAGCTTTCTACGTTCTTCCATGGCAACTTCACACTGGTCGTTTCACCATTTCCTTGTTCTTGCCCGCTTCTTACAGCCCACAACCTTCTTTGCTGCATTACTCACTGTATCCCTAATACTTTTCCATGTCCTGTTTATATCCCCATCCTCCGTCAATCCACTAAAAGTATTTCGAAGCTCTAACTGAAAATTTTCCCTAGTCTCGTGGTCTTTTAACTGTTCTAAATCAAACTTCACTAATTCATCCCTTTGCCGCATCCGCCCCTGAACTTTAATTTTGACTTTGATTTTAATGCCCAGCAGGAAGTGATCGCTGTCGCAGTCGGCCCCCCTAAAAGTTCGGACGTCCTGAATGAGGTTTTTGTGTCTATCGCCTATAAGAACGTGATCGATCTGATTGATGGTCCGCCCGTCCGGAGACTTCCATGTGCCTTTATAAATGTCCTTATGTGGAAACATCGTACTCTTAATCACCATGGATTTTGAGGTAGCGAAGCTAATAAGTCACAAACCATTATCGTTAGACACGTCATGCTTACTGTGTCTCCCGATTGTAGGTACGAAAATTCCCTCTCTCCCGACCTTCGCATTAAAGTCGCCCACAACAATTTTCACGTCATAGCTTGGTAACTGATCATATATCATTTCTAGCTGTTCGTAGAACTCATCTTTAGTCACTCGCCACTTCTGTCGGAGCATAAGCGTTTACTATTGATACATTTAACAGCCTGGATCTGGAACTGGCGTCTGGTAGTAGACTATCGGAAATTAAATGCAAAAACGATTAGTGACAGATATCCAATCCCAAACATATCCGATGTTCTTGACAAATTAGGCCGTTGACAATATTTTACAACACTCAATCTGGCAAGCGGGTTCCATCAAATTGAAATGGAGCCGAGTGACATTCAAAAGACCGCATTCACAGTAGATAATGGGCATTATGAATATTGCCGCATGCCTTTCGGTTTAAAAAATGCCCCCTCAACCTTCCAAAGAACCATGGAAAATGTTCTCCGCGGCCTTATCAATGAAATATGTGTCGTATACATGGACGACATTGTTATATTTTCAACCTCTCTACAAGAGCATGTCACAAATACCAGCTTAATAAGTCCGAATTTCTGAAACGAGAAACTGCCTACTTAGGACATATAATTACTCCCGAAGGTATCAAACCGAATCCAGACAAAGTTCATGCCATCAAGAACTTTCCTATTCCTAAAAGTGCAAAAGAAATAAAGTCGTATCTTGGCCTTGTCGGTTATTACCGAAAATTTATCCCAAACTTTTCCAAATTAACCAAACCCTTCACATCGTGCTTAAAAAAAGGTTCCAAGATTGATATAGAAAACCCTAAATATGTTAAGGCATTTAAAATAACTCAAGAAATACTTATGAATGACCCTATACTCAGCTACCCCGATTTTGAAAAAGAATTTAATGTCACTACAGCTGCCTCTCAGTATGCAATTGGTGCCGTGCTATCTCAGGGACCCGTTGGGTCAGATAAACCAATAGCATATGCGTCTCGAACCCTCAATGATAACGAAGTAAATTATAGTACAACGGAAAAAGAATTGCTTGCTATGGTTTGGGCAACCAAATACTTTCGACCGTATATATTCGGCCGTAAGTTTAAGATTATTACCGACCATAAACCCCTTCAATGGCTTATGTCATTGAAAGAACCTAACTCTCGTCTCATAATATGGAGGCTAAAACTCGAAGAGTTTGAATATACTGTCGTGTATAAACAAGGTATATCAAACACCAATGCAGATGCCTTATCTAGAGTTATAATTAACAGTAATGAAATATAATCACTTACCTTTACTGACGATGAGGCACGTTACTCTCCCGAAATTCTTGATGACGCTTTATCACTCATTGGAAACATTTCTGAAACACCCGATCTACGAAATCTAGACTCGGGCAAACAACAACACGAAACCATTCACACTAACCAAGAACAGCCTATTTTGGAAATCCCTATTGTAGAAAAGTCAATAAATAGTCATAAGAATCAAATTTGTATACAATTTGAATTGCACTCCCCATCCAAAGTCAACATTAAAGAAATCTTTCCAGGTAAAAGCCGTATACTAGCTCAAATTGGTACAAATAATTTCCGAAGCAACACAGTCGACTTGTTTAAACATTTTATTCGGCCCGATATTCAATACGGTGTTTGGCTTTCGGATTTTACATACTTACCTGATCTTACAAAGGTATTACAGGAAACGTTCAAACACTCTGCCTATTATTTGATATATTGTAAAGAAAAATTACAAGAGGTAACGCAAATAGATGAACAGTATCGCCTTGCAAAAGCATACCATGAGGGCAAATCTAATCACAGAGGAATTCAAGAAAGCGAGAAGCAACTAAAACGAAATTATTTCTGGCCCAATATGTTAAAAACAGTAACGGAAATTGTAAATAATTGCTCATCTTGCCAAACAAATAAATACGAAAGACGCCCAAATAAACAGGAATTACAATTAACCCCAGTACCAACAAAACCATTTGAAAACATTCACATGGATACCTTCCAAATAAAAGGTCAAAAAATAATAGACACTTTTTCAAAACACGTCCAAGCGTACCCTCTTGAAAGTATGACAGGAGTTAGCGTTATTAACTTACTTACCATCTGGATGACACACCATGGCTTACCTTTTAAATATCATTGCTGATCAGGGAACAGAATTTAAAAACCTCCCTCTAAAAGAATTTTCTGCATTGCACAAAATTTGCTTACATTTTACCAGTGTTATTAATCCGCAGTCAAATAGAGCTATCGAAAGGTTTCATTCGACAATTTTAGAACACATTCGTTTACTTCAAGAAAATCATAAACAATCATCAATCACAGAATTGATGCTTTTTGCAGTATTAGCTTACAATAATTCAATTCATTCAGCCACGGACAAAAAACCTATCGAAATTATTAACGGACATCTAGACAACAGGGACCCTTTCGACCTTCTTTTAGAAAAGCAATGTCTTCAAAATTACATTAATAAACACAAAGAAATAACAACAAACCTGTACACAAAAATCAACGAACGCCTTAATTCTCTACAAATAACTACAGCTAATAGTCGCAATGAAACATTAGAAGCTCCACTTGAATACGAAGAAGGTCTTGCATTTTATTCAAAAAATCCTCTTGCCGTTCGTCACAAAGACCAACCACGCTACGTAACTAGAAATGTCAGTAAAAACTTAGGGCACCGATCACCGATACCAAAGAACACGAATACAATAAACGAAACATACGGAGACCTCTTAAAATGCAACATTCCTTGTTACAGGATAACGGCGAGCGACCCCGTACGAGCCGAGCAGTCAATTCTGACTCCAATAACGAATAACCCAGGAATTTTGCCATTTACGTTGGAACTAGCCAAAATCCGACAATCCGACCATGTGTTTTTGCACTTTATCGATTTTGACCCAATAAAAGATAACATTAAAATCATTGAAAATCAAATTCAGACCCTTGATTGTAAGCTTATTATTTATTTATCATAAAATATCATTAATTAGGGCATGAATATATAATGTAGGTATTTATAATACAATAATATAATAATGTATAATGCAAGTGCAAGTAACCATACAGTAGTTGTCTCTGTCGTAGGCGCAGAGCGCCATCTGTAATCGTTTGTATATGATTAATGAATGTTAGATCGTTAATTATTAAATTAAAGGATATTATCTCATTAGAAATTACTGATAAATATTGTTAAACAAGTTACATATAATATTACGTCAATTAATAATGTACACCACCCTACTACCTCTCGGAAGTCATGAGTACAGCAGTTGTTTGACTAAAACCATAGAGCGTCATTAGTGTGACTACCGAGGGATGGTCGGGAGGGAGAATCGGAGTGTAGATCATTATCTAACTGGCAGCTGAGCAGCGCGGACGTAAGATAAGGTGTAACGCTAGTAGATGTTTCTAAGTGTGTTTAATTGCTACAACTGTACATCATAAGTGCTTAAATAATAAAAGTCACAATAATACTCGTGCCGTTTCACTTTCTGGAACTAACTCCTATAGTTTCAGAAGTGGGATAGACGGGAATCGATAGGATTCTTGCCACGCCACACAAAACGTAAGTACGTTTTTTTTTTATTCTTTTCACTTTTTTTTTTCCTTTTCTCTCTCTTCCGTTTGTAATATTGAGGAGATAGTAGACTAAATGATTCGTGAATTCAAGTAGTTGGTATGGCCGTTCAACTGTATCTACCGTTACGGAGACATTCCGGAGGTTTATATGGTTAACCACGTGTGTTCATCTTGCCACGGGTACTCCCTGGAGATGGACATATGTGGCCTTTTGGTCTGTTAGTTAGGAATGTTAAAACTGTATTTTCCGTTACGGAGACATTCCGGAGGTTTATACGGTTAATCACGTATGTTTATCTTGCCACGGGTACTCCCTGGAGATGAACAGATGTGACACTTTCGTCCGTTAAAGTTAGAACATTAAACTGTATCTACGAGTACCGATACGGAATCGTTTCGGAGGATTTATACGGCTAATCACTTTCAATGCATGTGTTTAATTAAGTTATTGCTTCAAAACTAATTAGTGTAAGCTCCTTTGTTCTAATGGGTATTGGAAATGTTAGATCTAATAGATAATAATAGCGTATTTATGTGTTATAATTATTATGCTTAAACCGCGTAACTATAATATTGCCACCATGAAATCTGCTCTCGATATCTAGAGTCGACGTGTAGAGTCGACATGTAGAGTCGACATGTAGAGTCGACATGTAGAGTCGACATGTAGAGTCGACATGTAGAGTCGACATGTAGAGTCGACATGTAGAGTCGACATGTAGAGTCGACATGTAGAGTCGACATGTAGAGTCGACATGTAGAGTCGACATGTAGAGTCGACATGTAGAGTCGACATGTAGAGTCGACATGTAGAGTCGACATGTAGAGTCGACATGTAGAGTCGACATGTAGAGTCGACATGTAGAGTCGACATGTAGAGTCGATATGTAGAGTCGACATGTAGAGTCGACGATATGTAGAGTCGACGATATGTAGAGTCGACGATATGTAGAGTCGATGATATGTAGAGTCGATGATATGTAGAGTCGAATATGTAAATCTAAATTCAGACACTAAGCTTGACCATTCGAAGTTTCAGATATGGAAACGGACGACCCAGGAGCGCCCAGGTCACAGGGCCAGGATTTTGAAGGTAGTCACCCAGGAGCGCCCAGGTCACAGGGCCAGGGTTCTGAAGGTAATAACCCAGGAGCGCCCAGGTCACAGGGCCAGGGTTCTGTAGGTAATAACCCAGGAGCGCCCAGGTCACAGGGCCAGGGTTCTGAAGTTAGTAACCCAGAAGCGCCCAGGTCACAGGGCCGGGGTTCATACCATATCTACCCAGAAATACCCAGGTCACAGGGTCGTGATTTTGAATATGCCGGCCATGACAGCCCAAAGGTCGCCGGTAGGGAGTGGAGGCAAGGCGAAGTTAGTCCTCAGTGGGACGAAGAGAGCAGCTCAAGGAGACACTCGCGATCCCGACAGCGTCAGGACAACGGCCGCAGGCGACGATACAGTTCTTCCGAAGACTCTGGTGAGCGTTATCATAGCAATAGTAAACGTTCGAGGCTATCTAATTCAGGTAGCAGAGAACGTGAATCGGCAATTTTAGATAAGTTCCTTGACATCCTGAAACAGTTTAAGAAGGCTGATAAACCGAAACTCACCTTCAATACTAATGTTATTCCCGAGTTTGACCCTATGACCAAAGAACAGACTGTATTGACTTGGCTTACAAAAGTAGAAGAATGCGCCACCATATATCAGTGGGACGATAGAGAAACGATTCATTATGCTCTTCCCAAACTTACAGGCGTTGCTAAGACCTGGTATCAAGGTCTACCAAGTGTATTATTAACATGGACAGAATGGAAGAAGAAATTAATCGAATCGTTTCCCTGTCGCGAGGACTATTGCGAGCTTCTTACAGAAATGCTATCTAAGAGAGTTAAATACGGTGACTCGCTTGAGCAATACTATTATGCGAAGATTAACTTATTAAATAGGTGCAATTTATACGGTAGACAGGCAGTCGATTGCATCCTTGGTGGTGTAGATGATCGTGCGGTAAGAGTAGGTGCTCAAGCGGCCCAATTCTCTGAACCCGAACAGGTCCTACAGTATTTTAAAACTGTAAGGGTAGGGCAAAGTAGGGATCGCGATCATCAAGATCCATCTCGTAGACCTCGTTATAATGACCGTAGGCAAAATTCCACGCGTTCCAGCACATTAAGGGAAAATACAAATGCTAGTATCAAATGTTATAATTGTAACGAAGTCGGACATCGTAGCTCAAAATGTGAAAAGCCTGCTGTAAAATGTACTCATTGTGAGAAAATGGGCCATTTAGCAGATCACTGTTTCAAGAGGTCGAACAAACCTCAGGCAAAGGACGAAGGGAAGGGTAAAGAAAGGATAGAAAAACAAGTAGCCGAGCTGCACATGAATGACTTAAACAATAAGTATATAATGGATATCAAGGTCAATGACTTAACTGTCAAGTGTCATATCGATCTCGGCAGTCAGTGCTCACTTATAAAAATAAGTACGGCACAACGACTGAATATCAATGTTGAAAAGTCTGTAGACTTGCCAGTGCTTAGAGGCATAGGGGGAAACCTTGTGACACCTATAGGTTTTATATCAACTAACGTTGAGGTTCAGGGTATCAAGGAGTTAATAAGTTTGTACGTAGTTGAAGACTTTGTGATTAGTCAACCAGTGTTACTAGGTCACTCCTTTACAGAAAAGCCAGACATTGTGATAACAAAGACTCCGAAAGAACTTATCTTTCAAAGAACTACCAACGAAAAGGTACATCTGAAGGTACGTAAAGAGGTCACTTTGCCATGTAGAGCGCTGACACCAGTCCCAGTTGAGTCTGCGTCTCCTGACACTGGCACTATCCTCGTTAACGGATCGCTTCGGGGCCCAGAAGGTAAAGAATACTTTTTGCTCCCTGGGCAGTACGACGTAATCCACGGTGTGAGTACTGTTCTGGTTTTGAATACATCACCCGAGGTAATCAACCTAGAAAAGGGGTTCTTGCTGACGCGTGCCGTTTTAAAACAAGGTAGCAATATTACATATGACTGCTGTAGTGTCATGTTCAAGGAAAATGAAGCTGACGAAACGGTAAACTGCGGAGAAAGCCTGAGCGATGAAGAGCGTTTAAAACTTCAGAAACTTTTGTCGGAGTATAGCGATTGTTTTTCAAAGGGCCTCGATGATCTCGGCTTTACGAAGATAACTGAAATGGTTATCGAACTCGAAGACTCTCAACCTGTGGTCTACCGTCCCTATCGCATGTCGTACGCTGAAAGAATGTTGGTAAGAGGCATGGTCCAAGAAATGCTCGATAATGGGATTGTCAGGGAATCTTCCTCGCCATACGCGAGCCCTATTGTATTAGTTCAAAAAAAAACCGGCGAAAAACGCTTATGCGTTGACTACAGGGCATTAAATCGTAAGACAAAAAAGGATCATTACCCCCTTCCTAGAGTCGAGGATCAATTGGACCAACTCGCCGGGAATACCTTATTTACATCCTTAGATTTGGCTTCCGGATACTACCAGATTCCTATTGCGGAAGAATCGCGACATAAGACAGCTTTTGTAACCCCTGACGGACAATACGAATATAACAGGATGCCGTTCGGATTGGTGAATGCACCATCAGTGTTTCAAAGGACGATCAACAAGATTTTGTCTGAAGCTAAAATAAAGTACGCTATTGTCTATATGGACGATATTTTGATTCCGGCGAAGGATGTCACTGAGGGATTACAAAGGCTACAAGATGTTTTGCTTTTACTCAAGGAAGGAGGCGTCACACTAAAGTTAAGTAAATGCAACTTCTTCCAAAATCAAGTTGAGTTTCTTGGTTTCGAGGTTAGCGCTAGTGGAATCCGTCCTGGATCTAGGAAAACTGACGCGGTTTCAAAATTCCGTACCCCGAGCAATCAGCACGAAGTTAGACAGTTCCTCGGACTGTCAGGCTTTTTTCGGCGATTCATTAAGGGCTACGCCCTTATAACGTCCCCACTGACAGACCTGTTGCGAAAAGATTCCAAATGGTCATGGGGAGAGGCTCAACAGAACGCCTTTGATAACATCAAACGTCTATTGACCCAGAGACCACTCTTAGCGCTATATGACCCAAAGTCGGACACCCAACTGCACACAGATGCAAGCAAAGACGGCGTTGCGGGGATACTCCTGCAATCTAACTCAGATGGGGTTTTCCAGCCTGTTTCCTATTTTAGTCGTAAGACTACTCCCGAGGAGCGCAAACTCCATTCCTACGAGCAGGAGACTCTTGCAGTTGTTGCATCTCTGAATCGTTTCCGAGTATACCTAGTTGGGATATCATTTAAAATCTTTACAGACTGTAATGCCCTCAGATATACTCTGACCAAACGCGACGTTATACCAAGAGTCGCTCGATGGTGGGTACAAATACAAGAATATGACTGCACCATCGAATATCGACCTGGTATACGCATGCTACATGCGGACGCTCTGAGCCGCAACCCTGTTGACGAAAGTATATCAGAAAGTCACGTTCTCGATGTACTCACGACCGAGGAGATTGATCAAGACTGGATCACTACCGTCCAAAGTGCGGATGCGGAAATTAAAGCAATAAAAGAAGTTCTCAGCGACCCTAACTCTGAACAAGTTTTGGATGTCGTTAAAAATTACAAGCTTAAAAACGGAAGGGTCTACCGCGTTGTTAACAACGAACTGAAGTGGTTGGTACCGAAAAGCGTTCGCTGGCAAATACTACAGAAAAACCACGATGATGTTGGTCATTACGGATTTGACAAGACGCTTCAGCGAATACAGAAACATTATTGGTTCGCCAAAATGCGACGTTTCGTAAAAAAATATGTTACATCCTGTCTGGAGTGTGCACACCACAAAACTCCTGGCGGCCGACGTGAAGGCGAACTTCACCCCATAGAAAAGGTTAGTGTCCCCTTCCACACCATCCACGCAGACCATTTGGGCCCGTTCGTAAAAAGCAAAAAGGGCAACTGCTATTTATTAGTAATAATAGATGGCTTCACGAAGTATGCAAATATAACCCCCGTCAAAAATACGAAATCAGCAACCTCTGTTAGAGTCGTTAAGGAGCATATTAGCTATTTTGGGGTTCCCTCCCGTCTAATCACAGACAAGGGAACTAGCTTCACGAGTAAGACATTCAAGGAATTTGTTTCTTCATTTGGCATTAAGCACATCGAAAATGCAGTTGCAACACCACGCGCGAATGGCCAGGTGGAGAGATTTAATAAGACAATCCTCAACGCTTTATCTACTTCCTCTCACGGGGATTATGAGAGGAACTGGGATGAGTATGTTGCAGAAATTCAGGTAGGTCTCAACACAACAACTCATAAAACTACTCAAAAGACTCCATCCGAACTTTTGTTTGGATTTAATATCATAAGAAACTCGCAAGGTATACTAAATTCTGTCATAAGGGATACCTTGAATGTCGTAGGTTCGGATGAGTTAAATCACGCTAGGGAGCAGGCAAAGCAAAAGATAGACAAGCAACAAGAGAAAGATACATTAAGATTTAACAAAGGTCGCAAACCAGGTAAAGCTTATAAAGACGGCGACTTGGTACGCGTAGAGAGACAAGTTGCACACGACGGTAAGTCACAAAAATTAGTAAACAAATACCAAGGTCCTTATCGTATAAAAAAAGTACTCCCTAACGACCGGTATCTCATAGAGGACACTCCCTTAACTAGAAAACAGGGTCGTCGCTACGAAAACGTGGTAGCTCTGGATAAGATTCAACCATGGCTTAACTTCGATAGAGATCTCGATAGTGACATTGATAGCGAAAGCTCTAGTACTGGTACTGACCATGAAGAGTAATTTTCTGTTTAATTAATTAATCAATGGGTCAAACTCAGGACGATTACAGGATTAGATGTTTATTTTATGTATAATAGCAAATTTTTATCAATATTATAGAAACGGATGGTGGTGACATCATGACACCATAAAATTCATATTAATCATTTATTGGTCCCTACAACTATTGTTAAATTCTGTTTAGTGTTACATGTATACTTAGGCATAATATCGGTTAATCGCCCTCAACTTTAATTAATGGGGCTCTATAATTAAGCATTTGTAGGAATTATATAAGCTCTCCTTTTTGTAGCGATGGGACTCGCTAAAACAGGATGGCCGAGCTGTAAGCTTATTATTTATTTATCATAAAATATCATTAATTAGGGCATGAATATATAATGTAGGTATTTATAATACAATAATATAATAATGTATAATGCAAGTGCAAGTAACCATACAGTAGTTGTCTCTGTCGTAGGCGCAGAGCGCCATCTGTAATCGTTTGTATATGATTAATGAATGTTAGATCGTTAATTATTAAATTAAAGGATATTATCTCATTAGAAATTACTGATAAATATTGTTAAACAAGTTACATATAATATTACGTCAATTAATAATGTACACCACCCTACTACCTCTCGGAAGTCATGAGTACAGCAGTTGTTTGACTAAAACCATAGAGCGTCATTAGTGTGACTACCGAGGGATGGTCGGGAGGGAGAATCGGAGTGTAGATCATTATCTAACTGGCAGCTGAGCAGCGCGGACGTAAGATAAGGTGTAACGCTAGTAGATGTTTCTAAGTGTGTTTAATTGCTACAACTGTACATCATAAGTGCTTAAATAATAAAAGTCACAATAATACTCGTGCCGTTTCACTTTCTGGAACTAACTCCTATATGATGCAATGGTTAAAGATTTAAATAAGGAATTTAGGTTAAGATTTATAGCTTTACACAATTATGTAAACGATAAATACCATATAATCATAGATAAATATAATTCTTTAAGTAGAAACAGATATAAAAGAGGCCTCATTGACGGGTTAGGCAGTATAATCCACAGCATTACTGGCAACTTGGATAAGGATGATGTAAAAAGATATGATCACGCAATTACCACTGTACAGAAAAATCAACACGAAATTGCCCATCACATTAATAGAGCAGTAACATTAAATAAAATATTTTTGGAAAACTACAATAGCACATTATCGGCTGTTGTATCAAATCAAGATAAATTAAATTATAAAATATCTGAAATTCTAAGACAAGTTAACATATCTGAAAAAGAATTTATTGGCTTTGTGCAAATAGATAGTGCTTATAAGTTATTAGAAATTAACGTACCAATAGTCTGCGATATCTTGTCAGATCTAGAAACAGCCACATCTCTATCGACTAAACATAGCTTTTCGAAATATAATATCATTCTCGAATCTGGAATATTTTATATCTGTTCTACGCAAATATTATAGTTTAGATCAGCTGATTACTTCGGACGTGACAGAATCTCGCCTCTTTTATAGTTTCTTAGATGTAAGCTCTTATTTTAGTGATAATAAGTTAGTTTTTGTTGTAAAGATACCGATATTCTTCAAAAATCTATTTACTTATTACAAGTTGTTCCCAATTCCCACTGCCAATAATACTATACTTATTCTCAATAAATCCTATCTGGTTATGAACGAAAATGAGTACGAGTATTTGGAAACAGCATGCAATAAGATCGGGAATATTCACTACTGCCAAGAAGACTGTGTATATACGCTAATCGAATCACAACATTTATCACCGCAATGCCAGTATCATGAAATCAAGATCGATCAAAATGTTTTCGAAAAATCAACAATGAATACTACATACTTATTAGTCCCAATTCTACGAGACTCCACATACAGTGCATTCATGACGAATATCTAAAAATAAAGGGCGCATTCTTACTTAAACTCCCCGCCAACTGCAGTGCATCAACTGAAAAAGTGGCCTTTAGAAACACTCAAAATGGCATCAACGGAGTACCTGTCAAGCTTTTTACCTTTAACTTGGAAGAAACAAAAGTCAAAAACCAGCTCCAGCCACTGAAACTCGAAAACGTTAACTTGAAAGAACTTCACAATACGATTGGTTTCATCGAACGAGAACAGCGACCCATCCAGCTAGATAGTTCAGTCATTTATCAACAACACTTATATTGGACTACACTGCTCTACATTATCATGGTTTTGATAATCTCCTGTTTCATCTACCCTAAACTGAAGAAATACAGAAAGATAAGAAACATAGCAGAAAACACAGAGACCGTAGTCACCACAAATAGAGCTGAAATAGAGCTACCAGTACAAACAGCAAACCTTCCTCGGTCTTTCTTAAGATAACCTAAAGAAAGGACCTCTATTTCGAAGGGGAGATGTTATATAAAATACATAACCATATTATGTAGACTATACATAAGTATCATTACGCTAAGTTTATATAGTTATTAAGTTCTATGAATTCAAGCACTGCAACAATAACGCTCCGGCCACCGGAAACGCAGACGCTGAATTGCATATCCGTCAGATAAGCGGACCACCGCTGGAGCGTCGATGCTGCCTGTGTTAGTCAGTTAGTTAGAAATACGCGTTCGAAGTAATTCCTTTGTATCACTGTTTAGGCGTTAAAATAAATGTAGTGACTAAAGAACTCTATTTTATTTTACAAGTCCTACAAATTAACATAATTCGCACCAAGTTCTCTTGCGTTTGTTTACCACCAGTAGAGCGGCCGCTTGCCCGGCGCAGCCAGCGCGCTTCGCGGTACTACGATCCGATAAACTTGTGCAAAAATAAACAAACACTATTAGTAGGTACAGTACAGTATGCTACAAACACAAATGCGCCTAGCCGAAGTTGTATAGGGTCAGTGAAATAAAACGGATTGTGTCAAACTTGAATGAGCCTATACGAGTAGGTACAACTTCTAAACTACCGTAAGACTCAATCATAGTGAAATAAAACGGATCACTTACATTTATTAGCCCGACATCTTTCGGAATCCTTCCTCTGGAAGCGCACGACCCAGCGGCAGCGAGACGCACAGTGCGCGCCGCGGCTCTCACACACAGAACAGCAGCTGGGTCGTGCGCTTCCAAGTTTGACACGAAGTGTCTTTAATCATCTTTTTTTTAAGTCCTTAGGTAGGTAAGTAGCTACTTTGTAAAAAAATTGCCGTATGCGCTAGGTAATATATTTCTTGAGTTTACAATTGGTTTACAGGTTACTCTCATAAGGTAAGTTCCACAAAGCGTTTAGAACCACGATTAGTAAAATTGTAACATGTCGTGACGTTTGGAACAGCGCCCTTATTTTTAACATTTGGAAGTAAAATTTGCTACGAAATTAATTATTTTCTCGATGACGATAATAACGAAACTCGTGCTGGAGCTACTTACTACAGGTGGAATTGAATGTTGTACTATTTTTCTATAACATAATTTTTATAACGTTTTCATATAAATAGGCATCTCAAGTTTATACCAAATTCATAACTAATTAAGTCTAGCTAATTAATTTTTATTTACTTTAAGATTTTAGTTATTGCCATTTTCTTCGTTTACTAGTTTCTGTTATAAATCTCCGTATTTGATAAAAAAAAAGCTTAAAATAACAAAATTAAAACGCTTTTTGTATGACACATCGGCGAGTCTCGAGCCCACGTTCTCTTGCATTTCATTGCCAGTAGACGGGGTCCGCTTTGGTCCTGCCAGCTATGTCAGCTGGGTCAGGCTCGAACCCTCCCCAATAGGCGTCCGGTGGAATTGCGGGTAGTTGCAGTGGCGGTGGCGACCCTAGGCGCCGGCGACGTCGGCGAACTACACACATCAATACATATATAACGGAATTCCCCGCCATCGAAGTACCTATTACTAGTAACCTAACCCAGGGGTTCCCAAACCGTGCGCCGCGGCGCTCTGGGGCGCCGTGAACAGTCCCAGAGGTGCCGTGATACATTTTTGTTTTCTCTTCTCTTAAGTACCGTATTGATGCCATTGTATGCACTGTATACACACACAGCTACAAACTCGGCACAGGGCGTCGGGACGAAATACAAAAATGTAAGGTGCGCCGCAAAGTGAAAAAGTTCGGGATTTTAATAATAATAATAATTTATTGCGTATCACATTACAAACATGGATGGAATTATAAACGAATAGGTATACATGTGACGCCCTGTTAGGGCACAGCAACATCGGAGGGTAAATTATTCTATTATGTTATACGCCTTACATTTACATTAACAAATATTTTTACATTACTATTCACCTAGCCGACACAAACCAAAGTCAAACACAAATCGAAAAAAAAAAAAAACACACATGGTAACATTCTCGCTTACTTACTAGTATCGTCAAAGTACTCGCTTAAACTGTGGAAACATTTGTTGATTAAAAACAATTTCAACCCTTTGCTGAACAATTTTGGATTATCCAGGTTTTTTATTGAGTTCGGAAGGTGGTTATAGATTTTAATAGTCATATAATGGGGGCTACATGAACAAGTTTTAATTTCGAAAATGGCAGCGTATTTCTTACTATTAATAATGTTAAGAATTTCTTGGACGTATTTATAAATTGCTAGGGTAGTTGAGTGATTTTTTCTGAAGCCATTCTGGCTTACAAGGAAAATCTTGTATTTTTCATAAAAATCATAAAGGCGCTTTACCATCGCGGTTTCGAATACTTTTGATGATGTTGGCAGTATTGTAAGAATGATATTGGACGGTGGTTATTTATATCTGAGGTATCTCCCTTTTTGTGGAAAGGTTTTATTATTGAAATTTTCAGTGCATCCGGAAAGATGCCCTGCGAAAAGGATTGATTTACAAGTTGGGTATAGGGAACGCTTAGGAGCTCTGCACAAGATTTTAACAAAGAGGGAGGTATTTCATCAATGCCAAAAGAAGATTTATTTTTAAGGTTTTTCAGAATAATGTTCATTTCTTTTGGTTCAGTCGGGCGTAGGAAAAATGAGTTATTTAATGGGTTAGTTAAATGTGGTCTATTTGCAAAGGTGGGGTGAGTATTTCCAGTGGAAGAGAAGAAGGAATTAAACATGTTCGCTATTTTCATGGGATCATTTAATAAATCTTGATCTGATGTTTTGATTTTAAAGTATTTTTTTATTTTTTGAAGTATTTTTATTCGTCTTGCTGTTTATTATTTGCCACATTGATTGAGTTTTATTTTGGGAGTTTGCAAATTGATTTTTATTAAATTAATTATTTATTAAATTAATTATTTTTTTTGCTGACTGTACGTTTTGTTGTCTGTACGTGTTTTGTCATTCAGCTTACATGTCCGTACCAAATTTCAAGTCGATGCCATTAACCGTTGAAGAGTTCCCTCATGTGGAGACGGTCCAGGCCGCACCACCAGAATTTCACTACCACATTATTGTATTGTCACCGACCTTACATATGTATGCAAAATTTCAACTAAATCGAATATAAGGAAGTGGGTCTTTAACTTGCAAAATTTTGACCCATACATTATCAGTAGCTTGTAAAAACTACCTAACGGGTTTTGATGCGGTTGTCACCATCACAGGGTAAGTAAATTGCCACTGAGTGAATACAAATAGTTTTTTTTATACATATAAGAGGCCTCACTAAGCTAATGTCGCCGACGCCTACACATGTGGTCTAGCACCGCCACTGGGTACTAAGTACATAGTTCCGCTTCAAAAACGTACTGTTAACACTGACCACTAAGCACTTGTTGATTTCTAACTGGAAATTTCTAGATATATCATAGCTTAGCTTGGCTTGTAATATAGATAGGCTAGGCTATGTGGTGCTTAGTTAGTCAATAACGTATTTTTTTTGTAGGAATGTGAATATATATGTGTAGGTAGGCACATATGTGTATATTATTTCATATCTTTTTTATAAACTGTGGACAACTTTTATACTTACTTATATGAGGGGATACTGGGGATATTTCCTCAGGAACGGCTGTGATATCTTTAGGGTGGAACTTGTTCGTGTCCTCATCCGTCTGGACCTCGGCAGGTGGACGCGGCTGCTCGCCTGTCTGCATCTTGCTGATAGAGTAGTTGTCCCCAATACGGCAGTAGTACACGTAGTACAATAGTACCAGGACTATGATCAAGAGGAGCCAGGGGCTGCGACCCGGCTGCGGGTGAGGGGCGTCGAGACAATCGTGGAGGGTACTTGCGGCCTGACGGTGCCCTAGAAATAAATTAAACACGTCTTTAGTATCTCAACTAGAAGGTTAGGTGCGTTTTGCACTTGCCCTGGGCCCAAATTCTCTGCTCAAAAATGTCTAGGGATCAATTATGTCCGTACTCCTATATGCGTTTGATCTATAGACATAATTATCATTATTATAGTCAGGCCCTTCGGTATCGGTACTCCGTTTTGACGTCATTTTAATCGATCTAAAAACAAAAGTAAAGCAGGCTCTGGCGATCTTGGTCCGTCTGTTCCTGTGTTAAATATATATATATTCCAAAGGGCATATCCTTGTATATTTAAGTTAATGACTACCCCGGGCACACAGTCGCCGAGACAGAGCGAGGCTAGCATGTCGTCCTTTTCGAGTCTGATATAAGCCAGAAAAGGACGGCATGTACCAAAAGCGGCATGGCCACCTCGAGCTGTGTTACGATCGTCATGGCCTTAAAATGCGCTAGATATGTTCCCTTGAGGGAGTATTGTATTTTTTGTTCATACTGTTTGAACTACTTTTATAGCTCGTCAGTGGGAAATAGGCATGAGGCTCTCTTGATTACCGCCGGCTATTAAGAACGCTTGCTCAACAGCAGAGAGGTATCACTTTCACGTTGCCGGCCCTACCAGCCCCCAAACTACGAAATTCGAAAATCGAAGTTCGTATCGTATCGGCCCGCTCACTCTCGTGTTAAATAATATTAGCTTGAGAGGGACGGCACGATACGAAGTTCGAATTTTGCACTTCGCAGTCGGGGGGCAGAGCCTTTTTATACCACTTTTCAAAACCCCTATGCAGTTTTGTCTCGCTGGGAAAACCTCAACCTTGAGTTCTTTACACGATCTACTCGTGATATTTCGATATCTAAGTCAAAATGACTATTTGAAAATCACAATTTGGTACTTACTTGATTTCGCTGGCTTATACAACCCTCCGAAATTCCTCTTTACTTGTAAAACCACCATTTTTAACTATCCGATGCAACGGTGAGGCTCGTTTGAAGTGTATGAATTGAAGATCGACACATCTGTTGTCTTATGGCAAGTGGAAGGATGTTGTGTGCTCGGCGTAAATAACAACAATTCATTAGCACTGTTTTGGAATTTCATTCGGAATTAAGTAGAGTAGGGTTGGCAGTGACACTCATTAATCAAATAACTAAATTATTCGGCTGCCCTAAGAAAAGAGTTATTTTTACAATATCACATGATTTTCTTTATTTATCATAATATAATTAAACGAGCTAAACTTCTATAGGTATAATATTTGCCATATTCATAATTTCAATGAAATTTTAATCTTGAAAGTTAAATTTGACCCACTTAAAATTTGACTTAAAATTTTATGTAAGTACCTAGGCATACATTTACGCAGATTAGATGACAATGCAAGAACAGAACAGTCAATAAAAAGCACAGCAAGCAAATGTTTGCGGCTGCCTTTACCCCTATTATTTAATAAGCATAATCGATAAATTGCTGAATATAATACAGACAATATGACCTTTAATGTTAATTATAATTGAAGCTAGACCACGTAGAATTTCAGATTGGAGCGCTGGGAATGCAACCTCCGGCCCGAACTGATTGCAGCGCGAATATTAACATTAAACCTCTGCTATATTAATAATTAAATAGGTGTTTGCGTATAATATGAGGTAGGTATTGTGAGCGCGTGACACACGGCTTCTTGGGTAGATGTAGCTCTAGCAAGCAAATGCTCCTTGGCTGCGAGAGGACTCTTCAATGATAAACCAACACTTTTTCAGTAGTATTTAGTCATATTTTCATGATATGAAGGGTACACGGAAAGAACATGTGTAGTCAGTTTTTTAAACGAGATTTTAATCTCAAAATGTAGAGCACTTAATAGACGTTAAGTTACCACTCAGTTACAGATATAAATATTTATTGCATAACTTGTCCTTTTTATCAGTTTAAAAAGATTTCTACGAAAATTAAACTGATAATTAATTAAATCGTTCCAAACTTCAAATCGCGACAACTCAAAAAGTTGCTAAGGTTAAGATAATTATGTTCTTTCCGTGTACCCTTCATATAGTGAATACACGTCTTTCCATTAAAAATCACTGGAAAAGAGTAGCACTTGCTTTCTGTCTTCCACGACACTTTGTATTAACTGTAATTCAAATACCGAACTAACATAAACAATCAGAGAGCGACCTCATTACAGTACCTATGCTGGAATTCGTATTATAATTACTAGGCACTAAATAATTATGTGAAAGCGAAATGGCATCGCTTTGCTTTGATTAACATAAGAAGGCACAGTCGAGGCCATAAATATCTAATCAGCCATCAGGATGTTGTTCAATGCCGGCACTGTACTTGGCTGTAGTTGCCAAATATTTGTCATTCCATCTCTGCCCTTAAGGGTGCCTTCAGGTCAAAAATGAAAGAGGCGACTCGAATATTAATGTCAAATAAGGTCAAGTGAAGTGCATTATAAATGTATATTAGATAAGTTAAGAAAATACTGGGAAAACATCATTTACTTTTTTCATAAAAATTTATTACAAAAAGACGGAAACAAACGAGATATCGGTCTAATGGAAGCATTCGCAAAGGGATTTCAGAATGCGTAAGCCAACCCGCAGAGGGCCATTTTCCCGGCCGTCTTAATTTCAACGACAGAGTATAACTAACAGCAACAGTGCAATTAATCTCTGTTACGCCAACGTTACAAACGTCAATTACTACTGACTACAAGGGTTATTTTAATAATTACAACGATAATTCGATCTAGGTACTTACATTTTCATTGTCAATATGTAATACAACAAATTAGCGAGTACCCTCTTGAAGAAGCATGTATTCTGGATCTGATTTCTCTTTTTTTATTTCATGTATATTATTTGATATTATTAATTGAATCATTTTTATATAAAACACTAGACAATCTTCCTGCCGGACGATATACTGAATTGGTGATAAAGTGACATACTTTAGAATAAAATACTGAAATGAAAAATTTAACGTCTTCAGAGGACGAATACGAATATTCGAATCCTGCGTAACGTAATCGAGTAGAAACGTAACGTTATCGAGAAATTTGTATGACGTTTGGAACAGCGCCCGCCCGTGAGCGTATTTGGAACTAAAATTTACTTTATCTACACACATATCATAAGTCCTCTATAATGAATCAAAATCAGAATCAAAATCAAAATCAAAATTTTATTCAGCAAATAGGCAGTTGAATGCTCTTTTACACGTCATTTTTTTGAGTCTACCAGCGCTTTCGGAAAGACCATGATTGCCAAGAAGAATGCGCCGCAAGAAACTTGGCACAAAGTCATTTTTTCTAAAAACAAGTTACATTATCTCTTACAATACGTAACCACAGACAAATTACACAAAGAAACCTCACTCTGTCATTAAAAGATTAAGAGAGAAAAAAAAACCGCATTTTAGAAGTGTAAAAAGTAATTATTAGAACAGCAAAACCAGAACACTACTTTACTGGCACGTTTTAATTGAGCAGGAGATGTATAGGGTCTCCAGGTCAAATATCTGTGAAAATTTAAATTACAAAGGGATGTATAGGGTCCCAGAATTAATACTATAATATAATACTTAATCTAAATGGCTTAGAGATGTATAGTCTCTAGGGTCAAACTAAACTAAATTTAAAATCAGCAGAGGTGTAAAACGCCTCCACGGTCAAATAATAAGTATAATATTACATATACATAAACTGGAGATGTATATGGTCTCCAAATGTCAAATAACAAAAATTGATGAAATATACATTTCATGTCATCACGTCAAATAAATAAAACATTATGTCAATTGTATTACAATTAGTACGCAGCGGACAACGGCATCAGAGCCGGACACCATACACGAATATCTTCGGGACGCAGCCAAGTCACATTGATGTCCTAATTATCTTCTGTTTTCAGCCTTGGCCAGGTGGTGCCATCACATAAGTATTCATCCACTTTGTAGTATGCTTTTTTCAAGAGAGCGGTCTTTATGTATCTTTTAAATGAATTGTGAGGCAATTCCCATGCATCTACAGGCACTTTATTGTAGAACCTCACGCAATTTCCCAAAAAAGACTTACTGACTTTTCGTAGACGAAATTTAGGGACGGCAAGTTTATGCTTATTCCGAGTGTTGAAACCATCCACATCCGACACTTTCTTGAAAGATTTGATGTTCTTGTGTGTGTACAATATTACATCATATATATATATATGCGTTCAAAAACCGTAGAAAATGACCAGCATTGCAGTACGACGTCGCCTTCTCGCCGACAGCGCCAGCCCCAGCACCACCACCACCACCTCCAGTAAAGTAATAGTCATTACGACATCGAATTCGATGTCGTAATGACTTTTCGATATCGAATTCGATGTATCGAATTTGACAACCATCGTAATTTACAATCATAGTGAAATAAAACGGATCACTCACGTATATAAGTCGAGTTCAGTCCGACATCTATAATTAATAAATGTGATTTTTTTTTACAAAAAAAAAACAGTTCACGAAACGTCAGCTCAGTATGTTTGTCTATGATTTAAAAAAAACAGTCAAATTCGTGACAGGTATGGGTATGATATATGCCTTCGTCTTCTGAACCCATATACATACATATATCATACCCATATCTGTCACGAATTTGACTGGTTTTTTTTAAATCATAGACAAACATACCGAGCTGACGTTTCGTGAACTGTTTTTTTTTGGAAAAAAAAAATTAAAATATATCACATTATTAATTATACATGTCGGACTGAACTAGACTTATATACGTGAGCGATCCGTTTTATTTCACTATGATTGTAAATTACGTTGGTTGTCAAATTCGGTACATCGAATTCGATATCGAAAAGTCATGTAAGTAATGACTATTACTTTACTGCTGGACCTGTGCCCTAAGCACGACTTGTCGAATCCTGCGTTACGTTAAGGTTATCGTATCGAGATCGAGAAATCTCATACTAAATTTTAGTTCCAAATACGCTCACGGGCGGGCGCTGTTCCAAACGTCATACAAACTCGTTATAGTTTACTATTAGATTTTACGTGACGCAGGATTCGACAAGTCGTGCTTAGGGCACTGGTGGTCGTGGTGGTTGGCGGCGGAGGCGTCGTCGTGCTGCAATGCTGGTCATTTTCTACGGTTTCTGAACGCATTATAGAGGACTTGTAATATGTGTGTAGATAAACTACTATTGAAGTTTCTTGATTTCGATACGATACGATAACGTTACGTTCGTAAACTTCGTGCTCGGCCTACAGATAGAGGCATATTTCACAAAATGTCATTTCGATAAGAGCTTTATAGCAAATACAATCTAGACTGAATATAGCAGCATGTATTATAGGAGTCTTGTCTCGTATCGATCCATCGAAATATTAATTCGCTTTCATTCCACGTAGCAGTGGGCGGGGCCGGGGTGCAGCTGCGTAGAATAAAATGTATTGTAGCTCGCGTAGCCGTTGTAGCGGCGTAGCAAGCTACGGCACGTTCCAAGATCTGTGTTTTGAAAGGTTTACCAAATCGAGGTAACTATTCATACTGTAGCATTGTATGAGTTGGGAGCAAAAAAGTGACTTAAGAGGAGGGAGCCTTTGAAAGAAGAGTAACTAGTTTTTAAATAATGAGATAATTTGGAGTGAGCAGAGGCCGTGAAGCGGACGAGTTAGAAAAAGTCGATGGAACGCGGCAATGTAATGCAACTTACATATTTTATCTTGTTATTATAAATTCGGGGTAGCTGGTGCCGCCCTTCCGCCTATCTCTACTCGTTGGAATCTGTTCAACCGTTTTGATGTAATGCAGGTCATCATCATCATCAGCCGATTCTAGTCCACTGCTGGACATAGGCCTCCCCTAATGAGCGCCACAATGCAGGTCAATGAACTCAAAAATATTGATAATATCTTCTCGGGCGCTGCCGAAAATGTAAGGGAAAAGGAAAACTACCGTGATACTGAAATAAACGAAACGTTCATAGTCCTTCCTCTGGAAGCGCACGATTCGGCGGCAGCGAAACACACTGCACGCGAACGACTACGAATTAGTCCGAAACACGTCGGGCTAAACTACGTGATACGTGAGTGATCACTCATTAACCATGGTGGTGTCATAAAATATTTTTAAGATCAAAAACTATAAGGGTTCCTTTTTGTCATGTTGGCTTCGAAATCTTAGAAATGTAAAATGTTTACTTTTTACATTTTTGATCTGAAACAATCTCACATTTAGAATTAACTAATAGAATACGGCTCTACGTAGATAATTATGATTGAAACTTGCTTTCGCATTTAGGTTAACTGTAAAAGTTCGACGCCACCCTAATGGCAAGGAATAAACATCTTACTGAATTACGATTCAATTAATTATCAAATCGAAACAAAACCCGTCGACAAAGATAGCATTTGCAAATAAGGCTATATTGTTTCAAGTGGAAATGATAGCAGTTAACTGTCCAATTTAACCTGTGGGACCAAGGGTCTTAAGAAACGTTAGGGCGTATAAGTACCAGGATAAGCTGGTTGTTTGCACACTTAAATAATAACAGTGCTGAATTTCAGATTAGGGGAATTCGACTAATCACCGTTATTTATTGAGACTGGGAACCATGGGGCCCTATTTCTCAAATCACATGCGAAATTTTCATAAGTGGCTAAAATCTGTGTTGAGTTTCAAATACAAGTACACTGCTCAAAAATTTCCAGGTATCAATTATGTGCGGACGCCCATACGTGTTTGATCCCTAGACATTTTTGAGCAGTGTAATAAGGGCAGTAGAAAATTAAAACCCTAATCGCAGCAGTGAGTGTGATCAGAAACCACACTTTATAGAACTCTGAAATTTGGAAAATCTGTGTAAGTAGGTATCGCAGCAAAATCACTGCGCGGGTAAAATTTTCGACTAGTTAAATTTAAGATTAGTTTTTATACAAGTATTTCAACTGAGCACAAAGGCGTATATTTCTAAAATCGGCCCCAGGTCTTTGCACTCGCGCAACAAATTGGGGAAATTGCCTTAATGATCACGTCGGGGTTATTCGAGATCGGTTATTTATAGCCTGTATAATCTTACTCTGTTATAGGTATTATTGCGATTTTAAAGGTATTGAATCGATTCATTTTACATAAATAGGATTACGCGTATTCGAGTTGTATCTAGGTACGAACTGAGTCAAATAAACGTACGCACGACATTAAAAAGAAAGTGGTTAGGCAACTATATCATATCTATCTATAACATACTTTTGGAGAATTCAGCCCATGGGACGAAAACACACGATAATAATAGGTACCTAATAACGACAAGAACACTCCTGAGAGTCCTGAGACAAAAATAAACAGTAATGTGCAAGTAATAGCTATACTTTTGCCACGAGGGGCTTGCCTTTCGTTCTGCTGTTATTTATTTTTGCGTTTGACTACTCAACAGAACTTAATTATGTTTTAAGAAAGTAGGATCAAATAGTAATCACTACTACATATTTATTAGTAACCGTTTAATTCGTAAAAATAGCTATACTTTTGCCACGAGGGGCTTGCCTTTCGTTCTGCTGTTATTTATTTTTGCGTTTGACTACTCAACAGAACTTAATTATGTTTTAAGAAAGTAGGATCAAATAGTAATCACTACTACATATTTATTAGTAACCGTTTAATTCGTAAAAATCTACCCACTAAACCCAAAAACGCCTATGTAAATTAGGAATAATAACTTGCATGAAAACTAAAACATTAAATGTCATCTATATGTTGAAATCGTAAAACTAATTGTTCTAATCCTTGACTTCTAAATGCAAAATGTGGGTTGATGTGAGACGAATCATTACAACAAGTTGGAAATACTTAATTAAAATTATACAGAGTCGATCAAATCAACTAATTTTGTATGTAACAAACATTTTACAAATCAATTTTCACTAATTTATTTAGTGGTCTAACTAATTACATTTTGGCATAGGATGAGAAGTTCTTCCGATATATCGTTATTAATGACAGGGTCAATCAAAAACAACGATATATTATATTACAGAATTACAGAGTACTTAAGGATATGTTAAAAATAGTCGCCGTTGCATAGTTGGTCGTCACGTCACTGTCAAATAGAGTGGTCAATTTGGTTCATAATGAATCTTTAACTCGGGCTCGGTAGGTAGGTAACATATCTATTTCCTGTTTAAGTGCAGGTAATCATTGATCAAAAAGGAAAGTACCTAGTATCAAATGCTAATTTTAAAATAAATTGCAGAATATCAACTTGGTACGGGCGGTTGTCAAGGACTGGGACAATTTGCTATAACGACACGTAAAATTACGGAATTATTTTTTGTACCTCTTCAGCCAAATTCAGTGCTGTGAACTTTTTAACCTTGTGCAAGAGTTTACACACGTTGGGCTCCGTCACAAAGTGGCAAACGTATACGTCACCGCTGTCCGTCTCCATTGCTAGTCGCCTCATGACTTCCTCGACTTGCCCCACGTAAGGTGTGACCCTCTCTTCAGGCAACAGCTGAAACTGCCAAGGTAAGCAGATCCTTAGAACATTCCAGATGACTTGTTGACTCACCGCATAAGCCAAGTTAGGGTCCTCCCGCGGTGAATCGCTCTTGTGCTCCTCTTCCACTATTTCTTTATCTTCGGGCTTCTGTTCCACTTCCTCGGCCGCGCAAGGCGTACAAATGAATGTAGTCTTCACATCAGCCGCCGATTGTGTGGTCTTGCTTCTGCTTGCAAGTGTCGCACTCTTTTGTTTTACCAAGCGCGCGCTCTGCGAAGCAGACTCAGATTCGCCGCCCTTTTTGGACTTCGCCGGGGGCTTCTCTTTTCCTTTTCCTTTCCCTGCTCCTTTCTTTTCTTCAACAGGGGGAATATATTCCATTTCTATTACAGTTGTCCCCTCGCATGTATCGACTACGCTGTTGATGACCTTATCCAGAAACTGCTGGGTGCACTTAAGCGCGCAGGCGAGACATTCGTCGCGATACTTTTTTTGTTTGATCATTTTGCAAACCACTTCCTGGCATTCGTCTATAGAGGAACAAGTTTTTTTGCCAACTGCAAGAGATAGTGCTGAAGTAAACCCCTCTATGGGATCGGGATTTTTGCAGAAAGCTAAAAGGAAAGCGGAATAATTCATCATATTCTCTGATGTTTCATAAAGCTCAAACAAAAAATGTTTCATCAGATTTTTTCTTAGTTGTGCGCACGGGTCTTCCAGGTCAAAGTCCTGCTCGAACCATAGTTCCTCTTTAATGAAATCGTCTCTGCCGATGAGTTCTATCGAGTTCTGGTCGACGCAGCGGAAGTTGTGACGGACCTGGAGGAGCTCGTCTACCGTTGGGAATCTGATATTCAAACAGTAAATCAAGAAGTCTCTCCAGTCAATATACGCAGTTTCACCAAATAAAAGGAACACCAGTTTGGAAACTAGTTCAGGGTTCACTCGCTTCCAAGCTTCTGGCACGAGGGAGCCTTCACACGTTTCTTTGCCGAAGAAAATAAAGTCTTGCAAAAGGTAAATAAACGCCTGTTGCAAGGCGATTCCAGTCGGGGCAACGATTTTGAACTGTGTCCTCAGGCGCGTTAATTGACTTACTTTGAATTCCATATCAGTCACGTAGTCGTCAACTTTGAGCACGCCTGAAGGCGGCGCGGGTGGCGGGAACTGCAGTAGATTAGGATCTATTATGAATGAATCGTGCTCTAGGATAAGACTTTCTGTAATTTTTCGGCCATTCTCAACCGCTAGTTGAATATACTTGCATAGCCGATCAACGGACTTAATTTCGTTCAAGTAATACGTGTTAATGGCATTTTGTACTTCCATGAACGTTCTGCAAATGTAATCATTAAATAACTTCATGTCACGGTAGCATTTGTACTGAAGAGCGAGTATGCGCAAATTGGCTCTAAACATTTCCCCGTTAATACCCACTGTCCATTCATCAATGCATTTAAGAGCATTTTGTTTGAAAATCTCCTCTGAACATATCGATTCCTCCGAAGTATTGTCCTCTTTTTTCTTGGCTACGGGAGCTAATTTGGCATATTCAGTATATTCTCTGCTGATGAGTGAGCGATAGGAATCATTAGTTTCTTTAATTAATTTTAATGCAAATTTAACATTGTTTTCTATTATTAAATTGAAGGGGTTATTGCTGTAATCTATTTCGACGTCTTTTAGCTGGAGCTCTAAGAATGCTGATCTTAATTGCCTAAAAACTTTATCTTCTCCACCTTTTTTGCTTCCCGAAGTTTCATCTGAATCTCTGTATATTTTTGTCAAATCTTTACATGATAATCTGTCATTTGGCGGCAGACGCTTCAACTGAGCATAATAAAAGTCGTGAAGTGCTTGAAAGGTTAAAATTGACCTAGAAAAATAATTAAAGAGTTACCTACTAAGAGAAAACTGAACACAATGTTATGATTAGTACTGCAGACTCTGATGAATCGTACAAACTTACCTGTTTAGCTCAGCCTGTATGCATGAAATATATGTATTAACCATCGAAGTCAGTTCTTCCATGGCCCAATTTTCCATTATAAGAGATTGCCTTTGCGATTCCGCGTGTAATTTTCTTTCATCACAAATATGATAAAGCTTGTTCTGCAATTCTTTTACTCTACAATGCCATTCGTTCTTAGTAATATTAACGTCTCTCCAATCATTCTCAAACACATTGTAATCCCTCTGAAATTTACTCACTAAATCTTGTTTGTGCGAAGGAAGCGTAATAATTTGTTCCATTTTATCTTTTATGAATCTAGCATAGGGCACCAAACAATTTAACTGGAGGCGTATTGCGAATAATAGCTGCTTCATATCGGTGATGTAAGTTTTCTCCAATTGCTCCCAACAAGTAGCTAATGCTACCCCAATGAAATCTACAATGGGTATTTCTGCATAATCCCAGTCCTCCTCGCCAGCTAACAGTTTTGCTTCCTCATAACTCCCAAGAGATTTTTCCTCTTCTTCAGTGGCTGGTTCACATTCAATTAATGTATCATCAGCCATTATATCTGTAGAAGAAGCAGGTTTGACGGTTTCTAGATTATTATTAATCGATAATTTACTAATTTTAGATATCTGCCCCAATCGTTCTCTTGATTTGGCATTGGATACATCCGATTTAACAATCTTCGTTTTCATTCTTTTGTCATCTGATGATGGAAAATCAAGTGCACTTAAAACATTTTCACCGAACAATGTGTCTGATGACTTTAGTGGCATTAAATAGTCACCAATAATGTATTTGCAAATTTGTGCTAAGAACTCTTTTTCAATAACTTCGTAGTACATACTATAGTTAAGGCCCAGGGCAGCGTAAACTCTATCTATGAGCTCAGAGTTTTCCTCGTTTAAATCCCAGATCACCAACTCTTGCAGAATATCTTCCGTTTCTTTTAATTGTATGTAACATGTAAAGTAACTCTCAAAAGGTTTCTGAATTCTTTTTTTATGAGGGTCGATAACCAACTTAGATATCCGAATCTCTTTGTGTGGATCTTTTTCTTTTTTCCTATGCTTGGAAATGCTTTCTTCTAAGTAAATTTCATCTCTATCATCCAGATTTTCTTCATTCGGTGGCGGTCGACCCGAAAATGTTTCTTCAAGTATTTGTGCTTCACGATAGCAATTTGGGTAATTTATTATTACAAAACCTTTTATATCATCTTGATCTTTAATGTATTCTACAATCATAGCTGAGAGTAAATAGTCAGATAAAGAGTCACCAATGCTTAAAATTTCATAGGCATATTTTCCTAACTCAGCCGACGGTGACAATTTTATTTCCTCCTCTGGGATTGTCTTTGGAGTCTGTGTTTGTTTAGTATTGGCTGCTAAGGGGCCAGTAACAGGAGCGTTGGCCTCACTACTTTTACTCGTGCTTTCCTCTTCAGTTTTTATCAGTTTAATAAGTTCTCTATCTGGCTCTTCTTGAGCGGCTGCAATAAATTTGTCAAATGATAGCTCAATATCAGTGCATCCGACCATTTCTAGTTTGAATTGTTTCAGGCAGAAATTTATAGCAGCCTCTAGACGAACGACGTGGATTTTCTTTAGATTCAGAAGTATCTGCATAGCAGAAGTGATGGACTTATCAGGGAGATTCCGCAACAAAGCCTTCGCTGAAAAATCTGGCAGATCAGCTGGTGGCCTTGGTGGAGGATAGGGATACTTTATTTCTAATAACGTGTAAACCACGTGACCTAACACGCGCATTCCAATATATTCATATTTTCGTTCCTCGGACTCTGGGTCATAATTAGGAATTAATTCATCTAAAGTCCAAGGACCAGTATAAGTGTGATATTCTAAAAATTCACTGTCGTTCATTGCTTCTTGTCTGTCCAATTCAAGTCTTATTATTTTTTCCTCTTCTGGATATACTTCCTCCTCAAATCCCGGTTCTTTGAGAAGATCTTCCGTTGGTGTCAGAATTTCAAATATTGGTTGTTTTTTAAAATACAGTGATTTCCACTCGTGTATATAGTGCTCAGGTATTTCATCTCCAATCAATCTTTTAAAATATGCATACCTTGTTGCATAGTCTACAATAGACAGCATAGTTTCGTAACAAATTTCATAATAATGCTGGCGTTTCCTTTTCATTTTTTCTGCGTACAGTTTTTTGTGAAGCATAATTTGCCGTTGTTTCTCAAAATCTATTTCGACAACTTCCAATTGGATTTGTTCTTTAACATTATCCAGATACTGGTTAAACTGTTGTTCTCTTTGCTCAGCAAACTCTTTTTGAGCATGAACCCTGTTTCTGAACAGATTTCGCGCTTGCTGTTTAGTTTCCATAATTTGGGTACACATCTGCTTCTCAAATTGAGACAGTTTCATGACTTTTTTAGCGAGATCAGTATCAAGTTTAGCTTCTTCCTCGTTGACCGACATGTCCCACAACGAGCCACTGAGCACATTTCGCATTTGTTTTTGAAATTCCTCGGAATCAGATTTCTTATTCAATTTGGTATAGAGGTTCTCCATGTAATTTTGAGCCCACTCTGAGCCTACGAGTGAACTCTTTCTCACGGCGACATTCGCGTCCAAGTCGAGAAGTTCTTGATAAGTATAGTTCTTAGATTTACAAGGATATCTCTTTGTAAATTTTTCCATATCGATTTTGTCTTTGTCGGGTATTTTTTTAGATTTGGGAGCTTTATACTGTAACGGCGTCTTTTTTTCTTCAATTTTTTGTAGTATCTTTGAATACTTATGACGTATGTAATCGTACGTATCTTTCACTTGCTCCGCCTTCTTCCTCTGCCATTCGATAAAATGCTGTTCATTGAGCAATGGTTTAGACAAATTCACCACGGCAGGTTCTTCGTCTTCGTCAATCTTCTCAACTCGGAATCTCTGTCCCATTTTTGTAACCAAACTGGAGACATTCTTTCTCTCCCGCTTGATAAAATCGATACGATCCTTTTTGTCTAAGTGAAGGAATAATTGATAGAAAAGCCTTAGCAACACTGTGCCTTTGCCGTCCATGACACCATCTAAGTCGGTGTCGGTCATATTAATTTCCAGTTCACGAAGCCATTCCTTCAAGTATTTCCAATTGCTCTTGATGTCCTCTGTGCCGTCACTAAATCTTATTAAGAAATATTTCTCTTCGGTGATGACGTGGTAGCTTAGGAGAACGCTGGCTACGACGTGCCCGTTCCGCATCATTCGACCGAAACCTTCGGCTTCCCATGTTATTGGCTTTTGTAGTCTCTCCGTCAGCCACTCTTTGAGTATCTCAGCCATTTTTTGGATAGCTAAATTAGAAATATGAAAAAATAAACATTACTGACCTTGTGTCTGGTTTGGGAGCGATTTGACCAATATATTTTCTGTCAGTGAATTGACATGAACAGTAAATTTTAAATGAGAGGTTGATTATTAACCTTTTTTTCGGTTTAACTCAAAAATTATAATTTTATGCAAAATCAAACTTCTTTATGGTAGCTCCTGGGAAATACCACAGGGAAATACCGGAAATACAGAACAATGGCCAATTACCAGGGCCGTGTTTTATAAAGCTACAAGTTACAATTTACAAGCGGAAGTCTCTTTCTAACAAAAGGTGATAGAACGAGACTTCCGCTTGTAAATTGTAACTTGTAGCTTTATAAAACACGGCCCAGAATTACCTATTTTCTCTATGATTTTTATTGTAGCAACATCAATCACAAAACCGTAAACCGTAAGTAAGCTTGCAACATTGCGTATTAATTGTCATTCACTGGACTTTTTGGCGGGAAGTCGAAACAAGCGCGCGTTTTAAAGTTTTCTGCTTTCTGAAAATTTATTTTTTCGTGTATATAATTGTTTATTTTAGCTGTAAATATAGTTTTTGTACAAAGTATATATAGTGTAAATAAAAATGAGTGAAAACAGTGCCGGGGGCGAGCCCCCCGACATAAAAAAACGAAAATTGGACGCGAGTGCGTCGGCCTATAAAATGTTTACCAAGGCAAATTACAAAAGACAATTTCCCGAGAATCATAGCACAGAATGTGTTGTTTATGTGGAATCCCAGGACGATGACAAGTTGGGTAATAGAAATCCTATTACCTTAACAAAACTTTTTACAGAGCAAGTGAAAGGTATTGTAGGCGTTCATCGGATAAATGCCTACAAAATTGGCATCACATTTAAGAAACCTGCGCCAGCTAACAACTTTCTGAAAATGGACCATTTCTTAGGCAGGCACAAGCTGAAAGCTTTTGTCCCTGCTAATTTAACAGAGACGACAGGAGTAATACGATACGTACCAAAGGAACTTAAAAACGACGAAATTTATAAGAACATAACATGTGACGCTGAAATAATATCCATAAAGCGTTTTATGCGAAAAGTAGATGGAAAGCTTATTCCTTTGGGAACAATAGCTGTAACCTTCGCAACGACTGCATTGCCACAGTACGCATACCTGAACATGTTCCGGTATAAGGTGCACACATACATACCACCCTTGCTACAGTGCTACAAATGTCTGAAATTCAATCACTCAGCCAGGGTCTGCAGAGGCGAGCAAATGTGTTCGTCTTGCTCCGGCCGACACTCATACAAGGAATGCGATGTTGAGGAGATAGTTTGCATCAACTGTAGCGGGAACCACCTCGCAATATCAAGAGATTGTCCCATAAAGAAACAGAAAATGGAAGAAAAGAAAAAGAAATATGCCAACCAGGACCGGTCCTATGCCACTGTGGTGAGTACACCAGTTGTACAGCAAATTGCCAACCCTACTGCCTTTCCGCCTATTCCTAAACCATTCAACCGCTCATCTTTGAATGCGGAACAAATTATTGACAATGATATAATAATTAATGCTATCATTAAGTCCCTAATCACTTTGGGTAATGATAAAGAAAATAGCCCGATTACAAATAAAAAGATCAAAGAAATATTGTTAGCAAATTTACTTAATTAAATAATGGATACATATTTAACAATAGCACAGTTCAATGTACAGAGCTTACAGAGTAAGAAAGCCTTATTAAAATCATTTCTTTCTGAACAAAATATTGATATATGCTTATTAAATGAAACCTGGCTTAAGAGTACAAGTATAATTCCTAATTTTGCACCATATAACTTTATACATAAAAATTCTGTAAATGCGCATAATGGAGTAGCCATATTAATTAAACAAAATTTACAATACAAAGTTATAAACACACCTTTTTATGAATCCATTCAAAATATCTGTATATCAATAGAAACATCTATAGGCACATTAAACATTCTGTGTGTATATTGCCCTCCCAATGCTAATAGATTTGACACCACTAAAATGAAAAAGGTATTACTGGAAACCCCTAAGCCATGTATTGTCATGGGAGATTTTAATGCACATCACATATTGTTTGGATGTTATTCAAATAATAACAGAGGCAACTGTCTATATAATATCATTGATGAATTTGACATGTGTGTTTTAAATGATGGTAGTGCAACAACTGTTCCATATCCAAATAGAAATCCGTCTGCCATTGATCTAGCTCTAGTAAGTCCCTCGTTGGCCCCACTTTGTGAATGGCGCGTTCATGACGATCCAATGGGCAGCTATCATTATCCAACTCAGGTGGTTGTAAATGTGAAGCCTTCTATATATGAGGTCCGTCCTGTAGAAGAAAAATATATTTATAGTAAAGCTGATTGGTCTAAATACTATAATTTGTCAGAGACCTGTTTTTCTGAATTAGACATTAATAATACAGAACCACTTAATTTGTACAACAACTTTGTAGACATTTTATGTAAAATTCGATCAGAAACAGTTCCAAAACAAAAGTCAAAACAAACTCCGAAAGTCATGAGGAAACCTGCTCCCTGGTGGAATCAAACATGTGATGATGCTGTACATAAATCGAAACAAGCTCTACTGCAGTACAGGACATCACCAAGCATTACCAACTTCATAAACTATAAAAAACTTGATGCTCAAAAGAAAAGAACATTAAAGGAAGAGAGTGTTAATTCATGGCATGACTTGTGCAGTACTTTTAATAGAATGACACCTATTTCTAGAATATGGGGTTACATTAAGAGATTTAAGAGAATAGGTTCTTCTCATAACAGATATTTAAATGACGAATGGGTGCCACGTTTCTTAGATAAAATATCAGATTCATCTCAGTTTAATATGAATAACCTTATGGACATATTGAATCAGTCTACAGAGAATCAGTCTAACTCCTTTCTTGATACACCATTTACACTAAATGAATTGTATATAGCACTCGAAACTAGGAAAGACACAACACCAGGGCTAGATAATATACCATACATATTAGTTAAAAGATTACATCCTAATGCTGTACAAATTCTATTGCAAGTTTATAACAAATTGTGGAATAGTTTAGTGATACCGCCATCATGGAAAACACAATGTGTTATTCCAATCTTAAAGCCAAATAAAGCTGCAAATAATCCTTCATCATATAGACCTATCTCCTTATCATCATGCTTAGGCAAACTTTTTGAAAACATGTTAAAGTTGAGAATAGATTACTTTGCTGAAACACAAGGAAAGCTACCAGATATTCAATTTGGATTCAGAAAAGGTAGAAGTTGCTCTGAAAGCTTTGTATCTCTGATATCTGATCTTAAAAAGGCAAAACTTAGTCACTCTAATGTTATATGTGTTTTTTTAGATGTTAAAGGTGCCTTTGACAATGTTAACATTGAAAGACTTAATTCATATTGTACACGAATTGGGCTTACCAAGTAAAACTTTAAAATGGATATTAGATTTTTTACACAATAGAACTTTATTTGTTAAATTCAATAATAAACTGCAAGGACCTAGAATTGTTAATAAAGGGACAATGCAAGGCGCTACATTGTCGCCTCTATTATACAACTTATATACATCTCAAATCCTTAATTTTGTAGATTCATCCCAAGTTAAAATCTTGCAATTTGCCGATGACTTGCTTTTGTACAGTGAAAATCAAAGCTTGGACTTGGCTGTTCATAATATGAACACAGCATTAAATCAACTTGAATATTATTATAGTAATACTTTAGAATTAGAAATCAGTTCAGAGAAAAGTACAGTGTTAGTTTTCAGTAGAGACCCATTTGCCCAGTCTGCTGTAAACATTGTATATAATAATAATTCAATTCCCATTGTCAGTCATCATAAGTTTTTAGGTGTTGTTATAGATGATAAGCTTAAATTTGACAAACACATAAACCATATATGTCAGAATGCCATGAAGAGCATAAATGTAATCAGAAGCTAAGCAGGTACTTTTTGGGGTTCTGACCCAAAAACTCTGAACATGTTGTACAAAAGCATAGTCAGAAGTCACTTTGACTATAGTTCCTTGGCTTACATGAATGCAAGTTGTACATTATTAAGGAAGTTGGATGTTATACAGAATATGGGTTTGAGGGTGATAAGTGGTACTATGCGCACCACTCCTATTAACACTATGGAAATTGAAAATTGTATACCTCCATTGTCCTTGAGATGTTTACAGCTGGCTGAGAGATTTTGTTTGAAGGAGTTATCTTGTGAGAACAGTGTTGTTCTAGATAGAGTTATACACCCTGCAGGAATCACACAGTCAGCTGAGACATCCAACATCTCGGCTAATACTCTGATTTCAGGTTCCTTATATGAAATTTCAACCATAATGACATATACAAAAAACCTGACTAGAAACATATACACCTGTAACAAGTGGCCAATTTACAAGTGCCCATATAACATTTTGCTAAGCTACCTTGACATCAAATGTCATTTAGCTTCTGTAAAGAATAAGTTTGATTTCTTGGAATTTTTAAATGAAAAATATGACTACTATACCCTGTATACTGATGGTTCTAAAAGTGAGCATGTTAAGGCAGCATACTATGACCCTCAAATGAAATCAACAAAATGTTATAAAATTCCAGATATTTGTACTATATTTACTGCAGAAATATGGGCAATATTAGAAGCGTTGAAATATGTATATACAAATGTAAATAGTGTAAATATATTAATAGTAAGTGATTCTAAAAGTGTGTTATCTACCTTATGTAACAGTAATCTAACATATAAACAAAATTTTATTGTATATAAAGTCAAGGAAATGATTATTAAGTTAAGGAAAAATGTACAATTTGTTTGGGTTCCCTCCCACAGTGGCATAATTGGAAATGAGATAGTGGATCAGGCGACTCGTCGTGACCACGACGAGGACTTAACAGGATCGTTTAAAGTACCTTTTACGGACTACCACCACCAGTTTAAAATGTCAGCAAAGAGAATGTGGAAGGAATACTGGGATGTTACTACAGAAACAAAAGGAAAGTGGTACGCAGAGCTGCAGCAAAACTTACCGACAGCACCATGGTATTATAAATTCAAATTCATGAGCCGAAAATTTGTTACATGCATTAACCGTTTGCGCTCTGGTCACTGCCAAGTTCCAGCACATCTCCATCGAATGAAGATCAGTACTGATGACAAATGTAAATACTGTACGAAAGAAAATGCTGATATAAAACACATAATATTTGAATGCGAAACGTTTGCCATACAAAGACTGTTACTTGTCAGTGTCATCAGTGATGTCGCAGATGAAAACTCGCTCAGTGTTCCCCGCCGCGTCCAAGATTTGCTATCGAACCCTGTCTACTTTATACCGGTATTTAAATTCATTTTAAACAGTGTAGACAAAATTTAATTATTGTTTGTATTATAGGTCGATAAGATGTCATAAATAACTTGTGTTGTATGTCATTAAGTAGTCTTTAAGCTCTTAGAATGTAATTTAGAACATAATTAGAATTGTAATTCAATGAAAAATGTTTCCTATTAGTTAAGTATTACTAATTGTTTTTGTTATTTTCATGTTCCAAGTTTTTAAGTTGTGTTCTTGATGCATTCTTCTCCTTATTATCTAATATTCCGACTGAAGGACTTTGTATCCATGGTCATGAAATAAATTAAAAAAAAAAAAAAAAAATTGTCATTCACTCGTTATTTATTATGACTTTTTTGTGATGTTTATTTTCACAAGATTTTCGATGCATATTTCCTAACATCGATCCGGATTGAAAAAACGGCATGAAATGCAACGAGTTTGACAAAAGTGTATGTTAAAGTGTTAAACTCGAAATTCGTGATAGGTAACCTTTTCATCAACAGCCTTGGTAATCAATCGTTGCGTCGTTGCTTGCAGACACCGCGCCGCCACATGAATCTGGACAATTTGGATAAGGCGCTGCACGATCTGGGCATGCTGAGCGCGATAACGGAGGCGCGACGGGATTACCTGCACGAGGCAAAATCTAATTACGGCATGATGCGACTCAACACGCGTTACGTCTCCAACGTCACCGTGGGATACTGCATGAAGCGAGTGACGAACAAGAACAGGCTGTGCCCGTACGTGCTGCCGATGCGGCATCGGACCAAGAGCGAGAACTCTGACGCCATCGCCAGCGACATGGCGGAGAGCGGGCGCGACTACCTAAACACCCTGCTGGAGCCTTCAACGAGTGGGTGCGGCAAGGACATGTTCGACAACGCCAAGTGCACGGCCAAGCGCTGCCAGTCGCTCGAGAACCTCAATCTCTCCATAGAACCCCAATCTAGCACAGATACCCCTGATATGGAGGGTGTCTCCACTCGCATTCAGAAACTGCAAGTTGATGAATGACAATGAAGGCCCCAGCTGCATAGATTTGTGGTAACACCACTTATTAACATAAACTAAGCTGGAGTGACCGCGGGTAGCGAATAGTATTTAGTATGAAGTGATCTAAGTAATGGATGTTGGTATTTTTGGTGTATTTGTACGGATGGACTAGTAGTGAGCGTTGTATGTTGATGTTCCTAGCGTTTCCTTGGTGTAATTTAATTTAGTGTTTGCCTCAGTGATTTGATTATAATGTTAAGAAAGTCTGTTCAAGTTCTCTCTCCTAAGCATTTAACTAAATTTGCTCAAATTTGGAATGGGTACAAATTTTAGGTATACAAAATAAAAATTATTTTGTATCCACATTTAGGTAATTGTTTGATAAAGTTATTGAGTTTGTTGAATTTGGGTGTTTGGAATGGTTTGTCCTAACAATGGTTACCTTAAAAATACCACCTACAAGAGTTAGAAGAGAACAAAATATTATTCATTCTTTCTAAGTCACAGATGCACTTTTCACTTTCATGCACTTAACAATACTATGTATTTATGAGTTTTATTTTATCAAGACTTTTATTTTTTTATTTGGGTTGTGGTGTAATCATATTTTATGTTTGTTTATTTTGTGATCAAATTAGCAGGGACAGATTTGGTTGCATACAATTAGTTTTGTGCAGCTCTTAGTTTTTAATGTCCTATCCCTATCCTTAGTAATCTCAGTCATAGTCATAGTCATAAAATGTAATTCTGACTTTTGTTAGAAAGTAAAAGTGATTCTATTAATGACTATCTGTAATTAGATAAGTAAATATACACTCGCCATAAGTCCAGTATTTGCCTTGTTGCAATACAGAAACAATAAACCAGTGATTAATTTAAAACTGAGAAAAAAAAGTGTGATTTTGCTTTTTATGACTTTGTGCCACTATTTATTTACTTTTAAACTTGTAAATCTTGTCATGGTCAAAGATTTACTTTTTTTTTGTGATGGATTTCTTCTAATAAAAGTATTTTTGCTGTTCAAGTTATTAAATTACTGTGTAGATCTCATTTAGTTACACAATATTTTAAAAATAAGTAGCACTTAGGCATAGTTTCATGTTTTAAATATTTTCTAGCATAAATATTACCACGGTTTGCTTTTGTGACTTAGAAATACTTAACTTTGTTAACAAATTTTGTTATTTTTTTCGTATTTCAAATAAATATTGCTTTAATTAATTTCTGACTTTATTGTTTACCTGGTTTGTTATCATTACATAAACTATTGATACTTAGAGCCGCATTCATCAAATTACAGGAATAGGATAAGAGGATAACCTGGTGATAACAGTGATGTGACCGAGTGATAACACAGGGAAATAATGCATTTATGATTTTATGGCCATCTACCACGCCCATTTTTTAGGATGTGGACGTACCCTGGTACTAAGAGAAACCCTTGCCAGGCAAATACATGCATGGGCCCGAATTTTACAAGGGCTTTCTATGGCTCAGTGTTCAAAATCTAGTCTGAATCAATTTACACAGTACTTTGGCTTAGTGATAACTGTCAGGACTTCACTTCTATCTCATTGGAATTAATAACATATAGTATATAGTCAATATAGTAGTTTATGCAACTGTTTCATAATGAGTGTTTTAAGGCCGAATCATGTAGAGTTGCATACATTACTTTATCTACACACACTCTATGATGGGTTCAGAAGCTGAAGGCATATAAATTTTATTAACCTATCACGAATTTGACTGTTTTTTTACTTATCAAAGATAAACATACCGAGCACGCTTCGTATGGAATGTGTTTTTTTAATTATAAGTTATTTTGGTTTTGAAACTCTTGAAACTCATAACGACATCAAATTCGATGTCGTAATGACTTCTAGATACTGGCTGTCGAAATGCTGGTCATTTTCTACGGTTTCTGAACGCATTATAGAGGACTTCTGCGTGTAGATGAAATATTTTATTCAATAACAATAATCCTTGGCGCTCTAACAAAACCCTTCGCGTTGCTCATATATTACTTAACTGAACATAAAAGTATTTAAAAAATGACATATTTTAGTACCTACTGCTTTCTGGGTATATTTTTACTGGCTAACTCGCAACTATATGTTGTTTGTAATTTATTTAGTAAATCAGACGATTTACTAAATAAATTAAAATTTCTGGTGTGAACATATTTTGGATAGGGTAGTGTAAGACAAACACGAAATTAATGCAACTTAAATTCATTTAATCGAGCTCACTGAGTATGTAACACTTAAGAGGTAAATAAATAACAAAATGTATGTACTGTAAATAATATTGCATTTGACACATCACCAGTAATACTCGGCGAGCACTTCGCAATATGTTAACACAAATAATGTTTTGCCATTCACTTGTATGGAAACAAATTATTCTTACGAAACTAATTATGTGTAAGTAGATAAGTGTGACTCGGTAACGTAACCATAAAAAAATTAAAATGTAATTTGCTATAAAAATATTTTTACCTAGTCCCAAGATAAGAAACCACTGCAACGGCAAAATAACGTTAGGTATTTGTTACCGGTAGAGAACTACTATTCTATTATTGTAGAGATTCTATTTGGCAGCTATCGCTTTTATGTAAATTTGATGTTTTAAGTCAGAATTTGCATAATTTTTTTTTTTTGTATGAATTTGAATTTATATGATAAATGCCAAACAGGGCAAATAAAATCGATGCATCTGTACTGTTCTGTAAATTCATCCATGGGCCTATGACTCAAAAATCTAATTCTAAGATTCCTAATGGTCTTAAGTCCTGTAGTCGCTAGCTACCTTTCTATTTTTCAAATTTAATAACCTTTCTGTAAAATTTGCACTTCTGGTAACGTAACGTTACATTATAAATGAGTCAAAACTACGACTGAACTCAGTGTAAAGTTTAAACTTCGCGATATTATTTAAAACAAAAAATATAAATGAATACAATTCTTTTCTAAGGACATATTCTAACCGGCAGTGTTTCTTTAAGTTTAGGAACTCATTCAAGTGGCAAAACAGGTTCGCATGAAGATATTGCGGTGGCGTGTTGCAAGTTTATAGCGCCTTCACTTTCAACTGTTTCATCTTGGGGGTTTTGCGTTTCTGTTGGCGCTTCTGTTCCTTCAGCTCCCATCGGCGCTGCTTCTCGGGGTCGTCCTCCTGCAATAAAAAAATGTTACAAACTATCTGTACAGATCGTTTCGCTAGAGCTGATATGAATAGATTAAACGAAATTAAAACATATTTATACATACTTAAGCCTGTCATTTTCATGTGTGTGTGATGTGTATTCAAATAGGGGAACACATACAGTTAGCAGCAGAAGTAGCTAAGCAACCGACGCGTTCACAATGATCTAAGCACGGCTCTATTGTATTAGACATAAGAACTTGTGCAGATCATTGTGACCGCTTCGGTTGCTTAGCTACTTCTGCTGCTGACTGTACATATTTTAATTTACTCATTCAATCCATTCATGCCAGCTTTTATGAACTCACCAATAGCAAAATGTAAAAATAAAATCATTTTACATTTTCACTAAATCAAGCTTCCGAGAATACTCTTAAAAACTGACACCTTACTTATTAATGTAACGACGATTTTTAATCTAACAAAAAATAAAAGGGTAGGTGGTTGATCACTGAAAATTATGACGTCATAGTTGAGTAATTCAATACAAACTTCATACTAACCGATTGTTTTGACATTTCAAATAAATTTTCTGATTTGACCAACTACGCATCATCCCCATTGCTCCACTAACACTGGCGTGTAGAGTCACCTTCCCATTGTTCCATTATTCTTTACATTCTTTTCACTCGTCTTGTTTTTCTATCACTCGCCTTACATTCAAAATAACACTTACTCATATTGCGCGCCATTTTATAACGTCAGTCCTAGTCCACCAAGATGGCGATACCGCACCCGACCTCTTTCAATCAATGTAAAAAATTTGGCAGAGGGGGAAATCGCCTGTTATCATTTCTATTTGTTTAGTCTATGCTATGTGGAGTTAACTGTATAGCACTGGCGCAAGACGGCCTATACGACGTGGTACAGTCAGCAGCAAAAGTTGCTGCAACCGAAGTAGTGACAATGAACAATGATCTAAGAAGCATTATTATAGACAGAATAGCTTGTGTAGATCTTGTGTGTCCTTAACAACTTTTGCAGCTGGCTGTACGAAATTAGTTTTTATGTTGTATTTATTTATTTTTATTGTTTTATTTCTTGTAATGTTTATTATTAATTTTGACGATTTCAACAAAAAAAATGACGTATAAATAAATAAATAATAAATAAATAAATATCATGGGACAAATTGACACCAATTGACATACTCCCAAATTAGGCAAAGCCTGTACTATGTACGTATGTATGTATTAAATCTTCTCCTAAGTATACCTATAAATAAAACAGTACCGTGACTGACTGACTGACAGACAACCCACAGCCTAAACCGCTGGACCTAGAGACTTGAAATTTGGCAAACATATACCTTGAGTATCCTAAAGGTGCACTGAGAAGGGATTTTTCTAAATTTCCTCGGGATAGCGAACTAGCCCATTTTGAAATATTTCACGGGACAAAACTTCGGGGCATAAGCCAGTAGGTATATAATTTAGATGTTGAGTAAATAAATAAATGTGGCTCTCACAGCGAGGATGCGCTCCTTCTCTTGTTTCCGCTTCTCCTCGCGGCGCGCGGCGGCCTGCTCCTGGCGCGCCGCGTGCGCACCGCGCAGCCACGCCTCGGCCACCTTCTGGCGACGCTTCTCGCACTTGCTCAGCGCCTGTAAAACAAACAGAGCTCTTTGCATTTTGCTGCCAACTTCACTCACTAACTTTCATTTTTAGAATTGGCTAAGTAATGTTTTTTGGAGAGCTGCAAATTATATATTTTTTTCCACAGTCGTCGTCTTAGTAATCGAGCAACTGCAGCTCTTTTATTTTAATTTCCTATCATTAATTAGAAATATTTTTTAAGTGATCGAGATGACATTTGTGAGATTTAATGGCTGATTAGCTTAGTGCCTAGCACTAGTCGAGAATTAAAAAAAAAACTACGTCAACTGTCACTTTGACATTGTCAAACAACAATACCGCGGACATCATTATTTTTTGAGAATGTCAAAGTGACAGTTCCTCAATTACTAAGACGAAGACTGTCGAAAAAATACATACTTTGCACCTCTTCAAAAAACTTTACTTGGCCAATTGCCAGGTAAATCTGCAAACCTCCCGGTGTTGCGGGTGTCTATGGGCAGTGGTGATCACTTTCAGGTGACCCACTTGCTCGTTTGCCTTCCTTGTCGTATTAAAAGATATTAAAAATCGCAAAGCAAGTTTTTTGAAACTGTAATGCGAGTGACCTCTTTGCTAAGCCTGGTGCGCTTGAGCTTCTCCAGCAGGTAGAACACGAGCAGCAGCAGCGGCCGCACCTCCGCGCCGCCGCCGGCCGCGCCCAGCGCCAGCGCCACCAGCAGCACCCGCTCCGTGTCCGGGGGCTTCGTGGCCGCTGTCTCCCTGTGCCACCAAATATATCGCTCAGAACCGTTCTTTTGAGATTACGAAGGACAGCTCATTGCCAACTGATTACCGGTTTGGACAGCAGGTTCAACGGGTTTGTATTCCAGAGAGGCAATGCAGCCAGTATAATGGGAACCTTTGAGCCGGGCACGATAATTTCGGGGGTTTTTCAACTTTTCTAAGTTGGTTAGGTTATTACAACCGTATCGTATCTTTTCCGTTGTCACTGAAAAGGTGTAAGCTGCAACTTGTATAATTTGTCTTTTTTTTCTTTATTTAATAATAACAAATAATGCTTTATTGATATAACTATGGCGTTACAATGGTAAAGGTTGAGATCTCCTAATAGATACATTGAGGCAACTTTGTACTGTTGCTGTCCTATGACAAATAAATGTTTTTTTTTTATTTTTCCTTTTTTTCTAAAAAGTTACAATTAAAGGTCTCGAGTAAAGCTCTCATGAGATTAGTTTGCATAAAACATTTGATATATGTCAGCTGCTGAATGCTTTGCAGTATCAATCTGTTGCGTCAAGAAGAAAGCGACGCAAGGAATTAGTCAGACAGAAGAATCCTAGAATGCTGAAGATGCCAGATGTTTAAGAGCGAAACGGGTACCGTACTTGCGGAGCAGCTGATCTCTTACGATACTCACTCCATCTGCTTGGGCCCCGCGTACTTGTCGGATATGTGTATGTACTGTATGTGCTCGTGGTACTGGTGCAACGCAGCGGTGACGCGAGCGTCCAAGATGGCCGCCGTGGCCTCGCCGCACTCCGACAGCACGGACAGCGCGGACGGCAAGCCGTGCTTGTCTCCCGGCCGCCGCTCCGGGCAGAACACGCTCTGGGAACAAAAACACTTGTGAACTTGCATATAACTAGTAAAAACAAAGTGTGGATGAAACCACCAAGAAATGTTCATCTACTTTTAACATGAAAGTACCGTGAGACTCAATCATAATTAAATAAAAACGATACGACGACGATAGTAGTCGCGCGAGCAGAGCCGCGGCGCGCAATTTGCGTCTCGCTGCCGATGGGTCGTGCGCTCCCAGTACGACAAGTCCGAAACTTATACTAATAATTTTTGTGTTTTGTTTAATTTTTTCATGTAATTTACGAGACAAAACGCTAATACTATTTATCTACACACATATCATAAGTCCTCTATAATGCGTTCAGAAACCGTAGAAAATTACCAGCATTGCAGCACGACGACGACTTCGCCGACAGCCCCAGCACCACCACCACCCCAGCAGTAAAGCAATAGTCATTACGACATCGAATTCGAAAAAAAACAGTCAAATTCGTGACAGGTATGGGTACGATATGCCTTCGGCTTCTGAACCCATCTTAGAGTACTTATAATGTGTGTAGATAAAGTAATGTATGCAACTGTACATAATTAGGCCTTAAAAAACTCGTGTGATCCTATTATGAAACTCAGCTTCGCCTCGTTTCATAAAAACACACTCGTGTTTTAAGGACCCTCATTATGTAGCAGTTGCATAAACTACTATAGTCTAATAAGCTTCGAGAAACGGGACCCAGTAGGTTCGCACGGACGTCATCAGCTACCGCGGCGAGCTCGAGGAGCCGCTGCGACGCGGCAGCAGCCGACTCCGCCCGGTCCGCTCAGTGGGAAATTGGGAATCGTACTCAAACATTCGGCAGCACTGACCAGGTCCTGCATCTCCTTGGCGAGCTTGGTGGCGATCTTCTTCTGCGCGACGCACAGCACGAACGGGTCGCTGTCGTCCTTGCCCAGCTCGACGCGCGCCAGCAGCGCGTCCGGCGCGCGCCGCGCCGACCCCAGGACCACGTGCACCAGGTCTTGCCGCTGTCAGGCAAGCCAGAACAAAAAACTATCACAAAGAACATGCCAGGCAAATCTGTTGACAAAATAAAATCCAAGCACACTTTATGTATGTATAATTCTATAGCACGCTATGTGCTATTACATTACATTGGTTTCAGTTGTGGGAGTGACATAAGGTATATTCATCATCATCACCAGCCTTGATACATGGCGCCTGATGACCATACAATGCAGTCCAGACAACAATGATGACCAGAGCTCGGACAGGTTGTTAATAACATAAAATAATAGTTTTTGATAAAAATCTTATAGCGTTTATTGATTTTAACCAAGTTTTTTACAGAGATATGTGAACATGCTTTTAGAAAATTTTACAAGAGAGAGAGTGAATGTATTGAATGAGATCATTAAGTAAAAAAAAAGGAATGATTGAATGTTCGGTTTGAACACAGGTCATAGCAAAATAATTGCAACACGGTAATAGAACAAGATTAATAAAGTCACATTATGTATACTATTATTTAATTATATTTTTCAATTTCATTATAATAGAGTTCGGGGTAGTTCTCAACCCACTTATTAATCGTTTATATTTTCACCATCTTTGAAATATTTAGAAATAACCATAAGTAATTAATTTTACTAATTTAAATTGTCACCACAAAACTGTTTCAAGAATGCCATTTTGACAAAACCATGACAGATATGCAACTAAATAAGGTTTAATGTTAAATTACGATAATATCATGTTTAGATGATTATAATCTTAAGAATCGTCTTTATTGAGTATTGTCCAAGCTCTGATGATGACGGAAGTGAGATTGATACACGTTAATTGTTTTGCAGTCGAGTTTTTGTTTAAAGATTTTTGGGATATTGAACTTTGATATGAAAATGTAGGGGTGTATCAAGTAGTGCATGTGAGTGGGGCGGGGCAGTACCTTGATGAGCTTGAGCGTGAGCAGCATGCCCTCGCAGCAGGCGCGGCCGCTGCACCACATGCTGAAGCAGTGCTCGGCTTCGCGCCGCCAGCCGCGGCCCTCGCCCGCGCACACCACGTCGCTGCCCGCCTCGCCTGCGACACCGCACACCCCGTCAACGCACACACACTCGTACAGAGCCCCGGCCATGCCCCGGTCATTGCGGCATTGCAGCGTTGGATCGTCCACTCCAAACTTGTATTGCAACGTGCATGATATTTCTTGCAGGTGTAAACTCGGCTCATCGAAATTGTTGTCATATCGCCATCGAGAAACTTCATATTTCATTTTAGTACAGTCAAGGAATTACATTTCCAACCCACCTAAGGTTTAATATCGTATAGCAATCTGTCACCTTATGAGCTAGATAGAACACGACGTTGCTTTGACATGTACCGTTTACGTTGACATTTTCGACCTTAATGCATAGCGAATGTCTAACAACATTTCAACGAAATGGGTAGGGGATTAAATTCCTTGACTGTACTAAATACGCTCACTCTGTTCCAAACGTCAGTCACAAATTTTCTAAATGTAGAATATTAGTGTTCGGTAGGCTTGAGTCGGTCAGGAACTAAGAACTGTTAGGAATGAATTCCCATCGCGGACCGAAAGGAACTAAATCCTTTCGCACGATTTGAATCGGTCTTCGCTCCTTTAGTTCAGTAGGTAGATGAGTGGAGTGGATGAATCGCTTGAGCGGAACGGAGCGAGTGAGAGTGACAGAGACCGAGGAGCGAGATAAATAGCGCTCGTTCAAAGTGTCTCTAGAGTAAGTGGGAGTGAGATGAACATCTATAATTCCGTTCCGTGTCCTTCACAGATCAAAACAGTTCCAACTCGTTCACTGAACTACTGAACTAATGCCCGTTTTCACCAACGACACTTAAGTCATCACCTAGTCAGGGGACCCCTATCCAAAGTGGCCCCTTATATCTCTCCCTAACCTAATTTCGTTTTCACCATCTTACGTAACGCCTTGATAGGGGTTACTTAACTAAGTGACGGTTTGTTTTAGCTATAGTGATTTCTAAAACCGGTTTTGTATCGATAACTTTTTTTAAGAGAAATAACTTCAAAAATCGTCTGTAAAAAATTAAACCAACATTATAAAAACATAGAAAAACTATACAGATATATAAATAATACTAAATTGACGTCTTATTTCTTATTTTTAAATGCTGACTAGGCTGTATGGCATTATCTTTGCCATCCAGAAAAATCAGAACAGTTTATAACTATCAAATTTTTTTGAACTTTCGGTGCGATGATTGTAGTTTATTAGCGAGCATTCATTGACTGAAACTGGAATGATTAGTTATCTGATAATTTATTCATGAACTGTACATATTTTCAAAGTATTGTGTTATTCGATTTCTTTGAAACCCGTATAATACAGAACAGACCAGAACCCGCGAGCGCACATGTTAATTAATCGCTTCTCATGTAGTTCCTACATGCAGAAATGCCGTTTGGTTTATAAAAAAACAGAATAGGATTATTATTTTAAGTGTAAACGGATAGCGAAATCAATAATAAATTGACACAGTGCGCGGCGTTATGATTGAACTCGGCTTCTGGTTTGTTTTGTATTCTGAGGGTCAAGAATAGACTGATGATGGATAATTAGTATTAGGCATTCGTCCAACTGCGATGAGGCCTTCCTTTATACAGAACTATTCTTCTTCTGTTTTGGGTTATTCTTATATTCCAAATACCTCTAATGTTAATTTTTTTCAAGTATGAAAAGCACGTTTTCTTTCGACATTTTACGAGTAGGTATATCTTATGAAAAATCTTTAGTACCTATCATACTTTGATAAATCATCTGATCTTCAGTCTGATCTAAATAACTTTGATGTGAATATTAAATCTATTTATTCAACAGCTTCCAAACTCTACAAAATCATTTAAATAGCCTTCCATTTTATATAAATATTATCAATCAAGTTAATTATTGCATAACAAATGCACGATAACCTATAAAAATTAAAACGCATCTGCGACTGCGCGAACTGTCACTTAGCGCTAGGGGGTCAATATTCGACCCCCTAAACTTACGGGACCCCCTAAGCAGTTAGGTGTTACTTAAGCGTTGGTGAAACGGAAATTGATCTTAGGTGTCCCCTAAAAGAGCTAAGGGATCCCTTAAATTTTAGGAGTCATTGGTGAAAACGGGCATAAAGGAACTAAAATACCGAACTAGTTCCTTTCACCGATTGAACGAGATCGGAGCTCTCCCTTTAAAGACCGAGTAGGCACAACTCTAGTGTTCGGGGAGGTGGAGGGGAAGCACCTTAAATATTGTAGATACGATATTTTCTCGATTGAGACTTTTTTGCGTGCGTATTTTTAGTGTAAATACGTTAATTAATGAAAAAAAAAACACTAGCCATATTTTAGTAAAGATACATGTTTCATTTAATTTAACGACATTTTCTCGCAATTTTACAAACTGTATCTTATGAACAGAAATTGACAAAACGTGACATTTGACTCGACCCCTCTCCCCCTTAACGCCTTTTAATTATGAATAGACGTCCCCTTAACCTTTTTAACGTTAAGGACGCTTAAAAACGTCATGAGCCGACGTGCCTACGACGTCACCAACGCACGCACCGACTGCACGTATGCTGAAGGTTTAAGTCCGCATTGACGTAATGCCAACTTGGCGTGAGGATGACAACTTCTGTATGCGTTGTGGCGTTGAAAGGGTATAAACACGATCTCCTTTTTTTTTTCTTAAACACTATCTCCTCACCGACTAGAGTGAAGTTGTCATCCAGCAGCGGCTTGTGCAGCTTGAGGAAGTTGGTGGCGATGGCCGTGTTCTTGGCGCGGCCGACGGCGTAGGCGAGCGCGTACGCGGCCAGCAGGCAGCACAGGATGCCCTCCAGCCAGTACGCGTCCCAGCGCGGCCGCACCATTATAGGAACCTGTGGCGGGATACAATAGGGATGTTGCCTCTTGGTCAAATCAGCAATTTTTTTTGAAATGTCAAAACAATTTGCTCGGATCCGTTAGTATGAAGTTTGTATTGAATTACAGAACTATGACGTCATCATTTTCGGTGATCAAACTGACTCCTTTTATTAGTTTTTCTTAAATTAAAAATAGTTTTAATTTCAGTAATAAGTGAGGCATCGGTATTTTATGAGTATTTTCGGAAATTTGATAAGTGAAAACGATTTTATTTTGACAACAGTCAACTGCCCTATCATGGCAAAAAAACGGTGCGAGGACCATATAACATCCAAATCATGGAAATTTTACTTCAGTTTGAGTCTATTTTTTAAACTCAATATATTATCGAACAAATGGATTGCTGAACATTATATTTAGTCGCGAGTACCGCTAATTTCGATGTAACAAGGCTTTGAGACCTTATCGTGCCGATAAGCAACAGTGCTTGCACTGTTGTGTTCCGGTGTGGAGAGTAAGACAGCCGGTGTAATTAAGGGTACAAGAGGCATTTCATCTTAGCTCTCTAGGTTGGCGACGCATTTGCGAACCCCTGGGGTTGCGGGTGTCTATGGGTAGTGGCGATTACTTATCATCAGGTGACCCACTTGCTCGTTTGCCTTCCTTGTCTTGTCGTATAAAAAAATTGTCTAACGCGCTTGGTTTCGCTTCGGCATTCACCATCTTTTCCTTTCAAACGATACAAGATCGTGTGAGAAAAAGATGGCGAATGCCTAAGCGAAGCCGAGCGTGTTACAATTTGCAAGATTGCAGACAGTTAAATACATTACATAATATGTTACTGTCACTAGGTCACAATGTATTTCCAATAATATACTTGTTTACCTTAGAAATAGTGATTTTTGGTTGCTCAGTATTCCTGGGAACACTGTCTTGGAACCCTTCAAACTCCTCAGGGTCTTGAAAGTGTTCAAACTCGTTATCTTCATCCTGGCAATGATAAATAAAATGAGCAAATTTTTTTTACACAAGATAACTAACTCTAAACATCAGAGGAAGACAATATGAGGCCCCACTTTTTTATTAAGTTATGTATGACTCACGTATATAAGTCGAGTTTAGCCCGACTTGTTTCGGACTAATTCGTAGTCCTTCCTCTGGGAGCGCACGACCCAGCGGCGGCGAGACGCACACTGCGCGCCGCGGCTCTGCTCGTGCGACTACTAGACGCAGCTGACAGCGGCACACAACTACCCTCGTTTGCATCGTCATTTTTATGACGTGATTGAGTCTCACGGTAGTTTCATGTTAAAAGTTATGTATGACTCATAACTTGAATTTCATGAGTAAAATTTGGTTTACAAGTGGGTTTTAATAGGGTAATTCTATTTCAATGACCTTATGAGCCGCAGAGTAATTTAACCAACCAATAACCGTTAGGTAGCGACCAAGGGCATTTATTTACTAATTAGTTAATTTGCTTATTTACCAAGTGTCATTGATTTAGTTATTTGTAAGTCTTCAATTGGCAACATATACATTCAAATGCCACTTTAGCAAGGTTACCTACATACCTACATAGTTACCTATATCCCCATAAAAGCTTTTCATATTATAGCAGAGGGGTCACCAATTAATTTCACTAGAGAAGTCACTATTAAATAAGTTGGTGGCAAAATAATCCAGGCTGTGGTCTGCCATTTGGTGAGCCCTGACTTAGTATTTGTATAAAAAACATTATATTGACCTCAACTATGATCTCATCCTCTGTCTCAATGTCTGCTTCAAAGTCTTGCGCGTTCGAAGGTGGCTTTGCTTTCTGAACTGGTTCTTCCTTCTCTACTTCTCCAAAATCTATCAAAGGAACAGGTTGCATATTTAGAGATAATGAATACTTATATGAATATGAACTAACTTGTCACAAATTCAAATGAGCTATGAATATTTATATTCAAGAATGAACACTCCAAAACAATAGAGTATACAGTACAATACTCTTTAGTCTGTGTGTATTTATGACATCAAAATTTGAGGATAAATTTTTAGTGTTTGGTTTTGCTTTTTCAAATGTTTTCGGTTTCTTTTCATGAAGAATGTACCTAATTATCTTACTGATTCAACTGTCATGTCATGAGATCTTTAATGTGGCTACATACATAAATGAAAAATACACTATCTCAGCCATTTTCCCACATAAAAGCCGAACTGTGTGTCAAGAATTGCATCATTATATTAGGTAGGTACTTAATTATGTCATCATTAGACTCTTTTCAAGCAACTAACCTCTTTCTTGAAAACCCTGGTCTCCACCTGGGAGATCATCATCAGCATCAAACTGCTCAAACTCTGCAAAGTCATCATCCTCCAAGTTGGAGTCTTCATATGCTCGAACAGCCAGCCCTCCGCAGCACAACAGTGCTATGAACAACACCACTTTCATCCTGACCCTGAAACATATGTTCCTTTATTAATTATTAAGTTAGTTTAACATTTGATGTTTTCCTAGTACCTATGAAATGCAAAATAAAATTACACAAAATAATTATGAGGAAACTACAATTAAATATTTTATTGAACCTGTGAGGTAAACATACTACTAACAGGTTGTGTTGTGGTCTTTGTACCTTTTTTCTGTTTTCTTTGTTATGTAGTTCCATTCCATGGGTTAACCCGTCCTCTCCTGCTGAACCGATACGGGTCAAGAAATAAATTTCTTATGCATTAAAACGGGAAATTACTTTGAGCTATGTAGGTATTTCTATTTTATTCCGATCTCAAAAAAAAACCTTAAACCGAATTTAATACTTCATTAAAAAAAACTCCAGTTAACGACCAGACCACATTGAGTTAAAGTGCAGTTTCATTACCTACTAAATAAATTTTAATACTAATTCTGTGATTATATTAAAACCACTTGTAATATGGTAGGTAAGGTATGAATAATACATACACATCAGGTGAATTGTAGCAAATTAAAAATATAAACCAACTCATTTGTAAGGTTTTAATCAGCGTAATACATTTAACTGTAACAACTTGTAAGTGGCAGTACAACATATCTCAAAGATCTCTTATCATAACCTAAATGTGCGGAAATTGCAAACAACGAGTCGTTAAAATAGATACTTCGCATTAAAGAGATCTGTATGGCACGAAATTAATAGATAACATTGTTTATATAGTTACTCGATAAAAAAAAGCAAGTAAAAAAATTAAGGCAAAATTTTCTCAAGGAAACTGACTATCTACACGTCTTAAAATCTTCAAAAAACAACACTACAAGTGCTGTAATCAAAACTGGACAGTGGTGTTCGATAGAGGCAATAAATAAACTGACAATCCCTAAATAAGTTGAATTTTTAGAACTAGACCAGGGACATTGTAACCTGACTACGCATTTTTGCATTGTAAGGGCGTAAACTGTAAAACTATTAGCCAAACCAATTATAAATACATTACCCGTAACTTTATACTCTTATTTTCATATAGGTCCACTTCATTTACTAAATTAGGCTAGTCTTAATTATAAAAATCTATACCAACTCTTCACGGTTACAACACTTGAGTGAAGTTATGCACAGTCCCAGAAATCGGTCAAGTGCGTGTCAAGTGTGACACTGAAATGAAGTTAGCGTTTTTTGAAACGTCAGCGATTCTATTTAAGACGTTGTAAAAAACGAGCGTCTCACGTTCTATTCTAACGTTTTTCTTTTTTTTAGAATCTGTTACAAATTGGTTCTAAAGATCTATCCAGTTGGAAGTAACAGTAATATTTATTATGTGTAATGTGTAATAAAGGAAAGAAAAGAAGAAATAACAAAAGCTATGATCAATGTCTGCGAATAAATAATGTAAAAAATACAAACACTTTCCTTTGTGGCTTACGTTTATGGCACCGTGCAGCACAGCGGCGCCATAGCAGTCGGAAAAAACATGGAAAACCGGAAAAGCTGATATTATTATACCTAATTAAATTTGGAATGTATCGTAGACTATTGTTTGCCTTTTTTTAACTAATTGAAAAAATTAAACGTACAAAGAGGATTTTCTGAATAATGCATTATGCATAATTCTACCGTCATCGACCGAGCCGGGGATTACGAAGCCGACCACCGAGTAATCGGCCGTGAACTTTATTCAAACCGATATTATCTACATCTCGCAGTACTTACCTTCCCATAAAATGTTCTGAACATTAGCACGTCATGCTACTAACAGTTAGTAGATACTTAACTAAGTACCTGGTTTTTTGCTCTGCTGATCATTTTAAGACAAGAAATCAATTATGACGTCGACGTGATTTAAAATAACTGTGATGATTTACGTGACTGTTGATCAAGGAACGAAACTAGTCTACCTAATAAAGGGTCACTTTTTTCATCATCATCATCATCATCATCATTATCATCACCAAGCCTCTATTTACGACCCACCGCTGGGCACAGGCCTCCTTTCAGTATGAGAGGGCTTGGACTATACCTATGTACTTAGTTAACACGAGGGCCCACTCCGGATTGGGAACTTCACACACACCATTGAATTGATTCGCAAGTGTGCAGGTTTCCTCACGATATTTTCCATCAACGAAAACCTCATGATAAATTACAAATAACGCATAAATTCCGAAAAACTCAGAGGTTTACACACCTAAAGCACCGTAACATACCTACTTACTCATACTTACACCCACACAACCCGAGCCACATAGTAATGTACCTACGACATGTTATGAAAATGTCACCTCGCACACCTTGAGTAGAGATGCGTCATTATACACTCAAAAGCAAAAAAAACGGGTCATTTTGTATGAAATTGTTCATACAAAGTGACCCGTTTTTATTGCTCTTGAGTATAGTTGGTATCCCAAGGTAAAGCCTATATAAGCATGAGCGCATTGTTATGTCATTGTCTCTCGTCCTAAATGGCATGCGGATTTGCACACTTACCTACCTACCTAACCTAACCTACGTTGCAGTATGTGCCGGGTCTCAATTATTTTACGCGTTATTTTTCCCGCCATTTCTTAAAATGTTCTTAGCGCTAAAGCCGCTTTTGATTTGAGTCAAGCATGTTGCGTCATTGCCGCATGCGGCATAAAGGCACTACGGTAGGCGTCAAACTTAAATGTGCCTCGGAAGTCGTTCAGGCTGTGGGATTTGTTGTCCTAACAGCTGTTGCCCGTAACTTCATCTGCGTAGAATTTCGCTATCACTATCCCACGGGAACTACGAAATTTCCAGGGATAAAAGGTACATCCTGTTTTTATCTAGGGTCCCTACTAAGAAGCCGTGATAGCCTAGTGGTTTGACCTATGGCCTCTCAAGCAGAAGGTCGTTAGCCCCGGGTCGCACCTCCGAGTTTTTCGGAATTTGTGTGCGAAATTACATTTGTAATTTATCATGAGATTTTCGGTGAAGGAGGACATCGTGAGGAAACCGGTACACTCCTGCGAAGCAATTCAACGGTGTGTGTGAAGTTCCCAATCCGTAGTGGACTTGCATGGGAACTATAGACCAAGACCTTTCATTGCGAGAGGAGGCCTTGTGCCCAGCAGTGGGACGTAAATAGGCTGATGATGATGATGACCTACCTATAAGCGATCTAAATACCTATGTTCAGCCGTTTTGGTGCGATTGAGTATCAAACGTAAACTTTTCCATTTGTAAATTAGTAAGGATTTAGTACAGACTAGGGTTGCCAACCATACTATAATATATAATACACTATTGTACTATATTTTGACTCTTTGTGTACTATACAGATGCTGTTGAAAAAACATAGGTATGTATAGTACGCAAAAATACTATATTTCTTAGTACATAGCGGTTTGGGTTGGCAGTTTTTACTACCTATTCGCTTCGTGCAAGTTACAGGTCGCAGTCAGTATTTAAAAAGTTTGTAGTATATTTTTTATACCTTGGGCTGTAAAATACTATATTTGCCCAATAAATAGTTGGCAACCCTAACTGAGAACCCGTCATTTCTTTCTATATTTATAGATATATTTATCGTACCTACCCGTGCATCGTCCGAGAGACTATTTAGTCCTACAATTTTAAGAGTTCAACTTTTATGATTTAATTGATTCAACTTGAATTTTATTTGAAGTTTGCTGTCTGTAGGACGCTCCACGAGTTTATGAAAAACAGGATAAATTTGTACTTACCAGTTCAGACGTGCTGGGGAATTTTCTTCGTTTTAAACAAGAAGACAAACCGCATCCTCCCAGATAAGCATCAGATCACGATTTGCTCATTTGACAGATTCATGATATATCGGTAGGTACTTACATGGTACTTACTAACATTTATTCGTGATTTATAGTAGGTGTTACTAAAGATTCCCGACACCAATATTTAATAGGATGCGCCCTCAGAGACAGCAACTGAGATGGAATTAAAAATCTTTCCATTCCCAAACTTCTGTAAGGAAAACTCGTTGTACCTAGCTAGTTAGGTATACCGATAGAGCTCAAAAATCTGCACGATACCTAGGTAACTGTTAAAAGAAATCATATTAGGTACTGTGAGCTGGTGCCTATTTAGGCACGGCCGTTTTGTGAATGTAGCTCTAGTGGCTCAAGCTGCGAGAGGCGTAAGAAGAGGGAACGATATTAAACTTGTGTTTTAAATGATTTTTATTGTCATTTTCAATACGAACGAATAACACAACTTTTCATATGAAAGCCTGTTGACAGAGTGTCGCTCTTGTTTTGTGTCTTTTTAGACACTTTGCATTCGTATTTTTTTAAACAACGAACACAATCATCAAACAATGAGCCTCCTCCTTATAGTACTTTCTTAGGTACTTACTAGTTATGATTAACTGTCTTATTGTTAGGTAACCTAAGGCTTAGGTATTGTCTAACTCGTTTGCAATTGCTATCGTGTTCATTTTGTCAGTTTTTGTATGGGCTGACAATTGGTATCAGAAACAGCTAGCTGTCACAGTCAACAAAAACTTTCATTTCAATCCGATGACGAGTGTCAAAAGAATGACGCCACCACCCTGCTGACATAAGTGATGAATGTTGCGCTGTTTCAACGAATTAAGCTAACTAATTAACGCCAATTAAAATACAATTAATTGCGCTTTACTATTATTTTCCGGGTCCGGATGCATAAAAAGTTATTTTGTTTTGAAAATATGTTTCTAAGTCCCGTTAATGGACGCTTAGGACTAACTATAAGTAGGTAAGTACTTAATTGGCGCAGTTCAGTAGACACCTTTTCTAGGCACACGTCAATAACTAGGTGTGTACCTACCTGAAACAAATGGACTCCCCCAATGTGTCCTGAACTTAACTTAAAATTTAAGATATCCAAAGTACGTGTTCAGATTTTAGACTATCTACATACCTACTAATCTGCGCGATGGAATATGATACTGTCTAAGCAGGATCTGGGATCTGAAATCGTTTGATAATGTCGTGCAGTTTATTATAGATAAGTCTTCTAGGCGGCATTGGTTTGATGACATGCAGTAGGTACGACATATTCTGTGCAACTCGTGCAAGGTAGAGACATTTCCCATGAGAAAACGGGTTAATTTCTCAGTTGGAATTTTGTTAAGGGGTAAACGGGACGCGCACATTTTCGACTATAGGTGTTCCATTCGATAATGTTGAAGACACTATTATAAGGCCCATTTTCACCAACCTTCAAACCGAAGTTTAAAACTTGAACAGCCGTTAAGTGTATGAGTAAAGGACCGAGTAAAACTTAAACGCCAATTTAACGGTTGGTAAACACGGGCATAAGTGATGCAGTAGGTGATTTATCTATCTTTTACAGAGCCGACTATCTACTCTATCTTTCTTTCTATCTATCGCTATTAATTACCTTTTGCGTCTACACCGGTCCGTGCTCCTCTTAGAATAAATTTCACGCCAAACATACGAGGTACTTACGTAATTGCTGCAGTCTACGTAAGAAGAATAAGCGTCTGTAGTTATTTGTCATTAAGTGCACTTGTACCTATTGCCGATCCTAAATGGAGTTTTCTTTCCACAGAAGAATACAAGTGGCGGCAAACATGGCAAAACTAATTTACCTTAGTAGATTCGTCAGTGCTACAATTTGTATAAGAAAAGCCATAAAGCATTGTCATTTATGTTTCGCAGAAGTTGATTTGTAACTCATACCGATGATCTAAGCGGCTTTATGACCATTATTTTTACTAGCTGTCTTGTCTTCGTCTGCATCGAATACGGTTATCGCTATTCTGCGGGAACTATACAATTTTCCGGGATAAAAGATGGCCTATGTTTTAATCTAGGTATAGTATATACTAAAATTTTAACCAAAAACGTCCAACGTCCGCGTGAATAAATAACAAACGTACATACATACTCACTCACTAACTTCATTCATAAACTTTCGCATTATAGGATATTCATTTCATTCAGTCATTCATAAACTTTCGCATTAGTAGGATATACTTAGTGGTTATTGAAATGACAGCGGCCAGTACCTACTAGGTACTATTTAGGTATACTGATGTTGTGATGTTGCGAAAAAAACGCAGCTGAACCATGTAGCTTTTGTGTCAACATGTTCTCGGTCCCGCTGATAACAGGCTATAAAGCGACCAGGTACAATACAATACAATACAATAACTCTTTATTGAACAGCACATAACAGTCAAAAGAAGATATAAGGCATAAAGAAAATACAAGGTAGCAATGGGCGGCCTTATCGCTACAGAGCGATGTCTGCCAGGCAACCATAATGGAATAAAGGTAAGAACATATTAAAGCAGGTGGTGCTAATTAAAAAGTACAAAATGAAAACGAACGAGGTACGAAAGTGGGCAAGTTGAACTAACCGCGCCCACATCTGTATTCTCGCTAAAATACAACGCTATTTCAGCTAGTTTTTTCAAACATCTTTTTACGCTAGAGTTGCTCACATACCGTCAAGTTGCATTTATGTTCTCCCAACAAAATTTCTGAAAAAAGTGCCCTCGAAAAGATAGAACGCGATTCGAAAACATCTCCCGCTAACCCCCGCGTCACTAATGGCTAAGTACGCCCTTCACGCACTGGACTGTCTGGGTCTTTAAGATTTAGAATTTACGACACTTTAGTTCTGGGCCGACCGGTTTCAAGTCTCTGTCCGTAGCCAGTTGTTTAGTAATAGACCAGTGTCAAATGATAATTACCGACGTTGTATAGACGGATGATGTATCCTATAGGCACATATACAATATACATTATGTCCAAATAAGTATTTCCATGGGAACACTGACCACTTCCATGCACATCGTAAACTGTAAAAAAAGGTACCTACGCCTTTTTTCGAAGGGTTTTCTTATAAAGTCGTAGAACGCTTTGAATCTCGGCGGTTGCCTTTGCCTTATTACCTACTTACTGTTATAGCAGTGCTGTAATAAGCTAACTACTTATTTATGAGCCTATAAGTATCGACAAATAATAAAATTCGTCTAGTATTTGACGACCGAATAGCCTAGTGGTTAGAGACCCTGACTATGAAGCTTGAGGTCCCGGGTTCGAATCCCGGTCGGGGCAGATGTTTGTATGATGAATACGAATGTTTGTTCTCGGGTCTTGGATGTTTAATATATATATAAGTACGTATTTATCTATATAAGTATGTTTATCCGTTGTCTAGTACCCATAGTACAGGCTTTGCCTAGTTTGGGACTATAGGTCAATTGGTGTCAAATTGTCCCGTGACATTTATTTATTATTATTATTTATTATTTATTAACATTACAGCTTCCGAATGCTTAAACCTAGCAGGTTTGATAATTTAGATATGGATAGTACCTACTTGTTAAAAGCTCAATTGTCTTTGTTTCTCTACCAGTTGACTAGGTACCTAGGCCGATATAATGTGGATGGTAAGAGGAGAACCCCAGTTTTGACAAGAGTGACGGCAAGTCAAATCATACCTAAGTAGTTAAATTAAAGCAAACAAGCGTTACTGAAAAAGCGCCTCGGGATTTTGTGGTTCCAAAATCAGCCTCATTCACTTAAATTGGGTACCGAAAATTATTCTCCCACTAGTGCCTAAGTATTACTACCTAACATTTATTGATATTTACGTGTGCTTATTTAATTAGTGATGGTTCTAGCTGGGTAGGGAAATGCTTTTTTCCGTAGGGACTAACCTACCGCAAAAAACCTGGTTAGAAACTAACTTACGATCAGGGAGCGGTTGGAGTAAAAGTATTTGGCCAGCCTACAGCAGGTACTCTTTTTTTTATACGACGAGGAAGGCAAACGGGCAAGTGAATCACCTGATGGTAAGTGATCACCACTGCCCATAGACATTATAGACACTCCGGGTTGGCAGATGCGTTGCCACCTAGAGAGCTAAGACGAAATGCCTCTTGTGTCCGTACTCTACTTAAATCTTAATGAATTTCGTGAATGATTATTACAATTGTATTAAAAACTACATAATTCACTATTAAATTTACTCTATCGTGCTTCTTTTACTTCTACCTCTTGATGACTTTTTGCTTTATTCAGTGTAAATAAATGAAAATAATCGATTTATTGATTATTTTTGTTTTTATTTTTATGAAACATTCATAGTATGAAATTCAATGAGTATGTTATTCAGTGTACCCTAGGTATCTAACGAGATGAACGAACAGCGGTAGTCTCAAACCATTCGACTGTATTTTTTTTATACTACAAGGAAGGCAAACGAGCAAGTGGGTCACCTGATGATGAGTGATCACTACTGCCCATAGATACCCGCAACGCCGGGGGGTTGGCAGATGCGTAGCCAACCTAGAGCGCTAAGATGAAATGCCTCTTGTGCCCGAAATTACACACAGATCACATACTGAAACCTGCAACTGAAATATTCAGGGAAACGGTAGCGTCCAAGCACAATATCGTCCAATTTCCACGGAACATGATTCAGATATCCGTTCGTCCGTCCATATAAGCCTCGCAAAGGCCACGTCCAATGCCAGTCCACCACTGCAGCGCGGGAACTACCGACGCTTAGCAATTTTAGTTTTTTTTAATAAGTTTGTTTTTAATTTCTGCCGCAATGGCGTCAGCCGTGATGAAGTTCAGTGCCATATTGTTTTTTGTCGCCGCGTGTGCTGCTGATGTTTGTTAGTATTTTTGTTATTTTCTAGTTTTAAGTAAAAGTGACTCTGCTTAATTTGATTTGCATATTTGCATGTTGATTTTGACGGGTCATGTGCTTGGTTGCTGCAAAGTTACATTGCAATTAAGAATATCAGTACCTACACTCTTGAAGTTCGAAAATCGTCGCTAGTAAACAATTAAGTGTTAAAACATTAATAGACGTGTCATTGAGCGCTAATAATCTCATAATGGGTGAACTACTGCATTATAAATTCAAGATACTTAGTTTATAATATCGTAATAATAATTGTTACGTCTGTACGACTGCGAATGCCATCTTTGCTAGAGTTGTACACAATGATTATTTTAAACCGTTCGAGAGGAAAACCGCCCAAACGGTGCCGGAGCGTTTTTTATGAGTATTTTTAGGGTTCCGTACCTCAAAAGGAAAAAACGGAACCCTTATAGGACCACTTTGTTGTCCGTCTGTCTGTCTGTCTGTCTGTCTGTCAAGACCCTTTTTCTCTGGAACGCTTGGAGGTAGCATGCTGAAATTAATATCAATTACTCAAGCCTGCGGTCCCTTAAAGCTGTGAAAAAATCAACCTTCTAAATCAACGCAATCAAAAAATACAGTCATTAAAAAATCCATTTCCATACAAATTGCCGATTTCCAAAAACCTAAAGAGTACTTCCAGATGTTCTAGAAACTTGAAATTTGGTATGAAGGTAGCTTTTATAGCACAATCACTCGGAAAAGTCTCAAAATCTTAAAATGTTATGTCTGTCTGTAGATTTCACAGACCAATATAAGTTGACCCCACACTGCGTACATTTTGCTTAGGAGCAGGGCTCTGCTAACACTGGACTTCTTTTAAAACACTGGGGAAAAGCGTTAAAATCTTTCTACGGAACCCTCGTGCGCGAGTCCAACTCGCACTTGTTTTTTACTTATCTACCTACTTAAGTAATTTAAATTCTTAGTCGTCCACACCAGAATCTAAAATCAACTAAGGCATCTACAAGATAATTTACCAAATTCTTAATTATTCATACAGTTATTTCTACATTAGACTCTAGTTTTATCATCAATAAGTATATTAAACTTAATGTTATTCAAGAAATGTTAAATCAGCACTAAATGGCACCACCTGCTTTAATCTGATCTTACATTTACTTATTCCGTTATGGTTGCCTGGTAGAGATCGCTATGTAGCAATAAGGCCGCCTATTGCTACCTTGCATTTCCTTTGTACCTTTTTTCTGTTTTGTTTATTATGTGGTGTTCAATAAAGAGTTCTTGTATTGTATTGTATCAACATGTTATTGTCTAATTCGCTCGCGATCAGCACCGTACTCATTTTGTATGGGCTGACAATTGGTATCAGAAACAGCTAGCTGTCACAGTTGTATAAAAACTGTCATTTCAATCCGATGACGAGTGCCAAAATAATTACGCAATCTGCAGGGTAAGATTCAAATATAAGTACCTACTTATAGGCACTAAAACATCTTCGTTTTTTTTAATGTACCTAGGTCTAAGTATGTTTAATAGCGAAGACAACAAGTCATCCTTAACGATCAATTTATTACATGTGCCATTATAGACACGGCTCTTCCGCATAATGGTATGTTAATACCCTATTAGGCTATGCTATTGTATAACATTATAAATGATAAGGAAATATCTTAAGTTACATATTTTTAAGTATGTATAATAGATGTAGGTGGGACCAACACGATAATTCCGTAACTATTTTGACTCGTCATCGGATTGAAATCACAGTTTTTGTACGACTGTGACAGCTAGCTGTTTCCGATACCAAGTGTCAGCCCATACAAAAACTGACAAAATGAACACGATGGCGTTTGCGAGCGAGTTAGACAATAGGTACGCCTGCAGATTTTTTTTTACTGGTTCAGTTACCTTCACGTAACTATGTAGTAATTCCCGCTGAATGGGCAGCCTCGCGAGTGAGATACTGTACTCGGATACTATTTTGGTATACAAACCTTATGTAGAGTTATGAAATGGACAGAACAAAAGTTCAGTTTTTATAAAGTCACAATTAAATTATGCTGCCTCACGAGATAGCGTCCTTATAGTCAGTTCAGTAGATCCCCGTATCCAGTAGGTACATATTCTGGCCAATAAAAACATAATATCTAACATGTTAATAAATCCCAACGCATACAATAAACCAGTTTCTCTATGAGCTGTAGAGCTACTCGCAAAGTCATTTATTTAAGGACATTTTTTTTGCCAAAAACTGAATTGACAAAAAAATCGTACTAAAATACAGGTAATTATCGAACCATAACATTTAATGTGAATCGGAAGCAAGACAGCAGGACATATGAAAGCATTTTTGCCCAAGCTGAATCGGAGACGCTTCGCTCGGTCACTAAAAGTGTCAAGAAAATAAGGTAATGAAGAAAACAAAGGCATCTTCTAATAATGGGGCAATAATGAAGTTTACATGAAACTAGGTGTTGCCCGGGACTTCGTCTGAGCACAGAATACATAATAGCACAAGCTCTGAATAGAATTCGTGTATCGTTATCCCACAGGAACTACACAATTTTCCGGGATAAAAAGTAGCCTAGTGGAGTTACATCAAAATCATTTAGTAGTTTGCGTGAAAGAGTAACAAACATTCTAACATGCATCAATATTAGTAGGATAATTAATTCACCGCTGTATCGATGGCGTTAATGATTATTGGATATTGTTTGACGATTAAATGGCTTGATTGTCAGACAGTTATTAACGGGATAATTGCCTTACCACGTCTGCTTTGTGGCGATAAAACGTAAGTTGACGAAGGATTTTTGGTTAAATAAATGTCATTGATATATGCGCATATATTATTCAGTACGTATAGGTATCGCATAAAGGAGCTCGCGGGTATACTTTTTGGCTAATGAGTAATTAGTTTCTTAGGTGTACGTACCTACCAGTAAACGAAAATCCTTTGTACCTACACTGCTAATCAAACTAAACTACGTTAGTTGGATGTAAAAGATCCTTTATAGGATAAGTTCGCCTTTGTACGTACTGTTTGGTCATGTGGTATTTCCAATTTTTAATTTGGTTTTTATGTGAAAGATTAAGAGTTTAAATACATACATACATAGATGCACCTATACATTCTTGGTCCCGTCTTACAAGTATTACTAGTTACAAGTTCTTAGCTTTTCTTTTTTTCATGTTGCATGGTGCTCCCATAGCCAGACCAAACCAGTCCTGCAAGCATTTTATGACTGTAGCTTTTAACAACTTTGTTTTATTTACTAAAGGCTATGTATAGATTTTTATCCTGGCAACAACATAAGTAGGTCTTTTACAGTGCAATGTTTATCTTGCGTAACCCGCAAGTTCACACTTGACCTCCATTGGCAGTTGGCGCAAATATTGACACTTCACATGAATTTAATTTATTGAATAATCAACACAAACAAACATGAGGAAAGTGTTCAAAATAAATAAAGTTAAGTGTCTGCCACACGTACCATCGTTTCATAAAAGGTTACCCCCTTTATGTCCCACTATAATTTACTCTACATGCGAGAACCTATAGTGCGAGAATATATGTACTTACCTCGGTCAACATTCACCTTAGCTAAGTCGCTACCAATAATTTAGTTCCCTTTTAATACAATCTACTATTTCAAGCCTTTGGTTACTCATCTCAGTTCAATTCAATCAACTCGTTTCGGTTACCGACCGGTCTAGCATCAGACGACTTGTTTAACTGCATGCATAGAGGCTCCTAGGAAACTCAACAGTAGATTGACTGCTTATTTTCGCAATATGTAGGTATAACTTCGCTACCATGATTTATTATCGCTTTAGGAGTCGTTTGCCGGTGTAATTAAATGTTTATTTTATGGTTTTGTTTATTGACTCGATCGTTTCTGTGTTTAATCTTTTTATTATAACACCTCTTATTCTGAGAGGAGACCTGTGCCCAGCAGTGGGGCGTAAATAGGCTGATGATGATGATGAACTCCACTTTTTCAAACCGCTTTATTTATGACATAAACCTGTCAAAATTTTGTTAAATTAACATTCATCTGTTTTTAGAAAAACATGATGAATTGACGAGAAATCATCATTTCTCTTAATATTAAGGTAGAAGATCACCAGTTAAGTTTTATCTAAAGCAAAACATACATATTTAAAACAAATACCATAAATGAATTCCGCATGTCGACCATTTACGACGGCAATAAATATTGAAGACCTTTTGAAAATGGATAAGCTGATGGCCACGCTTGTCCTTTCAAAGGAGCTCGAAATGTGAAAATGAAATACACAGGTTATTTACTTTTTAATATTATGTATTCTTAAATGGGATGAATGGTACATAATCTCTGTAATTGATTCTTGTATGTATATTTTTGACGTAAGTAATTTGGGTAACGAATTCATAGATTTTAGCAAACATTTCATCTAGTTTGAACGCTTTATTCGGGAAATGAATGAATGAATAAAACAACTCTACATTTTTCTAAGGGAAACATTAGGTACCCAAGACAGAGCAATCTTGTTCTCATTTCCGTTGCACATTAGTCTTACCACTTATGCTAATAACTTAACTAACTCACAGCTAATCTATGTTATATTATAAACATCAATTGCGTTCAAATTAGCAGTAGTTTACCGACATAATGGACATAATCGCATAGGTAGGTAACGAGCCGGAACTAGTAGTATAATGATGACGTTTGCAACGAAAATTCCCGGTAAATTTGCCGTCGGGAAATCCGGCCTTTGAAAAATACTCGTGATGATCCTATACATAACATTTAAGAGTTTTAACACGCCAATCTATCTACGTTGAACAATAATACCGATAGACGTCGAACAATGTAAGATTAAATCAACCGGTACCCGTCGATCATCCAAAACTACTGATTCACCAATTGAACGATGTCCATTGATGGTTCGATCGATAACAGATTGTTTGGTGACACCCTAAGATCGGGATAGTCCCCAAAAGTATGTGGCGTACCTATATATGTTGTACGAGGGCTGTTTGATAAGTACCCGTTTATGGAAAAAAATATATTGTTTTTTGTATATATGCATTTATTTTTCTACGTAGTCACCTTTTAACTCTATACATTTGTTCCACCTATACTCAAGCTTCAATAAACCATCCAAAAAGTATGATTTTGGAAAGTCATTAAAATAGGCCTCTGTGGCGGCAATGACTTCGTCATTTGATCCAAATCGCTTGCCACCGAGCCATTTTTTTAGGTTGGGAAACAAAAAGAAATCGCATGGGGCCAAATCTGGAGAATACGGGGGGTGAGACAATAGTTCGTAGCGTAACTGTGCTAATTTAGCCGTCACAACTCTGAACGAATGAGCCGGGGCGTTGTCGTGATGAAACAGTACTTTTTTCTTTTTTAAATGGGGTCGTTTGTCCTTCAACACGGCGTCAAATTCATCCAATAAATTGGCATAGTACTGCCCTGTTATTGTTTTTCCCTTTTCTAAATGGTCAATATGTATAATACACTGCGAATCCCAAAAAACGGTCGCCATGACCTTTCCAGCCGATAGGACAGTTTTTGCTTTCTTTGGAGCAGGTTCACCCGGTAAAATCCACTGCTTCGACTGCTCTTTCATTTCCGGGGTGTAGTTGTGGACCCACGTTTCGTCCACGGTCACGAAACGACGCAGAAACTCCTTCGCGTTACGTTTGAACACGGCCAAACACTGCTCCGAAGTAGTCAGTCGGTTCCGTTTTTGCTCCTCCGTGAGTAAACGCGGCACCCACCTCGCCGATACTTTCTTCATACCCAATTTTTCTTCTAATATGTGTTGTACCCTCTCGATTGAAACGTTTACAGCATCAACGATTTCTCGAAGTTTAATTCGGCGGTGGGCTAAAACAATATTTTTAATTTTCTTAACCATATCGTCTGTAGTCACCTCAACTGGTCGGCCTGGGCGATCCTCATCAAAGACGGTTGTTCTCCCCCGCTTAAACTCGTTATACTAATATCTGACGGTTGTCATAGAAGGAGCACATTCATGGTAAACCGCTTGCATTCTTACTTTTATTTCATCACATGTTTTTCCTTCCAAAAATAAGAATCTAATTACAGACCGATACTGTTCTTTCTCCATTTTAACAATTTTAAGTTCACGCCTTCACTGAATCGTTGTCAAATGAGAAAAAAACAAAAGAATGCCATTTTTTTTTTTAATTTTCTTGCCTCTGAAAAATAGCTTAAGAAGATGGTATACTTATTTGCGGCCAGTGATATTAATATATTTAGAAAACGGGTACTTATCAAACAGCCCTCGTAGAGACGAGAGACGAGACTAAAAGATGAAATTTACAATACAAGTTTTACAGTTAAGATCTATACTTTACTATAGGTTACACAGCAATAATAATCCTTTTAAACCGATTTCAAAAAAGGAGGAGGTTCCATGTTCCACTGTAAGTATTTAATGAAAGAATTATACCCGTGAGGTCAAGATTAAGTAACATTGAAATAACAATGTAAAGTATACTACAATAGGTATGTACCTATTAATGGTCATTGGATACCTATTGATCTGGAGACGCCAACTGCTACACACGGTATTAGCGTAACAACAATAACAACATACCTGAATATTTTCTGCATTTAGTATTGAAATAGGATATGATACCTCTATATTCAAGGGCAAGCTTGTGCCAAAGCAGTGCCTTGACCTCGGCAAGATTTACTGCAGTGGCGTTTAATGCATTTGCATAAATAATCCAAGTCACTGCACCATGACAGGAATACTTAATGTCGCGATAAAACAAAATTGCAATTCGGCAAAGTTCAGTGACACGCAATAAAAATGCCAATAAACAAACTAGGTGCGTAAATAATGCGTTTGTGGAAAACAGTAATTTAAAGTTGCTTTAACAATCCCATCTTGAGTAGCTTAAAAGTATTTTCAAGTTCTATTGGTTCCATTCAATATGGGGTTTGTATCATAATAGGGTATTACTTAATAAATTAGGAATGAAAATTAAAATTGATATCAGTGTACATATAAGTACTGTTTTATAGGGTACAGATATCGAAAAACTTGACCGAGTAAAACTTGTAGCAAATTTAATCAGCTTTCATTTTATATAGAATGGTCATGTCGCTAGGACGCATATTTTCTGAGATATAAGCGAAAACTTGCCCTTGAAACAAAGCCCTCCCTCCTCCCGGTTCAAGAGCTACGGGCGGTGACTTTTGATATTTTCACCTCCTAACTAGTCCAAACAAAGTCACGAAGTCAAAAATTGTGTTCCAAGCATTTCTCTCTATTTTTTTTTTTTGAGAATTCGTTGCCTGGTCTAGTAGTGTAGAGCCGCAAATGCAATGCAGTAAAGTTTTGTAAAGTTACACGAAACGCTCAATCCTAGCCTGATAAACTTATGTTTACCCGTACTACTTGGGACCCCCTGTGTAAGTTACACGAAACGCTCAATCCTAGCCTGATAAACTTATGTTTACCCGTACTACTTGGGACCCCCTGTGTAAGTTACACGAAACGCTCAATCCTAGCCTGATAAACTTATGTTTACCCGTACTACTTGGGACCCCCTGTGTAAGTTACACGAAACGCTCAATCCTAGCCTGATAAACTTATGTTTACCCGTACTACTTGGGACCCCCTGTGTAAGTTACACGAAACGCTCAATCCTAGCCTGATAAACTTATGTTTACCCGTACTACTTGGGACCCCCTGTGTAAGTTACACGAAACGCTCAATCCTAGCCTGATAAACTTATGTTTACCCGTACTACTTGGGACCCCCTGTGTAAGTCTTAGCGCCCAAGGTACACGAAACGCTCAATCCTAGCCTGATAAACTTATGTTTACCCGTACTACTTGGGACCCCCTGTGTAAGTCTTAGCGCCCAAGGTACACACTTAGTGTAAGCTCCCTTGAACAACTGGCACTTGAATCCAACCCTCTCTTTTCTAGCGGAGCTAGTCGGCGATAAATCCGTACAGCCCGTGACAGAGGTCTGTCTCGGCTGCATCTGCCAGGCCATCTCAGGCTGCAAGGCGGGCCTGACCTGCGAGGGAGACACTTGCGGCTTGTTCCGCATCACCTGGGCCTACTGGTCTGACGCCGGCAAGCCCACGCTCCAGGGTCAAGCTCCTGATCATCCTGACGGTAAGATTATGATAATTTTATGGGACAGTAAAGTATTCTCTATGATCAAAATACTGTAAATATTATTTACCAAATTGATTGTTTTAAATCAAGTGACCTTTAATTATAGTTAGATATTCAATAATTAAAAACCTATTCATATTTATTATGAGGCAAGATGTTTGACAAGTTTGGATATACTTACATAATACTAAAGCTTAGTAATAATAATAAGGTAGATAAAATAGTCGTCAAACACCGGACCTCACTCAATGAATTCCAAAATTATACAGCTGTATTTTAATTACGAAGTGTGACATTCAGTGCAAGATATATCTGTAGGCAGTCAAAAGCAGATAAATGGGAATAGAATGAATACTAAAAAAGGTTCCCGTAGAACAAGGCAGTTCCACGGCTAAACTCTTCTAAGCCTCGTTACGTATACCTAGTACATTATATGTAGAACCAACATTAACATGCTAAATATGGTGAAGCACTTAAAATTACTCTACAATCTTCGTTATTATTTTTGTTGGTCTTGCAAGAATGTAGCAATTTTGTAATGTAGGGACTCTACATATTTTTAAACATTAGATTTAGATATTGATTCTTGTTTATTCAGTTTCAGGACAGATCGCGTTAAATAAAAAAAAGAAACGAGTCTTAGCAAGGACACGCTTCATTAAAAAATAATTTATGCTCGCTAATGAATCGGAAGTAGGAAATGGAGATGTTTACAAAAATAATTAACACATTTTCAATAACTTTTCCTGATTTAATTTATCACTTATTATCACGTAGGCACTCAAATCCACCTAACTTTATTAATTGTAACTATTTTTCTGTTCCAGCATACCGGAACTGCGTGGTGGATCCCTACTGCGCTGCACAGACCGTGCAAGGGTACATGAGGAGATTTGGCCAGGTAAATAGCAATGAAATGAGGACAGCTGGCCCGTATTTCACCATCTTTACAGTTGTTAGTTTTATATGACAATTCGAACTACATTTCTTTGACAATATGAAGCGCGCTAAAACAAAAGCTCTTTAAGTCCGCAATTGACACCGAACTGTTATTGAAAACTGACAATTTTAAACTTGGTGAAATAGGGGCCAGGTCAAATCAGCTACTATTCTGAAATGTCAAAACCATCTTTCAGTATGAAGTTTGTATTGAATTACTCATCTATTAGTATTTAGGTGTAGCTTTAATAATAATAATATTTAATAATTAAACTTATTTATTCAGGCATCAATCCCATTCAATTAATTTAGATTTATAATTACAATGACAACAACAATTATGAATACAATACACAACATTACAATTTGGTACAACAATAATAATAATAATAAATGTCAAACCCTGTCATGTCAACTCATCAATTAATTCATTAATTTAAAATTATTCGTATCGTTAAATTTAAAAATTCAATAGTTAATTCAATAGTTAAATGTCCAAAATTATGTCAAATCACACTAAATTAAATATTCAGAGCTGTCATGGCAAGGTGACACGTATCGCAAACATTCCTGACTAGTTCATTACCGGAACCATCTTTAGTTTAACATTTTATTTATTGTCATTTTCTTTTCATATCCTTGTTTCTTTTAAATAATTACGTCAAAATTTGTAATAATCAAACTTAAATTTTTAATTAGTTTTTCTCTGGTTTTTCTAAAATAAAAATCGCTTAAACTGCTAAGGTTATCCATCCCCGTTCAGTGCGGCAACGTGGCAAGCGCGTTGGGCACCTTTGCGCGGGAATTCATGCGGGTGTGGGTTAATTTTTTTTATTGTAACATTCACTTTCTATCTCTTTAGTAAAATGCTTAAATTGTGATAAGTAATACGTGAGGGCTCCATTTTTTGCGAGTAAAGAAATACTTTGTATCAGTCACAGATTCAAAGATCATCTGAGACGTGATATCTTACTTTCCATAAGAAAATTATAAGCTTATAGCTACGCTACGAGTACATGTACCCGTGTTGTCAGTGTTACATACATTTTCCCTTCGAACCCCGTCTATCCACCGTTTCATATATTTCTGAATTCATTTAAAAATGAGGAAATAACTTAGATAGGTATACTATAAACGTAGTTTAGGTCAACTCGTTAGTTCACATTTTTTATCAAAATCCAAATATAAAGGTCCCCCGATTAAGTATGCCAGAGTTAGTTGAATCCATGCACGACCAGTTTCCCTGTTTTTTACGCTGTGAACTCAAGACAATGCTTAATTGATTTTTTACTAGTCGGTCATGGGTGGGTGTTATTTTAAATTGAAATTACAACCTAAAACATGAACGTGAAAAAGGCCAAGTTTGATATACGTATTTTAATTTTACAAAATATATGCGTGAGGAGTTTATGGTATCGCCAAAAAAAGGATTGAGATCTGAGCAAGTTTTAAATTCTTGAGAAATTTCTTAAATTAGTGTTATAAAAACGGACTATGTTTTTTATGATTATTTTTATTATAACTTTGGATTTTGTATCAAAAACAGGGTTTTACCATACACGCAAAAGTGCAACTTTGTAAGGCGTTATTATAAGCTATCGAAAATGGCTCGAAATAATTCGTGTAATGTCCAGTCGGCCGGTGTGATGTGAACTTAGCGGACACTCTACCGTGCGTCTAGATAGGTAACTGAATTAATATCACAACGTGACATTATCGCTTGCAGTCAATATTATTTAGCATTCATATGGCGCTCATCTTACATCATCGAAGTAAATAACTTGCTATGTGTCAACCTTGGCATAATGTTAATATTCTAATTCCAATGCCATAAAATTCGTGCTTTCCGTCTAAGTTTTATCTGATTAATAGTAGGTGTTTCAATTTAGAAAAATACAGACTTGATTCGGTCGTCTATAATTAAGAACCGATTTAATTAATTGGTGTTGGCTAAATATTACATTTGAGCATTTAGTTAATTATGTGTCATTTAGAAGAAGTTACTGAAGCCAGATTTGTAATGTCTTTTGACGGCATAGCCAGATCTGCTTGCGACTATGTCATATAATATTGCTTTAACAAATCGCACTTGCGAATCTGAGAATTATCGGACAGGCACCGGATTCAACTTTCGTCGTCTGATTTCTATGTCATATCATACAAATAGTACTTAGGTAGGTACTGCAACTTTTCGGACCGACATTTATCTGATTCGGGTCAAACAGTGCGCAAACCTTTATCTCGACATATATGGAACTCCCGTATACTTTTGCATTAATTTTTAATTTTAATGACACCGTAGAAACTTCATAATAATTTATTGTATCTGCCCAAAGCAGAGAAGTCACATACTTACATAACTATAATTAAGCACCTATTGTTACTTTTACAAAATTGAATTAAATATTAGAGCCAATTAAATTAAACAGTATGAAATTCATATTATGAACTTAGTTAAGATACTTCCTTAAAGTGCCTATCACACTTCCTTATTATGGCTTAATCCAAATACGTTTGGCTTTCTCTTTCTGTGGGTGTCCAGTGTCTATCCCCTGTAACCAATCACATCATAAACGTTAACCTAACCTCTTTCCAGGACTGCAACGGCGACGGTCAAGTGAACTGCTACGACCACATGGCGATCCACAAGAAGGGCGGCTACGGGTGCGCAGGCGACCTTCCCTTCGACTATGTCAACGTCTTCAACCAGTGCATCGCCGCTGTCGCTGCGCACCAAGGCTAAAAATCATGCTAACTTTGGAGTTCCCTATGCTAAATGCTGTCATAGAGACTGAAAGGTCTTCGACTGATACTCCTGTGGGACTAGCACTTTAAGCGTTTGCTGTGAACGTAATGCTGGCACTTTACTTGGCTAGTAATTGCTTAAATATTTGTCATTTCAATTCAGAGCGCCTAGTGTAATCGACGGCCATAAAATACGTCTCGAACGCGTTTACTTTCAAATGTCTGTATGAGAATTGTTTGTTGTCGATACGTGCCACTAGTGGCGCTGACAATTTGCCTATAGTAATTCAGACGTACCTAAACGCGAACGCGATCGAGAAGTTTCTTTCCTCGTTGAGTATTCTAGCCGCTCTATTCTTCAGGTGAAAAAGCGAAAGAAAGGTGACATATCACGAATATTTGTTAAATACAGCCAAGTGAAGTGCTAGCATAAAGTAAATGCCCCAATGCCCGACACTGCCCCAACAGTAGGCATCTTCAATGTTAATTCGCAGCAACAAATGTATCATATCATTATATATCCTTGTCTTGTCTCCATCAAAAAGCGAGAAGCAAAGTCGTTGCAAAGGCATAGAGTAAAGAAAAGTGATATTGTCCTACATACAACATTGGGACTTTTATCTTTTTAATATCCACGTCAGCATAAAAACTAATCATTAAATTGAACGTTAGACTCCAAACATTTCATTTACGGTGGTCCAGCGGTAGTCATAATATTTAAAACAATAGTCTATTAGGTATAAGTGCCAAATAGCATTAAAACTACAAAACTGTTAAATTCTGACTATTTTAAACAAATACTTGTTTAAGGCATTTGCTTATAAGTACATTTGCTTTGATACATGTCTTACCTTTTAGGATTTTACACATTATGTTGGACAGCATTTAATTAATTAAATGAGTGCTAAAGACTTTTTATACTTAATAAATAATCGTAAATATACACTTGCGTACTTTATTAAACCTGAAACCCCCTCTATAGTATAGGTATAATCATGATCTAATTATAAAATACCTAAATGTGACACAAATAACACGGAAAGACAGGGCCAATAATGTCAACATAAATAAAAACTGACCAGAGGCCTTAGGTCTGTATATTATCTAGATGGCGAATGCAATAGCGAGCACATGATGACGCGTGTTTAGATAAGAAGGCCTTCTGTATTATTTGGTCTCATTTCGACGGTACTCTGACTCAACCTCGTATATGAACTTTGACGAAATTGGAATAACCACTCTAAACCGCGAACCTAAAGTAGTTATTCCAATTTCGTCAAAGTTTATTTACGAGGTTGAGTCAAAGTACCGTCTATTTGTGTTCATAAGTTTATAAGGAACTACAATATGGCATGGCAGTAGCACTAGGGTATACGGGCGAAGTCTCACCCCACTCCTGGACTAAAGCGCAAACCGTGATGATATGAACAATCAGTCCACAGTGTAGTTTTTTTATATTATACGGCGTCGGTGGAAAACAGGCACGCGTTCGCCTAACACTTGATCAAGATTGCTCGGATGGTGCAGTTGGTAGCGCGACACCACGGTATGGTGGAGGTCCTGGGTTCAAACCCCAGTTCGAGACTTTATTTTTCTGATCTTTCAGTTAATTTTAATTAAAACATAAACAAGCCTACAGTTGGTAACTGGTAAACCTCACTGGTGGAACTATCCTCGAGGACTATCCGATAAAAACGTACTCACAATTAAGCAACGACAACGTTATTTATCATACAATGACAATGCAAAGAAAAATCCGTTAAGCAGCTGGACTTGAACCAGCAACCTCGGTAATCTGTACCACGCTCCACCAATTAAGCTATACTTAACGTTGGGGTACCTAACGAATTTTTCAATGCCTTGTGTCATATTTTTATTTCGAAGATCTCTCCTCAGCGAAATCTATGAGTAGCTTAATCAAACGGCTCACCCACTACGGAACTTCTACAGTTACGCATTAGTGGCAAGAGATGGAACGTTATTTATATTGTGGCCAATCTTAGGCTTATGTATGAAATTGTTCGTAAAATTGCTCTACTAATAGACTACCTATGGGAGCACGTAGGATGGGCGCATTCACCCAAATAATGATTAAATACTATGTGTTTTTTTAAGCGGGCTAAATCTTGCCTGGTTTGTTACTGATTGTGGTGGGCCTTTGCAGACAACATCTGGATTTCTATAAAACTGGTATTTTTATTTTGTTCATCTAACGCATACATTACTTGAAGCAGCATAGAGACTTCGATCAAAAACAGTTCTCTACCGCAACTCGGGAACAGCCAACGTGAGATTTTTCTAAAAACCTGATTTACTATTTTAATTTACTTATAAATCTTATAATATTATATTTGAAAGGTTTTCTTCACTTCGGCCGCAATGGCGCCAGTCGTGATCAAATTCAGTGCCATATTGTTTATTGTCGCTGTGTGTGCTGCTGATGTATGTTAGTACATTTTCTTAAACAGTACCTTATTTGGTGTCCTGTCACTTTGTCGCCACACTTTTAGCAAATATTCGTTTCGCTACCAACGATTGGCAAATGTATATTTGTCGAGTAATTATTATTATAATTAAAATGAGCATTTTTCGCTACAACAGAAATGAATAGTTTGAAACGTTGGTTGTGAAATGAACTTTTGTTAAACAAGTTTCGGTAAAACATTAGTGAATCACCTTATTTATTTACTTATAAATATTCATTAAGCATCCAATTACGATATTATTTTATTACGTAAAATGTCTTAACAGTTAGGACTCTATGCACCGAAGTCTTATAGATACCTTAATTTTATACTTAGGCATAACCCTCGAAGAAAATGAGGGATATCTATTAAAATTACAAGTTGGACATGTTTGTTTGTTTATGTCTGTGGCATCGTAGCTTGTAAACAAATATATCGATTCAAACGCGTTTTTTTTTTCAATTGTAAGCTAGTTAAATCGCGATGATTCTTAGCTCACTTAGTTTCATAAAATAAGATGAGCTGTTTTTGAGATTATGGGACTTCGAAATAAAAATGACAGGAGTTTTTTTATTGTTTTTTTTGTTCCAATAATAATGGTGTCCTTTTGTAGTCTCGATTTGAAACGAACATAAAAAAGACAAACCTAAAGAAACGCCATTTAAAGGTTCAAAACACACAGAATTAATTTGCTCAATTCCTATTGCCTATGGAATTGAGCAATGTAAGCGCGCCTTTAGTGATCATATGCACCAAGATTCTTTTTAGGTTTATAATATAACTCGAAAACCCTAGCTAGACTGTCAAATTATTTAAGGGTCCTGTAACAAAGGGCATCCTGGCACAGGGCCCTTAGTTGTAACTTTTCTGTAATTTTTCTTTGGAATAAACACTTTCTTTTTCTCAAAATTAACACAGCTCTTGATATTTAGCGCATTTCAAAAACGTATTTCTCTGATCCGAACATCCACATCCGTATGTTCAATGTTTACTTGAACCCTGACATTGGATTCTCATCATACATTTACATGCGTGACATTTACGCAATCCGGTTACCGACAGCTCTTGCCCAAGCTGACTTGTTTGACTGCATTGCATAACGCCATAAAGCTCCTTAAAACTCTATTAACTTAATTTTATTTATTTTTGCATTTGGTTTTGTGTTAAAGTTGATAAATCGTTATTTCTTACTTCCGCAAATTCTTAGGGTTTATTTTGTTCAGGACGCGTTTGTTGCTGATTTCCGTGTGTCGGACAGACAGCGGATGCTTAGTATTAGGGTCCCGTTGGTACCCTTTAAGTACGGAACTTTAAGAACAACCCAAAGAACCCTAAGAGCCTATAAGCACTAGTTAAGTGTCCACCAACATTTATTTATGACTAGATAATAATAATATTAATAATTATAAATAACAATTGCCTTAGGTACTTACAAGTTTTTTTTTAACTGACTCTAAATCCGGCTGTATTAATAATTAATGGTTTTTAATGATTGTATTGTAATTTGGTTGTATCTGTTCTTACCTTTATTCCATCATGGTTGCCTAGTAGAGATCGCTCCGTAGCGATAAGGCCCATTAATTGCTTTCTTATATTTTCTTTACTCCTTATGTGGTGTTCAGTCAGCAGCAAAAGTAGCTAAGCAACCGTCAACCGACGCGTTCAAAATGACCTAAGCCAACCTAAGCACGGCTCTATTGTTATAGACATAAGAGCTTGTGTAGATCATTGTGACCGCACCGATTGCTTAGCTATTTCTTGCTGCTGACCACGAACCAACCACCCTCTGGACCCCGCATCTTTTATAATTTACTTGGAAAGTCATTATGAAAAAGCCGCGGTGAGCGGGCCGAGGGAATGCGTCGTGATTGATTCATAGCTTGTCATTTCGCTTGTCATCTGGTCGAAAGTGAGCCGCGATTCGAGGCTAAAGAGATTTATAGGTGCAAATGAGCATATGCGTTTTGGAAACGTTCGCCCTGACATTTGGTGTCCAGAGGGTGGTTGGTCCGTTCTGCTGTAGAAGAGAAGAGTTCTAGTATGGCGTATCTCTACCATGTACTGTTTTTTTTTTTCAGCTGAGTTGGTCGGACAGCCTTTGTCGGATGTCTGCTTGGGATGCATCTGCCAGGCCATCTCGGGCTGCAGGCAGGAGGTAGCGTGCGAGGGAGACCACTGCGGCCTGTTCCACATTACCTGGCCGTACTGGTCCGATGCTGGCGCCCCCACGGTCAATGGGATTGCGTCTGGCCATCCTGATGGTGAGGTTATGGACCCATTATCATGATACTCTGGACTTAATCAAGTAAAAATATTTTAATACCTCCACGTTCCGGACGCGACGTTGCGTCCTTGTGGTCTCGAAGGGACTGAAGAGCCGGTATCATCATATTTTAGCTGCACGGGTTTCTCTAACTACCCGCACTTGGTCTTTATTGTTAGTTTTTTCACTAGGGTTGCCATACTAGTCCGAGACTCAAACTGACATTGACCCAAGCCTTTCGGCCGCCACCGAGGAAAATAGAATAGTCCGACACACAACACACAACATCCGGCGAGGAGGTTATGGACCCATTTTTAAGTTTAAATATAGATACATGCTTTATGCAAAAGATTCGTATATCTTACTTGTTATTTTAAGAAACTCGTAAAAAGAGCAGATAAACTACAGAAAAATCCCAGGTTTCAAGTTCAACTCGCTTATCGCTTATTTTAAGCAAAGTAAACGCCCACAGCAATAAAAGGGGAGAAATTGATACACCGTTCTGACCTTCGATTCAATTTTAATTTCAAAACAGTTAGAATTATTAGGTAAATTAATTAGCTTCCCAAAGATCGACACGCTAATTCCAATAATTGACACCCGCGACCCAAAGATCGACACGCTAATTCAAATAATTGACACCCACTTCCCAAAGATCGACACGCTAATTTCAATAATTGACACCCCCGTCTCACAGATCGACACGCTAATTCCAATAATTGACACCCCGCGCCTCAAAGATCGACACGCTAATTCCAATAATTGACACCCCGCGTCTCAAAGATCAACACGCTAATTCCAATAATTGACACCACGCGTCCCAAAGATTGACACGCCAATTCCAATAATTGACACACGCCGACACCCCGCTTGTCACCATTAATGCTACGTAATTAAGAACGAAGGTACCAAAACCTAACTATGCACCACTACTAGGATAGCGTCGGACACAGGGACTGGTAGATAATCTTTAAAAGTCTGTCGTACAGTCGAGGAAATTAACTCCTGACCCACCATACACCATTTTCATAGTAAACGTCATAACGATTTGCCTTGTCAAGCTATGCGATGTCACTATGACGTTTACTGTGAAAAGGTTCCATGGTGGGTAAGGAATTAATTTCTCATTTTGAATCCTTGACCGTACCTACATTATAGAGATGCATATACGTATACCTATTAATAATTTATTCTGCGTTTTTATTCTAGCGTTCCAAAGCTGCGTGGTGAATCCTTACTGCGCTGCCCAGACTGTACAGGGCTACATGAAAAAATTCGGCCAGGTATTTAAGACTTCTTCTTAGTCGTGGCCATCATGACTGATGATCGTGGTTAGTGATGGATGTTCGCGCACGAACGCACTCTCGCCACCGTTTCCGGTCCATCGCGTTCCTCACAACGTCGTAGAATTTCTGGGATGGGTATTTGAGCTGGTCAGTCCATCGTGCAGGTGATCGGCCACGTGTTCTCTTGCCTTCAGTATTACCTACCACGATCAGCCGTTCCAAGCTCTCGTCTCCCCGCCTCATTACATGGCCAAAGTAGTTCAAAAAGCGTTGCTCACAGATGGTGGACAGTCGTGTCTTTACTTTTAGCTCCGACAGTATCGATTGGTTAGTTCGCCTAGCAGTCCATGGGACACGCAGCATACGCCTCCAGCACCACATCTCGAAGGCATCAATGCGTTGTCTCTCTCTACTTTTGATGGTCCATGTCTCGGCTCCGTACGTATATATCGGAAACACCAGGGCTCGCACTAAGCGTATTTTTGTGTTTCTAGAGACGCCACCGTTTTGCCATATTTTTTGAGACGTGTCATGGCATCTTTGCCCATCCCAATGCGCCTTCTGATCTCCGGAGCACAGTCTCCATCGTTGCATTTAAGACAAAAACTACTTAGTTGAGTAAACAAAAATCATGCCACTTTTTTTTATACGACATGGAAGGCAAACGAGCAAGTGGGTCACCACTGTCCATAGACACCAGCAACCCCGGGGGGTGCAGATGCGGTGCCAACCTAGAGAGCTAAGCTGAAATGCCTCTTGTGCCCGTAATTACACCGGCTATCTCACTCTCCACACCGGAACGCAACAATGCAAGCACTGCTGCTTAGCGGCAGGCTTAGCGAGTAAGATGCTGGTAGCTATCCGGACGGCCCTCGCACAAGGTCCTACCACCCTCAAACTTCAGGCCTAGAGTAAACCCTGCTTATTTTCTATAGGACTGCAACGGCGACGAACAAGTGAACTGCTACGACCACATGGCGATCCACAAGAAGGGCGGCTACGGGTGCGCAGGCGATCTTCCCTTTGACTATGTCAACGTCTTCAACCAGTGCATCGCCGCTGTCCAGGGCTGAATCAAACATTTTAACCCTACCATCATTATCATTAGCTTGCATAGGTACCTAACTGTATTGGACACGAGAGTCTTCTTCACATTTTACTATCTTTTGCTCTTTTACTAATAACAATAACACATCTCGAACATTCGAACAAGCCGTGCTGCCCCAATGATTACGAACTTAGATGTGCTAACTATTAGAAACTTAACATTTAATAAATAGTACATCTCTGTTATTCTCTTTCCGGCTTTTAGGCGATGTCATCATGAATAAAATGTATAAAGCACCTCAGTGACTTTTATTTTTAACCGACTTCAACAAAGGAAGAAGTTCTACGGTCCACTGTGTGTAATTTATTTTATGTAATGTTCACCGAATTCTCCGTCAATTGTATACCGACTTCATATTTATGCTAGGCCATTTTTTTAACCGTTTTTAAATATACGGAAGCAATTTAAACTAACTTTTTGTATTTTTTCATTTTACAGTCATCCCGTTCGAAATTATTTTTCATAAATTTCAAACTGATGCGTAATACAGAAATACCAGAAAAAATTATTCTCGCCAATGCGATGGTTAACCCCACCCCAATGTTCGAAACCAAACCTTTACCTAACCGTGGTAACGCGTAAAAAATTGAGGAATTACTCGAATAGCGTAATTGGATTAGCGGCGTTACCACGGTTTGGTAAAGATTTGGGTTCGAATCCCAATTCGAGAATATTTTTTTCTGGTTTTTCTGTATATTTACGCATCAATCAGTTTGAAATTTGTGAAAAATAGGAAGCAGTTTAGTTGCTTACAGCTGTAAATACGGTGTGCCTACTTAGTTGTTTGTCTGCTAGTGCCACTGTGAAAACATTTCCTGGTCGCCACTGATACCTAGAAGGTATGTAACAGGGAGATAAAATAAATATCATCTAAAACATTTAATGTAAAAATGGTTGCCAAGACTTACAAGTTATTACCTTCATTACGCTTTCACTGCCAAAAAAGTTATGAGATCTCTAGTAGAGCCCAGCCCCCGAGTCGATCCTGACTCTACAAACTCTACAATATGCAACTCCTATACGAGGAATTGAAAGAAAGAAAGAAAGAAAAAATATTTATTTCAGGTCCACCACCGAACAGTAAAAATAATTAAAAATAGTTCCTTAAAACTAATACCATATTAGTAAATATGGTGACACAAAAGACACCGAAAAAGGGTCCCCACTCAGCATGAGTTGCTACACACAATAAGTGCAGCAACGCTGGTTTTCCGTGAAGCCCATGCTTAAAATTAATAAACTAAACTTTAATACGCGACAGCAAGCGAGGGAGGAAGACACAAAAATGACAATTCAACAACATGGTTAACAAAAAACAACAACACAGACAGCGAGCCTATTTTACATTGAAAATAAAAAGAAACAACGACACGTGAAAATACTTACAACTAAGCATAAATAACATTGGATTGGAGGGGGAAAGTTAGCGATTTCTTAATTTTCCAGTTGTTTATGACGGAGCGAACGAAGTGAGCGAACCGTCTCAGTTTCAGTTTGGGCAAAAATTCTTTCGTACGTCTGTCTGCCGGGCGTCTGTTCGGCTGCCCCCATACTACGAAATTCGAAGTTCGTAGCGTATCGTCCCGCTCACTCTCGTGTTAAATAATATTAGCTTGAGAGGGACGGCACAATACGAAGTTCTAATTTTGCATTTCGTAGTCGGGGGGCTGTTCTCCTCTACAGGTCGTATAATCTCAACCGAGTATCGTGAAATTTTGTGAGCAGGTTCGCTAGTTAGTATTCTTTTGTCGATACCTTTTTTAAAATAAATGAAAAATTGTTAAGAAAAATGTTCAAAATGACTTCGCGAGGTCTACAATTCACAGAGTCAGTAGTATGTAAATCCTAGTCCACAATCTACATACAAAATTTTGGCTTTCTAAGACTATAGGAAGTACCCTAGAGGGTTTGATGACCGTCAGTGAGTGAGTCAGTTACGGAATCGACGTATTTCAGATGTCGATAAATCCCAAACTATTTAAGATGAGTAGTTGTTACTTAGTGTGTTTAATATAATAAGTATACCACGACCATATTTTCCTGGAAATTTCAGTTTTCTAGCACTACTTACTGAGACCGCAGCTACGATCGTTCAAAAATACATACGATGAAACGCTTCCAGAAAAGGTAGATACTTAGTGCCCAGCTTGCTTTGGCTCGTCTTGGCGGGGGCACTACCGTACCCTGTGATATTTTTTTGCTCATTTATACTTTAATTACATATTAGTATAAGCATGGAGATATCACTAATTTGGCGATTGGTGACAAATCGGAGCCCAAGTCATTCCTAGCAGAGTTCCCGCTCTTACTACACCTGCTAAATCCTATATCGTAAAAGGCACAGTACACAACCAGGAAGTGTTAATTAAAATTTATTTTAAGGGTATGTAGAAAACAATATTGTGTTTGCATGCACAAATTATACTTAGGTATTTAAAATTATGAATTCTAAACTCGGAACCGGCGAGCTTGTTTGAAGAGATGCATGAACGTGGAGGGGGCTAATGGGGCAAGTGGCAAGCCATAGTTTCTGCCTACCCCCGTCGGAAAGAGGTGCGATATGTGTATGTATGTTTGCATGAATTCTAAACTAAGGTCCCGCCGGTCGTCGCGATACACGAAGCACGATTGATGGAGTTTGTTTCAAAACTCTATTGACTTGTTTACTTTTAGGTCATGATGAAGCTCCTTGTTCTTGCCGTCTGTCTGGGAGTCCTGACCCTTAGTAGGGCTGCGGTGTATCCCATCAGAATGCAATACTGCCACAGGGAGACGGTAAAACTATTATTGGAGTACTACTGCAGTTGGCTGGATCACCAGGGTAAGGCTTCCCTTCTGCCCTTCTTATAGTATAACTTCCATATAATTATCATCATTACTACCATTTGCGGGTGGTAGGACCTTGTGCAGGGTCCGTCCGGATCGCTACCACCATCTTACTTCCTAATCCTGCCTTTAAGCAGCAATGCTTGCATTGTTGCGTTCCGGTGTGGAGAGTAAGACAGCCGGTGTAATTACGGGCACAAGAGGCATTTCATCTTAGCTCTCTAGGTTGGCAACGCATTTGCAAACCCTCCGGGGTTGCGGGTGTCTATGGGCAGTGGTGATCACTGACCATCAGGTGACCCACTTGCTCGTTGCCTTCCTTGTCGTATAAAAAAAAGTAGAAAATCGGTTTTCCACGCTAGCGCGAAAAGAGTTTTTAAAATTCGAACGTGAAGTTCATCGAGTTCATCGTCGATTTCATTGGCTGTGAAACATGAATACATAGAAAAAAAATCAGAAAAATATTATGCCAACCCCGGGAATCGAACCCGGATGCTCGAAATTTCGTATCGCGTGGCCACCCTTACAACAAGCAAGATTGGCATTCTTTGCAGCCTTGCACAACAAATAACCATCGATTGCTTCATGATTGCTTCAAATAGACATATGACAGTCAGTCGAATTGAGAACCTCGTTCTTCTTTGAAATCGCCTGAAAATTTATAAAATAAAAAACAATTTTCTAACACTCTGGAGTATTTTTTAAATTAATTTAAAACATGTTTTGTACATACTTTCCAACCATACTTAATTTTCACAGGTGTGCTTTCTGTAATCAACCCCCCCCCCCCCCCCCCCGCCCCCTTTTTAGGATTCCGCGCCTCAAAAGGAACAACGGAACTCTGATAGGATCACTTTGTTGTCCGTCTGGAACGCGTGGAGTTAGCAAACTGCATTAAAAAGGGTGTTTCCATACAAATTGCCGTGGTGTCAAAACGATTTGTTAGATGAATTTTCCGATATTTTAATTTTCTTGTATAAAAAATTCCGAAAGCCTTTTTTCCCTGTAGACATATTTTCTGATGTATTTATTTTCTTGTATAATAATTTCCGAAGGACTTCTTTTCCTATAGGCATATTTTCCGATATATTTATTTTCTTGTATAAATAATTTCCGAAGGCCTTCTTTCCCTATAGACATATTTTCTGATATATTTATTTTCCTGTATAAAAATTTCCGAATGCCGTCTATCCCTGTAATTTTTTTCAACATACAAAATTTCGTAGTCGTTCATTTTATTAGGCCCAAAAATTCTTATTCGCTTGTGACCCTGTTTACAATTTTGTATGGAATTTTTTTTTAGTACTAGTGCGTTTCCAAGGTGCCGCCGGCGGCTCACCTTCTCGTTGTCATTTTTTCACAAATGTATTAAAAAGCGTCGTTTGGTACATGTGCGGAAGTGTCATTTTCACTCGTCCCGAGTCTCGCTCGACCCTCGCCTTACGGCTCGGGCCTAGACACCTCGGTACTCGTGCATAATGACATACTTTGCGCACTTATATCAAAAAGTACTATTCTCAAATATGCTCGGAAATTCTCGCTTTTCATATACATATCCATAAGTACCTATATTCATTTATTTAGTACCCGTAGTACAGGTTTTGCCTAGTTTGCCTAGTTGCCTAGAACGCCTTGCGAATTATTATACAAGAAAATAAATATATCAGAAAATTTGTCTATAGGGAAAGAAGGCGATCGGAAAATTTTATACAAGAAAAAGAAAAAAACAGAAAATTTATCTACAGGGAAAGAAGGCGATCGGAAATTTTTATACAAGAAAATAAAAATATCGGAGAATTCATCTAACAAATCGTCAAAACCTATAGGGTATTTCCATACTTAGAAACTTGAAATTTGTTATGAAATGAAGGTAGGTCTAATAGCACAACCAGTGAGATAAGTCTAAAAATATTTTTTTTGTATGTCTGTCTGTACACATATGTCACTGACCAATATAAAATTACCCGATTCTGCATACATTTTGCTAAGGAGCAAGGCTCTCTTAACACTGGATTTACACATACCTAGAGCACGAGAACCTCGGTGCAGGAGTTCGACTCGCACTTGGCTGGTCTTTTTAAAACTCGTAAACAAGTTAACATGACAGTTGACCCCTAGTCATAACTCCCGCTCATTATCTTGTTTGTGCCATTATTGATCTTTTATCTTGTTTTCGTAAACTCTGTACTACTTAAAAATAGTACATCAATAAAAATAATTACCTCTTTATTCCGATAAATTGAAGCCCGCTTTAGATTTACTGAATTTAGCGTGCTAAATGAGAAAGAGTCCAAAAAAAAGTTAATTAGCATGTTCGTTCGCATGGACGCCACATAACACGCCGATTGTCTATTGACAACATTTAATTTTTCTGACACTTGAAAATTAATATAGGCGGCGTACTAGGTATATGAAATATAAGACAATGAAATAAAAAGAGCAATATTACAATCGAGTTCCCCAATATCAATCTACACGTCAACAGTTCAAAAATATCTATAACAGACCTTATGAACCGTCGGCTGTACAGATATTGGAGAAGGAGAACTCGACTGTACCAATACTACCAACAAATGGATGAAAAATACAACGTCACATTATTGTCATAAACGTCTTTACTTTTACTAAGGTAAAGGCAACAGATCCATCCTAACGTATAACTGGAGTTACGTCCCTTAAAAATAGGTACCTTTTAATAAATTAATTATTAATCCTACAGAAAATTTTAAACTACCTACTGCTGTGTTCCTTTTTCCAAGCAGAATACAGACAACTAATCAAATTATAGTATTATGTGAAATTTTGACAATTCAGCACGCTAAATTCAGTCAGGTCTAAAGCGGGCTTGAACCTTCTAATTTTTTGAAGTCTGCTAGAAGTAAAACTGAATTCATTGACTGCTTTCAGATGCTGCGGTGGACTATTCAATGCACACAGAAGACATTATTGAATCCTGCTGCGAAAAATATTGCACTATAGATAAGTTAATGTCTTACTGTTGAACCGAGAAAACCGTTCTTACAACTTTGATCTTATTTTACAAATTGTTCTCCTTTGTACCTGCATCTTATAGGCTCTCGTCATCATTTTCCTATTGACTTTATTTTAAGCCTTTTTCCAAATCTAAGTATAAAAGTGAATAATAAAGAAGTAAATAATTATGAACTCTGTAAAACACGAATGTTTTTATTTATTTATTTCATCAATACCTATACAATTTTAAGTTTAAAGCGCGCTCGTGCCCAATTTGCTAGTACAATTAGAGAAACTACTAAAGAACATAAAAATACACGGAAAGAGTCCAGTCTAATCACCTTAGCAACTTTTTGAGTTATCGCGATTTGATGATGATGTACTTATTAACTATTCATAATATCATTTTTAGGGTTCCGAAGCCAAAATGGCAAAAAGGAACCCTTACAGTTTTTGTATAGTTTTATTATATATCTTTGTTTAAAGTGATAAAAAATACAAGTAACATGAATATTCTGTATCTGTAACTTATAGTCTATTGAGTGCTCTACATTTTGAGAATGAAATCTCGTTTTGATAAGGAGTGACTAGACGTGTTATTTCCGTGTACTTACCCTTTCTTCACATCCTCTCTATCAACCTCAACACTACCTACCTATGAACAGCAGGACAATTAATACAACTTAGAAAAGTTGAAAAACCCCCAACATTGTCATTTTAATGTTCAATATTTCAAAAACGGGGAATCGATTTTGATGAAACTTAGATAAGAACCGTCTCGATTAAACTAGCTTTCGATTAAAAAAAAGTCGCATCGAAATAGGTCCATCTGTTTGAGAGCTATGATACCACAGATAGATACACAGATACACAAACACACAGATTCACAGGTCAAACTAACAGCACCCCTCTTTTTCGTGGGGGGTTCAAAATAAATACCAATTAGTACTAATCTAAGACTTAATTAAGACACCCGAGGAAATCACAAGCATAAGCGGGTGGTAGGCTACCACTGTAATGGACCTATAGTCTTAGATTAGTAAGTACTAAAGTTGGTAGGACCATGTGCGAGGTCCGTCCGGATTGCTACCACCCCCTTACTCGCTAATCCTGCCGCTAATCAGCAGTACTTGTACTATTGTGTTCCGGTGTGGAGAGTACGAGTAAGACCGCCGTTTCCCCATCTTATTGGTTCTGACTTCGTCCTACTGACCCATTTGGATTGATAAAACCCTGTATATATGTACCTACATTTCTATATCCCTGAGACACGTTCTTGGAATTGCAAAATTTCCGTCGGTCATTGGGTGAGTTGCGTATTAAACAAACAAAAAACCGGCCAAGTGCGAGTCGGACTCGCGCACGAGTGTTCCGTAGAAAGATTTTAACGCTTTTCCCCAGTGTTTTAAGAAGTCCAGTATGTTAGCAGAGCCCTGCTCCTAAGCAAAATGTACGCAGTGTGGGGTCAACTTATATTGGTCTGCGAAATCTACAAACAGACATAAAAATTTAAGATTTTGAGAATTTTCTGAGTGGTTGTGCTATGAGAGCTACCTTCATACCAAATTTCAAGTTTCAAGGACAACTGGAAGTACCCTTTAAGTTTTCGAGTTTCGGCAATTTGTATGGACACAGCCTTTTTAATGACTGTATCTTTTGATTGAGCTGACTTAGAAGGTTGATTTTTTTCACAGCTTCAAGGGACCGCATGCTCGAGTATTTGATATTAATTTCAGCATGCTATCTCCACGCGTTCCAGAGAAAAAGGGTCTTGACAGACAAACAGGCAGACAGACAGACGGACAACAAAGTGATCCTATAAGAGTTCCGTTTTTTCCTTTTGAGGTACGGAACCTTAAAAAACCAAATCAAACCCCATTTCGCAATTACAATATTAGTCAGAAACAGTGGGTCGAGCACGAGTTTTCGAATCCTGCGTAACGTTACGGTTATCGTATCGACATCGAGAAACCTCATACTAAATTTTAGTTCCAATTACGCTCACGGGCGGGCGCTGTTCCAAACGTCATACAAACTCGATAACGTTTACTATTCGATTTTACGTGACGCAGGTTTCGAATATTCGTACTCGGGCCTCAGTCGAGTGCCGATATCATACTCTGTTTTGACACTTGGTTACACACACACACAGGTCCGGACCCGTCATTCGTAGCTGACTCCCCGTACACACCGTACATAAATAATCTCCGGGCTGCGAGTCGGATAGGAACATACTAAGTACATCCAGCAAGTGTAAAAACAGCTTTAAAGGTACGTAGGACATTGTATCGTTTTAAACTTTCGTGATTCGAATGTTCATGATTCAAAACGAGGGGTGTTATAAGTTTGACCGGTATGTGTGTCTGTGTGCATGGCACCGTAGCTCTTAAACGGTTGAACCGATTTGAATGCGGTGTTTTTTATTCGAAATCAGGTTTTCCAGTGATGGTTCTTAGACATGTTTTATCAAAATCAGTTGAGCCGTTTTTGAGATATTACATTTTGAAATGAAAATGTCGGTGGGTTTTTGTCAAGTTCAAATCAAAAACGTGAGAGTCCGTTGATGTCTTCAGTATGGCTAATATCGGGAACCAGAATCCGGAAGCCCGTTGATATCTTATAAAAAGTGTAAAAAAAATAACAATTTAAAAACCTCCGACATAAAAAACCTATAAAAAAGTCACCAAGTCATGATCTGATGATGGGATCTCAGGGAAATTGAGGGGAACCCTCAAATTTTATAGGCACGTATCATGTGTTTCATATATTTTCTAAGGCTATTCAAGTATTTGCGTCCGGTAGTCATCATCTCATGTTGATGAGCTGATGATGGAAGGTACAACTCCTTAACGGTTAGGACTTAGGATAATTCTGAAAATGTTAAATCAACGTATAAAATTGTGTAATAAAAATCTTTTAACAAAAAAGTAAAACCGCCTTCAAAAAAAAACCTTGGAATAAAAACGTAAAATAATCCTCTAAAATAATGATATATAAATAAAATAAAATAAAATGCGTTTATTTCTGTGTACTTGTGTATCTGTCTGTGGATGGTATATCATAGCACCCAAACGGATCGACCGATTTCCACGCGGTTTTTTTTAATCGAAAGCTAGTTTAATCGAGATTGTTCTTAGCTGTTTTAAAACCAGTTCACCCGTTTTTTAAATACTGAATTTTGAAATGACAATGTCGGGGGTTTTTCGACTTTTCTAAGTTGGTTATTATTACTGCATACGCAGTTCGGTACCTACACCTTCCTTGGCCTAGAAATTATTGAAGTATCATTCAGTAAATGGATGGATGGTTTGTGGTTTGTAATTGTAATCTTGTTTACTAGTGTTTTACTGATTACAGTAACATTATCTATTTATTCTGTGCCACTAGGTACATACATGTACCTATATGAGTTCAGGGGGCAAGTTTTGTAATCATGCTTGTGAAGTACCATTAAGGTACTATTAAAACAGAATAGAATAAATTAGAATAGGTAGTGAAGATCTGTGTTAAGCCTTATATGAATTCGAAAGAAGCTACGAGTAGGTACCTACCTAAAATATTACCTGGAAAATTACCTACCAACACCAACCGCTCAAATTTATTTTCGCAACCAGTCGATGCCTCGAAGGATAATTTTGTACACAAGCAAAAATCACCCACTGGCCGCACATTATGTGCTCATCCTTCTTCTAGGGTTCTGTAGTCAACAGCTTGTTGCATGATCATCAAAAATTTTCTGCATCTCATGCACCTACAGATCTTCGCCATATCCCTCCGTCCGTCTATCCGTCCGCGTCTTAGCTCAGAGACTGGTACTAGAAAGCTGTAACTTGGCATCCATATGCCTAATCATGATGACAAACCATAAAACGACTTTATTTCTCGCGTATCCCTTGGTGTGGGGCGTTGGTAGATAGATATTTTGCGGGTGGTAGGACCTTGTGCAAGGTCCGTCCGGATCGCTACCACCATCTTACTCGCTAATCCTGCCGCTAAGCAGCAGTGCTTGCACTGTTGTGTTCCGGTGTGGAGAGTAAGACAGCCGGTGTAATTACGGGCACAAGAGGCATTTCATCTTAGCTCTCTAGGTTGGCAACGCATCTGCAAACTCTCCGGGGTTGCGGGTGTCTATGGGCAGTGGTGATCACTGACCATCAGGTGACCACTAGCTCGTTTGCCTTTCTCGTCGTATAAAAAAAATGTCTTTTAAAATGTTGGGGGTGCGCGAAGTCCGCGAAGACTAGTTTTTCGGTTCAGTGATCCGTTTGCGAAATATTTAGCTTTAAAGTGGTCAATTTTGTTAGAGTCACGCGTCCTACCACTACAAGCGAAACCGTTGTATTTGGAAATGTGAAACATGTTAATAGTGCATATATGTAAATATACAATTAATTTAAAAGGATAACTATCACAGCTAAAAGTAGGCTTTACAGAGTTTACAGGTTAAAATAGTTTACCATTTCAACAGCTTATAACATTTATTTAAGTAATGAAATAAAAACGAATCACTCACGTATATAAGTCGAGTTTAGCCCGACACGTTTTGGACTAACGTGTGTGTGTGGTGCGCTCCAAGAGGAAGGACTACGAATTAGTCCAAAACAAGTCAGGCTAAACTCGACTTATATACAATACGTGAGTGATCCGTTTTTATTTCATTATGATTGAGTCTCACGGTAGTTTCATGTTAAAAGTTACTTAAGTACATACTTTAGTTGGTACATAATAAATCAAAAACACCTTTTTAAAATTAGATTAGCATAATCTAGAGGTATGAAACATGCAAGAGCTTTTTCGTAAATGGCTACGGAACCCTATAATGGGCGCGCCCGACACGCTCTTGGCCGGTTTTATTTATTGACTGGAATTGATATTGACAACATACACAAACTTAACTCATTCATTTATTTTCAGCTCATAATGAAGCTACTTGTTCTCGCTATCTGTCTGTGCGTTCTGGCCCCGTATGGTGCCGAGGGGAACTCCATGGAAAATGTGCGAATCCAGCATCTTTGTGGCAGGAGATTGGCAGCAACTGTGGCACGCGTTTGCAATGATTATTACACATCGGATTTTTATTTAGGTAACGCTTTCTCATTACTTTATCGCTATTTTCGTGCTATTTTCTCTCGTCAGCAGTAGGGAAAATAGGGCTCTATGCGTTTTAACAGTTTTAAATGATTCGCGGTTAATTGCATTAGACATAATGAAAACGGGATGTATCTGCGTCGAAATATCGGGAGCTCATCAAACCTATAAGGTAATGGCGGTCAATATCCCGTTTTCATTATGTCTATGCGTTTTTCCGTTTTTTATTTATTTTTCCTTATTTTTTCATAAATGAATGTCTGGCAAATGATAGATGATCCTAGCTAGAGGCTATAGAACTTTTGTGGTTATATTAAAATAAATAAATATCATCATATCATGGGACAATTTGACACCAATTGACCTAGTCCCAAACTAGGCAAAGCCTGTACTATGGGTACTAGACAACGGATAAACATACTTACATAGATAAATACATATTAAACATCCAAGACCCGAAAGCAAACACTCGTATTCATCATACAAACATCTGCCCCGACCGGGAATCGAACCCGGGACCTCAAGCTTCATAGTCAGGGTCTCCACTAACCAATCCAATAACCACTATAGGCTATCCGGTCGTAAAGTTAATTAAGAATTTCATTTTATCTTTCATCTGAGTCCGACTCGCACTTGGCCGGTTTTTGATTTGTTACAATTGAATAAATTATGGCCTAGCGAAAGTTTGACATTAGTATATAGTAGGCACCTAATTCCTTAACGCGTAAACAAGTTCAAATTGCTATAAATAGCGACTGCTGAATAAAAACCCGCCTGACCCCAATTGACCCCGAGTGCCCTATTATTATGTTGTTTTGATCCTTTTTCTTCTGTCCGTAGCCGACCCAAAAGCGAAGGATTACAACTACTACACGTCCTTGCAAGCGACCAGGACCAAACGAAGCATTTTTGAGGACTGCTGCCTGGACGGGTGCTATTTATCTGATATACAATCCTACTGTTCGCTGTGACAAATATTCTCACATTTTTTTTTTGCTTTTCGTAGCTAATCTTTATCAATAATTTTTTTTTATCCCTTGTCTATAAACAAAGCAAACGTCCCAATGATCCATGAGGAGTATTTTTTTGTATTTTTCCCCCAATTTATTATTTAATTATAGTTAAAATGAAATAATTCAAACGAAGCCCGTTGCGGATGTCAATTAATAATTGCAAAGTCTGGCATGACATGAATAAAATATAGCCTCGCTTCTTAGAACTTGTCAACAAAGGAACGCAAAATCACCTCGTGACAGCACTAAGATATCTAATCTAATTATTGAACCTTCGTGTTGTATTGTTGCAAACAACATTTGAAACTAACTTAGGAACGCTATCGAGTTCCTACTTTAACTCTATATATACAACCAAGCTAAAAGAGGGGTGTTATAAGTTTTTTAACCTGTGTATACGGGTGTATCTGTTTGCCGCATCGTAGCTCCCAAACGGATAGATTGATTTTGCGCGTTTCATTTAAATCGAAGGCTAGTTTAATCAGAATAGTTCTTAGCTATAAGTTTCATCAAAATTGGTTCAGCCGTTTCTGAGATATTGAACTTTAAAAAGAAAACGTCGGGCGTTACTTAACATTTCTAAGTTGGTTAAGTCACGTTATTTAGTCTTGTCCTGTCCTATCCTAACTAACCTAACAAAATTAAAAAAGTTTTAAAACTCTCGACATTTTAATTTAAAAGTTCAATATCTCCAAAACGGCTGAATCAACTTTAATGAAACTTAGCCAAGAACCATCTCGATTAAACTAGCTTTCGTTTAAAAAAGCCGCGTCCAAATCAGTCCATCAGTTTGGTAGTCATGATGCCACAGACAGATACACAGATACGTACCTACAACCTACACCCATACACAGATACACAGGTCAAACTTATAATACCTCTCTTTTTGCGTCAGGGGTTAAAAAGTCGTTAACACTAACAATAATAAAACCGTTTCGATTTCTAACCTTACAGTGCCCTTAGTGTAATCAAAAAGCACAAAATACGTCTCGATCGCGTTTGCGTTAAAGTGTCAAATAGTATGAGAATTGTTAAACGCGAACGCGATCGAGACGTATTTCTTGGCCTGGGGGTCGGTTTTTGAATCTCACCCGGTGACTATAATTCAGTGATTTCTGAAAAGTTCGTATTTTTTAATCTCACCGGTGACTAAAATTCTCATGCCCATGATATCAAATACGAATGCCCCCACCCACTCGTAAACGAGATCACTGAGCGACTTCTTGACCACTGGCAGTGACAGCTAACCTCAATCCACTATGTTGACATGCTTGTCTATAACAGAAACGCAAATTATCTGCATGTTAGTAGACAAGTATGACATTCAAAAATACGGCTTTTGGCAAATGGTGATATCAATGTCATGGGTGAGAATTTAGTCACCAAGTGAGATTTAAAAATCGATCCCCTGGTCAGCGATTACACTAGGCGCTCAGTTCGGATGCAGACTATGTCACATGTCATGGTCATGTAACTTAACCAGCCTTCAGTGGTCACAGCAAGAATACCCGCAAGTTGATACCTAGTGTCGGACAAGAGACACCGTAACGCACAGACGGGCCGTGCGCTAATCAGAAACACCCGCGAGAACAAACCAACATTTTTTACTAAGTTTTTTACACCAAAATCGCATATCAAAGTAGTTTTTTGTCCGAAAGAAGTCAGTTAAAGCGTCAGTAAGTACTGGCTCGCTCTCCTAAAATGAACGAGTCACCGTCGCTTCGAGAAAATTTGTAGAATTAATAACATAATAAAGTTAATTTTTATTAGTGTGTAACTTAGTACAATGCAGATTTTAAGACGGTGGTGTGTGTGCTTAGTGATTGTGACGTCCTTGTCTGCAGTTTTGGGTAAGTATATTTTTATTATATTCTTACGACTACGATATTTGTTCAGATCCGGTTCCGTCTCGTAAGTTAGGGCTTTTCAAGCGACATTGTCACTTTAGAAGACTTGATCTTTTTCCGCTGATTTGGTTACATGGGAACGTTATCATATCGAGTGGAGGCACAACATCCCAATGTTTGCAGTGGTTTGACACCTTAATTCCAATAATTGATAGCCGCTTGTCACCGTTATTGAAAGTGCCAACTATTGAGGTAGTGTCGGGGACTAGGACATTTAAGTATACTTGCCTTATTTATTTGGTATGTAACCTAACCAACTTAGAAAAGTTGAAAAAAACCTAGACATTTTTATCCTAAAATTCAAAATATCAAAAACGGCTGAACCGATTTTTATGAAACGATTGTAATAGCTTTCGATTAAAAATAGCTGCGTCCAAATCCGTTCATCCGTTTAGGGGATACGATGCCACAGACAGATAAACCCATACACAGTGCACAGGTCAAGCTTATAACACCAATATTTTTACATCGGGGATTAAAAAATATTAGACGCACTTACTTACACTACTTACACTCGTAACTTCCACTATACTTTAATACTTTGCGGAATACCGTATTTATTAAAAACAATAAATTTGCTTACCTAAGACATGCAGAGGCCCGAGTACGAACATTCGAAACCTGCGTCACGTAAAATCGAATAGTAAACGTTTGGAACAGCGCCCGCCCGTGAGCGTATTTGGAATTAAAATTCTGTATGAAGTTTCTCGATCTCGATACGATAACCGTAACGTTACGGAGGATTCAAAAACTCGTGCTCGGCTCTCAGGTCTATACGTCTTTGCGACAAATATCGGTTTTCATGTAGCATCTCCATCTCAAGTACCACACGAATCAATACATGTCACACAAACCCAACTATTACCACCATTACTACGCCATACACTGACGCGTTTCAAGCTCTCTATGATCTCATTCTCAAAACTCAAACCGTTCAACGCACCGTTCAGCGTTTTAGTTTATTTATACATCATTTGTACGAGAAAGATAAACATTATTAAAAACATTCATTTTAAAAATAAGCGTTATTATTAGGTATAATGACCGCAACCCGAAAACAAAGGTCAGTAGATGTTACTACAGTATCAGAGACAAGTAATATGCAGACTGCCAATCTCCATACTTGCGTAGCTCCGAAGTATAAGGTTCAGAGATGGCGTAGTTTAGCCGGGGTATTACTCCCATACATGCTAAACAACGCCTGAACAAGTGAACCTTATATTTTGGAGGTACGCAAGTTAGTATGGAGATTGGAGTCTTCATATTACTTGTCTCTGGTAGAATGTAGAATGTGGAGTTCCACATAAAATAGAATTTCAACTCTAAATTGGTAGTGAGTTAATTAAGTAAAGGGTTTTACTATCTATTTTTGTTTTTTATTTTATTTTAACGGTTTTCTCCACCGTAGCCGCGCTAGCTGCAGTGTATTTAGGGGTTTTAGTATGGCACGAGACACAGAATGTCGAGGATCCGGGTTCGATTCCCGGAGTTAGCAAAGTATGACCTGTTTCAGTGAGTATTTACATAACTACATACGAGTATTCCTAATTAATAAATTAATTATTTTCTGCGGGTAGCGTTAAGACCAGTTGTGGTGGAGATCCTTGGGAAAGGCTTATGTCCAGCAGAAGATGTCTTCCGGCTGATATGATTATGATGATTGGAAACGATCATGATTTTCTACATTTCCAAATGGTACATTAGCGGGAGTGACTACAAAATCCGGCTTCCTCTAATCCGGGATGCCTTATTGTAGGAGTGTACTGTGGGGAGTAGCCCAGGAGGTGGGCACTGTTAGAGGACGGGGTCGGGTTTAAGATTGACACAATGTCATCACATACAAGGACCCAGCCCGGCTAATCTGCCTTCAGAAGCCAGGAGTTCCTTTATTTCAAAACTGTTCTAAATCTGAAATGGGACAGATCAGTCTAGCCTGCTGGGGTTTGCGTTATATACAACCTACTCCTACATCTAATCCGGGATATCTTATTGCAGGAGTGTACATCTCGAACCTGAACGAGGCCTGCTTCCGTTGCCTGTGCCACGTGGCGGGCTGCGACATGTCGCACGCCTGCTCGGGCGGCTACTGCGGGCCCTTCTACATCTCGCGGGTGTACTGGGTGGACGCGGGCAAGCCCACCCTGCCTGAGGACGACCCCGAGAGGGAGCAAGGTTGGTTTAAGCTAGAGGTTAAGTAAGTAAATCTCGAACCTGAACGAGGCCTGCTTCCGTTGCTTGTGCCACGTGGAGGGCTGCGACATGTCGCACGCCTGCTCGGGCGGCTACTGCGGGCCCTTCTACATCTCGCGGGTGTACTGGGTGGACGCGGGCAAGCCCACGCTGCCTGAGGACGACCCCGAGAGGGAGCAAGGTTGATATAAGCCAGGGGTTGAGTAAGTCTTGAACCTGAACGAGGCCTGCTTCCGTTGCCTGTGCCACGTGGCGGGCTGCGACATGTCGCACGCCTGAGGGTCGAGCACGACTTCACGAATGCTGCGTAACGTAAAGTCGAATAGTAAACGTTGCCGAGTTTGTATGACGTTTGGAACAGCGCCCGTCCGTGAGCGTATTTGGAACTAAAATTTTGTATGAGGTTTCTCGATCTCGATACGATAACCGTAACGTTACGCAGCTTTCGTAAAGTCGTGCTCGACCCTCTGCTCGGGCGGCTACTGCGGGCCCTTCTACATCTCGCGGGTGTACTGGGAGGACGCGGGCAAGCCCACGCTGCCTGAGGACGACCCCGAGAGCAAGGTTGGTATAAGCCAAGGGTTGAGTAAGTGTGAACACCCCTGTAAAATTTTTACTTGGAAAAAAATCTCCCGTACATTCATTGCCATATATAAAACATTAAAGATAGGCCACGCACCTGTTCAGCGCTAACAAAATGCGGCCCTCGCTCATTAGCTGTCATTAGACTGACATAATGACACATATCAAGGGATACTAACTTACCGAATCACTTAATCACCTATACTTACTTGTCCGCGCGCGGTTTTCACAGGTACCTGTATGATCTGTAAAATCGATACCCTGACATATAGAAGAAGAATTAAAAATTCTTTTAAGAAATTAAAATTTCTATTTTATATTTATTTTATAACTAATTCTAATAAAATATTTTTTTTATTTATTTTATTTTTTAGTACTTTAATTTCAATTTCTTCTAATTCGTCTATGTTTGTACGATACAAGCATCGCACATTCCACGCGTCAGCTCTATTCATAATTCTTTATTTTCTTTATCGCTGTGTTAGCATTAATTGTAATTATATTCAGTTTACGTTTATACGTGCTCCTAGCTAGTACCTTTTATACCTTGGTTATCAATAAAGTCAAACACCATTATAAGTGTTTCTATCATACATCAATAATCAGATCAATGTTCCCGTACAATGTTCGTATCTTATGTACCTATAGATCTAATAAAGTACAGCTTTATGAGGAAAATGTTAATTACCTTCACAAGAAACAAAGCCATTTCGTATTTTTGATTTGAATTACTTAGAAATGGATGATGTCATGTAAGTACTGTACCTATTGTTCGTTTTTTGCAGCGTTCGAAGACTGCGCCAGAGACTACTACTGTTCTATAAAGATAGTTGAAGGTTACATGGCGAAGTTTGGGAAGGTAAACTTAAGTATTGTTATAATTATACCTACTGTAAATATTTTATACCTAAGTATGTCGTGCACGAGCCTAAGTTCATACTTAGTAAATTTTATTTGAGTGGGTATAAAGACTATTGGTCCCGCGTTTAGAACTATAGAACCCAGCCACACGAAAATTTAAATCCTAGCTATCAATTGTATCGCTTTTGTAAATGCCAAAAAGGAATAGGTAGGTATACAAATATGTTGTAGGTACCTATAGTTCTTGAGGATTCTCATTCCCCTAGATTCTTTTATTTTAACAATCATCATCATCAGCCTATTTACGTAATAACCACTGTCGGGCCCAGTGCGTATTGGAAGCTTCCCACACACCGTTGATTTGTTTCGAAGGAGGGGTGTTTAGAAAAAACTTACAGTAAAAACAGTAACAACACAAACAGTTGTAGGTATCATTCGCATAACAAAACTATTTATGTTACAAAATATTTTTATTGTTTGTATATTGTAGGTAGACGGTTACATTACAAATAAGTCGAAATTTATTGAGATGAGTGGGGTCAGAGGAATGTCAATTTTCCAAGAATTACCTGTGGAATTGGTCCGCAGGACTGCAACGGCGACGGCGTGACCAACTGCTTCGACTACATGATGATCAACCACCACGGCGGCGGCGCGTGCCACGCCCCCTTGCAGCTGGAGAGGCTCGGGCGCCGCCGGCTCGCCTTGTACGACCAGTGCCGCTTCTGAGGCCCGACTACGAATATTCGAATCCTGCGTAACGTTATCGAGAAATCTGTATGACGTTTGGAACAGCGCCCGTCCGTGAGCGTATTTGGAACAAAAATATTGTATGAGGTTTCTCGATTTCGATATGATAACGTAGCGTTACGCAGGATTAACTCGTGCTCGGCCTACAGAGGGTCGAGCACAACTTCACGAATGCTGCGTAACGTAAAGTCGAATAGTAAACGTTGCCGAGTTTGTATGACGTTTGGAACAGCGCCCGTCCGTGAGCGTATTTGGAACTAAACTTTAGAATGAGGTTTCGCGATCTCGATACGATAACCGTAACGTTACGCAGCTTTCGTAGTCGTGTTCGACCCTCTGATGACGACTCCCACTACCGCTGGCGTCAGGCGTCGCTGACGTCCTCACGCTCAAGGGGACGTCGCAGAAAAATGTTTGAAATGAAATGAAATATTTATTTGTTATTTAATTTACTTTCTCTACATGCTCATTCAATTGGGTCTAAGTAATCAAGACTAATGATATTTAACGAATTGACTCTAAGTAATTTAGTAAGAATAAATTTAGAATTATAAGGATTGCGGCATCAAACAAAACCGTATTCAATAAACTTTGTCTTAAACTATTTTCGGTTTAGATTTGTACTTAGATTAAAATACGTTTCAAAAATAAGTTCTTGTATTTTTTGAGACTTTAAACTTTATTAGGTAAGTAATAGGTACATGAGGTGCGGAACCCTGAAGAAGCGTTTCGTTTTTCGATGGCGTGATGTTTGGCTTAAGTAATTAGAGAATTACAGGAATCTCTGGCTATGTTCTGAAAATCTGTAATCTGCTTACTTAGACTCCGTTATGTCCCAGTTGACCCACTGCTGGGAAAAATCCTATCCTATCCGTTCTCATCGCCCTAAACCATCCCGCCGTATCCGACTCCATTGGTAAAAAATTAACAAGGTAGTTAAGTACCTATTTATTAATTATTATAAGGCTTCGAGCAAAAAAAAACAACAAAAAAAACATAATTCATTAAATAATTTATTGAATCAGGCGTTACTTTGCGGAGGTCCATATTTATGAACTAAAAAACAATTACTTTGCTCACCCGCGACCACTAATGACAAATAGTTATATCTGTGCGGCAAATGTATGTTTCCATGCAACACCTCCACCTCCACTGCTACACGAATCAACACATGCCACACAGACCCAACTATCACCACCACCACTATACTAAACGCTGACGCGTTTCGGCACTCTCCACGAGGCCATTTACGAAGCACAACAACAACCGCTCAACATGCCACCACTTCCACTACTGACATATGTAAACCATGTACTCAACTTAGTTAATGACAAAACCAACGTACCCACTAATATTTTATAAATTCCAAACTACCCTTTTATGTAAGTCCTAAACTACCCTTTTTTAAGAAATGAATTCCAAACTACCCTTTTTATTTTTATTTTTAATCTACGCCAGGTACCCCGTTATTTTTAACCGAGTACGGTAAAAAGAGAAGTCATGTTCTCATTATTACTATGACACATTATTAAAATTAGAACCAAGTCGTAACAAAGGCGAAGAAACCAAATTAACTTGTTCATTAATAATAGACCCCATGTTGTTGTACCTAATTATTTCCAATTGTTCTAAAACCGATAGCCGCAAACCCTTATCACAATAATGTAAAATTTCGTACGTATCTGAGTCTAACAACGAATGATTCGTTTCTAATAAATGCTTGGCAAAGTTTGATTTCTCTGGATGATCATGCCTATATGACGAGACATGCTCTTTAAATCTAGTATCAAAGCTTCGACCGGTTTGTCCAATGTATACTTGACTACAGTCGCCACAAGTGAGTTTATATACGCCCGACCTGTTCCCTTTATCCACCTTTTCTTTGTTATTACAAAGTCTAGAACGTAAAGAATTAGTAGTCTTAAAGGCAACATTGATGTTATTTGATTTTAAAATATTATAAATCTTGTCAGACAACCGGCCAACATAAGTAATACTAGATCTAAATTTGTTAGTAGGCTGAGATGGCAACGCAGAGTAAAGCATGCTATTCACTATCCGTCCCTGCTTCTTTTGAACCAGACTATTAACCATTGCTGTACTATAACCATTTGTTGTTGCTATCTGATATATAGTATGTAACTCAGAATCATAATGCTCTTTCGAAAGAGGTACAGTTAGTAGTCTATGTACATAACAATGGAAAGCAGCCAGTTTATGCTGCCATGGGTGAGTAGAATTTGCAGGTATGACAGTATCTGTGTACGTAGGCTTACGGTAAATTTGAAACTGGTGCCTATTATTTACTCTTGTAATAGTTAAATCCAGAAAATTTAATGAACGATTTTCCTCTAATTCTCGTTTGAACTTTATTTTTGGATGTTTGTTATTGAGAGCACTAATAAACAAATCTAGCTGCCTCATACTCCCCTTCCAACATAAAATTAAATCATCAACATACCTATAATAATATACTAAATTGCTGTTCCCCACTATATATTGTTTTTCAAAGTTATCCATAAAAACGTCAGCCATTAAAGGACTAAGAGGTGACCCCATTGCTAAACCATCACTCTGCAAATAATATTGACCATTAAATCTGAAATAATTTTGTTTCATGCATAAAGTTACTAATTCTATTAACTCACAAACCTCCCCCGGATGTAAACGCTTCCTTTCTAAGTGACATCTAAGAATATTTAAGGTTTCACTATATGGTACGTTGGTAAACAAACTATCCACATCTAAAGAAAGTAATGTTGAGTTTGGCGGTATATTAATGTCTTTAATTTTATTTACTAAATCTGAACTATTCTTTAAACTATATATTGGCTTAAAAGAAGATTTTTCCCGAACAATGCTATTTAACTTCCTCGCTACTTTATACGCTGGAGCACTCACGTATGAAACAACAGGGC